>CAOLHI010001022.1:0-600000 GCA_948474755.1 Ctenosaura bakeri
GCCTAAGAAGGTCCTATATTTTACATTCCCATTAGTCACACCTCTTTTGGTGCTTAGCTTTATAAGATTACTAGCATATTTACCGGTGTTGTCCGGGGTTTTTATTTTCCTCCTAAGAACTCACCAAACTGTCTTCATTTCCTGTAACGTTGCTCCATATTTCCCAATGCAATGCAATCTGTACTCAGAGTTATTTACATACACAATTTGGGTTTCTGAGGGAGTACACTGTCTTCCTCCTTGCTGCTAGGCCTCATCTCCATAGCAACCAGCCTATTCTAGTACCTGCAACTTTTCCTCATAGTCTCCAATCCGATCTATGTTCTCTGGCAACATTGATGTACTGGCTTTTGAGTTTTTTGCTTTCTGTTGAATTTGTGAATTGGCTTTACATTTTTCTGGAAGCATTTTTTGTTTTGAATTTCAACTTTAAGATTCCTCATATATGGAACCCATACAATTCACTGTGTGAGGCGAGAAGACCTTATAACTATGCTGTGTATGTCACTCTAATTTTTCTTACATATGCCTCCCAAAAGTTTTCTGGCATCCTTATTGATGGTAGGCCTCATCTCCATAGCAACCAGCCTGACGCCCAAGAGCTCTCTGGCTGAGAATTCTAAAGGCCTCTCCCTAAACTGCAAACCCCAGGATTCCATAGGATGTTGAAAGTGGAATAATAGCGCTATAACAATCTAGTGCGGAAATGGCCCTAGTCTGGAATTGCTTTATGCCCAAGAAGTTCATGTGGCTCTCTGAATATTTTTGGCCTCCAGCCCCCTTTTGCTCTAGCCAGTGCCTCCAACGGTCAGGAATGGCAGGTATTATAGTGTAACACTGGCAGGGTGGGAAGATTAACAGGTTTACGTCAGTGTCTCTTAAGCTGCCTAATGTGAGGGATCAACCATTTTTCCCCATTGTGCCTGGGAGTGGTACCATATTTATGCCTATTGGTTACACCTGTCCTTTTTTCCACCCAGAAACTCACAGGGGACTGGCAGACAATGGCTCATGGATCAACACTGGTCCACATATCTCCACTTTGAGTAGCCTTAGTCTGCATAACACTACCCAGAGCAGGAGCAGGGAAAGTGCAACCCTGTTGTAAGTAGGTAAGTAGGAACGCAATGACGGGTTCCAGAGAATGTAAAGACCGGAATTTTCTGGTCTTTACTTAGCGCGATGGAGGACCATTTGGGGGCAGGTTGGATTGGACTGAGGTGCGGAACTAAGTTAAATAATCCGCACCTAGTCCTATCCAAGGTGCGGATGACCTCCGTGCCAGGACGCTTAGGCCCGTTTTAACTGTCTCATGCGGAAAGGGCCATGGACTGCAGCCCACATAAAGCTCACATGGAACACAAATTCATGGTTTGGAATTTAAATTCTAAAGCAAGGGTGTATGGAGTATGGCCTATGGGCTGCATGGAGCTTCTGGACTCCACCTTTGCAGCCCTTAAAGCCCAAGATCCCCAAGATCCCAAGATCCCAATTTTTTTTTTTAAAAAAAGGTACAATTTTCAGGCATTTTTCATGCAAAAATTGTGTAGAGAGGCCTCAAAAACACTCTTAGCACCACAGAGAAAGGCTCTGAGCAACCCTTAGCACCCCCAAATACCTCTACAGTATGTTCCCTATAACTACGTGACTGGTATCTATGCTATCACTTACCTGCAATCTGTTCCAGGGTTATGACTGCTGCCACCAGCTAGCATCCTTGCGCTGCCCAGCCAGGCTGAGAGGTGCATGGTGAGGCACAGCTGGACTTCCCATGCCTCTCTCAGCCATGGAGGGAGATGGACACTCCTTCCTTTGCCAAGAGAGGCATGGGAAGCCCAGCTCTGTGAAATCATGTGTCTCGCTCAGTCAAAGAAGCAGATGAACACTCTTCCTTTCCTGAGAGAGCCAGGAAGCCCAGCTCCACAAAACCACACACCTCTCTTGGCTGAAAAAGGAGATAGACATACCTTCTTTGGCTGAGAGAGGCACATGGTTCCAAGCAGCCAGGCCTCCAACTGGATTTGTCTCCCAGGGAGGGGGCTGCTTGCCAAGCCCAACCAGGAAAGCAAGCAGGCAGGAAGGAGGAACCAGGCAGTGGAGCTTTATCCCCCTGGCTTCGACCAGCCTGTGGGGCCAAATATAGCACTTGGTATTATCCCCATTTTTCACCATCTGCATTAAGTCTGGGAACATATCCCTCATGGATTTGGGGGACCTATTGTATTTTCATCAGAGTCCTTCTCAAAATGGCAACAGAATGTGACACAAAACTTCTGGCCGCCATTTTGAGAAGAACAATGAAGATAAAGGTATTTGGGAGAATTGTTGGAAGAGTGACCCATGGGGAGTTGAACAGGAGAAAATTGGCTTCTGGTCTCTGGGTAGTTGCCTACCTCTGCTCTAAAGTATAGTTAAAACAGACAACAGTCTGTCATTATGTTCTGAAGTAAGTCATTATAAAACATGTCTTTCTTTTTCCCCTGACACATAATTAAGGCAATCCAGGCAGATATAAATGTTTGTAATGATTTACAGGCGAATACTGTAGAAACTACTGCCGCAAGTGGAAGAGCATCCTCCATCTTAAGGATCTGGATGATGAACTGGAGGTTGATGCCATTAGAACTGTCAGTCATTCATCAACCCTGTTCTGTGTCTCCCAGGCATACATTTCCCCAGTGCCTTCAGCCCATAAAAGCAGAGCTGATCTTTGGAGGCCTGAATACTAAATGTGTTGTAAGATAGACTGGATGGTAAACTCTGAGTGCTGCCGACTGGCGATTGCATTGTGCTCCTAAAAATCACTGAAGAGGTATTATCTCCCCCATCTTCAAGTTGTGATACAGTAGATCTAGATCTGTCACTTCCTAGATGTTACTAAATTTCAGCTCCCATAATCCATTCCCATATTCAGATGGGTTGGGGCTGATAGGAATTCAAGTCAAGTTCAAGGCTGGAAGGAGGAGTTATTTATTTCAAGGCTCTGAAATTACTAGTTGGTGG
Organism: Ctenosaura bakeri; assembly: GCA_948474755.1. Lineage (NCBI taxonomy): Eukaryota > Metazoa > Chordata > Lepidosauria > Squamata > Iguanidae > Ctenosaura > Ctenosaura bakeri. The sequence continues at coordinate 3,004 of CAOLHI010001022.1, forward strand.
CTTTTGAACATACAGGCCTCCTAATACAGGTATGAGGAAACACTGACAGGAATGTTTGATATGTTTGACCCTCCAATTGTCCTGATTTAGGAGGGACAGTCCCAATTAATCCTCAATAATCTCTCTACTCCTCTCTCACACACACCCTTTGTTGCCAGTTTACTTCTACTGCTGCAAACTGAGTTCAGAGTGCAAAAGTAGTTTGCACTCAGTTAACTCCACAGAGGGGAGAGAAGAAAAGAGAGCATAATCTTGCCCTTCCCAGCTGGCTCAGGCAAAAGCAAACTGCCGCAGCCTCCCCCAGATTGTTCTTTTTCTTCTTGACAGCACTGTAGTGTTGCTTGGTCACACGTGTCCAGGTTGTCATCTGTGAATGTTGGAGGTTATGTGATAGAGGTGCTCCAGAAGATGTTTCTTTCTTGTTTGTTTGTTCTTACCATTTTAATATTAACTGCTGAGTTGATATCTGAAGTCATAGTCATTTTGTTACCACTTGCAATGTCTTATGTGTCTGCCAGCTGCTATACTCAATATTAAAACATTAAACTAAGATTATGGAGACCCAAATTCAAACCTTTGCTCAACTGAGAAGCTCAGCTGGAGGAACCATATATGTCGTATAATAGCAATAGGAAGAACTCAAAGTTCATTGGAGTATATAAATACCATATGTAAACAGGATTAAAAAGCTCTGGATTCTTAATCTCTCTTGCATAACTAAGAAATCAGACAGTATGTGTGTTCTCCAATGGCTGCTCTTCAGACAAAGTTGTTTTATCACTTGAGTTCTTCTTAATTATGTCAGCTTCTACAAACTGTGGAGGCATATTTCCCAGATTCCTACAAGTGTTCATTCACAGACAGCTAACATTGCTCTCATAGCCACAAAAACTTTCATTTAAACAGTGTTTTGGCCTTAATTAGAGCATTTTCCAGTCTACAGCTCTTACAGAAACAAGACCAAATAGAAGGCACCATTCTCTTGAGTCAAAACAGGTGATTTTATTTATATAGCCTGTTTTAGCTGCAGTTCTGCTCTAAGAACTAAAGTGTCTATTGAGAGTCAGCTGAGAGTAAAAGCATCAGCTGAGCAAAGAGAGAGGTCCAGATTACATTGCGTAGTTACCTGACTGACATGTTGTGGCAGAACTGCATGCGAGGGAGGATGACAATTACAGCCTTTCTGTTTCTCTACTTGGAGGGAGGAGACTCAGGTACCTTCCAAAACAGGAAATTAGGCTAAATGCCTCTTCTGGCTTTGTTGCCCTGTTTCCAAGAGTAAAAATAAAATAACACAGTTCAGAGTGAACCTGTTTAGAAAAGTCTGCTGATTCTCCCTGCCTGCAATTAACAGGGCACAATTACCTCTTTGTTTTTGATTCTCAGTTTTGGTTTTGCACTTTCATATAGTATTCTGCTGCAATAGCTAATTTTGAGAATAAATACCATATTTGCTGGCAGATAAGACATACCAGTGTATAAGACGCACCCCATTTATACACTGGCAATATGATTTGTCAGTATATAAGACACACCAGTGAATAAGATGCACCCCATTTTCAAGCAGTATTTTTTGGGGGGAAAGTGAGTCTTATATGCCAGCAAATACAGTATTCAGAACTAATTCAATTAAGTGGTAATCAAATGGGACAAGGAAACTCGGTAACAGTAGTTTGAAGGAAGAAGAACAAGTCTATAACAAAGAATTCTCAGCTCCCAGAAATCTTTCAATGGAACCCCCAGGAAATGAAGTGGCACTTAACGTTTGGCATCCTCTTAAAGGCACACAAAGGTGTCTACACACATGTATGTCTATTTTTTTTAAAATAGCTGAATAGATTGGTGTTCCCTATCTCCCTCCATGCTGACCAATGTGCCCCCTCATATCTATCATAAACTCACTGAAGGTCCCCTCCACAGCCATTCTGTGCCTGATGGAGAGCAAGGGAATGAAGTGATGGAAGGATCTGGCCATGTCCCTGCAACCAGATGCAAAAAGAGCTGCTGAGACCTCCAAAGGATCAGGACATACCTCAACAGATTATGTCTTCATGTCATTTCCAGCTATGAGGGGGACTTCAGCAGCTGTACAGTAGGTCAACAGGATGATGAATGGATCGACATAGCATAATATCACATTTAGAACTACCATACTACACTAAGCCATGCAGGATCATGGCCAATATGTGTGTGCAGTGTAGATAAATCTATAGAAGCCAAACATAAATTAGAATGAGGTCAAATAAATACTCTTAATTTCTTTAATCTGTATCCTGTCTTTCTCCCAGAATTAGAATTCCAATCTCAAAACCTGTGTACAAACGTTAAGTGTGTATTCAGACATCAGTGCCATAAATCTGTCATCTTCCTCTTGATCTACTTCTGCTCCCAGCTGTGTATGGTGAGACTCTAGCCTGTAGTCCAAACTCTTCAACTTTTCCTTCCCTTCAAAACCCATCTTCATTTCTTTTCTTTTCTTTTTTTTGTATGAGTTTTGACTCATGAGTTTCTCTTATGTTGTGTACAAAGGTTCGTCTCCAGATCTTGAGATAAGTTTCTTGATTTTGCACTAAATTGAGAGGGATATGAGCAGCCTCCTACACTCATAGAATCTTTAACCTCTAGGAAGAAAAGACTACAGTCAGTCCTCTATGTTCATGGTTGTTAGGGCTGCAGGACCCCTGTGAAAGTGGAAAAACTGCAGGTATGTCTAGGCCCCTCCTTGCTTGGGTGTATTGGGGGGCATCAGGAGAGGGTTTGTGGTGCCAGGCAGTGGCTGGTGGTGATGGAGGAGGAGGAGGACATTTTTAAAGGGCTGTGCAGCCTGATTGGAGTTGCCAAGAAGGAAGGTTCCTACAGGAAAGAAGCTCTTGGACCTGTGCTTGCAAGAGACCTGTTCTGTGTTGGCTAGAGGTCAGTCCACTGTGTTGTTTTCGGTTGTTAATAGGTTGTTATCTGTCTCTTTCTCAAGTCCTGGTCGTTTTGCTGTGCAGTGTGCTGGGCAAATCTGATGTTGTGCCCTTGCTCACTTTTTCTGTGTATGCAGTGTTTATACAAATATCAAATTTGCAAATAATCAAATCTATTAAAGCTGAACCTGTGAATGTTGAGGGCTAACTGTACATTCCTTTTAGAAGTTTAATCAAAGCAAGCGGAACACACAGAAAAGTGTTCAAATGTTGACTTGTACAAAGGAAGGGTAAGAACTATGAATAGGTGTATAGCTACATACCAACTGTCCCTGCCACTTTAGCCCATGGGAAAAGGAGGCATTCCAGAGGTAAAAGTTCTTATGGTCCTTGAACATAATGGGGATTGTTTGTAAGGATTAAATTATAAATCTGGAAGTGTTTCCTCCAACTTTATGTTACGGCTCAAAAATGTGACATAAAAGAAATAAGGGTTAACCTCACACCTTGGTCCACAACACTGAACATTTTAACTGTTAAAAATGTTTACTGAATTGGCAGCATAAGGAAAAATGTAGCACATTTCAAAAAGCTGAATATTGTATTGTCAACATTGGCTGGTCTTAATAAAATGTGATTTGTTGATATAACTGCAGCATTCTTCTTCTGAGTTAGGGCTCCATTGGCAAAGCCAAGGGCCTTTCCACACTACCCTGTTAATAGTGCTATTATTCCACTTTCAACATCCTATGGAATCCTGGGATTTGCAGTTAGCTAGAGAGCTCTTTGTTCTCAGTAAACTACAAACCCCAGAATTCCACAGAATGTTAAAAGTGGAATAATAGCACTACTAACAGTGTAGTGCAGAAAGACCTCAAGAAAATCTACTAAACTCACATTTGTACACTTTTCAAAGGATAAATTCAGTTGCTTTGCTTTTTTAGAGCTCAGATCAACAAGCATGGAACACTCCATATTGAAAGCAAAATAAGACTCAAAGCAGGTATGTAGATATAGTCAGTCCTTCTTCGATTCATCCTAAATACACTGACTAGTAACACAAAAGTAAGCAACATCCAAAGAGTAAAAAGTCTAAAGCAAAAGGCTTCTCCCCAACAATTTTTGTTGGGGGGGGGGGATGGCAGGTGGGTTTAAAAACAGGAAGAAAAGGAGTCAACAAAAGAACAGAATTCCTGTGGAGAGGAAGTATGTGGCTTAACTTAGCTTCCCACAGAAAGAAAGTTATGAGGTTTGTGCTGCCGTATAATTTCATCCTTCAGATTCAAAATTATAGTAGCTGTGCAGAGATTCCATAGTCTGTGGGTTGTGAGTTGAGAGTGAAAGAAATCCAGCTAGGAACTCTGCAGATAATGTTTATAGTATTTAGAGAAAACTAGTTTGACTCTCCTAGTGAAGCTCATTGCGGACACATGAAGTCTAAGTGCAGCATGCAGTGTCCACTGAATCCCAGAAATAATTGATTGCAGTGGAAATTATCATTTTGATAATTCTGTAGGATCCTGAGCCCTTGCAAATATTGTGTTTTAGTATTACATTTACATTTAATTTAAACTTAATTCAGTTTAGTGTCATTTCCAAACAGATGGGTTAGCACAACACATCTCTTCTGAAACGATACCAAAATAGAGCAATCACAGCTCAGTGGTGGTGAACATTCTTTGCTTGCAGAAAGTCTCAGATTCAATCTTCAGCTGTTTCAGTCCAAAATCAGGATCAAGTGGCTGGTGATCCGAGAGGTGTATGCCAGAGAGTTACTGTTAGATGGAGTAGACAACACTGTTGATTCTAGCCAACCTACTAAAAGGCAGCTTTCTGTGTTGTTAAAACATAAGTTTCAATCAGCCCTATAAAGCTGTACAGTTGGCCTCCCATATCTGCAGATTCTGTATCCATGGATGCAACCAACTATGGCTTGAAAACATTAAAAAAAAATCCAAAAAGCAAACTTTGATTTTGCCATTTTACATACGGGATGCTATTTTATTAATTTTGGAATCCATGGGGGGTTGTGGAACCAAACTCTAGCAGACAGCAAGGGCCCACTGCATATTTTCTGGAGTAGACAATATAGGAACATCTTTTCTTACAGTGAGTGAAGGTGACAAGGAACTTAGATTGCAATCACATGAGGGCACACTATGATCTCCCATATCAGAATATGGCAGATGGGCATAATTTTGAGGCTAGAATGGGCAAGAGGTGACTCTCCAGATGCTGCAGCTTCCTCAGTTTGACACAAGACATGAGGGAGCTGCATTCCAGCAGCATCTGGAGGGCCACACATTCCCAATTCATTCAAGTTTTGGAAGTATTCACACAGAAAATTAAGTGCTTTCAGTTCTGTGCTGTAGCGTACACCTTCTCTTGTTGCAGCCCCATTATCTGACCTGTACAGTCCTCAACTCCCTGAAATACAGTTTGCCCTCCACATTTGCTAGGGTTAGGGGTATACGACCCCCAATAAAGTGGAAAAACCAGATACCAAAATATGTGTGTGTGGGAAGGGAGCTGAGGTATGGTGGGGAGAATGGGCACCCATAGTCCAAACCAAATCAGGGAAAGGAGAAGGAAAAGAGGTGAGCTAGCATGATGGTCCTATTCTTTCTCTCTGTATCTTCTTCTTTAGGTGTGTGGGGCATCAGGAGAGGGTTCGTGGGGCTAAGGAATCTGGCTGTGAGTCATCCTTAGCTGGCCAGGCAGTGGCTGGTGGAGGATCAGAGGTGGGTTATTAAAGGGCTCTGTGGCCTGATCAGAGCCACCAAGAAGGAAGGTTCCTCTGGAAAAGAAGCACTTGGAGGTGGGATTGGAGAAACTCAGAAATAATGAAATCTGTGAAAGCGCAACAGACAAATGTAGAGGGCCAACTGTAATTAAAAAAGGGACTGAAGTAGGCAGTTACAATATGCTCCTATTCTGCTGGTCCAATTTTAATTCCCTCCCTGATCAGCACTCAGTATTCCTCTGTAGCTGCCTGGCCTGGAAGCCAGCAGCAAAGATCTCCCACATCTCCACCACTCTGAGGCACTGCTGGAAATGCAACTTTCGTCTCCCTGGGGCAGCGCTTCCATGACAATTTCATACCTGGGTGGTAGCCATGGTCCCCCAACACCTTGTTTACCTATGAGGAGATACAGTTGTAGGAGACTGGAAGAAGGGTAGAGGAAAGCCCCATTAGAGTGGTGTGGGAAGCTCCAATTTCTGCCTACTGTCTTGATACCTTTGCTCTTGAAGCAACCAGAAAAGCTCTGTGCTGGGACCTGGCAGTGCTACCTTCTCTGTTTAGCTTTTATAAGAAACACTGGATAGCTGAAAGTTTGTAACACCTGCTCCTTTGGTTAGCTGCTGCCTTTTTCTCTGACTCATTTCCTGTTGTTTAATGGGAGTCCCTAAGGCAGCCAATGATAAACATAGGCCTCAGTCACTGCCATGCATGGCACTTTAGAAAATAAGAAAACCATCAGGTAAATCCTTTGATTTGCCTGAAGGTGTATTCTTTGGGTAACAGAGTACTTTTGTAATGAAAGAGACAAATGGCAAAGGAAACAGGGCAGTAGGAGACCGAGGCCATTTCTACACTACATTGTTATAGTGCTATTATTCCACTTTTAACATCCAATGGAATCCTAGGGTTTGCAGTTTAGGGAGAGGCATTTAGAATTCTCAGCCAGAGAGCTCTTTGGCCTCACTAAACTACAAGCCCCAGAATTCCATAGGACGTTAAAAGTGGAATAATAGCACTTTAACAGTGTACGGTGGAAATGGCCTGAAAGTCCATTAGCTTCAGTATTATCTCAATGCGGGTTATTGCAAGTTGTTTCTTAAAGGAAGGTGACAGTTGTAGCAAGACCATAAGAAGATGGAAACCCAGGCCCTTTTCGCATTGAGGCTTCTCGCGCGAGCGGGAGGGCGGCTCGCGCGAGAAGTCTCCTCCGGGAGGCTGCCGTTTCCCCCTCGTTCCTTCCGCAGGCGAAGGAACGAGGGGGAAGCGGCAGCCTCCCGGAGGAGCCTTCTCACACGAGCTGCCCTCCCCCCGCGCGAAGCAGGAGGCTGTCGCGTCCGTCACGCTAGCGCCCTGCCCCGCCCCTTCCTTCCACAGGGGTGGAGGGAAGGAAGCACGACCCGGCCGCCTCCCCGACACTCCGCACAGGAGGTAAGTGTGTGTGGGCGCCGGGAGCGTTGCGCGAGCTCGGGTGATTTTCGCTTTGAGGCAAAAATCAAAAAACCCGTGATCGCGCCGCTGCAGCACCGTGAGCGCAGCGGAAGTGGGAGTGTGTCGTGCAGAGCGACGCTCCCACTCCCGCGAGGCTCACAGGGCTGTCATGCGACAGAAAGCCCGTGCGAAAAGGGCCCCAGTCTCAGTCCTTGGGATTAAAAAAGAAAACTCCTTTCTTAGCAAGGGCTCCTGTGATAGTGAGAATCAAAAACTTGTAACAAAAGCAGTATCTGCCATGCAGTCATTAAACACATGAGGTTGTCTATCCAGGAAACAATAATGTGAACTATGCAAACAGACGTGAGTGTAATTAGAGTGTGCCATGTTGATTGTCATCATCACCAGAATGTGTGTAACCACAAACATTTTTGGAACTCATCTTTATAACCTTACAGTACCTTTTCTCTGAATTTAACCATTATTATACTGTCCTAGTTTCTTATAACTTTTCCCACATTATTTCTTTCCCAGAGGAAGATACAGCTTCAGGTCAGATGTCTTTCTTCTAACACACTTTTTCATTCAGCTTCTCCATGACTGACTATCTTTTCCTATTTCTGAGAATCAATCTAAGCACCTCCTCTTTTGAAAGATGCCTCCTGAATTGCCTACCAAAAGCCCTGGAGGGCACCCAATGGTGTTATTGGTGTTTGGACAGAAAGAAAAAAAAATCAAACTTTTAATTAGTCATAACAAAGAGTATCTTTTAATGACTTCCACTGAAGAGAGAAAAGAACTCCAGTTAGCTCTCACTATACAAAAAAAGGTGTCTGCAGTGCCATGAAAGCATAATTTACAAGTATCTGAACTTGAGAATGGAAAGGAGGGCAGTGAACACATTCAATCATTACAAAAGGAGCAATGACAAAGCATGGAATGGCATCAGATGGAATGAAGAAATGAAAGGTGGGAGGAAGTAAAAAATTATAATTTTATACATACACACACATATATAAAACCTTCATTTTTTTCAATCTAGACTGATGTTGTTTAAAAACTGTATTATTTTAGTATCTTTTTTTAGCAGCAAGCTTCCTCTAACCAGCTCCCATTTAATTATTTGTGTCACCTTTGTTTTTAGTGCAAATATCACAGGCCTGTATGACAAAGAAAGGAATGAGTAGATGGCAACTCAGCCAAGCTTCTCTGTCATCAGAAGATCTGTGTGAGTAACCAGAAGTAGGGCTCCAATTAAGTTATTTTAAATAAATGTTTTGATGAATTATTTTATTCCAGGTTAAGGGAGAAAAAGAGAAAAAAAACATTTTGTGTGTGGAAGAAAAATGTAATGATCTTTACAGATCTAAACAAGTTGTTGTGGAACAAATTAGGTAATATGCAAAGGATCTGATTTTCAAGCATCTGATAAAGCAGACCCAAGTCTACAAAAGCTTTTGCTACCAACTTCTTTTTCTCAGTTTCAAAGGTGCTACAAGATCCTTTTGCATACTGATCCAGACTAACACAACTAAGTCTTTAAATCAGATCAGTGTTCTTCTTGACAAGTATACATCTACTGTGAGTGCATTTAAGATCACTGTCACATAAACAGAATGAAGGTCAGGTCCTTTTGTCTTCAGGAATCTTAAAGCAGTCTTCCACTTTACACTATTCAACTATTGTGCTAATAAAGATGCAATATCTCTTACTATATGTTACTTGGGACTACACAGTAGAATCTCTCTACACAAACATACACACAACAATTTTATCCGCTCACTGAGCAAAGACAAATCTGATGCCTATTTTCTACACATAATTTCATTATTTTTCCCCACATCAAACAGCCACAAAAGAAGCAAGTGGATCAACCTTTTAATTGTACAGAATGGGAAAGAAGGAGAACCATTTCATATGACATTAACAAAAAGTTCTGATTCACCTCTTGGCACTGAGAGATAGTTCAACCAGCACTATCTACTGCAGAAGATTGATAATGCATCTTTAGAAACAAGATATCTCTTTATACATTTTATACAGAACTCCCTCCCCTCAATAAAGTAAGGATATTTCTGGATTTCTCTCCCTCTGAATTTTTCCCCAGATTTAGTGATTCTGATTTATCTTGTCCTGTTTGCAGGCATGAACACATTTGTTTTCTCTTGCCTCTGATTTCCAGAATGTGTGAAGATGCCTGAACATCTGCAGTTTGCTCTTGCAGCTTTCCTTCTGCTAGCTTGTGTATTTTCTCATTTAAGTAAGCCATGTGCACAAGCAGTGATGTGCATTAATAGCCATCAAGCAACAGTGTCCTTTTGTTGGTGCTTTCTGAGCATGGTTACATCTGCATGGTCAAATCAACATTCTTTGTACTTAACAGCAAAGTTGTGATCCACTGAAATATAATTTAACATGTACAAGAAAAAAATCTCCTGGGATCCATCCATGCAATCAGTCACCAACATGGAGCACTGATGTGATCATAAGTGCACTCATATCCTGTGGGTGAAAAAAAGGACCATGCCTTATACTGAGTCAAACTGCTGGTCCATTTAGCTCACTTTGGTGTACATCAGCCTTCCCCAATTTGGTGCCCTCCAAATATGTTTGACTACAACTCCCATTGTCCCCACCCTGCAAGACCAGTGTTCACATTGACAAGCAGCAGCTCTTCCAGCTTTCAATTTGGATCTTCATCAACCTTACTTGGAGGAGGCTAGGCTCAAACCTACAGTACACACTCTACCCCTGAGCTGCTGCCTTCCCTCACTCAGATTTGTGCACTCTGTGATACCTATGGCTTAAACAAAAGAGAATTCACATAAGCAGAAGGAACAGAATGCTGAAGTAAACATGCATATATACCATTTCTACATACAACAGAATTTCTCAGAAATTCTCCAGATTTGGAAGGCTGGCTGAGCCAAATGCAGAATACAGCCAAACATGAAAAAAAAATTACACAAAAGAGGGGAGGAATCCATAAACCCGAACCCAAAGTTAACTATTTTATAAAGAAAAAAAATTAAATCAGCAGGAAAATAATAATAATAATGGTCTTTTTCAAATCTAGATTTGAGCCAGAGAAAAAGATGTAAACATTGTATAGATAAATAACAAAATATACATGGGATCATTTCCAATCTCCTTTACAACACTTGACTCACTTTAATGAATAAAACACTTTGGGCAGGTTTTGTTTTTTTGAAACAAAATTAAAGTTACAGAATTTCATTTTGGACTTAAAAAAAACAGACACACAAGATGACGGGATGTGGGCAGATTTGCTGGAGCAGACACAAAAAATGAACAGCTGGCAATAAATAAAAAACCAATGAGTGTTTTTAAGATTAAGGCCGGGTGGAATACAAAAGCAGCACATGGCTAGGTTCAAATGAACTTAGTAGATCAATTAAATAAAAAAAATGTTACCAGACGAAAAAATCCTTATTGATAACAATATGATGACCCCAGGTCCTATTGTATCCCGAGCACACTGAAAACTGAAGGGCACAATCCATTAAACCCTGTGACCATCCTCTACGTGTGTCCCTGGTGCTAAGGCAAAATATTTTGAAATGAACAGAAGTCACACGGCAATAGTGCTTGTTGGATGGGGTTCTAAACCAAATGGAAAGAAACAGTCAAGTACAAATATTTGAAGCTGGAATGGATGGGAAGCAAGGATATTTTTAAAAAGAGCCAGACCATGAATTAGTGTTAGAGATAAGTTGGTTTTTCCTTTGAGAAAAGTTGCTAGGTTTTCTTCAAAATATCACAAGACATAACCGCTAGTGAAGACATAGAGGGTTAGGTTGAAAGCATGAGTGCAGAATAAGAGATTTAGTGAATACAGTTTTGATACAAGTCTCCCAGATTTTAAACAAATTTTGCCTTTGCCTCACCTACAAAGTTTCTCTCCTCCATCTCATACTAGAGCTAGTTGCTGGGACATGAGAGATTCATCTTGTTTTGCCATGGAGAACTATAGTTGGAGTATGACCACAGGCAACAGCTGAGATGTGAACCCTCTGGCTGCATTTCTGAAATGCTCTTGACTAAAGTAACCCCTCTGGGATACCATGCACAGGTTTCTGGGCAAACTTTCAATTCCCAGACCTCTCCTCATTATCACATAGGATCAAGAACAAGTTTAAGAATTCCACTGAAATAAATAGTCTAAAAGCCACAGCTCATGCTATGGAGAGATCCAACTGGGCTTCCTTTTGTGTGACACAAGGAAGTCTAGCATGCCCTTTCAGATGTGCATGTCTACATATTAAGAGAAGAAGACCAGAAAAAGAAGTGCAGAATCTGGAAATAAAGATGAATTCACTCAGCCAAGTACACTACTGCTCAGAATCTGAACAAACAAAACCAGTTGCAAGGCTTGGATGAACAAGATCTGCCACTAAGGCACTCCAGTAAGTTACTTTCTGGAGGAACACTATGGCTTAGTTCAATGTGCTTGAAGCATTAAGGAAAGAAGTCACATTTCAGACTAAGCAAAATGAGAAGGGGAAACCATTGGGCCCAAGAAACCTTTATATGAACCTTTTGGAGTAAAACAAGGAAACAAACTCAAGTCAAAACTGTCAAAAGAGTTCTCTGAGGTTAAGACAGGAAGCTGGACCAAAAGACTTGACCAGAAACAGCATTTGTTAATTGCTTCTGTTGGACATCTGAGATCTCTCTCCAAGTAAACTCTGAATCTTTTTTCAATAGTGCTCTTTCACAAAATTGATCTGTCCAATTTGCCCCAGGGCAACAAAGTTCTAAACCCTGTTTCTCACCATTTCTTCCTTCTGCTGCCACTGCTGCTGTTACGTGCCTCCAGGTCAGCTCTAATTTATGGCAATCCTATCTTAATGTTTTCTTGGTAAGATTTATTGAGAGGAGGCTTGCACTGCTTTCCTCTTAGGCTGAGAAAGTGTGACCTGCCCAGTGGTGGATTTTCACCACTAAGCATGTATTTGAACTCTTGCCTCTTAGAGGCATAGTCCAACACTGATAGAAACTGCCATGCAGATATAATAAATAGGTTTTCTGTGACAGTTTTTACTTTTTGATCTGAGTGACCTGGGAAGTGGCAGGAGCATCACAGCAGTCAGCAGACCATGACTGAGAAGGTTAAAAGGTAACACGACAGCTATGTTTAAATATTGGAAGGGATGTCATATGGAGGATGGAACAAGCTTGTTTTCTGCTGTCCAGAGACCAGGACACAGAGCAATGACTTTAAACTTCAAGTAAAGACATTCCATCTAAACCTTAGGAAGAACATCCTGATGACAAGAGCAATTTGACAATGGAATATGCTACTTTGGAGTATGGTAGCATCTACTCCTTTGGAGGTTTTTAAACAGAAGCTGGATGGCCATCTGTCAGGAAAGCTTTGATTGTACATTCTTGCATGGGATGGGGTTGGACTCAATGACCCTTATGGTCTCTTCCAGCTCTATGATTTTATATATAGCCTCTCACCAAACACTGCCGGGCACATACCTGGATACTACTGGGCATTTGAAATAATGGATTCTCCTTCAGTTTTTTAATTAACAAGAGTGGCAGAACAGGTACTTGACCTGCCTTGAGCATTTGTGCTGGCCCAACTGCTTTCTGCAACTACTATAACAAGAAAGTACACTTTTCTTCTCATCCTATGATGACTAGAATCCTCCATGCGATACTAAATGAGAGATGTTTAGAACTAGAAGTCTAGCAACAGAATATGAGAAACACAGAAAGGAAAAGGCCCAGAATTCAATATCTTGAAGAGAACATTTTACTTGAGAGCACTTTGCATTTAAAAATTAGAGCAGAAGAGGTAAGAGTTACAGCCAGATTCTGTTTATTATTTGTTTAATTATTGCATTACTGAAGTACAGAATTTGGTATCAGAGGCAATATCCCGAAAAATCATGGTTTGTGCATGCCACCTCTCTTTTCCCTATAAAGCAAATTGTTGGCTCTTATTGCTATGAGGAGAAGCTTGAAAATGTGCAGGTAATGCTTGGTGAACTTTTTAGAGGCCCAGAGGTGCCTTACAGACAACTGCTAGAGGTAGGGGTTCAGCACTCTGCATTGCTTCTTTCTCTTTACTATGGCTAGCATAGGCAAAAAATAAGTAATGCAAATTTATCAAGCAGATTCAAAATCTGCATAATTTATTCAGGTCATAGAACGCAGCTTTTCTCATTGCAACAAATAATCATTAACTTATTGGTTATTTCTTTTTTTAAAAAAATTAGTCAGAAGATCTGATCACTCAGAAAGTCTAGGATTATACCCTTTTCCCACCAGACTGTATAAACAACTGATGTGAAACTATGGCTGTAATCCGGATGCATCAAAAAGAAATCAAGAAATCAATGGAAGATTGATCACTGACTTCATTGGAAACACTCAGGAAAGGCTCAAGATTGAGTTCCCCAGTTGTTAAGAAAAAGGTTCAAGAAAGACAGAGATGCTCCCCAGTTGAGCTAACATCTCTTGGAAATGTTGACCCTGTTCAGAAACCTGACTTATTAGACAGCACAGCAGAATGACACCATGAATTTCTTCTGCCATTTGGCCTAATGCACCCAGAGGTCAGATGAAACAAACATGACAGCAGAAATCTGCAAACACAAATATGCTTGTCACAGGAATCCTAGTTGGCCTGGGATAAATCAGATGTTTTATAAAAATAGTTTTTAAAAAGACCCATAATCCATCACATAGAGATCCAGTAAATTGTATCCATCTTTATGCTTCTCCACCCAACCAAACAGTTGCACACTGTTTAAGTGCAAATGTCCTCTACAGGATTTCACCTTGGCACCACAGGAGATACAAAGTGACATGCACTGCCCATTTCAGTAGTGCGTGCAGCCATATTCAGGTAAATGCGCAGGGACTGAGGTGTGTTTTTCCCTATTTGTCTCTAGGATCAGAGAAGAGGCAAAGAAACAATTAGCCATCTCTCTTAATCTCTCCCTCTCCCTCTCCCTCTCTCTCTCTCTCTCTCTCATACACACACACACCTTTGGCAGGGAACTGATGAATGAAATACATCCAAAAGCAGGGTAGGGAAATTCTCCAAGGGAGCTCCCAGCTAGCTTCCTGTGCTTTCACCCTCAGCAAATCCCTTTCCTGGATCAGTCACAAGAAAAGAATGGCAGTACAGCTACAGTGCTACGGTCTGCAGATCTGGGAACCAGTGGCTTTGTTCAAAAAGAAATGGCATCAGCATCTGAGTCAGGCGCACTTATGAGGAGGATGCATCACACCCAAGGTGGCTGGCAGCCAAAGGGAGAGGAAACATAGGGTCCAGCAGAAGATTTGACAAACACTAATTACAGAAGAAACTGTGCCAGAGACAAAGGCAGAGTCACTCTGGCGTTTCCCCAGCTCCCTTGGCACTACTCCTGGCCCACTATCGGAGGCTTTTGCAGCACACCGATAAATAATGTGCTAATCTCTACACTCCTTCTCCTTCAGGGAGATTATTTTCCATTTGTCAACAAAATACACAGAACCTCTGGGTTTGCTTGCTTCCACATCATCACAATCTAATGAAGGTGCTGAGAATGTAATGATTAAAGCAACCACCTGGACCTATTATGAACTCCTCTGAACTCTGCCACCATCTCTTTAATATTACCCCAAAAGAAGCAACAATTTCCCATTGGAAGATTCCCAGCATCAGCAGCAGTTGAACAACAACAGCCACAAGCCTTTAGCGTTTTCGAAATGTCATGGTACTCAAGAGAACAGGTTAAGGCCCACATGAGATTGACTAACTGGAATGTACTACTGAGCACAGAAGGGAACCTGGTTAAATGAGTCCATTCCTCAGCAAAACAAGAGAAGGGCTAGCAGTTAACTGAAGCACACATCCATTTGCACTAAGTGTGGAGGAGGATTTCCCCACTACCTCGCAGTCTAAACACTTGAGTCCCAGCACTGCCTCTTCTGCTCCCCCACCCCAGTTCTATATGGCTTGGATATGTTCTGGCACTTCCTGTCACCGAAAGTACCTGGAGCTACATCATTTCCTCTTCTTGCCCTTGCTGCCCTTGTGCTTCAATGGCATTGTGCTGGCCTTGGATCACAGAAGTGGGGTTTCCCCCTAGAGTAGCTAAATGGGTGGGGTGGCAGCAAAGGAGTTACAGTGCCAGTAGAGTTGGAGAGTTCAAGGAATCCGAGGACTGGTCTCCACTGCTGCTGCTCCTCCGATGAGCTTTGGAGCATGACTCCGAAGGGGAGAGGGGTGACTCCTGGTCCAGCACGCTTGGGTAGGTGAAAACCAAGTTGGATGTTCCAGGGGTGATTGCTGGTGTCGAGGTCACCACAATGGGAGTGTTGAGTGGCTCTTCCCCATAAAATCCCCCTACAATGCTGATGGGTTTAATGACAGATCGCTGCCCCTTTTCAAGGTCAGAAGAGGAGGAAGGGATCTCTTCTTCCACCGGTTCCTGCTTCACCACTACAGCACCACTCATTCCCGTCCGGATGTTTTGGAGGTTGTGCGGAGGTGGAGTTCGACGCTCCTCAGGGCTGATCTTGCACATGGGGGTGTGAGCCATCAGCATGAATTTCAGCTTCTCCTTCTCTTTCTCTAGTTCAGCAATCTCCTTCTGCAAGACAGACTTCTCCTCCTCCAGCTCCTCAGTCTCCTGTGGATCCAAGAGAAACAGCCCATCAAAAGACATAGCAATCACCCTGAGTGAACAGACAATCTAAGATACACATTGATAAACAGATGGCATACAATGCTATCTTGTGGGGACTGTAGCAATACGTTTCTTGCATCAGCAGAGGGTGAGACTAGATGATATCTGAGGTCCATTCCAATTCACTGGACTGAATCCAGATTTCATCAAACTTAGAGTAGATCTACTGATATCAAAGGGACTTCAGTTCCAACAAATCTACTCTCATTCATTCAAATCTGTTCATGCCTAAATCAGGATCCAACCCAATGGCTGTAATGTAGTTCAGTGCTTCCCAAAAGGGTGGTCCCTGGACCAGTGCTGGTCCCAGAGTCATTGGCTGATTGTCCCTAGAGAGTTTCTAAGAAAAAATGAACAGTTGCAGTGGTGGGCACAAATATGGTACTGGTTCCTAGCACACTGGAAGAAAACTTTGGAAGTTCTCCACATCAGATATCTTGAGAAGCACTGACATAGCTGACCTTGGAATGCTGGTTGACAGTTAAAGGGCTGACATTTTAGAAGAGAGACAGAAAATACATGACCCCAAATTTATCTCAAGTGTGTAAAAAAATCTTGAAGCTCAGTTTGCTTATTCTTGATCTTGAAGGCCACACATTCCCTACTCCCTTTTTTAGAAATAAACATGTTGGTTCAAACAAGAATGAAACAGAACATTTCTACCAAGTAAAGGTTTCCTCTAAAAACAACTAAACCAACTAAACTTCAGAGGTTTTTTTTAATAATTCCACCAGCAAAATAGAGAATTCTCAACATCCTCAGCAATTGCACCTCCATAAGATGTTGCCATGGGCATCTACCAAGAGCACTGTTTAAATGTATTCCACACACTAGTTCAGTTCATGCTGCGTCAACAGGAAATAAGAATCAAAGCAAATGGAGAAGTCAGCTATCTC
The DNA here is from genome assembly GCA_948474755.1 of Ctenosaura bakeri. Lineage (NCBI taxonomy): Eukaryota > Metazoa > Chordata > Lepidosauria > Squamata > Iguanidae > Ctenosaura > Ctenosaura bakeri. Next base: position 19,700 of record CAOLHI010001022.1, read on the forward strand.
TCACATCTTCTTCATAAAGAAAAGAAAGGGGTGAGGGGGAGGCAATCTAGCATGACCTTGAATGTTAACTGGTTTATTTTAGAATGAGCTTTTGTGGATTTTAGTTTACTTCCTCAGATACACTGATTGACTTACTGTTAAAGCACCGGCAATACAGCAACTGCATGACTGTGAGGATGGGATCAGAGCATAGCAGGATACAGAAAACTCTAGTGATAAACCTTTAAAGGGTTACCTGAGATGATTTGACACAATCGTAGTAATCTTAAAGAGGTAAAGCAATTAATCTCTTGACCCAGAGTCCGTTCCCTTAAAGTAAGGAACTTCTCCAAGGAGAGCTCCCTTGTAACTCTGATGGCATATGTAAGGTAACACAAAATGATCTCTTTTCATACTGCTGCTGATGGATTGAAATATATGCATACAGTGTGACCCCCCTATATGTGAGGGTTCCATTCCAGGAAGCTCCATGTGAAACAAAAAACTCAAGTGTTGCACCCCATTATAGTCAACGGATGCAATGTGCGCACTCCTGCACAGGCACATAAGCACTGCATACATTGACTATAATGGGAGCGATGCTTTGTGTGACTTCACATTCATGTGCACAGAGGTCATGCCAGAAGAGGGTGCACTGCATATCCTAACATCCTATCTTCCTTATAGCAAGTATGGATCCATACGTTACCATTTAAGGTGGATACCATTTTTACACATTCTGATCCAAGTGGTGTGTATGCACCAAAAAAAAAAAGTATCTAGACTTCCTAATGCTGGAGTGGATCATTGTGAGAAAGCCCTGGATGGGACAATAGTCATATTTCCTTTTGCATGTTCCAGGGAGAATAAGGTTTGATTTACTGCTTGCTCCAAATCAGCAACAGCCTGGGTAAACAAAATGTGAAAGAACCAAGAAGATTTCCTTTGTCATTCTCATTCTGCTCTGCTGCACTAGATAAACTTGTGTCATGCTAGTCTTCTAAACCCACAAGCACACTAAAAGAGAGGTTACTTCATCAGAATCTTATATACAATACAAGCTTTACAACAGCCAACTGAATGACTCAAAGTGAGCATGACCAGAAAGAAACAGACTTTGTGGTGGAATACATACAGCCTGGAGTTTCTCTGTCAACTCTCGGCGTCTATTACGGCATTTAGCAGCTGCTAGTTTGTTCCTCTCTCTCCTAATCCTCCTCTTCTCTTCTTCCTCAGGTGACAACTGTTTCCAAATAACAAAAATATTATTAGGTTGAGCTGACAGGCAGGGAAACATCTTTCCAAACAAAGCAAACAAACAAAAAACATAGGGAGAAGAAAGGCTTACTCTAGTGAACTCTTGAATTTTCAAGATATATTCACATGTTTTACCCACTACAAAACAGCTTCTTTTGTATCACATCCCTGGATCAGAATGACACCCCAGACTCACAGAAAAAGGAGGATATGCCAGATAAAGTCCGTATCTACTACGCCACTGGCTGAAGAATGCAACCATGTCCCAGATACTAAACCCAAATACAAACCCAGCAATCATGAACCTGTAGATCAGATACTGTGAGATACTGTGAGATATAATTTCAAGAGACTATCGGGGGCATAAGTGTCCTTCATACCACACAACTGCAGTACTTTGAAACCATGTAACTATGATGGCTCCATTCTTTGGAAGCCTGGGGTTTGCAGTTTCATGCACCATTTAAATTCTCTACCACAGCACTCTAGTGCCTCAACAAACTACAGCCTGCCCCCATTTCATAGGATGCAACAATGGCAGTTAAAGTGAACTCAAAGTGCTCTACCTATGTAGTGTGGAAGAGTACATTGTAGCACTAGAGCTTAAGCCAGAAAGTCAAACAAGAAAGTGGAGAAACCAAAGGAAGATTGGGCAAGAAAACAGTGAATCTGCAATCAAGGCCAAAAACATGATAGAATCTCTGTTTCACAACGTGAGTGGTTTATGAGGTAAAAGCACAGGAAGATGTTGTAAGCGCCTCTTCTTCAAACAGGCAATCTGCTTCTGGCAGGATCCAAGGTCCTCAGAGGCAGCATAAAATCGCGCAGCCAGATCAAATCACAAGGGCTGCTTTGTTTGACATCAGCTTTAAGAACTACTTTCCTCTTTCATTGCTTCAGTTGTTCATGATAACACTCTGCACTTCCTGAATCATCAGGCAACCCTCAAGTAACAGAAGATAAATACCATGAAGGAGCTGAAGAAGGCCTGATTATGTTCATAGTGGGCTGAAACAGGAGCCCAGAAAGAGTTTGAAGTACTGTATATAGCAGAGGAAGCATGGCTGAGCATGTCAATGTTATCTTGGACTATGGCTAAACTCAGTTATTGCTCCCGTAATTAGCAAGCAGCTATCGTAATTTCCTACTTTTCAGCAGGCCATTGGCTTAGAGAAAGATGGGAGGAGACCCCAGCCCTACTCAGTTATGTCATATGTGCACTGGTGTAGGTGAGGGATCCACTGTGCAACTGGATCTGATATTCAGCCACAAGGTCAAAGTTTCAAATGATAGTGTTTGGGACAATCAAGCACATCTGTGTCTTTTGTGGGTAGCTTCTTATGTTTAAAAACAAACCTCTGGTAAGAAGTTCAGATAAAATTATGGGGATCCGGATGTTTAAAAATTAAGTCCATCTTTCTTCATCTATGAACAGCCATTTCAGAACAGTCCTCCTGAATGAATAAGCCAAGCAAACAGCTCTTCAAAGGATTTTTACAGGAGGACTATACTAGAATAAGTGATGTGATCATCAGTGGCATATGCTTCTACAGTGTATACAAACATGAAACTTCCAAAGACGATTTAGGCATGAATAAACTAATAGATATCTAGACACTGGCAGAGTGGAAAGATGGAAGAATTAACACTGTGGGTAGCCCTAAGAATCTATATGAACTTGAGCACCAGGGCCAAGACCCCAAGTTAGCAGTCACAGTGCAACAGGGATGGGCTAATCCCCCTACAAATCAGGTAAAGCATTTAAAAACCCCATTCAGGTTTCCATTTTTTAAAAAAGGGGGAACACTACCAGTCTCCAAGAGCAAGGCATCATTTGGTTATATACCCTCACTACCATGAAGCAAACCTCCTGTGTTTATGCAAATACAGCCAAACAAGCTAGTTGAAACAGCTTAGCTAACAAGATCCTTGTCTGAGATTAGCTCATAAGTGATCATGCAATAGATTTAGGAAATGGACACCTGTAATTGTCAGGAGTAGCTGCAGGTAAACTTGCCTCATGGTGAAACAGCTTTCCATAGAAAAGCTACAATGGTTGGTAGTAAACAGCAATAACTATTGTTATTGTGTATGTTTAACAAGAAACTGAATTCTGGAGAAGTGTAAAAGTAGATTTAGAAGATGTTTTCTGTTTGTTGTTTTATTCTTTTATATAGAGATCGTTATTTTCTTTCAATGATTGATCATTGATATATAGTAATCTAGAATCCGTTAAAATGAATTATGAACTTGAGAAACTAAGGAAGCAAATAATTAAACTGATAAGTGATAAACAACAATTAATAACTACAGACTAAAATAAATGACTTAATAGTGAGGTGCGAATGTTTGAGCAATATGAACTGTTTGTAACAAGAGCAGAAACCAGTTTTTCACTATGTTTTGTTAGTATTTGCTTTAGATATGTGTGGATTAGGATATCTGTTATGTTTGTATGGATGTATTTTTGTTGTTGTTTTGAATGCTTGATTTGTGGGGGGTTGTTTACTTGTACTTAATAAAAAAGAAGCAAAAAAAAAAGCGGGGGGAGAAGAAACTGAATTCTGCCAAGTTTGACTGGCTGGAACATGGAAAAGAGGGAAGGCTGTAGAGAAAGACCACTCAGAAATAAAGAAGGTGGGGACAGCTTATTGCAAGGAAGCAATCTCCCGGCTCTTTTTTGGTTCAATTTATTTTAAAGCAGTTTTGTCTAAGATGTTTTATGAGATTCACTGCCACAAAAAGTGATGATGGTCACTATCATTGGTGGCTCTGGAAGGGGATTAAACAATTCATGAAGGATAAGGTTATCAGTGACATGATGGTTATGTGTTCCCCTACCCCACCCCCAGTATCAAAAGTAGTATGCCTCTGAATGCAAGTTTCTGATTAAAGGAGGGCAACTGTTCTCATGACCTGCCTTTGGCCTTCCCAGAAACATCTGGTTGGCTGTTGTGACAAACAAGGGGCTGAGATAATTAGGAACCTTTGGTCAGATGCAGCAGAGAGATATTTATGCTCTTGAGATGGAAAAACAGGTTAGAGCAGCCCCATGTTGAGTTTCCAGTTCCCTGCTCTTTCAGTTCTCAGTTCGGTGTGCCCAGGACTGGCAGAACAGAAAGATGTTGAGAAACTGGCTCTTCTCACCAAAAATTCACCAAATGACAACAACTTGACCCTAGGAATCCATTCAGTTGCTGCCAAGCATACATTTTAGGCAGGGACTCTGGAAATCATTATTAAAAAAAAGCAAGATTGTCAGATGATCTGTATTTTAAAGATTATTAAGATATCATAACTTTTGAATTATATTTTATGCTCTGATAAATCCATCTGTATGGGTTAGAGTTGAGATTAACAGCAAAGTATTATAGTTGAACAGGATGGGCAATCTTCAGTAATACTTCTGGAATCCATGCATACCAATAGAACTGACTCTGGAGGAAACATCACTAAAGACTTAATCCAAATGGAATGTTAAGGAGAGGCATTACATCATTAATGGTGGCATGCCTCCATCTTAACTCTCCAGATACATTCTTACTCCCCAACCGTGCTGTCAGAGATTCCCTCACTGGAGATGCCAAGGAGTAAATCAAAGACTGTTCTGTGCAAAGCAAGTGTGCTCCTGGAAAGCTATTGCTCCTTGATATGATTTGTATATAAGACCATCCACAAAACCCAGAACCCTCCGTGTTAGGCTCATGTAACTCATAAACTCCCAAAATAAGACTTGTTGGGCCCTTTTTGCATGCCAGTCCTATTGCGAAATGGCCTTGGGAGCGCTGTGGGATTGCGAAGACCGTTCTACATGACGTCCTCGCAATCATGCGATGCTCCCAAGGCCATTTGGTGGTGATCACATAGTATATCAAATGATGCACAATCGCACATCCCTCCCATGCCCCACCCACACTTACCTTGTGTGCGGAGCCTCCGGACGCATGGCCATCACACTTCCTCCCCCAGCACAGCTTGGGAAAGTACCCAGCTGCGCTGTGGAAGGAAAGGGCAGAGACCTCACGCTTCTTTTCACCCACCACGGAGCTGGTGCAGAGGGGAAGCAGGGGGGGATGTGAATGCCTCTCGCAAGAGGCTTCTCGTGTGATCCCCTCACGACGACACCAGAACGAGGTAAGGTGCGAAAAGGGCCTTGGTCTTCCACAGCAATGCTAAGATCATCGAGTTATATTCTGAAAAGCTGTGCATTCACTTCTAAGGGCCTTTCTACATTACACTGTTATAGTGCTATTATTTCATTTTCAACATCTCTGTGGAATTCTGGGGTTTGTAGTTTACTGAGGCCAAAGAACTCTCTGGCTAAGAATTCTAAAGGCCCCTCCCTAAACTGCAAACCCTAGGATGCCACAGGATATTGAAAGTGGAATAATAACACTGTAACAGTGTAGTGTGGAAAGGCCCTAAGTCCACTCAGCTGAAGGATTATGTGCAGTTGTTCTTGACCAGTATAGCTACCTGTTCATCTCTTCTCCTCCTGCCCACTGTAGTCCCAATGGTTTTAATAACACCAGGTCTCTGAAGGGCTGTGTGTCCAGTAACTGAAGACAGATTAGGCAGCGCATGGCCGTAGGGATGAGAACGAGAGTAGGCACTTGGCATGGAGGTGATCACAGTGGGCTGAACCATCCACTGCAAGTCTTGGCTGGTGGTGATGGCGTTCAGAGTAGGAATAAAAGTGCTGCTCGATCCTGGCATATCTACCCGGAATTTCTATGAAACAAAGAGAGAAGAGAAATTAGTAGAACCAGGACAGCAGAGTCACTGAATGATGAGCAATGTGGTATTCAAAAGGCACAGCATTATAACTTTAATTACCTCTACCAAGTGTACATCTTGCTCAATATTTTTCTATTCTGGCAGGTGGTTAGCTTTTGAAATATTCAAGTAGGACTTGCTCAGATTTAAAGTATTTTTAACTGAAGATTGCAGTGACTGAATATGGAACTTTAAATATTCAAAGTATGGATTTTCAAAGCTCTGTACCACAGAAAGAAACAAATTCTAAAATCAATAGACTTTGTGTCACATTTTTCCCCTACAAGTGAGCAGTCGTTGAGCATATTCTCAGCTGTGCAAGCACAACATCTGAACTTGGAAGTAGTCCTCATGATCACATTGGAAGTTTCGCCAGAATAAGAGAAGCTGCAGGGAGGGGGCACATCTGTTCCTAGAATGCTGCTTCCAACATCACACCATTGGTTGTGCAAAGAGTGGCACTGGGAGCTATAGTCCAATCACTACTGGAAGGCCCTGTGGTAGACAAGGGATGCTATGGAGCAGCCGAAAATTAAGTGCTCCCAGCATGTTAGCTCCCTCTGCTAAAATTCAACTTCAGTTGTCCAGTACATATCACCAAGTACTGAATAATCTTTGGGGCTCATTCGTAAGAGTTGGAGATGTTGGGAGGGAGAGATTTTGTATTCAGTAGTGGTGCCTATCTGGGCCTTTATGTAATTTTTCTAATGAACAGAGAAAAATTCATAAGTGAATTATATATAATGTGTACAAAGAGAAACACCCACATGCTTGCACAAGATCTGATGTAAACAGAGGTACATTAGAGATTGCAGCAGAAATTAAATTTGCAAATTAAACTATCTGAATGAATTTCAGATGCTGCCATCTTTTAAATAATCGCTATCTCTTCTCTACCAAAAGCAACTGCAGTAAAATACAGGATCACAGCTGATGTTATTCTAAAGCAAACAATCTGGCAATCTATACCAGTGTCTTTGTTATTGTCATTTAAGCTTCATTATGGCCTCCTTGATACCAGAAAAGAAGCATAGAATGCCACATACAATAATCACTCACACCATTTTACAGATGGAATTTACCAAATGCCTGGAATCCAAAGTTAGTAGCTTAAATACAGGACTAGTCTTAGGTTCTTTCCTTCTATTAGGCATCACGCAATATTTAAATAACGTTAACTGCCCAATAAATTTGTACAAAATTAACTTCAACCAAAACACATCTACCTTCTGTGTCTTGTAGACATGGCATACATTTGGATTATGACTGCATATTACAGTAATCCACACACAGCATTAACCTATATATGTTTAATCAAAAACATGTATTGTATTGCTGAATTTAACATGACTTACTCTCAGATAAGTATATACAGAATTGTAGCCTAAACTACTAAATCACACTGATATGATCCTTTATGACATAAATACAGGGAGCTGTTTTTTTACATGGGGAGCATTAAAAAAAATCTGAACTTCCACCTTCAACCAGAAGTGGCACAGTTTGAAATTCTGGTACCTCAATCTACCATGGCTGAGAAATAATTTGAAGGTGAAAAATGAGTAAATTAATTCATACAACATTAATGGATGCAACCAGAACCTATTTGGACATCTTTTATGAATTCTCTTATAAAATCCCAACAAGCAAGCTGGCTAAAATTCACTCAAAGATTCCTATATCTAGAATCAGAGTTCTGAGAAGTCTACAGCAATTCCTAACTGAGGGATTAGTGGAGTTGTCATTCCCCCGCCGCCCACTTTAAAAAAAACAAAAAAACCCTCTTCCAAGTTCTGCCCAGATGTGCTGATTCAAAATGAGGAGCCAAACTGACTCATTTTGGATTATCAAAACTACATCAGTGTTCAATACGACAAGGCAAGGAATAGCCACAATCCTTTGTCTAAAAACAGGTGACCACATGTCCTGTATCTGGAAGACAAAAGGGGACGTGACCCTTGAGCAATCCTTTTCATATATAAAATTTGAACACATGCATATCTATTAGTTTGTTTTATGTGCTGCTGACCTCTATACATTTTTAAAACTGCAATACCACTAGCAATGCATATTGTAACTGGCACCACATATACTTCCTGCATCCACCTCATTTCTACAACAATGCAATGTGTAGAAATAGAAACAGTTTCTCTATGTTCAACAGGGTTATGGAGCAACTACCGTACTATCCTGTAATAGATGGCAGGAACAGACAACGTAAGGAGATTCATGGGACAATTATCTGACTCTCTCCAGGGAGCTGCACTTACTGTCAATTTTTTAAATGGCAATCAAAATTGAAAATTGCTGGAAGTTCATGTTAGGTTCTGAAAAGCTATCACTTTTTTAAATGTTAAAAGGAGTGGGGCTTTGATCTATTTAAAAGATGAACACCATTCCTGCAGGACGTTTGGGGAGGTATTTGCTGGCACATAAGATGCACCAGCATTTAACACACACTCTGATCTTGAAAGCTAAGCAGGGTCAGTCCTGATTAGTACTTGGACAGGAGACCACCAACAAATACCAGATGCTGTGGGCTATACTTCAGAGGAAGGAACTGGCAAAACCAACTGTAGGTAGTCCTTGCCTAAGAAAACCCTATAAAATTCATGGGGTTACCACAAGTTGAGAGGTGACTTGAACGTGCGCGCACGCGCGCACACGCACGCACACAAATTCACTTTTCCTTTCTGCTTTTAGCTATTGCTTTTATCATTATCTGATGCTGTTGCTTATCTGATTTTAACCTGACTTTTGCTATTTATTGCTTTGTTTGTTGAGGCTTGAATGGCTGATTGTCATTTTGTATGTTTTTGATTAAGAGACAGAGCATGGAAAACAAATTTCTTTTTACAAAGGTGGGAACTCTTAACTGATGCCTCTTCCACCAACAGGCTTCAGTAAAACTGGATTATCAGCTAAGATCCCAGCAGAAGGCACAGCTGTTCAACATGCTGATTGTGGGCCACATGTAAGGATGATTTTTCAAGTAAAATATAGAGATGCCTCCAGCTGCAGAAGGCTGCCGTGCCTGCATTTTAATAATACCCTATAAAATGTGTTTTGGGATTCAGATCAGAAAAATTCCCTGCAGCTCTTTGTTCTGTCTAGACAAAATAAAGCACCAGCTTTTTAAAAGCGGCAAGGTAATAATCTCCTGCAAAATTTTATATATTAGTACACCTTGTTTCCAGACAGAGGTAAATCCATATGGATAGTTTGCTGGCACTAAAATGCTTGAGGAATGGAATAAAAACAGAACAAAAAAACAAAACCCACTCATTTAAGGGGGAACAAAGTATAAGAGAAGGAATATATTTATCTAAAATAGGAACCATTCAGAAGATGTACAAGTGTTCAATTAGCTGTGCAGCCCATCATGTCTTCATTAACTAAAAATGGCCTGCAGTCCTGCTAGATAGATCTGTCCTCTCTGAGAAAAAAGGAGGACACACAATAAAAATAATTTTGCATTCAAAGGGGATATATAAAATGGATGAGTCACTTTTCTAGAACTATGTAGGAATTCATAATTTGAAAGTGTGTACCTACATTTGCCTTGCCTCTGCAACTTCACAAGTACAATTTAGATAATAAACTAGGGGCTAAAGCCTGGATCCTATTAACCAGAGCTGACCCATTGAATCGACTGTTGAATGGTGAGTGAACACAACCTTTTCAATGTGACATCTTTACTAATATCTAGTGACCAATAAAGAGTCAGCATGGTGTAGTTTGAGTACTGCACTACAACTCTGGAGCCCAGGGTTTGAGTTTCCGCTCAGCCGTGGAAACCCATTGGGTGACCATGCGTGCATCACACACTCTCAGCCTCAGAAAACCCCACCTGTGTGAGAAGTTGGAAGCACACATCTTCCAAATATGTAGCTGCTACCCAGATATCACCAAAATTCCAACATCTTTGCTAAATACCAAGAGGACTAACTTTTTTTTTTACTTTTCTTTCATATATACATAGATATATATCACTCCCCTTCAAAGACAAATGCATAAGAATACACTCACAAGCACACGTAACATTTGTTAGTTGGTTCACTGTATCTCACTGTACTAAAACATATCAGGATTTTTGATCTGGCAAGGATACCTCTTACAATAGTATAGCTTCTAAAGTGGTAGCTATGCTGATCTGAGGTGAACAGCACATCATGTTTTATCCTACATCAAACCTGTTTGTTTTTAATATGCCACAAGACTGTTGTTTTTACAAGGATATAGGAGGATGAGAGGGTAATCCTGCATTTTTGTTCATGATCAAATTGAGTGTTTATGTCTTTTTTATGTTGTATGCATTATCTGGAACTCAAAACAGAAAGGCAGAAAAATACACATGCATGCAATCTTTATGGTGGTGTCCTTGTTTGCTTCTCTTATACCTCTGCAGGTGAAATGTCTGAGGTGATGCAGTTAGAAGGCACTGTGTGAAAGTTCGCTGTGCTAAAACTTCAAGCAGTCAATTGCTGAACTCAGTGGATATTTCTTACCGAGCACAGAGAACCCAAAGCTGTCATATCAAGGCTGCAGATCACTGTGGAGCTATAGGTCTAAAATCACACAACATCCACCATGATCTGTAAATGCAGTGTGCAGAAACTGATTGTCTTTATGTCCAAGAACAACCAATATCCTTTAATAGGTGGCAGAAACAGGCAACTTTGACAGGTTCACGACTGCAGTGTAGACTCATTGCAATTTTTTTTTAAATGACAAAAAGTTAAAGTGTCTGAAAGTCTATGTTGGATTTTGTGAAACTTGTATTTTTAAGAATTTTAAAAGGAATGGGGTTGTGACCTATCTAAAAGGTGAAGTACCACTCCTCTTGGAGATTTTTAGGAGAGTTAATTTGCCTTGCCTTTCTCCTGGAAAAAAAAGCAGTGTGGGAAGTCCACAGCTGAAAAAAACAGCCCTAGTGACCACACGCAGCCCTGAAAACACATTCTGCCAATTCTAAATATCACTACTGACAAAGTTCAAGGAATCAGCAGAGGCTTATGGTTCCTCGTTTGTTACACAAAAGTAAACTTGCACAGCATTTCTCAGCACACTAAGTGCTTCATCACTATCTCATTTTTAAATCATATTTATTACCCTGACAACCCTCAGAGGCTTATTAACAAGAAAAACAATGGCTTTTCCAAGGCCATCCTACAGCCCCATGACGAAACACTGACTTCCAAATTTAAACCTAACATTCTTCCCCTTTTCACTTACTGAAAATGAGACTAACCATTTGTAGAACATACCTTAGCTTACCAGCCAGCCAGAGAATAACTATCTGTCTGAGGAAGAAATACATCTTAGAAAAACGGGATCTTTTGGACTATAGTTTCCAAAATCCTCATTCAGCATAGCTACTGGTCATGCCAGGTTGGATGATTCTAAGAGTTATATTCCAAACAAGTTAACTTTTCCAAGCTATGGGAACAGCTATTTGTTTGTTGTTGTGTACATTCAAGTCATTTCTGACTTATGGTGACCCTACAGCAAACCTACCACAGGGTTTTCTGGGGCTGAGAGTATGTGACGTGCCCACAGTCACACAATGAGTTTTCATGGCTGAACGGGGAACTGAACCCTGGTAGCCCAAACTGCTACACCATGCTGGCTCTCTGTAGCTAACTATACCATGTGGTATACCATTGCCTAGAAAGTACAATCTATAGATCCACTCTTTCTGATAAAAGTGTTCCCCAAGGCTTAATCCTGCAGTTATGCATTAGCGCCATTAGAGCAAAGTGAACCATCCAATTCTATGGAGTGTTTATTTGTAACCAAAGGGTATGGTAAGTATTGTTTTCCTAAAACATGCTGCTACTACACCATAGTCCTTTAGGGGTATAGCAATCACACTGACGTTTGTGGTTCTGACAAGTTTGCATTCTAAAATGTAAGTGCTCCTGCTTTTGAAGACAGAGAGACAAAAAAATTAAACTTGGGAGAAAGGATGAATCCAAGACACGAGTCCAGTTGACATACATGGGAAGGAATGCCAGAGATGAATTCTTGGGCTAAATGCAAAATTTGTACTTGATTGTAATCTATCAAATGTGTGACAATCAAGGAAAAATACAAACAGAATACCAGAAATTCTTACAGAACACAGTGATCACTGAAAGAAGCCATTTTATTTCAAAGTGTTATGTTATTTTCAGAGTGAAAGCTTAGCCTGTTTTTGCACAGCATTTGCCATGCAAAAGAGGTCCTGGAGCGTCACGCGACTGTGAGAAGCGATCTGCATGACGCACTCATAATCGCGCGATGTTCCAGGTGCTGGCAGGTGCTGATCGTGCACCTTTTCATTTTCAGCTAGAAACTGAAAATGGTGCACGATCGCACATTGTTCCTGGGCCTCGCATGCACTTACCTGGCGTGTGGACCCTCTGGAGCTGGGATGGTCACGCTTCCTGCTCCAGCGCAGCCTGGGAAACTCCCAGGCTGCACTGCGGAAGGAAGAGGTGGGGCTCTCGCGTGAGCAGGCAGCTTGTGCAGAGCCAAAGGACCCCAGACACGAGAGCCTCTCACCGGAGGCTGCTTGCGCGATCCCCACACCCCAGCGCCAGAAGACGATGAGATGCGGAAAGGGCCTTAGTCTGGAGCATGAAACAGCAAGGACTAGGAAGCCTTGGAGCACATGCTGAATGCTTTTCCCTCACCAAACAATTACTATCGCTATGCAGTACACCTGGAGATTGCATGTCTGTGAAAACTGAACCTCTCGTTTTAAGTTAAGGAGCTGGAATGGTTGCTGATCCTATGACTGGAAGGGACTAGGGAACACAGGTGCACGCAAGGACAGGTATGTGGACCAGAAGCTGATTAGCCTTTCACTGAACACAGATGAAAGTATCTTGATGGGACACACTGTTTCTAAACCTGGATGTATAGATCGGCGGAAGGAATAAATATTTGGACCTTTGTCTAACCAGTCAAACTGGCCAACTATATCTCAGCAGCCACAAAACAGATGCAGATCTAAATCTAGAGAGTAGAATCTATGTCAGCATGTAGGGGTGAATTAAACCCAGAGGTGAAGAATCTTAGGCCCTCCAAGAAAGATGAGACTTCACATCCCAGAAGTCTCAGCCAGCATGGCCAATGGAAAGGGATTATGAAAATTCAAATCCAAAATTCTAATATTCCAAATATTATCCCCATCCCAGCGGGAAGGGTTAACTTGCAGGAGGGTTTACAGGAGGAGCTGAAACTTGAAAGAAAATTTGTCAAAACCCTGGAAATAAGAAAGACATATTCCACAGCAATCCTTTAAAAAATGTATTTGGGCAACATGTTGTAGCCAACACCAGCCTTAAGCAACTCATTCTCCCCATCCCCCACCAACACTCCCCACGTTTACTGTAAGTGAGCAAATTACTCTGTTCCATTGTGTATAAATCTCTGGAAAACTTCCTATCTGGAACAGTCCATAGAGGGCGCCAAAGAGATGTCTTTGGTACAGACTTCAGCATGAAGAGAGACTCATTTCTGGTTTGGAAAAAAAAAACAGAAAAACAACTTTGAAGTGTGGAATGTCACAGACCAGCACCACTTGCAAAGTTTTAAATAGGGCATTTTTTTAAAAAAAAATCTACCACGATCACCAGAAAAGACCTGCAACTAGGTAACAACAAGGAAAAGAAAACAGCTTTACATCTTACTTGCCAGTAGATTTACACTTATTACACAAGCGGTAAGAAAGCCTTCTTGGAGGAAGAAAGGCAAGGCCAGCTGATGTAAACACATTATGAAATATCATATGTTTGTGTAACTGAGGAGATTGTGCAATGCCTTTCACAGACGCCACCAGTTTTGCCTATGATGGGGATGCTTTTTTTTTCTTTTTTGAAAAATGTCCTATTAAAAAAATAATATGCATCAGAAGAATTGGGAGAGACTGACTGCCCTTTTGATTTCAGTTTCAACAGGAAATATTTCTCATTCTTTGAGTTCCAATATCATTCAGGACCAGACGTTGACCAAAAGAGCTATCCCAAAAATGTAGCCAAATTGCTCAGACTTTGTAAGAACTTGCATTTCTGAAGGTCAAAAACCAATCAACAATAAATACCAATCAGCTCCATTCAGCCAGCCTAGGAATGTCTGCATGCCAAAGGAAAGCAGTATCAGTTCTTAGTTTGCTGGGAGCTGGGAGCCAAGACCAAAAGAAATCTAACTTCTGAACAGACTCTCTTAAAAATACTGAATGGAAATATCTTCTTTAAATGGACACTGTATACATACAGAGGACTCTTTCGGGCTTTTGTCTATTTGGAGAGGGTTGTAACACTTAACAGTATAGCACAGAATGAACTGTAGTTTGACACAAACACTTGAAACAGTGTTTGATTCTGGGTGAGAAACAGAAAAGATCATCCAAATTAGAATAAAAAAGTATGAGTGACAAGCAGAAGAAAAACAAAACAGATTTTTTTATTTTTATTTTAAATGTTTCTCTTAAAAGTAGAGGTCACCTGTCGGTTTACACTGTTCTGTGTGGCAGCTACAAATGAAAGGACAAGCCACAGGGCCCTGATAACTCAGCAAAGCTTTCATAGTTTAGCATGATTCATTGCAAAAAAAACTGTTCTATTGCAGCATGCTTAGAATGGCCAAATGACTGTCTTCTAATCTAAGTACAGATTTCCCCATAGTTTTAAAAATTCTTTTTTTCACCATCTTGAAAATATTTTTAAAAAGGAATTCCTGTTTCCAAATCAAAGCTGGAAAGATTTCCGTAACCTGGTAAAGCCCGTAACACAACTGTAACAGTCAAATTCATTGTTAAGACCATTTATAAAAAGATGGAATGTGGAATTGACAAGTTTGCATTTGCTGATAAAACAGAACTAGGGAACCAGGAAGTTGTTAGAAATCTTTTACTTTGCATTCCAGCTTCTCAGTACCGAACTCCATCCTGCTTTGTGCATAAGACACTGCTTTTACAGTCTAAGAATTTTAAATAATGGGAGTAATGAATCAAGCTAATACACATTAATCCTAAACCCATTTCTTGGAAGTATGTCCACCAACAGCAGTGAAATTTACACAAGTTTAGTAATGACAACAACATTTTTGTAATGTTTCTAGACCTAATCGTTTTCTAAGCGTGGTTCTTTGGAGGAGAAAATTCCTCGCTAATAAAACAATTTGCAAACAGGATTTATAGTCAAAACAAAATATGGAGCCATTCAAAAATATCTAACATTCATAGAAGAACTTTTGCTTATCTCAAAAAACTGGAGAAAAGTATTGGGAGGACAAAATAATCGCATCTTATGTTCAGAAAGTTGGGTCAAGGAGCAATATACCAGATCTCCTACAAAGATCCTGGTCTTTGTTCCATATCTTTTTTTTTTAATCTTTCTTTCTCATTCATGAAATCATCTTAGATGCTCCTCACCAAATTAGGGAAATTTGGATACAGATATCTAATTTATGTATATTATCTTAAATACAAAATTTGGAGAGAATTTGATTTCTGATTTTGCCACACACATCCTCAGAAGCCAAATATAATCAAAACCAACAGCGGTTATTTGGACCTTTATGAAACCAGAATAAAAATATGCTATATTATATTTTTTTCTATATACGTATAGAGTGTTCTATACATCTAAACATGGAACACAAAAGAGTTCCTGCTTAATTCACAAACGTGTTCAACTCAGTTAAAGTTGATTTAAATCTAGCCTGCCGGCTTCATGGATAGGCCTATTCTTTAAGCAGCCAAATCTTTTAAAGGTATCTCTAATTTCATGTGTCTAATTTTCATCAGCTTTGCAGAACAGTATTAAAAACTACATTTCAATTTGTATGATTTGAAGCGAGGAGTCTAAAGAGCTGGTGCCCAGTGTATCTGCCTCCTGGACAAAAGGCACAAATACATGTAAATCCCGGACTGCGTCCAAAAGAATTTGGAATGGCGGCTCCTTACACAGTACTGTCTGTGCCCTCATTCCCTCTTTCTGCCTATGTATACCTGAAATAAGGAGATAAAGAGCTTAAGAGGAAGAAACAACAGTTTGTGGCTGTGTGAGGTATTTTGAATTTATGAAAAAATCAACTCGCAAGGTCACATGAGGTTGTACCCAATCTGGCCTTTCTTTACCTCCACACCTTGGTTGTATAACCAACAGCCAAGAGAAGGTGGCACTTGTGAGGTACTCCTTCTTCCACTAGGGCACCTGATTCTGATACCCAAATATTACCCCAAACCATCCATCCCAGTTCAGCTGTGCCCACCGACAGCCAAAAAGGACTTAGGCAAAGAACACAGCCAGGACTTGAGAGCTTTCTACGTCCCAAGCCCCTCCGATCACCAACCTGTCCACCACGGAGAAGAACAGAGAAAGGTGTCCCACATGACCTGAACCCCAGCACAAACTCTAGAGATGCCCTCACACCGTGAAATGCACCATGCCACACTTCTGAGTGGTCCAGAAGGTACAAGAAGTCAAGCCAAACGCTCCAGCTGCTCTAGAATCACAGTAAGAGCTTGCGCGCCTCTCACTTCTTCCCCTCGACTTACAAAGGAGGAAAGAAAAATATTGAGGACTCCCATGGAGCCAGTTCTAGGGGCTGTGACCTTACAAAATCGACGCACACACACACACCTCGGCGCCCTCTGCTTTAGCAAGTCCACCGTACATTCTGGCGTCCCCTCCACCCTAAGGATGCCCGAAGCAAGGAAGACCAAGGCCGTTTCCGCACGAGCCTGTTCTAGCGCGATGATTCCACTTTCCACCTCCTCTGGAATCCTGGGGTTTGCAGTTTCGGGAGGGGCCTTCCGGCCCCTCCCGAAACTGCAAACCCCAGGATTCCAGAGGAGGTGGAAAGTGGAATCATCGCGCTAGAACAGGCTCGTGCGGAAACGGCCCAAGGTGTTTACACTCGCAGTGGGAACCTCTACCTTAACAGCTACGGGTCTGTACCCAAAGTCCTGGAGTTCCCCGTGTTTTCGCCTCTCTCCAAATAGCATTTCAGACGGAGACAAACACTGCGGCCGGGAGTCCCACCCCCGCCGCCGCCGCCAGCCGCGGGTGGGGAGGAGTAACGCGCCCGGCCTTGGGCGCAAACGAGACGCTCATCCTTTCCGCCGGGAAGGCGGCGGCGCACAGAAAGAGCCAGGCTCGCGCGCACGCCCAGAGTTGGCCGTTTCCGCACTAGAGTGTTATAGCGCTATGATTCCACTTGCAACATCCTCTGGAATCCTGGGGTTTGCCGCTTCGGGAGGGGCCGGCACTCTAATAGAGCGCTGTCATAGTGCTATAACAGTCTAGTGCGGAAATGGCCTCCGACTCCTCTAAGGCGGGCTGCCCTTTTTCCTCCGGCTCCCTCGCCCTGCTGAAAAGTACAACCGGACCGAGACTCCGCCGACGGCCCCCCTTCCAGAGCCTGTCCCTGGTCAGATGTCACCGGGACATCGGCTCAAAGCGCTCCCAGGAGCGAGCGCAGCGAAGAAAGCGAAAGCGAACGCCTTCCGCACCAGACTGTTATAACGCTACGATTCCACTTCCCACATCCTCTGGCATCCTGGGGCTTGCCGTTGAAGGAAAGGCGTAGGATTCCATAGGACGCGGAAAGTGGAATCGCAGCGCTATGCCAGTCTAGCGCGGAAATGGCCCCCGAGTCCCATCAGGACGGGACTGGTCGTGAGTTCGAGGTTCTTCTCCGCTCCCCTCTCCCCCGCCGTCGCCCCGCGTTTCGCTCTTACCCGCCAGGCTCCCCGTCACCCCGCCGGAGGCCAGCGCAAGCCGCCGCCGCCGCGGCGCGGAAAACAAGCCGGCGCAAAGGGCGCTTTCGGAGCGCAGGGTTCGAGCCCCGAGAGCCGCGCGGCGCGTAAACAACCCGAGAGCCAGAGCGGAGGTGTTTCAGAGGGGAGGGGAGGGGAGGGGAGGGCGCAAAGCCACGCACCCGCAGCCCGGGTTCCTGAGCCGCGCCGCGCCCACGGACCGTCCGAACCCCTCGCCGAACCGGCGCTGCCTCCCCGGAGCCGCTCCCACGCGCCGTCTCTCCTCCAAAGGCCAAAGTCCGGCGGGGCGCGCCGGGCGCCCTTTCCGCCTCCCGGGAAGGTGGCCGCGTCGCTCTCGGACTGGAGGCCAAAGGCGACACCGCGCCGCCGAGTCTCCCGGCCCTGGATCTTCCCGACTGCGGGAGGGAGAGGTCGCGGCGCGCTCCCGGGAGGTGGCGGACTGGGTGGGGTTACTGAACTTTACTCTTTGATGAAGGAGTTGCTCCGAGGAACGAGGGAGGGAAGGAAGGAGGGGAGAGCGGCGCGCCCCGATGGCGGGCTGAGTCGGTCCCGGGCCATTTCCGCACTAGCCTGTTATAGCGCGATGATTCCACTTTCAACCTCCCGAAACTGCAAACCCCAGGATTCCAGAGGAGGTTGAAAGTGGAATCATCGCGCTATAACAGGCTAGTGCGGAAATGGCCCCGGGGAGAGGGGCAAGCAGGCGACGAAAGGCAGAAGAGGAGCGATCGCACTACTAACTACTAGTAATAGAACAAGGACCCGAAGGATGCAACAATAACTCCCAGTAGGAATGGAGTTAGGACCCCCCCACTAAAAACTGAAACGAGATCTGCTTCTCCTTAAATCAATACATATTTCTTTCCAAAAAAAAAAAACACAAGATCAAGATCCAGGAGAGGCAGAAAGAAAGAAAAAAGAGGAAGGAAAGAAAGTACACGCGCTCCCAGAGCTCGATCCCGGCACCTGTGGGTCAAAAGGCGCTCGGCGCTCGTCCCTACCTGTTGCGTGGTGATGCCGGAATAGGTGTCCGGATGGCCTGGAGAACCGCTGCTGCCCCGGGAGGACGTATCAAAATTGCCTGGGAAGTCCTGGTACATTGTCCGAGGTGCAAACAAGAGGAGAAAGAAACTTCCTCCCCCTTCCCCACCCCCCTGTCGACTTCCCGGCGCAAGCTCCCTCTCTCCGGCCCTTCCTGTCTTGCTTGCTTCCGATCCTCTTTTTTTCTTTTCCTCGCTGCCTTTAGGATTTTCCAAACGCGCTCAAGGAAGCCTGGAGTCTAGGGCAGCCGTGGGTCCTCCTCCTCTCTCTCTCTCTCTCTTTTTCTATTTTCAGAAATGGAACAAAAAGTCCTTTCCTTCTGTTTCTTGATTTTTTTTTTCCTCCCTGGAGGGAGGACTGGGAATTAAAAAAAAAAATCCAAAAACTCTCCAAGCACAACTCGTTAGTTAAAAAAAAAAAAAACTCTCTAGAACCAACTCCTGTTCTCCTATGAACGATCGAGACGCCGATCCTTTTTTAAGGATTCTCTGTCCAAGCGAGACTTTTATTTCTAGAGGAGGAAAACCAAACCAAACCAGTTTTCCCTTCCTTCCAAGCTCCCTAGGGCTCTCCCTCTCTCTCTCTCTGCTCTGGCTTCTGTAGTTTTTAAATCGAGAGGAATCTTCGCCTCCTGTATAATTAACCGCTGGAGAAAAGTGCCGGCTTCCTGCTCCGACTGGACGAGGTGAGTCAGTCCCGGATCGGAAGCGCTTTATTTATTTGTTGTTGAAAATCGTCCCCTGGATTATGGATCTTTTAACACTTGGTGCGGCTACCCTTCTGAGCCATCCCTCGCTCTCTCCCGTCCCCCCCCACTTGCTCCCACTTCCCCCTCCCTCTCCTCCTCCTCCTCCTCCTCTGCCTCCTGGGCTCCTCTCTGCCTCCTATCTTTGTTCTCTGAGCTCCTTTGCTCTCCCTGGATGAGTCAGTGCGATGGCATTAGTTCAAGCCCGGGGTCTTTATGGTGCCATCTCCCTGCCTCTTAAGATCGGGGGACCATGTGGATTCGCAAACGTCAAGCCAGGCGGCTCCTGGCCACGCCTCCCCGGCGGCCTCGACGTAAGGCGGACCCTCCCACCTGGGCCGGGGAACGGGGGGAGGAGGAAAGGAGGCGGAGGGCGCAGCCCATTCAACCCGACACGGCCAACTCTCCGGAGGCGGCTCCCAATCCCTTGGCGCACCCTCTTCCCACGGCGGCAGGACAGGGCAGCCGGGCCAATGCGCCGGCTCTCCCTTTGCCAACTCGACCCCCCCACCCCTCCCCGCCTTAGTCCCTTCCATTGTCGCAGGCCGCCGTTGCCAAAGATGGTCATTTGCGTTGCACGACGCGAGCGCGGGTTTCCTTGGTAAGAGTGACGCGGGCAGAGAGAGGGATTCCCTGCGACCCAGCGAAGCAGCGCCGCTGGGGCCGAGGCGGGCATGCGCGCGCGCGGGGAGGGGGGCGCCCAGCAAGAGCGAGTTCCGCACGAGTCGGTTATAGCGCGATGATTCCACTTTCAACCTCCTCTGGAATCCTGGGGGTTGCAGTTTCGGGAGGGGCCGGCCGGCCCCTCCCGAAACTGCAAACCCCAGGATTCCAGAGGAGGTTGAAAGTGGAATCATCGCGCTATAACAGACTCGCGCGGAAACGGTAGGACCCGCGGTCGCGGTTTTTTTTTCCCCTCGCGAAGCGTCTTCATCCAGGCCTTTTCCGCACTGGACTGTTATCGTGCTATTATTCCACTTTCAACACCCTATGGCATCCTGGCCCCTGCAAACCCCGGGATTCCATCGGATGTTGAAAGTGGAATAATAGCACTATAACAGTCCAGTGCGGACATGGCCTCGATTCTGCCAAGCCGGCATGGTGCGGAGGGGAGGGCTGGAGAGCTGGGGGTGGCTTCCTGGCAGGGCCACCGTGCACCGGGACGGGAAGGAAGTTGGGTGTGGAAACGGAGAGGTCCCGTAATGTTGGTCCAGGGGACTCTGATCGCTCCCGAGGCTGGTGAAAGGTTGAGAAAAGGACCCCGTGTCTTGGGGAGGTCCGGTGCCAGCAGAGAGGGTCGGGAAAGAGGGGGGACCCCGGCAGACGCACGGAGCCGCCTTCCGCGCTGTGACTTCTCGACCTCTCCTGCCATAAACCCAGGCCGTTTCCGCACTACGCTGCGATCGTGCTATTATTTCACTTTCAACATCCGACAGAATCCTGGGATCGGCAATTTAGGGAGGGGCCTTGAGAATTCTCAGCCTCGGTAAACTACAAGCCCAATTTTAATATACTCGACCTTTCTGTCGTTCGCCAAGATCACCTGACTCCCGGATTGCCCTTCCACCCCACTTGGCTTGGGCTGCTCCATTCACAGATCCTTGCCGTTGCCCTTGGGAAGGGAGCCTTGTCCCACATACCTCGCACCGCCCGGCCTATAACCCTTCCCCTCGCGTGCCCTCCTTCCCTGCGTGCCTGGGGCACAAAGATGGAAAATCGCTTCTGCCGCGGCTGCTCCCTCCTTGCCGATGCAGCCGAATAACTCTGTGGTTTAGAAATCTAGCTCTCCAGCGAGCCCTGTGAAGGAACGCAGTCCCATTGGAAGGAGGGAGCCTTACTTCCGGGTAGACAAGAGAGAAGGGTTCCCCAAACTTGAGAGGGAAACGCCGTCCGTGGTGGGATTTGCTTCCAAAAGAACCCGGGGCGGGATCAGGCTACGCTTCTCCTTTACCTACCACAGAAACTCCACACTGCAGGGCTGAAAACTTGTGCGTAAAAACGCACCACAGGATCGGCCCGTGAATGCCTTGGAAAGCAGCCAACGCACCCCGGGGGAAAAAAGAAAAAGCACAAGAAGGACGGGCAAGTGCAAAAGGAGCGTGGCTGAAGGGGAGGATAACATAGCCCATTACCCACCTTCGCCTCCCGCCCTCCTGGCCTGAGCGCAGGCGCCTTTCGCCGGTCTGAGCGCGGAGTTAATCCCACCCGATCGTGGGCAGCTCCCACCCGGCCCTTCTCAAAAGGGCAGGCCCAGGAAAGGAAAAGGAAGAAGGCGGGGTCCCAACGGCTAGACAGCCCCGATCTCGGGCCAAAAAAGGCCTGGCATGAAAGGGCACAAGCTGGCAGGGAAGGGCTGCTCGCCTGCCGGGCCTGGAGTGCCGGGTCTCGTTGGGAAAGGCGCAAGAGAGGGAGACCATTTCCGCACCAGATGGTTATAGTGCGATCATTCCACTTTCAACGTCCTATGGAATCCTGGGGTTTGCAGTTTAGGGAGGGGGAGGGGCCCCTCCTAAACTGCAACCCCCAGGATTCCATAGGACGTTGAAAGTGGAATGATCGCACTATAACCTTCCAGTGCGGAAATGGCCCTTCAGGCCTGGCCTTTTTCCTTGGCCCTTCGGCTCGGGCAGCCCGGCCCCTTTCCCGTAAGGCCCGGCCGGCCCGGGGGAGGAGCGCCCCCTCGATGCTCGCCTCTGTGCCGCTTTGCACGCACTGGCGGCGCTGCTGACTCGGGCGCCTCTTCCAGTAAAGTTACGTGACTGGCTGGCGGCAGGCTAACCTCCCCCCCGCCTCGTTCCCGAGATCAAGGAGTTTCTCAGGAATCTGGGACGGGCGGTGAGGCAACCGCGCGAGGCGTTGCGTTAGCAAAGGAGCCGCGCTGCCCTCTCTCCCTTTCCCCCTCCGCGGCGAAAGCTGGCGATCGGGTCGGGGGAGAAGGAAGGCAGGAAGTGCGAGGGAGGCAAAGAACAATCCGGGGCTGAATGCGGGAAAGCTAGGCGCGGGGACGGGAGAGGGGATTTCCCACTGACGTGGGTCTGAATAGCTTATTTTTGAAAAAGGCTGTCGAGGATCTTGCATGTAAATTGCACCCCCTCCTGTCTGTGTATTATACACCCTTTATGTATTGTTCCATGCCTATTGTAGGTATTTGCCAGATTCCCCATTGGTGTCCTGCTGTGTTGTTTGAATGCCTTAAAGTCGACTCCAAGGCCCTTTCCGCATTAGACTGTTATAGTGCTATTATTCCTCAAAGGCCCCTCCCTAAACTGCAAACCTCAGGATTCCATAGGATGTTGAAAGTGCAATAATACCACTATAACAGGCTAGTGCAGAAATGGCCCAACTTAAGGCAGTTCTATCAGAGGGTTTTATTGAAAAGATCTGTTCAGGGCGGGTTTGCCTTTGCCTTCTTCTGAAGCTGAGAGAGCAGGAATTGCTCATGATCACCCCGTGGTTTTTCTGTGCCTGAGCAGGCATTCGAACCTTGGTCTCTCAGAGTCCGCCACCACTGCACCAAACAGGCTCCAGTTAACTGCCAAGGAAAGGGAATCTGTATGATTGCAGCCAAGGTTCAGATGGCTCACATTGGTTCCTTAGTCATCAGTAAGTTGTACAACAGTTGTGTCCAGTTGATAGCTGCACTGGCAAAATTCCGCAGACATGACCATTGCACGGGTGGGTGGATATTCTTGGGGAGATGTTTCTCAGTGCCTGTAATGTACCAGTTCACAAGGATTACCAAGACAGCTTGAACCAAAGCTTCCGTGCCATGTGATTACCATAGCACACTCCCAGTTGCACAGTGGGAGAATCAGAGATGCTTTTGTCAGCATTCATCATAAGAGTGGCATTGTACAACCAAGCCAGCATGATTTGGTGGTCTGTATATTGAACTAGTGACTCCAGGAAACCAGGGTCTGAATCTTCATTCAGCTGTGGAAACCCATGGGGTAACCTCAGGCAAGTCACACTCTCTCAATCTAAGAGGAAAGTAGTGGCAAACTCCTTCTGAAGAAATCTTGCCAAGAAACACTAGGAAAGGAGTGTCATTAGGTAGAGTCAGCTTGAAGGTACATAACAGTTATCACAACCATCATGGAACTCTATGGGTGTCAGTTTTCACTACACAACAGCAATATGTGATATTGGTTTAGCACACACACAGATGCAAGTACATAGGTGTATCTATCTATAAATGTATATGTATGTGGAAACTACATCTGCAACAGAAAAGGTCTTTTCCCCGAAGGGTTTTTCAAATATTGAAAGCATTTAAGACGGGGCAGGCAGTCTAGCCTTGTAACAGGCAACCTAACAACACGGAGGAATCAAATAATCCTGTACTTTCTTAAATAATGGGCAACATTTTATTATCTAGAGGTGTTTCCATGATGACTGATGCCAGACTGGGCTGTTGGAAGCAGAGCCATAAATTACAATCTTGTGATGTCTTTTCTAAAAAAGCATATACATTTTTGGGATTTATTGTTGCTCTGCTGATGAAGTGGGCTTTGGTCCATAAAATTTTGGGCCCTAGTCCATTTGCCATTAAGAGGCCATAAGATTTGTGTTTATGTTGTTAAGGTGTCACTCAAAATGAGAAGCTTCTGGGTAACCTCTTCAGACTATAACATTGTTAACTTTGTAATGGATGATGCTCATAACTTGGAACACATGAAGGTGGAACATTTTGGAAATATAGTGCAAAGAGCAGGGTGTATCCAGGGCAAAGACAGTCCCCATGCTCAGTGGACTACATCATTCAGTGATTATTGGCTCTGTATATGGATATACAGGCATACCTCAGTTAACAAAGCCTCTGACAGAGAAGCTCCTTTTTAAAAAGTTTTTTTTTAACACACACACACACACACACACACTTAGCCCCACCTTCATCTTCCTTCTCCTCTTTCTAGCTGGAAGTCTTTCACCAGCCTCACCACTGATGGGAAGATAAAAGAAGACTGGGGAAATGCAGACTTTTGCAGGTTGGGCAGCAGCAGTGTCTCCACAGTAGTAAACAATGCAATAAAGCTTGAGTAGGAAAAGAGCAAGATTCCACTCTATTTGTGTATATTGGCCTATGATGGGCAAGGTAAACAGCAGCTGCCTCCAGAATTCCTTACTGAGCATGCATAGTCAGCAGAATAGGCCATTTCCGTACTACACTGTTATAGTGCTATTTTTCCACTGTCAACATCCTATGGCATCCCAGGGTTTGCAGTTTAAGGAGGAGCATTAAGAATTCTCATCCAGAGAGCTCTATAGCTTCAGTAAATGACAAACCCCACAATTCCACAGGATGTTGAAAGTGGAGTAATAGCACTATAATAGTGTAATGCAGGAATGGCCAGAAACAGATAAAAGGAGAGAGCAATTAAGCCTGCCTCACCAGCTACCTGAGCATGTTAAAAACAAAAACAAAAAAATCTCAGATCTCTCAGTTTGGCTACCAAAATAGAAATTGTAAGAAAAGTGGAGGCTGATGATAGAAAAAGTAATCCGTTGATGCATTTTGGAAAAAGCCTTAAAGTAGATTCTACGAGCTTCAAAATGTTTTCATTTATTTATGCAAGGTTTACCTGAATTTCGCAAGGGAGCCAGCACCAAGTAGGGTATATGGTGACTCCCATGTTAACTGGGTAGTGACTCAGCACTGGGTTTTAGTCTAAAGCTCAAGGAGTTATCCAAGGTGCTAGGCCCAGACTAAAACTCAGAATCAATTCAACCTCCAGGTGCTGTAGAAGCCGCCAGCTGCCATCAGTGCAAGGCTTTGTCAATAGGAGAGGTGAAAAATATGCCAGCTGCAGGGCTCATAGTTCCTGCTAAATTCCCTAGGAGACTCCTGAAGCCCCCAGACCTCTAAAAAATGTTTTTAATTTGGCCAGAAATTGAGTCAAAAAAGCAATTTAAAACCACCCAAACCACAAAAAACACACCAATTTGGGTCTCTTTGCCCTCCCCCGTCACTATTCCTTCCCCAAGAGGGGGGGAAAAGTCAAAATCAGCAATTTCATGGAACCAGAATTGATGTAACATCAAGCAGTTCCTGGAACCAGAAGTTATGCAAAATCATTTTCAAAAGCACCAGAAGCAACAGTGTTGCCTGCAGGGAAGGACCCTCAGCTGAGATCCAAAATAGTCAGTCATGGCAACCTTTCTGCCTTTGGTGATTCACTGATTTCTTTACATTTTACCCTGCAGTAATTCCCCCCTTTTGTCCTCACAACGATCTTTCCAGGTAAGTAAACCACTACATCTTCCTGGGTGTAATGGTTCAAGCATTGGACTATGAACCTGGAGACCTGGGTTCAGTTCCCTGCTCGGCCATAGAAACCTACTGGGTGACCTTGAGCACATCACATACTCTCAACCTCACAAAAACCCTGTGATAGGTTCACCTTAGGGTTGCCATAAGTCAGAGACAACTTGAAGGCACACAGCAACAAGACTGAGAGAGCAAATGGCTCATTAACTTCCATGTTGTTGTTGTGTGCCTTCACATTGTTCTGACTTATGGCAACCCTAAGGCCAGGGGTTTTCTTGGCAAGATTTGTTCAAAGGGAGTTTGCCTTTGCCCTCTTCTGAGACTGAAAGAGGTCACCCAGTCAGTTTCTGTGGCTGAGCGGGGATTTGAACCATGTTCTCCAGAGTTATAGTCAAATTCTCAAAGGCTAAGTGGAAATTTGAACCTGACTCTTCCAAATCACAGCTTAATACCCTCACTACTCTCCAGACTACTGGTTAACAAAACAAGCTATACAAACAGACTATCTAGAAGGTGCTGGGTGGGTCTTTTATAAGAGAGTGGGTGACAGAATTTAGAATCCAGAATGGTGGCAAATTCTTTCATGCTTGCTATGATTACCACATCAAACACATATAAACCTCCAAACCTGATTGCCATGTAAAGCATAAAGTGGCATTAGCACTAATGCCCATTTTAAAAGTAAAATACTAAGGCCAGAACTATTTCGGGAACTTGTTCTGGCTTAACTAGGGGTTATGTCAGGGCAGACATTGCACGAGGATCTAGTACACGTACCAGTAATCACAGCTCTTTGAGTCCATTGTTTTCTGGATATTATTTTATGACAAAATTCAGAAGATAGTAAACAGGTAAAAGTTTACTGACATGGCATTATTCTAAAGTGTCTGGTTTCCTACAGGGGGACGCATCGCCAGATCTGTTATGTGAAGTCAGCAGGGCCAAATGAAGCAGACTTGAAAACAAGATAATGGAAATTGTAAGGTGTAATGGATGCCATGAGACTACATGCCTACAGTTATGACCACTTTATAGGACTTTTGATTGACAACATGCTTGATAATGCTTTATTAATCACAGCACTTCAAAGCAGATCATTATCACCCCCATTTTACAGAAGTGAGAAAGTGGCTTGCCTAAGGCCACCTCATGAATTCTTGAGTGGGAGGGTTTGGGGTATGCCAGGCCAAGGTTGGGAGTGAAGTTCAGTTCAGACATGTCAGGGTTTAATCTGAAGTGTTAAACTTTCTCATCGTGGGAATCTGTGGGTCAAGAGCAGTGATCAGATTGGAAGCTTCTATCAGAGCTGTAGCTTAAGAGGGTGGCAGAGCATGTAAGTGTTTTAGGTTGCTAATCCATGCTCAGGTAGGACTGAAAAAGGCTCCTGCCCTAGAAGCCAAGATGACCAACCTGAGGCTGTCATACTTTGGCCATATCATGAGAAGACATGAGTCACTAGAAAAGACAATGGCCATTTCTGCACTACACTGTTATAGAGCTATTATTCCACTTTCAACATCGTGTGGAATTCTGGGGTTTGTAGTTCACTGAGGCCAAAGAGCTCTCTGGTTGAGAATTCTAAATGCCCCTCCCTAAATTGCAAGCCCCAGGATTCCATAGGAGGTTGAAAGTGGAATAGTAGTGCTATGACAGTGTAATGCAGAAATTGCCAATAATGCTCAGTAAGGTAGAAGGCAGTAGGAAAAGAAGAAGACTGCATTACAGATGGATAGACTTAATCAGGGAAGACATGTTACTGACTCTGCAAGACCTGAGCAGGGCAGTTGGAGGCTTGGACATCTCTTATCCGTAGGGTCACACAGGTCGAGGTCAACTTCTCTGCAGTTAACGACAACAAAAATGGAAAGGTGCTGTTGGTCATATCTGATCAGGGTGGGCAGAGTTCAGTTGCTGTTTTATTAGAATCTCAAGACCCACGAATCAGAGCCAAGTTCAAAATAAATGCTGATAGGATTGAAAAAATTCTGAATCCAGGGATTTATTTGAAACACCATGGCCAAATGGAGCTAACAGTCCTTCCACAAACAAATCCAGCTCCCGTTAGACCAAGATTTCTTCAGGAGTATAATATGGCATTGGGTGTGGAGGCAGATTTTGCTGTTGCTATTGTTAAAAAACTGGAAGTTTGTGATCCTCACTGATCAGTTGCAAAACACCCAGAGAACTACCAGTAGATCTTGAACCACAATCTGACTACCCACAGTATTTTCCTGGAAAGTTACTTTGTTGGACTACAGTTCTCAGAATCTCCTGGCCTTGCTGGTTGAATGATTCTAGGGGTTGTTATCTGGCTTTTCCATAGCTGTCTCTGACTTATGGCAACTCTAAGATCACAGGATTTTCTTAGCGCGATTTCTTCGGGGGGGGGGTTGCCTTTGCCTTCCTCTGAGCCTGAGAGAGTGTGACTTGCCCAAGGTCATACCAAACTAGATAAATCAGTGCCATACTTGTTACAAGGCAGCTGCTTCCTATGTATGGCTTTGTCTTCCAACCTTTTGAGACTTCCTGCTGTATTGCAATGTATTTTCCTTTGCCAGCCTAACCTTACAAATATTTATTAAAATGTGGTTGCATGTGGCACTGAATAAGACTCTATTTTTCCTTGCCTTCAGAGTCACCCAGAGGTGCCCTGTTTTGGAAGTATTGTTCAGTTTTTCCCTCCAACTGTCTTTTGAGTGTGAAGAAAGGAAGAGGACAAACAAATTTGCCAGTCAGATGCTAACTTTGCAGCATTGCTATGTGCTTCAAGAATGTAGCACTCGCATGCCAAGAAGTCCAGTTGTATATTACTTCAGGAGCAGAGAATGTGTGACCCTGCAGAGGTTGTTAGACTGCAACTCCTATTCATCACATTCATCCTAGTTAGTGGTGAGGGATGATGAGAATGGCAGTCCAACAATATTTGACTATGTATTTCCCATCTCAACTCTACCATTTACTTTGATCAAGCCCACTAAGTTTTTTAAAAATACATTCTTTTTTAAAGGCACTTCTATCACACCTTTGCTCAGTGACCTCACCCAGATAATAAAAAAGGGAGTGAAACAATGTAAAAAGTGAAAACAATTTAAAAAACAGACTGAAACAGCAGAGAGAAGAAAGCTTTAGAAGTACTAACCATGGAAACTATTATTTACCCAAAGATTGTAATACTGTTTTGGTTAGAGAAAACCCTAAAAGCCTTCCAAAAAAGTTGTAAGCAAGCAGTGACTAATTGTGGCCCTCCAGATGTTTCTGGGCTCATGTTTGGCTATGCTGGCTAGGGCTGACTGGGGCTACAGGGACAGAAACTCATGGAGAGCCACAGTTGCCCACTCCTTGGTTTAAAGTTTAAACCATCCTACAGAAGGCTAATAGAAGGAAGTGTGGGACAAACCTTCCTTGGGAGGGAGTTCCAGCATCTGGGAAAAAAGCCAACCTGGGACAGAATCACAGTTTTAAAAGAAGACTTGCATTGGCTGCCAGCATGTTTCCAAACTAAATTCAATGCATGATAACATTTAAGGCCTGAACTGCTTGAGACATCAACGCTTGAAGGGCTGTTTCTCCCTAAATATGCCTGAATGAGGCTTATATGTCTATATTATGTCTGCTGGGGAGGGGGTCCTCTGTGTCTCGCCAATGATGTCGCTAACATTTTGCCTGAAGACATAGGCTATAGAACCAGGGGCATAGAAAACAGTTTTAAGAAGCTGTGGCTCTTGGTGTAGAACTGTCTACTTCCTCAGAGATCTCCATAGCCCAGAAGAACAACTTTCTAGGAAAAAGCAAAGAGGCTTTTACTCTGCATATTTATGATTCAATTCAGAAATAATAGCATTGTTTTGCATACTCTCCAACTGTCCCAATTTGGCAGGGACAGTCCTGATAAATTCTTTGTCGGCCCATTTTTTCTCAGCTGCCTTTAAAATGTCCTAGTTTCTCATTCCTCCTCCCGCTTTCTCTCTTTGTCCTTGGCTTACTTCAGTTGCTACCAACAGAGTTCAAAGGACAAAAATAGTTTGTACTCAATTAAATCAGAGAGTAGAGCAGAGAGGAGGGAATCTTGCCCTTCCCTGTAGATTTAGGCAAAAGGAAACTGCTGCAGCATTTCCTGGCTTGTGTGTTCTTCCTCATTAAAACGTTTTGTCATCTTGATCAAATTGTGATGTTGCTTGGTCACATGTGTTCAGCGTATGATTTTGCTATGTTGTACAGTCTGTGAACAGTTGAGGCCTACTGTGCAGATTGAGGTTGAACATTTTTTAAACAAGGCAATGTAGGGAGTTATGTAAATGTAGAAGCTGATGACTTAAATGACTCCTTATTTTCCAAGATAGGAGACTGGGAATGAAAGTCCACTCTTTCTGTCTTCAGGCAGATCAAACAATCTTCTATGCCTGGGGTTACTCTTCTGAAAGATTAATGACTTTGTATCGCCATACAGAGGTGGAGTGCCACAATTAATTTTTCAAAGAGCTCTGAGCAAAGGGACCTATTAGAGCACAAAGCTGTGTTGTTAATTACACACCTCTCATCTTAAGTATTTTAATAAACTCTCTTCTGCAGCAACAATTACTAGGTTCCTCTGGACAAATACATCAGCTGTTCCTTAGAGCTGGCAAGTACAGGTCACTCCAGCATGTGGTCTGTCTGAATAGGAACCTGAAAAATCAGCATTTCCCTTCACAGCTTGAATAGTAAATATAGAAACACTTGTGACCCTATTATCTTTAGATGTGACTAAACCCCACAGTTTCCTGCATGTGACTCAGTGGTGTATATTCAGTACATTAGTTTCTACAAAGGAGAAATATTTTCCTAAAAGGTCTAAACAACTACCTTTGACACAATCTGTGAAAATTGCAAACGGA
Organism: Ctenosaura bakeri; assembly: GCA_948474755.1. Lineage (NCBI taxonomy): Eukaryota > Metazoa > Chordata > Lepidosauria > Squamata > Iguanidae > Ctenosaura > Ctenosaura bakeri. The sequence goes on from CAOLHI010001022.1 coordinate 50,413, forward strand.
AATAGAAGTGGGAGGGAGAATAGGAAATTTATATCTATATTGCATATATTTTAATATAAATTCAGTAGCATATTTAACCAATCTGTAAAATCAGGAATGTGTTCCTGTGATGAGTGCCATTCGTACCAGCAATCTTGTGGCAATTTCTTTATTTTATTCTTGCATTTCCCAACCCACTGCCTTTCAAACTGGATAGACTACAACTCCCATAATTCATTTTCCATAGTGGTTGGGAGGAAATCTCGAGAGCCTTGACTTGCAAAATGTTATGTTGTATAGAAATTGTGTATCTTGCCCATCTAATGTTTGTGTACCATTCAGAGGAGAGCCAACGCGGGGTAGCAGTTTAAGCATTGGACTACAATCCAAAATACCAGGATTCGAATACATGCTCAGCCTTGGAAAGACCTTAGGCAAGTCACACTCTCTCAGCCTCAGAGGACAGCAGAAGCAAATGCCCTCTGAAAACATCTTGCCAAGACAACAATGTGATAGGTTCACCTTAGGGTTGCTGTAAATTGGAAAGAAAGCACACAGCAACAACCAGCTCACAATTTAAAATGCAAATAAAGTATAAAACAATGTTTGTTTGTTTTTTAAAAAAACACACAATACAAAGAGAGATAAGTATATACCTAAGCCTCTCATAAATGGGTGCCTTTCAGTTTTATTTGACTACTATCACACTGGTCATGAGTGAGGGGATGATAGAAGCTAGAGCCCAACACATTTTGGAGGAGGGGTTTTACATGTTTTTAATACATTGGTAAATTTTTTTTTTTTGTTCAGGGAAACATTTGTCTTACTAAATAGATGATTTCTATATGGTAAATCCCTTGTGCAGAAGACTTTTAATCCAATTGCAGATTAAGAAGGACGAGATCTCCTCTTTAAATTGGTGTTACTGTAGTTTATAGTCCGGGCCTGAGGTCTACTAAATATCATTTGATATCAAGAAATTGGCCATCCCAAACGGTTCCACTTCACGTGCTTGCAAGGCCCCCAGACAAGCACACACACGGACACGGCTGAAATAGCTGAACAATACAAGATAAATTCAGGCAGGCCAGTAATTTGCCAGAATGCAGCTTCAGGAGGCCTCCAGGCAAGAACACGTTGAGCCTTTATTATGTATGCATGCAGCATACAAAAGATTCTCTGCCCCGAGCAGGCAGCTTGATGAGATTAGCGCTTCTTGAATAGCCAACTGTCAAGCACTCCCCATTTGCATACTGTCTGCGCTATTGACAACTCTGTCAAAATTCAAACATTCAAAGTACTGACTTTTGGAGGCTTTGTCTCTAACCTGAAACCCATTGTTTCCCCTGGGAATGGACTAGCCTTCAAGCACATTTTCCCCTATAAGGGCCCCTGATTTTGAGCACTTCTTTGGATCGCTCAGATTGCTCCTGGCTTCCATCCCACTTTGCTGCCACTCCGTTCACCGAGCCTTCCCCTCAGCTTCCACGTGCTGAGAATCTCCGCTCCAACTGACTTTTCTTCTGACTACCCGGGCTACAGGATCAGGTGTAGTATTTCCCCTGAAAAATCCCTCTCAAAATCCTCTATCAAATCTCCTACCTTTATCTTCTTAGGTCTGTGTGAGTGATTGCATACATACGCATTGACTGTCTTTTTAAAATAAAGGAAAACAATTATTATTTACTTCTGCTTCGTTTGTGACTCGGCCTGATCCCATAAACATTGGGTCCAAGATCTCGCTAGGTTGCCCTGCCTCTTGCATTGCTATAGCTTGTGCTCTTGCTAATTCCCATTCCCCATTATTTGGAACACATTGAGGTGTCCCTCATGGGACCCCAGAAATCAGGGTAACATTGGCCCCTCCACATGTACAGCATGGCGTATGCAGGATGGAGGTTTAGCATACGCCCCATTCCCACCCATATTTTAACGTACAAACATAATGCCTGAAGAGAATGTCAGTGACTGTTAATAATGGAGTTATTCCACAAGTATATGAGAATAGAACTTAGAGGGAGATTCTTCCAGGTTTTCCCTCAGTCTCTTCATCGTCACAGGCACGTCAGATGGAGACATTTCTATGGCTTCTCCCAGGATGTGGAATTCCATTCCACAACAAGCTAAGCTAGCCTCACCTCTGCTTTCCTTGTTTAAAATAGCTTTCAATGATTAAGCAGGTTCCTGCAGAAAGGTCTTTTAATGTAGGAGAGTTTTGCTGTACCTTTATCCTCATAGTTTTAGATGCTTTTCATTTTTTTAAAAAAAATAGTGTCATTTTCAATGGAGGAGTTTGTTTGCTTTTAACATTTTTTTTAACTATTAACTGGTTTTAGGTGTATTTTTCTTTTTAATCTATGGCCATTTCTATACTACACTCTTATAGCACGATTATTCCACTTTCAACATCCTATGGAATCCTGGGGTTTGTAGTTTCATTCCATAGGATTCCATAGGATTCCATAGGATGTTGAAAGTGGAATAATCATGCTATAAAAGTGTAGTGCGGAAATGGCCTATGCCATCTTGAGCTGGATTTCTTTCGTTCTTTCTGTCAGTCTTTCTTTCTTTGAAATATATATATGTCACCTCATAGTCCACAAGGCCCTGCCAAACCAATGCACAACAAATAAAAGCAATTAAAACAGTTACAGAGGTTTTTGAAAACCTAATTAAAATCCTTTTTCATTTTTTTTTTTAAAAAACAGTCTTAAAAACAATTCATAAGTATTACTTTACAAACTGAGAGAAAGGCAGGACACAAAAGAAATAGAAATTTAAAAGATGATGTTTGTATCTTAAATAAGGTGCAAATTCTTTCTCTTCCTTCACTTTGTTTGTGTGTGTTTGTGCGCATGCTTCAGTTTCACATTCTCAAACTGAAGATTTTTTTTTCTCATTCTGTTCCACAGTCTCCTTCTACTCCCTCTCCCCCACGCTCTCTTTCACAAATTCTCACTTGAGGCAATTGTGGTTCTCTTTTAAAATCTCTCTCTTCTGCCTGCCTGCCCCTCCTCACTCAGAATGAGAGAGAGAGACCGCTTACCTTAGGGCTGGCCGAAGACAGTTTCATGTCCGAGGCAGAACAGCAAATAAAGCCTACCATTCGATGCACCTATGAAGGTGCATAGCATCAAAACTAGCTAAGTGATTTTGGGAAAAGCCCATTTGCTACTTTACAACAACAGTACATTGAATAACTTAATCAATTACCACTACCCCGTTCCATGACACCTAGAATCAGCTGCCTGAGGTGTCCGCCTCCCTCTGCCTAATGATAAGGCAGTCTTCTACTGAAGGGATGAATCGTCTTGCCCGGGGACTCTGATGGGTTTCACATTCCTGCAATATTTTTGGCCAAGAAATCTCCCAAACAAAAGAAAGGTTTGGCCAGGAATGGTTAGTCCACAGACACATTCTTGCCCTTCCTGTGCTTCGGTTTTCCAAACAAATGAACTACAAAACCTATTCAAATATTGTAACTTTGGAAAGTTGCTTTTTTGGACCACATCTCCCAGAATTCCCCAGCCAGGCTAGAGAATTCTGGGAGCTGCTGTCACCAAAAATAATCTTTTCAGGACCTGTGAAACACTGATGGAATAAATAAAGAGGCACATTGCTGCCCTCTATTTCACCAATCAGGACTGATTCACACTGTATAATTATAGCACCATGATTCCACTTTAATTGCCATGGCAACACCCTCTGGAATCCTTGGATTTGGCATTCAGGGAGAGGTATTTAGGATTCTCAGCCAGAGAGCCAAGTGCCTCCTCAAACTGCAAACCCAGGATTCAATAGGATGCAGCCATACCATTGTATTGAGTGAAAGGGGCCCAGGAAACACTTGTCTTTCCCATGCCATATGTACAGACTACCACATTTTCGCCACAATGGGAAGGAAATAAAAAGGCCCTAAAAAGTTGTGTTGAATTCTTTCTAGTGAAATTATTCTGCCCTCCAGATATTTTGGACTGCAGCTTCCAAAAGCCTCAATGAGCATGGCCTACAGCCAGGGATTTTAGGTGTTAATATCCCAAACATCTGGAAAGCCAAAAGCTTAACCACCTTGAATCCTGTTGTTAGTCCTGGCTACCATAGACCCAATTACTCAGCGGGATTTACCTAAGTGTTGATTCACCACTCAACAATTGAATGAATCCACTCTAGTTGGGACGAGCCAATCGGAAGTCAGCCATAGTCTGTTTTCAGAAGGCAACATGCATTTCCTCACTTCCAGTATTGGTTGTAAGTGACCAAGAAATGCAACCATTTAAAATTCAACAACAATAAAAGCAACAACAAAAGTTTGAAAGCTGTGTAGAAATAATCACAAAGAAGAAAACAGAAATAGCTTAAAAGCTGAGGCATGTAAGCCTGGGAAAATAAAAGGTTTTTGCCTGATGCCAAAATTTTGTTGTTGTGTGCTTCAAGTTGTTTCCAACTTGTGGCGACCCTAAGGTGACCCTATCATGGATTTTTCTGAGACAGAATGTGTGATGCTCCCAAGGTCACCCTGTGGTTTTCCATGCCTGAGCAAAGAATCGAACGCTGGTCTCCAGGGCTGTCCAGTTTTCAAATCACTACACAATTACACCAAGGCAAAAGGCAGGCAAACCTTTCAGTCAAGAGCTGCAGTAGGTACATGTGGAGAAAGGTAGATACCAAAATTGTCCATGTTGAATTCATTTTGTCAGTTTTGGCCCAATTCTCTAATCTATTGAGGCCGTCTTGAATCCTAATTTTGTCTCCTAGGGTATTAGTTAGTCTTTATTTTGATGAAGATCCCTTCTGTTCAATCATCCAACATCATAAAGATCTTGAACAACACCAGACCCAGGACAGAACTCTGTGGTACCCCATTAGTTGTCTCTCTCCAAGATAAACAGGAACCATTAGCAAGCATTCTTTGGGCTCAGTTGGTCAGCCAGCTACAAGTACACCTAAGAGCAGCATTGTCTAGCTCATATTTTACCAGTTTGTCAACAATAATATCATGAGGGATCTTGTCAAAAGTATTACTGAAATCAAGATACAACACATCTACAGTATCCCCCTGTTCTACCAAGCATGTAACTGTAAGATTAGTCTGACATGATTTGTTTATGCTGGCTGTCAGTAATCACAGCATTCTTTACTAGTTGTTCACTGATTTGACTCTTTAATGCTCTGTTTTAGATGTTTGCTGGGTACTGATGTCAAGCTAAGGCATCTTTTTGAAGATGGAGAAAACATTGTTTGCCTCCAGTCTGTGAGAATTCTTCTGTTCTCTGACTTCTCAAAGATTATTGGCAAAGACTCTGATAATACACCAGCAAGTTCCTTTAATACTCTTAGATTCAGTTAATCTAGCCTTGGTGACTTGGATTCATTTAAAACAGCTAAGTATTTTTGTATAACATTTTTATTTATTCTGGGCTGCAGTGCCCTCACTATATTATGTGTTCTGTTTGCACTAGGCAAAATTGAACACTGTTTCCCTTTTGAGAAAGAATCAAGGCAAAGAAGATGTTAAGGAATTCTGTCTTCTTTCTCTCCCTTATTAGCATTTGAACATTTTCTTCCTAGAGTGGCCCTGTTGCTTCCTTGTTCTTCCTCAAAACTAAAAACAGACAAGAAGAGAAAATACTGTAAATCCCTTTTGAATCTCTCTTGCAAACCTGAGCTCATTCTGAGCTTTAGCCTTTTCTGACTTCTCCCAACAAGTACAGTTGGCCCACCACATCCAAAGGTTCTGCATCCACAGATTCAACCAACCACACCTTGAAAACATTTGGGGGGAAAAGTCCAAAAACCAAACCTTGATTTTGCCGTGCAACAAGCCATATGGTGATATGTAGGCATATCCTGCTGTAGACTCCCACTATTTCACAGATCCTTACGTTCTCTCCAGCATTCATTTGTCGTTCACCGTTTTATATAAAGGATGTCAATCTATTAACACATTGTATATAATGGGACTTGAGCATCCATGGATACTGTTATCTACGGTGGGGTGGTGGTGGTCCAGGAACCAAAGCTCAGCAGATACCAAGGGCCCTCTGTACTGGCTATATCTTTGTTTTCGTTTTGGGGATTTCCCTGTTCTTCCATTTCTTATATTGCTGTTGCCATGTGCCTTCAAGCCATTTCTGACTTCTGGTGACCCTGGGGTAAACCTATCACAGAGTTTTCTTGGCAAGATTTGTTCAGAGGGGGTTTGCCTTTGCCTTCCTCTGAAGCTGAGAGAATATGACTTGTCCAAGGTTACCCAGGGGGTTTCCATGACTGAGTGGCAATTTGAACCCTGCTCTCCAGAGCTGTAGTTCTATGCTCCAACCACTATATCATGCTGACTGTTTTAAATCCCAGATTGTCAAAAAAAAAAAAATCTATACCCATTGTGCTGTAGTGTAGCTGCCCTATAATTACAATTACACTTTAAAATGGTATTTTCTTTTGTAATTGCATGTGTACTCTGTTTGTTTTTTCTTAACTTTTAATCACAATGTTTGATTATTTGGGCTGTCCTCAGAAGTTCCAGGACGTAAGCCAAGAAACTATTCATTCTCCTGGATGTCATTTACATATGTTTATATTATATGACTGTAAACAGGGAGCAGAGCACACTGTTTGGGAGACCTCATGTCAATTTATTTTGTATCTAGTTTCCACCACCTCCCCCCACACACACACACACATTGAAAAGGAGATGGTGCTGGAACTTCAAACAAAGAAATATGTTGGTGAAGTAAATACCAAAGTTCCCTTCTGATATTTCACTGCTTAAAAAAACACCAGTTTGATGCCTTCCACTTATGATGTATTACACATCCTGTCACTTTCAGCCTGCATGTTCGTTTGAGCACTGCATGATCATTTCAACATACATGAGTTGAACAGACCCTGTTATAAGCAGACCTACTGCACATTCATTTAAAACCAGATCCTACGACCCTTAGTAATTCTAGGTTATAACCACCTAAGAGAGCAGAGTTGGGGTTTTTTTCTAAAAAGCCAGGATACACAAATGGAAATACAACAGTATTTCTACTTGGTTGTTGTTGCTACATGCCTTCAAGTTGTTTCCAATTTATGGTGACTCTCAGGCAAGCCTATCACAGGGTCTTCTGGAGGCTGAGAGTGTGTGACATGCCCAAAGTCACCCAGTGGGCTTCCATGGCCAAGCAGAGAATCGAACCCTGGTCTCAAGGGTTGTAATCCAAAGCTCGAACCACTACACCATGCTGGCACTCATTTCTACTTTAGAAAACTATTAAAATGGGTTACTAAGATGGAATGTGTGTGTTTCTTAGTCACCCACTAGAGAATTTAGCTAGCACTTAGCACATGTCTTTAACTGCTGTGCAAATTGAGAGATGCTGAAATTGCAGTGCTTAGCTCCCATTAGGCTGTCCTCTTCAGGCGGAGCAATATTTTTCCACAAGTGTACAGTGGAAGAAAGCACAACCTTTCTCCTGTTGGTTTCTATTTTTGGAGGGTATGAAAAAAAGAAACCCACTTCATTGCTGGTGGGCTGATAAGAAACAGCCCATCAAGCTCAAACCTTTTAGCACCTGATGAGCCAGGCATTACATGAACAAAACTCCTGCTGATGGTGTCTGCTTGGCAGATTATTTTCCAGTCTGAGAGAGAAAGAACCCAAGAGAAGCCCAGGTACAAAATTAGATACTCTAATCCATACAATGCCTATCTTTAGGATGGTGAGGCTAGAATCCTGTTTGCATTATATTTAGGCAGTATTGTATTTTGTTTGCATTGTATTTAGCCAGCTGGGAGGAGGGCCATTCTAATAGGCACAGGGAGACATTGTAGGCAGTATATCAAACACATAAAAGCGGCATGTGCTCAAACAGTATGACTGAAAAGAAAATTTGTTGAAGATGTAAACTAAATTGTTCCCCCCACTGCAGCCACTAAAAACCAATGCTTATGGGGTGCTTCGGAATACGTGTTGGAGCGTCTACAAACGCTTCTGGTTTTCATTCTATCTCCTGTCTCCAGCTGTCCATTTCCATTTTGAGTTGGAAAAGAAGCTGCTCCACTTAGAAGCAGAACGCCAAGTTACTCTTGGATTAGGGATGGCATAATAACAACGTTTCCAACTTATACTTAAAACTGGGCAGGGCTTTTAAGGAAGGGGCCTAGCATCAGGAAATTACCTTGTTCGTTTTGGTATTCTAGGCAAAACAGAAAAATTCCTCGCCATGGGAGAACATAGTGATAGGAATATATGTGGTTGAGAGAGAGAACGCATAGTTTCATCACAAATTAAATGCTACCAAGTATAGATAATCTGATGCCAAGCAAATAGGATATAGAATCACAGAAATATGAAAATATGTTGGCTCTCTCACCCAAATTCCACTACTGTTCTGCAAATGGTAGCTTTTTGAGCTGAGAGCCAGGTATGCAAGACTGCAAACCACTCTAAATTTTTATGGTGTTTCAGAATAGTCCTTTTCTTCTGTGACTAGTGGTTCAACAAACTGGTGATTTCCTGTAATCCTACTGCCTACCTGCCCCCTCCCCATAATGAGTAGCAGCCAGGTCCTTTCTCAAAATAAGGTGACTTGGGTCCCAAAGTTACACTTGTAATGGGCAGGTAGAGATGTTGGTTGTTGGGTTTGGTGTAGTATAGCGTGACAGTTCTTCCGATTAATTCTTAAATCAAAATATCCAAACAGAGATGTAGAAACCAGTAAATATTCATTTTATAATAAGTAAGTTAAACATCTAGCCTTATGCTGGCTCCATACGCAGTACAATGTGGCACCTCAGTTAGAACAAAGGCCCTTTCCACACGGGGTTAAAAAAACGGTGTAGAGCGACCTCTGATGGAGGTCGTCTACACCGTAACGTGGGTTGGAGCAGACTACTTTTGTGTAGTTCCACACCCCAATCCGCACAGGGGTGACTGGAAGTGGAAGCGCTGCGTGCTTTTTGAAAACCACTTGTCTTGTGGTTTTTAAAAAGCACGGGCGTGCAGCCCCGTGCAGCCCTGTTGCAGCACCCTGTGTGGATTTGCAGGCACACGCAAGTGCACGCCTGCAGACTGGCCGGGGGGGGCGAGCTTTCAGCTGGTGAGCTTCTCCGGTTGGCAGAGAGCCTCCGCCAGCCAGAAGCCGCCATTTTGGACGCTGCGGGACTCTGCAGGACGCCGCTGTGTGTGGAGCAGTGAACTCATGCTGCTCCACGTTGCGACGGCTCCAGGTAAGCTCTGTTTTGGCGTGTTTTCGGGCGTGGCTTCCTCCACGTGTGGAAAGGGCCAAAGTAATACTTTTCCCTGAACTCTTTCCACACACTCCTCAAACCAAAATTCCCCCATCACTTACTGTCTCTATCTGTTTCTAGCCATTATCACTTCTCTGTTCCAAACTGGCTCTATCCTAATTGTTCCTGTCAGGACTGGATCTATTCCTAACTGTCTCTGTGCCTCTCTAATTGTTTTATCAAACAAGCTTCTGTTTCATATTTTTCCCATAGAGCCACCCTTTACAGTATTCCACAAGCTATGATTGGCTGGTTCTTCTGAGGTTTGCCTAGCTCCTTTATTCACACGAGGTAAGATGAGTTCATTAGCTGTAACCCCTCTTGAACAGAGGCAGTGTGTTCAACTGTTACCAAAATGTGAATAACATCACAATTATTTCTGTTTGTTATACTGTGGATTGAGTCTGAAGGTTACTTGAACATTTTAACAAATTCAACGTATAGCTGTAAGAGTGCTGATTGGGTCTCAATGGATAGGAATTATTTTTCCAGTTCTAAAGCACCTACTGGTCCTTTTCTGAACACAATTCAAAATGGATGATTATAAACTTTAGAGCCCTTGGAGCACAGACATGGCTTGGGACACAGATATCTAAAGGACTGCTCATTCCTAAATGTACCTGCCCAACTCTTATGATCGTCTGCTAACGCTGTTCTCAAGTTGCTGCTCCTCTCAGAAGTGAAGTAGTTGGTGGCTATGGTCAGGGCCTTTTCAGTTGTGGCACCTAATCTGTGGATTATTCCAGGAATTCTTTGTTGCCAAGTCCTACATCTTTTTTTACTTGTCCAGGCCTTTTATACCTCTAATTCTGGTTTAAACGCTGTTGAAATAATCTCTGCTTTCTTTTCTTTTCTTTTGTGGGATATATTGTTATATTTTTCTTTATTTCTGTTAATTGGCTGAGGAATTCTGGCAGGGGGATTCTGAGAGCTGTAGTCTAACACACTAGCTTTTTGGGGCTTTGATTTCATTCTCTGGTTCCTTCCCCAAGTGGAAATAAGAGAACATAGGGCCTTGCTGCATAGGGACATGAGAGGAGTGGGACCACTATGAAACTTCTGCATGATGTTGTTGCAGTCCTTCTCACATTAACAGTGGGCACAACCACAGGCTATATCATTGATGGAGAAATGACCCCTGATCACGCAAGCCTTCCATTGCAGCCAACCATGCAGAAGGGCTGGAAACATGATCTACCTGCTTCCTTCCTTGCTGCAGCATGGGAAGGAAGCCAGCTGCAGTCCAGAAGGACAGAGTGTGTCCCTCACATTCCCTTCCGCAGGCAGCCATTCATGTGCAGAGAGGAGCGCTGGGAACATGTTCCCATCCTGGCAGAGGCACTGGGATTGTGATGGGACAACACAGGAGAGTGTTGTAGTGTGGAAAAGGCCATAGTATTTACATGAGAAGTAATTAGAGATCTACTTGCCCTTCAGAATTTCCACCATGTCAAATCTAGCAGAGCATACTGAAGCAGCAAACATACCATATGATCAATGTAAGAATCAGAGCCAACAAAGCAGATTTCCATGTTCCTGTCACACATCTTAGCACATGAGGAATAAGAAGCATCCCCTGGATGAGAGGACGCCCAATGCAGTCTGACCTACAGCTCATCGTGCTAGCTTATTTATTCATGGATTTACATGCCCCACATTTGTCATGCCAATAAGCAAGGAACTTGGAGGGGTTCTGTACAGAGGTCTATGTGTCTTCCAGATCTCCGATCAACCCAGCTCACTAGGTTATCACCCTTGGGAACCAGAAGAAGAAAATTGCTTTGTAAAAACAACCAGAAGATCACTCAGACATAAGATATACTTCCTACAAAGACACCATATTTGCATACCGCCTTGCATGACAAATACACACATTAACTCTATTCACTCATTATTGAAGGGCAGAAACACCCTAGCCCCACTTGACTCTCCATTCCCAGTCTTCCACCCTCCTATATGATCATTCCCTACTATCTGTGGGCACTCTCCATGCACAGAGCCTTGATTTTCCAGGGCTCTAGCTCATGTGGAGAGCAGCTTCAAACAGCAAAGGCTCTCCCTGTTCAGAGCAGTGATGCAGTGTCGTGGACCGTTCCTCCAGTGTTGATGTACAACATGAAAACAATGAGGGAATAGGGCTATAGTTGTATGACCATGTGTATGATAGAATGTATGCCCTTTCCTTGGTCATAGGCATGTGTCCAACAGAGAACCTCTCTTCTGTTCAAAGCCATCCTCTGTTTGTTGGACTGCCTAGTTGAAGTCTGGGTTTAAGATGAAGAATCATCAGAAAGAAAAGTGGCAGTCTGGAGGTTCCCCTTCAATAGGTCACCTCTGGACAGCAGCCCAAGCTGGCACATAAGTTAACCTAGTGACAATCTTTACACTGTACTACAAAGTATTGCATTTCTATTAAAGTTACAGTGGTGATCTCTATGTTTGCTTCAACACATAGAAATTAGCATATGCAACTCACATGCAAGCTGGTGTCCTCTTTTGCTTTCCTTTTTTGGTAATGCATTCCCACCTTTGATCATGCATAATTGGCCAGCTACAAGGAAAATGTATCTATGGGAGGCCTTGGGGGAGAAAAGTCCTTAGGCTATGCCACTGGGATGAATCATCCTGCTACTACTTTGTTCACTTCTTGGCCTTTTGGCTAAGATCAAGAGCAGTACTTTGTTTGTTAGCACTTGGGTAAGAGCAAATGCAAGAAATGCTGAATACTCCAGGGAAATTTATTATGAGCCAGAGCCCTCAAAAGCGAAGTTCTTCTTTTCCCCTTTTTTTGAACCTGGCAGGCACCCCCACCCTACAGCTGTGGAGGCTTAAGGGAGTGACTCTAGGAGAATTTATACTAGCACCGCCCTTGAAAAATTCCATTGGATTCAGCTGCTTTTGAAGTAAAGAGCAGAACTGGGTTTTCCCAGTGACCGATGCTCCCTTGCTTTCTTCTTCTCTCACACACATATACACACACACAAACACACACCAGAAGGGACCAGTTCATCCCATGAGAAAATAATCAGCTGCCTATAATGCTCAAGATCTGGTGGTGATAAAGTCCTTCTACAATAAATTACTTGGCCAAAATAATTCTAAACAAGCCTGGCTTGCAGTGCTCCAGACATAGATTTGGAGCTGCCTGCATTGAGCAATAAAACCATCTGTTTCACAAAAAACAAGAGATAACATGCATGCTTGCTAAGTCTAGTCTTGCCTGAGCATTAAGCAAGTTAAGACCAACCCATGTTCCAGGGCAAAGGAGGTACACTGACAGGCAAATAAGAGAGGCTTTGGTGCTATGTGTTCCAGCAACTTTGTGGTCACTTGCAGAATGAAGCAAACAATTAAGTAACACCACAACTTTAATTAGTGCTAATTCCTAGGTACTGTGGACTCTGGACCATTGGTCAGCCAGCCTGGTAATGCCAAGAGACACTCAAACACCCATGCTTGGTTATAGCTAGAGTTTCAAAGTTATCTAAAAGTTATCTACAACAAGGGTTTTTGTTGTTGTTATTGTCAGTAATGTGAGTGTAAGAATGCAACATTCCAAAAGCAATATAACATACCCTCCAAGATTTCCCAGATGAAAACCATAAAATGTGTGGCTAAGCAAGATCAGAGTGTGGTCAAGGTAGCAAAGGTTATTAATGGAGAAGAATAGACAAGCTAGGAGAGGTTGCAGCAGTTTGCTTTTACTCGAGCCTACTGGAAACGAAAAGATTCCACCCCCTCCTCTCCCTTCTGTTGAGTTAATTGAGCATTTTGAACTTATTTTGTAGCAATGGAAGTAAGCCAAGGACAAAATAGGAGAGAGAAACTGGAACATTTTAAAAGCCACTGAAAAAGTGGGACAACAGAGAATTAATTGGGACTTTCCCTGCCAAATGGGAACATTTGGAAGGTATGCTATAACAAGTGCTAACAAAGTCACTTTACTGGTGTAACAAGTAATGCTTTCTAATTACCTTGTCATTACTTTTTAAGGGCATTTTTAGAGCTGTTTCAACAGGAGCTTTTCAAGTTTAATGTCATTCTCTTATTAATCCTAAAATCCCTCCCCCACCTCAAGCGACAAGCAATGGAATGGAACATGACATGGATGAGTCTGACTTTGGTACTTAATGATACATCTTTACTCTTTAATTGAGTCCAGTACAATACATGATATCTACAGCTAAAGCAACCCTAAGCAGATGGCTATCTGACGTTTATTTAAAAACCTCCAATAGAGAAGAACTCACCTATGATGAACCAGCTTTTAAAAAGCGGAATTAATGAAGTCCCTGAATTGGATTGATCCTAACAGACCTCCATGAATTAATATGTTTTATTTACTCATTAATAATTTTAAAAACATATAAACTATGGCCTGAATCCTATTATTAGAACCAACTAGAGTAGACCCATTAAATCAATGCAGTTTACCTGTGTGTTGATTCAACATTCAGGTATTGATTAAATAAGCTTACTTTATTTGGAACTAAGGAATAGGATTCAAACCCATTGTTTCATCCAAAAGAGGTATAATGACTGCATTCAGTACAATTTTTTTTAAAATCAAGAAAATGTTAATCTTATGTTACTTAATCAATCTTATTCAAGAGAAGAGAAATGTTAATGTTATGTTATTCAATCAGTCTTATTCAACAGAAGAAAAATATCAGGAAACCCAGACATTAATATTGCATAACAGAGAGGTAAAAAAGGTTGCAATCAGCTCAAAAATACAATTATAAAAGGTAGGATGCAGGTAGGAATAAGGCTCCTGAAGCTGGTTTCTATTAAAGATCTTGGGGTTTTTTTTCCAAAACACAATAATATTTTAATATTAATATACTTATCAATATAGTTTTAAATATTCACATCATTGATATTTTAAAGTAATCTTTTTAGAAGTTTCAAATGGGTGAGTTTGGAACATTCAGAATTACTAGTGGCATAGGAATATTAATTATGTTATCCCTTCTCAACTTGTGTCAAAGTTTTGTACCACAAGCCCTGAGACTTTGCCTCCAGTGTGAATTTGTAGCTAACTTCCATCTCCTCCTCCTAACACACCAGACAGAACCTGTAAAGGTAATACCAGAAATGGCCAATTAGCTCAGCATGCTGACTCAGTGAAAGCATATTGTGAGCCAGAGGGCCATACCTAATTTCCACAACTTATTTACATATTCCCAACATAATTCACAAAATATTTGCATGAACTCAGTGGTCTCTACACTGCTGGTGGACATATGGCAACACTTCTGTGATGCCATTTGTGCAATTTCTTGTGACAAATAAGCAGTGGCAGTTTTTAGAGGTAGAATCCGTTGTCATATTACACAAAAAGTTTTGCAATTAGCACTTCCTTTGTAAAGTCATGAACAGGAGAAGATACAAGTAGACAAAATGTTTTAGAATGATGGCATATCTCCTCTCTTCAGCATTCTGATTATGGCTAAACCCAAATGAGCAAACACATGAACCAGCCTCTGACATACAGACTAGTATAAGAAATGATGAAATCTGAAAACATAACAATTTTAGTTTCTTATTGTTATATCGTATTTATTTAAATCTTGCTGAAAACATATTTTCATGGGTCTCTTATCCAAGGTATTGGAGTTTAAGGATTGTTGCTCAATTGTAGATGTTATAAAAATTAATTTTTAGATGACAGCTCTCAGAATTTCTCAGTCAGCATGTAAATTCACTGTTTATGGCTCTACCCATTTCCAGTAGAGTGATGTGATTCTCAGATTTCCAGACATAGATGATCCGCACATGAGCACATGACCTCCTTATCAGTTTTGTATCATTACAATGATGATGATGATGAAGATGATGATACCACATTTTCATCTTGACTTTCCTCCAAAGTTTTGATAATAGGACACAAAGTCAGCCAATTTCATTCGCACAACCACCATACAAGGTAGACTAGCTATGTTTATCCCAAGGCTGGGTGGAAATTTGAACATTGGTCTCCCTGACTCTAGTTCAGAGAACACAGAATTCTTAACCACTAGAGCCTATTGGTTTAGCTGTGCTAGTTAGACCACAATGCAAGCCAGAACTGGCAATGAACCTTTTTCTTACGCCACCATTGACTAGGAAAGTCTAAGGAATAACAATTATTATTTTCTGAGTATGTGGAGTCTGGGGATTGTAACACAATCTGAAGCTGTGCCTTGTTATTACACCGAATGGGACCCAGTTGGAACATGTTCTCATCCATTCCCCAAATTTCATATACCTTTCAACATCCCATTATCTGACAACTTGTTCTTTTGACGCTTTCAAATTAAGGAGAAGTTTTATTAATCTGACTAGGGTTCTGCTCTTTAATCAGTCCTATGGAGGCTTGCTTGGGACCAATTGTGCGCATACACTGCTTGCAAAGCCAGCTGAGAGGGGAAAAGATCCAGTGCCAAACCAGCTGAGAGACTTTGTAAGCAGAATGCACAGTTGCTCCCAAGTGAGCCTTCATAAGTCCTTCATGCTCCCTACAGTGCAGTACATGGGTTCCGCTTTCCTTTTCTGAGAGTGCTCCAGTCCCTAACTTGTCAGATAAGTGGGGAAAGCCTGCATGTCATTGGCAACTCAGCCCATATGGGTGAAACAAGATGCAATTTTGTCCTTTATTCTCAAAGAATATTTCAGATGCATCTTGGGTCATCATGCATAACCCACAAACTGGACAGATTTATGAAAGTGGTATTCTGTTGTAGGCTTGACATTTTCCTATGGAGGGGGAAATAACTTCTACGTGCACCCCAACATTTCACAGATGAAACCTGGGACACATGGGGCCAAGCAACATCAGAATGTGGTCAAAATAGCAAAAGTTATGGCAAAAGAGGGGAAATGGGGTCACACTTATGTAATTTGCTCTTCTTTGTTTTACTTCTGCACCATATAAGCAGTCATGTGGGGATATGGGGGAGCAATTTGCCCCTAGTGGCAATGTTTTTGGGGAGTCCTGGCCCATAGCCACACCCCTGTGCACAGTGGCCGTGCCCCTCACGCCGTAGTCCCGCCCACTGCCAAACTCCCTCCACACACTCCAAGCTCTGCCACTGCATATAAGCTTTGGCCATCTTCAATTGGCCTTGCCTGGTGTGTCTACTGCAGCCCAGGGGTTCCCGATAACCAATCAGAGGGCACTAGACTGGGGAAGACTGTACATTTTCAAACAGTTTCATGGAGCTACTACCCTCTCACCAACTCCTGGAAACTAGAACATTAGTAGAAAAGGCTTAGCCCACTTTGTTAACCATTTGTGAGCTCAAAAAAAACAATCTAATCCATTAATGCTAACATTGGACCAGGCTAGGAGATTTTTTAACTTATTGTATACTGTTAACATTAGAAATGATGGGATTTTCAAGAGAAAGTCAATACTTTGGTTAATACCATTGCCCCCAAGTGGCACATTTTGTTGCTGGTGTTTTCAGAGCTCTTTGGGGAAATTTAAGTTGCATTTTTAACCTGCTCTCTTTAAGATACATACAAATCCTACGATCTTATGGTTGGCTGTAGATGTGGAGATCTCTAATCCAACAAATCTAGAAAGTGCCAAACTGAGGAAAATTGTCCTAAAGCATGATCTCTAATAACTGTTATAATTAAACTCATCTGGGATACCTCTTATTTTCTCTTTCCTATTTCCCATTCACCCCTGACAAGAGTTATTCTGTTCATTCCCTCTTCAAACACCATGGATTGTGTGAGGAAGAATGGAATAAAATCTGGGGGAAATCCTGTCACAATATGTCCAAAAATCATCTTTAAAATAACTATAAAATGTTACTTGTTACACAGAAACCAATAATGTTATCCCCACTTGTTACATTACATTTGAAATGTTGGTGTTTGTTTCTTACCCACCTCTCCCAATGCATCAAGGCAAGAAACACCAACTGTTTAAAATACATCAACAGATCAGACACATAACGACAGTGAAAAACACAAAGCACCCATTAAAAGAGCATATAGAACCATGCATATTAAAAAGAGTATATTTGTATTTATAATTTAAAAAGCATTTGGGCAGGCCTGCTGGAAGAGACTGTTATTTCATGCTGTTTTAAATCTAGACATTGTTTCCAGCTGTTGAATCTCTTCTGGCAGGTCATTCCACAGTCTAGGGGTGGCTGAAGAAAATGTCCTCTGGGTTACAGCTGCCAGCCTAGTCCTAACAAAATGAAGTAAATATCTCCCAGATGACCTGAGTGCATCAAGGGGATTACAATTACAAAAAAAGACGATCTCAAAGGTAACCTGGACCCAAACCATGTAGGGCTTTAAAAATTGCAACCAACACTTTGTACTTTGCCTGGAAACCAGTTGGCAGCCAATGGAGTTTAATTTAGGATTTTAATATTCATTTCATATGATAAACTCTTAGATGTACCAGTAACCAATTTGGCTGTCATGTTTTGAACTAAATTAAGTTTCTCAGCTTGGTACAGAGGTTGCCCAGCGTACAGCATATTGCAGAAGTCTAGCCTTGGGGTTACTAGTGTGTAGTACTATCTTTAAATCCTCCAGCCTTAGGAAAGGGTGCAGCCGGAATGACAGATGAAGGTGATAGAAGGCACTCCAGGCTGTTGCATCTTTCTAGCCTGTCACTTGGAGCAGTAGATCCAGAAGCACCCCCAAACTGGGAATACAGTCTTTCAAGGAGAGTGCCATCCTATCAAGTTCTGGTTGCTGATGTTGTTGTGTACCTTTAAATCATTTCTGGCTTATGGCAACCCTATAGTGAACCTATCCTGGGTTCTTCTGGGGCTGAGTGTGTGATGCACCCAAGGTCACCTAATGGGTTTCCATGGCCAAGTGGGGAATCAAACCCTCGTCTCCAGGGGCATAGTCTAATGCTCAAGCCACTATACCACGCTGGCTCTCACTGGTTGACACCCCCCTCCCTCAAATTCAGGGTAGGATCTCTAACAGTAAGTGCCTCTGCCTCATCTGCATTCAGCTTCACTTTGTTTTTCTTATTTGACCCATTACTTCCTCCTCCAGGAATTCATGCAGAGCCACACTAAGCTTAGATGAGGCAGTTTTCAAAGGCATGGAGAAATACATTTGGGTGTTATCAGCAAACTGATAGCATCCTGCCCCATGCCTCCTGATGATCTCTCCAAGCAACAAATGTAATTCTGTTATACCTTCATTACAAAACAACAACAACTTTTTTAAAACTGTGTTACATTAATGCATTGCTTCCAGTCTCACCAAAGCTCCATCCAACATCCCTTGTTGTTTTCCTTTTAGATGGTCATGCAAGTTTAATGCTCACATTAAACAACCATTTTGGTTCAGAAGGAGAGACTGTTTTCTGCCTGAAGGATCCTGCTACTCTACCTGGTAGAACACACACATGCTCACTTAGGTGGCTGTCATTAAAGGGGCCAGTGGCAAGGAGCAAATTCTTTGTTGAGAGCAAAGCAAAATTGGCTCTGTGTGTATGTGCAAAATGAGGCCTGTGCCATCCAGAAATTTTTCCTTCAATCCCTAAATTTCTAGCATTGCAGCTGCTTAAAACTTCAGCTGAGCCTTTAGAAATACAGTGTGGTCGTCCAAAGGAAAGAGGGAAGTAAAGTTACCAAGGGAGTGAGAACATATCATACATAAGGATTCTAGGTGTAAATAATTGTCAACGTCTCACTCTTTGCAATGCGAGAAATCGGGGGACTAAAGGAAAGTTTCACTGCGGGAGGAGAATTCTTATTTTATGGGGGCAATGTCCTCATTTCCCCCCTGCATACCTACACGCTTGCTCAGGATTACAGTGGGTAGGGGAAAATTGGTTAAAATATCCCTGCCTGCTATGTAGGGCCCCGTTTTTCTGTATTAAGTTCCTATACACCAACAGAGATGGCTGTATAGTATGTATTGAAAGGAATGTTGCATTTGACCCTGCACTTCAGTGTGATGCTGCCATGAAAGGGCCTGTACAAGCTAGTTTCATTTTTCTTTCAGTGTCTTGGGGAAAGGGGAGGGCAGCGCAGCCCATGCCACTTCAGCCTAACCTACTATTAGGCAGAGTGAGGTGAGTGCCTCAGGCAACAGATTTTGAGGGAGCCATAGTGGCAGGCTTCACTCTGTTCTCATGAATTTTTTTCTGGCTGTCCTTCTTTGTTAGAAGGTAGAACCAGTGTGGTGTAGTGGTTTGAGCATTGGGGTGATGACCCTGGAGACCAGAGTTTGATTTCCTGCTTGGCTATGGAAACCCACTGGGTGAGGTTGGGTGCAACACATCCACTCTGCCCCAGAAAACCCTATGATAGGTTTGCCTTAAGGTCACCAAGTGAGAAATGACTTGAAGGCACACAAGAACAGCAAGAGCTGTATACTTCACACAAGTTTTCCAAGGGAAACCAAGTAGTGTGCTACTTCAGATGGTTGTAGGTGCTATCCCAATGTCAGTGTTGTTTTTTTAATTCTTTATTTTAAAGTTTCAGCCACCTGTCTGGGCAGCTTCTGTATATGAATATAATAGGACATGCCATCTTTTTCTGTGTTGCAGCCAGCAAAATGTCTTGGCCTAGTCTTGATGGTACTTGTCCTTTGCTCCTGGTTTACAGTATCCATCTGGTTACAAATAGCAAGACCAAAAGGAAGAATGAAGCCCACAACAGCTTTCAAGGAATTATTGGCATTGCTACCCTCTTTTCTAATTGTTGACCCTTTCATAGCACCTGGATCTATACAGACATTAGAGCCAGGAAAGGCTTCAGCTGCAGATTTTGATAGATATTTAAGAGACAGAACAAAGGTGGACCATTTATTTTACTGTCAGTTGGCAAACGTACCAGGGAGAAAGGGGCAATTCACAGCAAGGTTTAATCTTGGATATATTCAAGATTTACTTGCCAAATACTTGCACACACTCCAACATGTATTGTGAAAGCATCTGTTGTGATTACCTTCTTAATACCTCATAATAATCTAAGATAAAGATACTCCTGAAAGATAATTACATGAGTTTGAAACACAAAAGGAATTTCTTCTCTTTTCTCCACTCTAAATAATATCCCGCTGGTGGTGAGAGACTATTACAAATGGTATAAAGGTAAATGTATTGGTAAATTTTGAAATGAAGCTCTGACAGTCCTAACAGCTAGCATTCCTTCTGGGAGAATCCAAACACACAGGCAGTCTTAGGCCATTTCCACACTACACTGTTATAGCGCTATTATTCCACATTCAACATCCTATGGAAGCCTGAGAATTGCAGTTTAGGAGGGGCATTAAGAATTCTCAGCCAGAGAGCTCTTTGGCCTCAGGCCAAAGCTGAAAGTGGAATAATAGTGCTGTAAACTGTGTAGTGCAGAAATGGCCATAGAAAGGGACCCTATGGGCCATCAGGTTCAACTTCCTGCTCAATACAGGATATCCAACTAGACCATCCCCAACAGGTACCTTTTTAACCTCATTTAGAAGACATCCAGAGAAGGAGACTTTACCACCCAGGCAATTCTTTCCATTGTCAATTCTCTCTTATGATCAAGAAGTTCCTTCTAATCTTCAGTCGAAATTTACCCTCTTATAACATCAAATCTTTTGACCTAGTTCTGCCCTCTGAAGCAGCAAAAAACAAGTCTGCACCCTCCTTTTTTGTGACAGCCCTTGTGCATTTAAAGAGTGCAACTATGTCTCTTCTCAGTCTTCTGTTTACCAAGTTGAACATTTCCAGCTCCTTCAACTTCTCCTTGTTTTGTTCTCCATGTTTCTTATCATCCTTATTGTCTCTGAACTCATTCCTTCTGGTTCAGAGAGGGGCAATAAGGTCACATTGATCTATATCAACAAACCCATTCTGGCCATTTTCTTTTCCACTGCGGCAGATATTTTGTAAAGCTAACACAGCTTAATTGCCTGCTCAAGACAAGGCTATCCTCAAATACTTTGCATTACAATGCAAAGTAATAGCTCACAATTGTACACATTTGTAGCTCCCTCTCAAGCTACTGTGAGGACTGAAACTAAGTTCAGAGTGAACAGGAAAGCCTGGGTGGTTGTCACCCCACCATGGCTTCTCTAAACACTAATTACAGCCAAAGAAGCATGATTACCATTTTTTGGATATTCCCAATTTTACTCTGATCTAAAGTGAATCACTTGAAAGAAATGAATAACACCAGGTGCTGTTACCTTCCAATAGGTGGTAAAATGGGTTGGCTTCCCATCTAACCCCCCAAGCCACTATATATGGTATGGCTAGTCTCCACTCTCCTCATGTAAAAAGATCATCTGTATCCTTGTTTTCTCTTCCCAGGCAGAGGCTGCCTGTGTAGCTACCTTCTTTTCTGGGACAACAAACAATCGTGTTTAAGCCCTGTGCCTGGCAAAGCAGCCAAGGTTGTTGTCATTGTCATCATTCCTGCTTGTCAGCTCATAATAATGAACCATGTTGGGAGCTCCTCTAGAAGAATAACATGAAAAGAGTTGTGTTGTTCTCAAACTAGCCTCATTCTCAGTATCACAGGAAGTGACTTTAGGGCATGGGTGGATTATACTGACAATTTCTGAGTAAGAAACCTGAATCAGACCTTAGAGAAATTACTTTGAGAAACAAGTTACATCCTCAAGAATACTCTAGCCAGCATGGTCTCTAGCTAGTCCCCAAAGTACATTTTCAAAGCTTGGGATTAGATGACTTCTAAGGTTCATTCCAACTCTAACATTCATTCTAACTCTATAATACTAATCTGGAATCAGAACTTCAGTATAATTCAGTAGTTTCCATACTTTGGTCCTTCAGATGTTTTGGACTTGAGCTCCCAAAACTCCAGACTTTTGGCCAAGCTGGCTAGGGCTTCTGGGAGCTGAAGTACAAAACACCTGGAGGACCAAAGTTTGGGCATCACTGGTCTAACTCATGAGTATGTGACCTCATTCTGATGTCTCAGCCAATCTGGGTGAAAGCCCAATTGCACGTACCAGTACTACTCCCCCGTTCTCTTCATTTTACCCATCACATTTGATACAGAATTACGCAAAGCCTTGTATGTGTTGTTATAAAATTGTAGTGAGTATTGTGTAGCAAACACAGGTTTTCATATATGTCAGATATATAGGTACTAAGTGGGGGTTGGATTGTAGCAGCCCAAGTAGTCTGGCTGCCCAATCCTTTTTCTTGTGTGAGAGCAAAACCATGTGTGCAACTTGTGACATATGATCCATTTATAGTACCAGTCCCCTCTTCCATTTTTCCAAACAATATGGAATTCCTTACCAAGAAAACTCCCATTTCTGGTTGAGAATAAGAGAGTATACACATTTATATCTTCTTGCAAACATCAAGAATGAGCTACACTTGTAGATGATCCAGAAGTAAAGAGCAGGCTGGGCAGGTTTAAAACTGGCCAGAGGCAAGTCTAATTACATCTCATTTACAGAGATCTAAAAGCCCACACAAGATGCAAGGTTGTATGGAATGGTGCCTTAGGTTAGTCCAATACTTTCCTTTCTTTTTTCAGGAATAATAACCTCCTTGGATTATACCTGCAGTTAGTTAACAATGTTTTGTTTGCACTTCATTGTCCTTTTCTAGGATTCTTGAATTTATTATGTCTGGCTTTTATGTGTTTCTTTTTAAAAATCAGTGGCTCTTGTGTTGACTCAGATGAAAAAGAGAGATTGTTGCATGGGTACATGTGAGAATGATTATTTATTTTTATTTGTTTGCACTTTATTTGTTAAGAGAGTTCTAAGATGGTGGTCTGATCATGCTTGTCTGACTAATTTATACACAGAGAATCACTCTATATATTCAACACACTCTAATAATACCATTTTTACTCCACTAGCTGAGAAAATAAGAAGACTCCTGATGGATCAGGTCAAAGGCCTACTTAGTCCAGCTGCCTGTTGACCTGGTAGCCATCCAACTGCCTACAGGAAGCCCACAAACAGGATATGACTGTACCAGTATCCTTTTCCTTGTGTTCTCTGTTAACTACTATTCAGAAGCATACTGCCCACTAATACATAGCCATTATAACTAGCAGCCATTAATAGCCTTGTTCTCCATGGGGTTGTCTAACCTCCTTTGGATACCATCAAAGAAGAATCCTTAGGTGGAGAGGGGTTGCCTGTTTGAATGCTTCTACCAATAAATATCCCTTTGGGAAAAACAGCATACCAGGGAGAAGACTAGCAGAGCCCTCTCTTGTTGACATCTGACAGTGGTGACCAATAGGCATAATGAGGTGGCCATCTCAAGGAGGTGGTCTGGATGGCATGAAAAGGAAACAGATGATTACCGGTAGTGTTTCTTATTATTACTACTATATTTTTACAGCCAGGGAAAGGTGCTTGTGGGATTTTTTTGAATGGTTGGATATCTTGTTGTGGACCAGGCTTTAGGAGTGGATGGGAGAGTATTATTTGCTGTTTTATAATAGGCAACAAGAATTTCTTGACTCATCCTTGTCAGTCAATGTATTAGATGCGGAATATTCTGCCAAATAAATCCTCTTGTATAGGCTAAAATCACACATCCTTGTGATGGTGATATGAATCCTATCAGTTAGTCCTAACTATTGCCATTGAATCATTTGTTCAACAATCAGTCAATGCATGGGTAAATCACAGGGATTCATTGGGTCTACTTTAGTTGGGGCTAACCGATAGGATTCATTCCATAAAGCAGAGCTCTGAAGAGTTCAGTAAAAGAGAATATGAACAAGAATCAAACTGGGTAGCCATGATGTTGAGGTAATAGTGTTTCTCCTCATACCAGTGTCCTAAAGCTTGGCCTCGGGAAAGGCAGAACACCAGTTCTATATACTGGAAATCAGAAAGGACTCACCATTTATGGAAGGAGCACTTCCCTGCAATATCTTCTGCGCATATGTCTTCATACTGCCTAGGGATGCTTTCATGCTCCACCCAAGCTACTTGGTTTGGAAGATGCTGGTCACATGGCTGCATTTTCTGACAAGTGGGTAACATAAATGTGGTGTTTGCCAAGGACACTGAGTAACAGAGCAGAAAGTTTCAGCCAAATGGCTCTGTGTACTAGGTCAGCCACAGGCAATGCTCTCCCAGCTGCATTTGTCTCATTCAGTAACTGTTCCTAATTTTATTTCACCTCAGTGGTGAATTTGGTACTGTACAGCACACAGAAACAACATGACCCCTGCTTAACTAGTTCATAGATGACCTCACTCAGAGTTTTTTTTCTTTGTACACACAAAGTTTTTGTACACAAGCTTCAGTTTTCCTGCACCCTATGGCCTCTTAAACTCAGTGGCACTTCCATTGCAGGATTCTGCAGCACATAGCCAGTGGATACAAATGTCTTAGTACAGTAGCCATGCTAATCTGTGTCTACTGCCATAAAAACAATTGCTTTGTACCAGTTCAAAGAGTTGGGTAGGAAACAGAAATAAGTTTATGGAAAATCTGAAAATGTCAATCCATACATGCGCTTTACAGTTTGCTGCACAGAGATATCCAGTACCTTTTTGCACAAAGGCTCCGTCATGCAAGGCTGCTTCATAGAGCAGAGACATGCTCCTTCAATCATGGCTGGAGAAGACTTGGGAGGGGTGTCATTTAGTGGCCAGGGAAAGGTACTCCCATCTGGCTGCAGCTGGAAGAAAAAAACCCAGCCATTTCCCTCCTAAATTTCCATCCCACTTGCTGGAGCTCTAAGAAGGGGAACAGTTGCTGTTTTCTCCTAACAGCAGAAGTATAGCCTGACACTGCTTGGGCAGCTGGTACCTCCCTTGGCCACCAAATGGCTGGGAGGCTGCCTTCTGAGGGAGGAGTAGAAGTGGTAGCCCAGCAGAATGACAGAGATGGAGCATTATGTTCTGCTTGTTCAGTGTAGGATATCAGCTTAAGAATATTAACACATTGTAACCAATGAACTAATTCCTAGACCAGGAAAGGGAAATATATGACAACATTCTATGTTCCCTCACCATTAATCTTGCTGATTACAGTCTATATACACTGCAGGTCATCAATATCTGGAAGGTTTGCCACCCCATTCCTGTTACGTCCATACACTACGGGTGGGTGGCTGTGGTTCTCCAGATGTCCCATCAGTTTAGCCAGGATAGCCAATAATGAGGAATTATAGGAGATGCCATCTGAAAAACATCTGGAGGGCCAGAATTACCCAATAGTATGGCACACTATCTAGTATGCAATCTTTTTTTATTATTTCTTGCATCTGTTCATAATAATAATAATAATAAAATTTATTTCTATCCCGCCTCTCCCAGTGGATCGAGGCGGCATTACAAAATATACAAATACATTAAAACATTAAAATGCACCCCATCCTCCCCACCCACCAACCCGTCTATCCCCCTAAAACACCTTAGTTATTAAAACAAATTAAAAACAAAATTAACACAAAAAGACAAATGATGAGAGGCGGTGGAACACTAATCTGGGAAGGCCTGTCGGAAGAGAACCGTCTTGACTGCTTTTTTAAAGCAGTCAAGACTGGTAATGTGCCGGGTCTCCTCCGGCAGGCCATTCCATAACTTAGGAGCGACAGAAGAAAAGGTCCTCTGGGTAACTGCAGCCAACCTAGTTCTGATTGGCTGCAGTAAATTCCTCCCAGAGGATCTTAGTGTGCGGGGTGGATTATATGGGAGAAGGCGATCCCGCAGGTAGGCTGGCCCCAAGCCATGAAGGGCTTTAAAGGTAAAAACCAACACCTTGTACTGTGCCCGGAAACTAATAGGCAGCCAGTGTAAAGACTTCAGAATAGGTGTTATATGGTCAGTTTTAGATCTTCCGGTGACCAACCTGGCTGCCATATTCTGAATTAATTGAAGTTTCCGGACTAAGCACATGGGTAGTCCTATGTAGAGTGCATTACAGAAGTCAAGCCATGAAGTTACCAGCGCATGTACCACTGTTTTTAGGTGTTCCAAGTCCAGGAAGGGGCGCTGCTGGCGTATCAGCCGAAGCTGATAGCAGGCACTCCTGGCTGCCGCATCAATTTGAGCTGTCATCTGAAGTGGCAAGTCCAGGAGCACCCCCAAGCTGCGGACACAGTCTTTCAGGGGAAGTGTGACCCCGTCTAGAACTGGTTGACAAACCTCTATACCTGGGCTGGGGCCCTTAACAGCAAGTACCTCCGTCTTATCTGGATTCAGCTTCAGTCTGTTTTTCCTCATCCAGTCCATTACTGCTTCTAGGCATTCATTTAGAGGTGAGATGCCATCCTTAGTTGATGCTGTTATCCGAGGCATGGAGAGATATATCTGGGTGTCATCAGCATACTGATAGCACCTTGCTCCATGCCTCCTGATGATCTCTCCCAGCGGTTTCATGTAGATGTTAAATAGCATTGGGGACAGGACAGTGCCCTGAGGGACGCCAGATTTAAGCTCCTTTTTCGAGGAGCAGCTGTCCCCAAGCATCACCATCTGGTATCTACCTGAGAGATAGGACCGGAACCACTTAAGTGCAGTGCCTCCGATCCCCAGCCCTCTCAGGCGTTCCAGAAGGATACCATGGTCTATGGTATCGAAAGCCGCTGAGAGGTCCAGGAGTACCAGCAGGGTCACACTTCCCCTGTCGATACCTAGGCGTAGATCATCCACTAAGGCGACCATGGCAGTCTCGACTCCATATCCTGCCCTGAAGCCAGTTTGAAATGGATCTAGATAATCTGTTTCATCCAAGACAGCTTGGAGCTGAAGGGCAACAGCCCTCTCGATCACCTTGCTTAAAAATGGAAGATGGGAGACTGGTCTGTAATTATTCATATCCAGGGGATCTAGGGAGGGCTTTTTTAGAAGCGACCGTATAATCGCTTCTTTTAAACAAGCTGGAAAATTGCCCTCCCTCAAGCAGCCTTTTCCATGCAAACACTTGTGCTACAACTAAAAAGTCTTTTTAAATGCAAGAACCTTTTATTTTTTTACATTTTCTCCATAGCAGAAGCAAAAAAAGTGAGCTGATCTCCATGCACAGCCCTCTTGAAGGGCGTGTTATTATTATTATTTTCAATCATGTTCTGGTTCCTTGGAACAAAAGAATTTGACACATAGACCCAGGGGAATCTGTTTCTGATAAACAGAACATCTTCATTCTGGCAAGTAATATTGATTAACGGTTGAGAAGTCCATTTGCAAAGGCAGCTGGAGAGAAAGGCTGTGGGACTTTGGCATAACGAACCTGTAGCTACAGCAATCTGAAAATAATAGAATCATGCTTATTTTAAAAATTGTTTTGGTATTACCAGTTCCCTTTTATGTGCTGTGCTATTTGGTACAGTAATGCAATCTTTTTCTCTGTCAAATTCTTCTGGCATCCTGTAGCTAAAAGACAGCCAAGACTGTCTCCCTATATAGCAGAGTAGGAGACTGTGATACTGCCAGCCAGCCACAAACCTAAATGGAGAGAAAGTTGCCTGATTAAAATAGCTGAAGAAATAGTCCTTGGGATCATTTCACCAAAACAACACAACATATGAAACAGATGAACTGCTCTGAATTTAGAGAGAAACCTCTGAAAATGCTTACGTGGATATGGAGAATATCCTTCCTATGGGATTTGACTTGAAGTACAAATAAATGAGCAAATCAAATGAGAACAGTTGGCATACATGTTTGCTTGTCCTTGTGTATCCAAAGAGCAGAGATAAAACTGTGCATGAATGGAACTGCTTAGATTGTGATGAATGCAACTCCAAATGCAACATACCCCAAACAAACCCCAGAATAACATAGCACAATGTCCCATCACTTAACAAATTACATGCAAATGTGAAAAGTTTCTCCCCAGCTTTCGCTCTGACTGATATTCCCCCCATGCCAGGATGGTGAAGCATTCTGCCCTGTCATCTGCAACCTGCTGTCTGAAGCAGTACCAGCCAGGATGACACCAAATGCCTACATAGTCAGATATCACCGTCACCCCCAATATCATCCCCATCAAACTGATATCTCATTTTACCACACAATGGTGTCTACGGTGGCTGAATTGAAAGAAGACAAACTGCATCATGAAGACTCCAATGAAATGTAAATATGGGTCTCGTATATAGCACTCTGCTATACTCTGAACATTTGGATTTGGGTAGGAAGAACTGATGTATGGGTGTACACTCACCAATTCATTTCTTCATGTATTCCAGGACAGATGAGCTATACATCTTATGCAGGACTGGGGAAACTCAGGGGAACGTTATGACAAGAACATAAGAGCCATAGTATCTCATAATGACGGTCTATCTAGTCCAGCATTCTGTTCTTACAATGGCCAACCTATTTCCTCTGGAAAGCCATAAAGCAGGACGTAGGCCCAACACCACCCTCCTGGTCATGTTTCCCATCAACTAGGACTGATATTGTTTCACTGAAGAAAAAAACCCAAAATCACTCGGCTGATGATAATTATATGTATTGTTGCTCAGAAAGGAGGAGGGAGAGGAAGAGAACCCACAGGAGAAAGGCACTGATTTTCTCTTCAAGGTATGAGTAGGAGTAAAGCCCACTCAGTTAAGCTAAACTCTGTGGCTCAGTTACTGGGAGGCAGAGGCTATTTTTATGTTTTATAGAGACCATTCTTTAAAAATACTTATACCACCATACTCCTATGAATATATTTTATTTATTTGTATCCCATCTTTCCATATGAATCGAGGCAGTGAACAACTTACAAATAGGATGTATTTCGAAACATTTCTATACCTGCCCCCAACAAGCTGGGTACTCATTTTATCGACCTGCGAAAGGATGGAAGGCTGAGTCAACCTTGGAGCCGGGCAGGATTGAACTCACAACCTTGTGGCTTATGGCTTGCAGTACTGGCATTTAACCACTGTGCCACCAGGGCATTCTTAGGCTTTGTCTGTAGAGATTTCTCCTATTCTAATATGTATTTTTGTTTCTTATTTATTTTACTTTTTTTTTTTTATTAAGAAGAAAGAAAGAAAAAATGCTTATCAGTAACATTCTATTAGGCAACTTTCCTGTGCAGAATAAGCTGCTTCTCATTTCCTATAGAAGCCAAAGAATTAAGCTACAATTACCTGTCTGATTTTGATGGGTGGGCAACATCCAGAAATGAAAGCTCCTGTATCCACAGGCAAGTTTAGCATGTTAAGGCTAACAGAGCCTAATTTGCATGGCAGGCTTGATTTCAGAAGACAGAAAGAGGTGTCATCCAGAGAACAATAGGGCTTATGTAGGTGAAATAGTTGGTGCTGTCCAACTGTCTTTCCTGCTGCAATCATCTGTGCACCTTTGTCAACAGTGTGTGATGTAACTGAATCAGTGTGTGCTGGATGACATGTCTGATCCTCACAGCTGTTGCAGGTTGACAATGAGACCCAGGTAATGTGTCCTACTTCTCTTGATCATTATCTTCCACGGAGATGAAGCGGAATTAGTTCTGTATTTAGGAAAGTTTCCCGGGAAAGAATGTGTTGTAAAACTGCAGGCCTGCAGCAGCCTGGCCTGCAAACCTGCTCTTTCTTTTTACCATACTGAGCACAATATGGGCTCTGGGAGGTTGCCGTATAGAAAACAGCCTGGCTCTAGGGTTCAGAACCTGGAAATGTTACTTCTTTGGGCTACAGAGTCCCAGAACTACAGAGACCCAGAAGCCAAAAAAAAAATTGTGGTCCAAGTCCCAAAAAGTAACAATAAAAATCTCGCTTATTTCATTACTCATAACTTAGCTGCTCTGTTTTTTTTGTATAATTTTTATTAAAAGTTTGTCTCCAAAATAAAAAAAAACCCCTCACACTTCCATGCTTAAATCTTCCAGTTGAAATTGCTTATTTCCATTCCATTACAAACATAATTTCCATCTCACAGAGAAAAGAACAGTTACATTATTTCTTCTTTGATTTCTTATACATGTATATCCTTACCCACTCCAGTACTCTTTTCCATTCTTTCTCAAAGTTCTAGATAGATTTATTCTTCAAAGAAAATGCTAACTTTTCCATCTCTATCATATCCAGAACTTTTAACTTCCATTTTTCTATATCAATATGCTTCTTTTCTTTCCAGTGCTGTGTATATGTCAACCTTGCCACAGTTATTAAATATAATAATATCTTCTGATGACTTCTTATTTCCCTTTGTTGCCCTAGCATATTTAACAAATTTTATTTAACAAATAAAGCTCTGGTTTCATTTCAAAATTCAGCTTACAAGTTGCTTTATTTAGTGTGAAGATAACCAACTGCTTCCAGACCCAATACTATTTTTTTTTTTCATATCCAACTTGTCATTCAGTTTAGCTCCCATGCTATTACCAGCCTGCCTTAGAGCAGAAAGATAAAACAGTTTGGTTACTCTTTCCTTTTGGTTTTCTAGGTGGCTTTGTTTATGGACTATACTGACTGAGAGATTCTATGAGTTTTAGTCTGAAATATTCTTTCTTCTGAGCTCTATTCTTGACCAAGCAGTGTGCCAGGTGAGGAATGTTTTTCAATCCCTCACCATTTTTTTTTCAACTTTTGCATAACTTATTTTTGTGTTGCACCTGGAGCACATTTCACAACTGTAACACATAGTTTGCATGCACATTGTGTTGCTCTCAGCTGAGCTTGTAAACTGTAAGCATGGGTCTGATTGCAGATGCTCATACACACCCCTACACCACTTTGCTGTTACTGTAAATTTCACCATAGAGTTAAAGAAAACTTTAGTGCAATGGTGGCAGCTTTACATGTGAAGATGAACTGTTAGCACTATTTGTTTCAGATGACAGCTGGATTGTTGACTGGGTAACTTGTGACAGACACACCCTGTTACTTGAAATTCAAGTGATGACCTAGGCTGAGTGTCCTTAATCCAACCTTCAGTGGAAAATCTTCCTTTGCAGACATAAGAAGCTAGGCCTCATGATCTTCTGTTTCAGTCATATTTTCTAGCTGTGGTTAAGGAGTTTCAGATTTATATTACCACTAGTAAGGCCAGGCCCACAAGTTATGGATTTGACTATAATCACATCACTGATCTTTCAAAAGTTATGAAAACTAGAAAGATGCAGACCTCAGCCATGATTCTCTCAGTGTATTAGTTAACTGTCTTATAGGTGTTAAACCATACAACATAATTTTACTCAGTGCTTCAAATCTACCCCACCAAAATCTCTTGTGCCTGTGACATCATAAAGATTTCCTTCTGTGCTTCTCTTCTAAAGGGGAATCTGGAGACATCTACTTTTTTCAGGCCTCAGCTACAATGGCACCTACAAGGAAACAGAGCCTTCAACCATTTGACACGATGGTTAAGTACATGTGCCTTCAAATCACTTGTTGACTTATGACGACTTCATGAATTTCATAGGGTTTTCCTTGGCAAAGAATACACAGAAATAGAGCCATCAACACCTAGTATTCATTGGCAGTCTCCCATCCAAGTACTAACTAGGACTGACTGTACTTAACTTCCGACAGGATCAAATGCTTTTATAGTATTTAGGCCCTATCTTGACTTCAAGTGCACTGGCCATATCACCATTTCATTTTTGTTTGCTTTGGCTTTTTGTGTGTATGTGAGAAGAAAATTTGCAAGTATCAAGAGAGATGTGGCAAAATGCAAAGATGTTTAAGGCTCTTCAATATTTCAGATTTGTGTACAATTCATTTGTTAAAAATATTATTTATTTATTTGTAATGTTTCCATTTCAGCTTTCTTTCAATGTGCTCAAGGTGGCACACAGGTGTTTTCTCATTCCCCAGTTTATCCTCACAACAGTCCTGTGAAAGATGTTAGGTTAACTAGTGATTGGCTCAAAGTCACCCAGTGAGTTTCATGACTCAGTGGGGAATTGAATTTGGATCTGACAAGTCTGGATCTAACACTTTGACCACAACAATTTTGTAGGAGCAACATTTCTCACTACTCTGTGACAAGTTCCACCTGTCCAAATTCTCTCTTCTGTTCAACTACAGAAGGTACAGGGAACCTGTCCAACTCTCCATGTTTGCCGGGGTGACATCTGGTATGCTTGGACAGCTACCAGGGCCCCGGAACTCCCTCAGGGTCCACCATAGATGTCTGCCTGAGATAACCCCACTCTTTAAAACATCTGGCCTGGTGTCCCAAGAACCACCAGGTAGCTAGTCTAATACTGCCACTGAAGTATCTCATAATACCCTGTGGTAACACTATGGCCATTTCCACACTACACTCTTATAGCGCGATTATTCCACTTCCTACATCCTATGGAATCCTGGGCCACCTGGCCCCTCCCTAAACTGCAAACCCCAGGATTCCATAGGATGTTGGAAGTGGAATAATCACACTATAAGAGTGTAGTGAGGAAATGGCCTATGTTGTGGGCCATTGTGGGAAGTTAAATTGGTGACTATAGCCACTTGTCCTGCAGGCTTAGAACACTCTTGCTACCCACCAGAGCCTAGAGCTGATAGTCATGTTGACTGAGGCATTCTGGAAGCTGTATGGTTTTGTTTCTTAAAAAACCTCTTCCAAGCTTTGCTTTTAGCCAAGCTCCTTGGATTTGTTGCTAATGGGGGAAAACAAAGAAGCAGAAGTATGTAATGAGGGAAATTATCTTCCTTGAATCTGGTATGTATGTATGTATGTATGTATTTATTTATTTATGCATGCATGCTTTAGGGCCAACCTGCTGGAATTTTAAGACCTTTATGAGAAAGCTTTCTCTTCGTCCCACCATCATCACAGGCATATTTGGAGACGACATGGGAAAGAGTCTCCTATGTGGCTGCTCCCAGGCTGTGGAACTCCCTGCCTATTTGAAGGATGTTATCTTCACTCATGAGCCTGGCCAAGCTCTAAGATCTGAGGGGGATGTACTTCTTTCTATCCCACTGCCTTCACAGGCATGGTGGGTGGGAACTCAGTGAAAGGCCTTCGTTGTTGCTGCTCCCACACTTTGGAACTCCCTCCCTGGGGAAGTTAGGGTGGCTCCTTCCTCGTTTTCCTTTAGATGATAGATTAAGACTTGACTTTTCCAGCAACCTCTGGAAACTGATTTGAACAAAAATTGCTTTTATGGTGCTCTACAGTTTTTAATCTGTTTTAAAGTAAGAGTTTAATTGGTTTTAATTCTGCTGTTATTTAATACTGCTTTCATGTTTGATTTTGTAAGTTTTTAACTGTATGTGTCCTATCGTATTCTCTGTCTTTTTGTAAACTGCCCTGAACCCCAGCCTGGGAGAAAGTGGGACATAAAGAGAGGGATGGATGGCTACAGGAGGTTCTTTTTATTGAGGCATGCATTTGGCTCTTAAATCAATGTGGCATAAGGATCTTTTAGTGGCATGTGTGGCAATTTTATCTTTTTTATTATGATTTGGATAAGTTTTAAACTGTTTTAGTTTTGTGTTATAGAATATAAATCTTTAATTGTTTTTAACATATGCATTGATAATTGATAATATTTTAGCCATGCTTTATTTGGAACAAAGATGGAATAGTAAATAGATAGATAGATAGATAGATAGATAGATAGATAGATAGATAGATCGATCAGTTGTTCTTATTTGTCATCAAGGTGGGTTCATCTCATGGCAACATTATAAATGAGATATTTCCAAGACACCCTGCCATCGACAGCCTTGCTCAGGTCCTGCAAAGCTTTGGCTTTGGTTTCCTTGACTGAACCTCTCACCCTTTAATAAGGTCTTTCTCTTTTTTCGCTGCTTCTCACTTTGCCAAGCATTATTGTCTTTTTTAATTACTCATGTCATCTCATGATATATACAAAGTATGATAGCCTTAGTTGGCTCCTTTTGGATTCTAGGGAGAGTTCAGTCTTGATTTATTCTCAGAGCCATTTATTGGTCATTTTATCAGTCCACAATATCAATAGAACCCTCCTCCAGCTCCACATTTCTAATGAATTGACAGATTTCTTCACTCTCCAGCTTTTACAGCCATACCTAGAAATCAGAAATATAAAGGCATGGATGAGCCTGACTTTGGTATTCAATTAAGTATGCTTACACTTCAGGATCTTATCTATTTCCTTTGTAGTTGCTCCTCTGAGGCCCTTTTCACATGCCATTTCACATGTGAGTTGACCACGGGAGTGATGCGGGATTGCGAGGACAGCTCTGCATGATGTCCTCGCAATTGTGTGTCGCTCCTGTAGTGATCACGTGGCAATCGCACAGTGTATCATTTTCGGCTCTTTGCTGAAAATGATGTGCAATTGCACATCCCTCCCGCATTTACTTTGCATGTGGAACGTCAGGAAGTACGGCCATCGTGCTTCCTCCCCCAGTGCCGCCTGGGAAAGCACCCGGCTGCACTGCAGAAGGAAGGGGCGGAGCTATCACGCTTTCTTCCGTCCAGCACGGAGCTGGTGCAGAAGGAAGCACAGGAGACGTGATTCCCTCCCGGAGGAGGCTTTTCGCGTGATCCCCGCACGATGCCAGTGGCACTAGGTAAGGTAAGAAAAGGGCCTAAGTCTTAGGACCTTTCTGCACTACACTGTTATAGTGCTATTATCTAACTTTCAACATCCTGGGGGATTTTGGGGTTTGTAGTTTACTGAGGCCAAAGAGCTCTCAGGCTGAAAATTCTAAATGCCCCTCCCTAAACTGCAAACCCCAGGATTCCATAGGATGTTGAAAATGGAATAATAGCACTATAACAGTGTAGTGTGAAAAGGCCCTTAGTCTTCGGATTTCTTGACTATGGTCTCCAATGTGATCTATAATTGAGCAAGGTATAGAAAGTCTTTAGCTATTTTGACATCTTTATCATCCACTTTAAAACTCTGCAAATCATCTGTGGTCGTTATTTTTGTTCTCTTAATACCCAGCCTTAATACCCAACCTTCCCTTTGCACTTTCTTCACTGACTTTCCCCAGCTGTTGTTTCAAATCATTGCTATTTTCTGCTAGTAATATGGTGTCATCTGCATATCTTAAATTGTTGATGTTCCTTCTTCTGATTTTCATACCTCCTTCCTTTGAATCTAATTCTGCTTTCCATATGATATATTCTGCGTATAAACCAAAAATACAAGATGATTAAATGCAGTCTTGTCTGACCCCGTTGCCAAGTGGAAACCATTCCATTCCAGTGGCCTCTTGTGCTGGGTATAGGTTCACATGAGGACAATCAACTGTTCTTTTAGAGACATCCATGGTTTAAAATAAATTAAGTAAGTAAGTAAGTAAGTAAGTTCTGGAAGTTGTAGTGCTAAATTATCAACTCTTATCCTCTGTCCACTGCCATAACCATAAAGAGAATTGTGGTGGAGAGAAATTGGCATGACCAGGGCGGTAAACACGCCAACTCCCTGGATCCCAGAGGCAGTCTTCACCAACACACCTCCTCTGAATGGAATTTTAAAAGCTGCTAAAACACCTGCTTGGCTAGCTCTATACTGGAGCTAACCTGCCCTAAGCACAATAGGCCAGGCTGGTTCAGAGAGGGATAATTTAGATTGCTTCACGTCTGTGGGTGAGGCTTTCTGTTTTATGGAACACATACCTCCCTCCTCTTCCCTGATGCCTCCGTTCAGTTTTAAAGCACCATGCCACATTTACTGCCTGAAACTTTGTTCCCATCCCCCATCTGCCACCAGCTCTTGCCTTTCATGGGGTCTGGTTTTGCAGAAGCCGGCCTTTATTTGCATTTTCCCTGGCTTTTCATTCCCTCCTAGAGTACAAGCTTGACAGCAAGCAGACCGAGGTGTTCTATACTCTACAGAAACCTGTTTCTCTCTGCCTTGCAATTGTCTGCTCCCTCACGCTGCGCTGGCAATTTTCAAAGCTGTCTATTATCAACATGTTTATAACCTTTCATAATGTTTAATTACTTGGAAAGGTAAATCAGTTCTAGGGTAATTATTTAAAAGGCATGCCCACTTTGTTTGCTCCTAGCAAAGACTTCTGTTCTCTTGCTCCCATTCTTCAAACAGATATGGCCTGACTGATGGCACTTTATGACAACAAGCAACACCTATTTGTACACCAAGGAGGGCTCGGGGGAATTTCTTGTTCCCCTCATCGCCCTGCTGTTTTGTTTTGTTTTTCCATCTGGGGCATTTTACCATAACGCTTCTATAAGCTGCCTCTTTGATTCCTGTACTGAGTTACAGGCAGGTATGACAATCGTGCTTTCTTGTGATATAATTGTGACTCTGAGAAGGGGCCAGCCCTGCTATTTGGCAAGGTAAGGCAACTGCCACAGGTTGCAGATGGGGAAGGCAACAGCTCCCAGCCATTTTCTCTCAGCCCTCCAGTCATTCTCCCCCAGAGGCAGGTCTGTGACAAGCCCCTTACCTTAAACTGCTGTGAAGCATACATACTGTCTGATCACCCCTGTTGATGTTTTAATTCAAAATTAAAATTCAACTGCCACTGCACTTCACTTCTGTACATAAGATGGGGGCAGGGGGATCCCATCCTTGGCCTGAGATCGCAAAACATCTTTGGCTATGTGCCCTGTGCCTTTTGACCCAAGGCACTTTTATCTTATCTTGACTAGAAGTGCCTAACATAGTGTTTACTGGTTACTTTTGAAAAATGCCACCAGAATTTACTAGCTGATGATATGATTATGAGTGAGTTATAGAAAACAAATATGTACAGTAATGCCTTACTCATACTTTTGTGGACAAAATCCACCATGACTGCTTCAGTCTGAACTAAAGTTGCAATCTTTCTATTGGTACATATGGCAAAATGTGATTTCACAATATCCCCCCACACTAATTGATTTTTTTTAACATGATACTTATTTTCAGAATGCATTGCCTATCTGTGAAGTATTCATTGGGACAGCTGTGGAATGGGATAATTCCATCTGTGTGAACACAAAGAAAATAGTTTAATAATTCAGAAGAGAGAAGGGGAAGGAGGGAGGGAAATGGAGGAAGAGACAGAGACAGACAGACAAAAGGATTTCTTTGATGTTCTGAAAGAAATGGGCAGCCTACTAAGAAATCTATACCCTGTCTAGATATATGTAAACACATTTTGCAAATGTACTTTTTCAGTGATTCCATTCAAAGGAACTCAAACCCAGGTTAAACAGAGGAACCCCTGCTTGGAGATTCATGGTGCATTTACTGTTATAAACTGGCCACAAGTGAGGCACATTCCATTTTCATTTCAACAAAGCGATGGTTGTTGACTTTGCTTCACTCATCTTGTGGGATGGTAAAATAACATTCCACACATGACAAAATACAGGAGGATCTCCAGAAAATAGTGGGAGTGGTAAAATGATGGGACAGTTTTGAGGCCTGCTAAGGTGAGGAATGTGACAACTTTTAGGATGGTACCTATTTTTAGATTTTCCAGTATCACCAGCATTACTCTGGCTCAGAACATCAATACATGGCAAAGTATTGCTTTACATTATTGTGATATCCTTATCGTTGCATTCCTTAGTAGAACTGCACTGGCAGAATGCTATGCCAAAATTTAGGAAAGTGCTCCTCTTATGAATTCCTTCTGGATTGGGGCAGGGCAGGCTGTTACTCAGAGTAATTCCAATAAAAAGCGTTTTATTTGCATTTTTCTTTGTAGCCAACATTGTGCTATTCTTCTAAATAAACACAGGTATTGTGAAGCATAATCCATGTTGATTATCTCCAGCTTTTTCTGGATTTTGTGGAGCATTTATCCTGAAGCCTACTGTAGCTGTTTTTCATGTCTGGGGATGTAACTTCTGCTGTTATTAAGGTGTTGCTTCTAATATGGAATTTTAATCCCTGGGAACAATGACCCATGGAGGTTTGAGATCACAAGAAGGAGAATGAACTTGTTTGCTACCTTTTATGTCAAGTAAACAGTTCACATCTGGTGGAAACTCATGATTTGGGAGATAAATCTCTGTGCAAAAATCTGTCTGGTAGCTGTTATGCTTCTTTTCATATCTTCATGCAACATTGGGCCTTCCACATGTATTTAAGTGCCACTCTGGGAACCTCTGGGAATGATGGAATTCCCAGTGATGAAGGGTATTGTCATTAAACACATCTGGATGGTGCCACTGGTTTGGTAAAAACTACATTATGTTTTTATGATGATGCTTTGTCAGTATAGATATCTCATGTAACTACCTTTGTAAGTTGTCTTAAGACTCCTGTAATTTAATTTAACCTCATAATTGCTACCATTCACAGAACAAACTCTCCTGCTGTTTTGGTACAGTTAATGCTTGTTAATTTAGGGCTGAAGTGGCAGCTCCCAGTGAGTCTATCACCATTGTACCTAGGAATATTGAAATGGAAGATCTCTAGTGAGGTGGAAAAAGAGGACTGGGTGTGACTAACTGACTCTCACTTTTCTAGACAGGATGGATCTGATTTTATGGTCTGAGCTCCATGTTAGATGCTAAGGTGACATTAAGATGGCAGGATTTCCATGTAGTCCGACTGTGCTTTACTACCTAATTTTCTTGGGCCATTTCCGCACTAGACTGTTATAGTGCTATTATTCTACTTTCAACATCCTATGAAATCCTGACCTCTCCCTAAACTGCAAACCCCAGGATTCCATAAGATGGAACAGTCCAGTGTGGAAATGGCTTTGTACAAAAAAGTATACATTTAATTAAAGAGGAACAAATGTTCCTACGCAGTTGATGTGGCCAAAATCCTACATTGTGGCTCTTTCTGGCTCTTGTCTCGTTCGTCCTCTTTTTCAAAATTAGTGTAGAAAAGTTGCTGACTTCTTTCCTATTTTGTTGCTATGCGCCTTCAGGTTAACAATACCTTATGACAACCCTCTCATAGGATTTTGGTGGCAAGGTTTATTCAGAGGAGTTTTGTCACTGCTTTCCTCTAAGGCTGAGAGATTGTGATGTGCCCAAAGTCACTTAGTTGGTTTCTATGGCTTGTGGGGGTAGATTCAAACTCTGGTCTTCTGGAATCCATGTCCAACACCCAAAATACTACACCAAGTTGCTAACTATTTTTTTTCCACTTAGTGAAACCTAAAATTCAGTTATAGAATCATAGAAACGTAGAGTTGGAAGAGACCACAGGGGGCCAGTCAGTTCAACCCCCTGCCATGCAGAAACACCCTCAAAGCACTCCCGACAGATGGCCATCCAGCTTCTGCTTAAAAACCTCCAAAGAAGGAGACTCCACTACATTCCAAGGCAGCATATTCCACTGCTGGACAGCCCTGACTGTCAGGAAGTTCTTCCTGAGGTTCAGGTGGAATCTCCTTCCCTGCAGCTTGAATCCATTGCTCCTTGTTCTGGTCTCTGAAGCAGCAGAAAACAAGCCCACTCCCTCCTCTACATGGCATCCCTTCAAATATTTAAACGGAACCATGATCCCACAGTTCTCAAGAGATATGCTTCCCTTCTGAAATTCTTGATTTGCTGTCTTGGATCCAGAATCTTCTTTCAAGGTCCATCTGTCCATGGTAGGTTTTTGATCCATGGAATATTCCCACTGGTGGAAATGAGAGGAGAGGAAGGTGACATTCACTGATTCCCTGTCTTCCTGAGTCACCCCAATTTTGCTCCAAAATCACATGGAAGATGATGCTGGTAGCTGCCGATGGAGGGCTGAACTGGTAAAAATGGCCTCTTCTCCCTTCATGCTCGTCAAAGCATCCTGAATAGAATTTGCTTCAGTTGTCTTGCTGGCAGGTTGAGATCTGGATACAGTCCAATAGAATGTGCACGAATGGGAGTGCATGAATTAGACAGGTGAATAACAGAGAAGTAGACAAACAGGCAGGCAGAAAATGAGATTAGAAACATCGAATATGGAAGTCCAGGAGGATAAAGCACCCAGGGAAGGCAAATCCATAAAGATTATTTCAGGCCAGTGATGGAATAAAATTGTGTCAAAGGTGAAGCGGGGATACATTGCAAGCCATCCAAGATGGGTTGATGACAAGTTGCAATCACAGTCCTCTTGATTCCAGAAGGTCTGAAAGGATCTGAGAAGGAACCTCAGGTTTAGCGAAGAGATACCTGTAAGCCAAATTCTACTCTATTCCTAGTCAGTGTCCTCTGTTAAACTTGTAGAGATGAAGTTCATGCAACTTCCTTTAAATGCCCTGATCCAGCTCATTTCACTCCTTGCAAATGATTCCAGCATGTTGCCAATTAGGGATTCTGTTACCCTGTATGTTGGGGGTCCCGGGAGGGGCATCTAAATAACCAAATAAAAAAACAAGTTGGGGGAATTTAACTCGAGCACTCTCTTGGCTAAACAAGAGGCAGGGTAACTTTAGCAAGGACCTTTAACCCTATGTGTACAGCGTCAGGTCAGAGAGCGGCTAGACAAGGTTTTCAAAGTAACAAACAATATTTTATTAAAGACAAGAAACACGCAAGACAAGACATAAACTAACTAACTGAGAAATAGAAACGGAGAGCTTTTTGGGAAGGGCAATACGACACCTGGTCTTGTAGTCCTGGAGAGAAGCTGGGTTCCGGGGAAGAAAGCTCAAGGGGGTTCGCTGAGGGGAGTTCCTTCAGACTACCAAGCAGCAAGGCGGGATGGAAGTCCAAAGTAGTCCGATGACGTCCCAAAAGTGGGGACTTTTTATAGGGTGGATTTTACCTACAGGCTATGTTATGCTCGGTGAGAACAAAGGAAATTTGGAGTTGGACAAAGGAGTTGGAAAAGGTCAGGTTTTGCATGATGGGTTTAGCTCTTAAGACAATAGTGTGGCCAGTTCGTTAATAGCCTGATACAAAGGAACGGCTTGGCTCTCAGCCGGGTGGCTTTGTGTGGACATGAGCCGAGCAAAGCCAGTTTGCAGGGAGGTTTTTCCCTAAAGCAATGGAGAGGCTTAAATTGCCTGCCTGAATGGGGTTTTGAAATGTACAACCATTAACGGCCGCGCCCGTACGTGCTTGTCCAGGCAACCTCTGCGAACACGTGGAGTGGGGTGGCAGAGAAAGGTCAAGCAAAGGCCAAATTATTTGATATCAAAGGATATCTAGTGCTCGCACCTGACATATCATAACCGTGATAATAATTCCTCTTTCTTCCCAGTTTCCTCCTTTCATCTCTGTTTCTCATGTACAGGTTACATTCATGCCCCACCTTTCTATTCAAAATGCCTAGGACAGCTAACACGAATGAAATCTACAATAGAAAGTACCAATCCAAATAACACCATAAGAAATAATACAATAAAACAGTATACAGATAAATTAAGAACAAGTTAACAATTGGGAGAAAAGAAGGAAAAAGAGCAGAAGAAAAGAGAAAAGAAAGGGAAAGGAGAAAAAAGGAAAAAAGAAAAAGGCAGCATATGTCCATATAATATATCTTTTTCCACTAGTCACACAGTATTGGGAAGGATATTGTAGCCCTCAGGTGCAGGTTCATTTGACATTGTAGTGTAAGATAGCAATAAGGCTACTAACATAGCAATGGATGTAAAGACCATAAGAGGAAAGTAGGGTTTCTCATGCACTACCTATTGTGTTATCAAGCCATGCACCCTCGCTCCTGATATGATTGGCAATGAACATTATTTAATTGACACAAAATAGAAAATACACATTTATGACTGAAAAGCCATGCTGGCAAAGAGGACTGGCTGAACATGTGCAAAAGTAGGTCAGAAGAGACCTCAAGACATGGCCAGGTCATAAGTTCACTGAAGATTAGTCAGAGAAGATGGTCTTCTCAATAGTCCAAACCTAGAAAACAATAGCCACCAAAACTCCCAGACAAAGCAACAACAGCCAACACCCTGCAACCTCCTTCTTGCTGAACTTCTCCTTTTGTTCCTTCACCTGCCCAGACATTAAGAAGCTATCATGACTCCCATCAGAGCTTTGTCACCTAATGCTAAGACCATTAGCCAGCTCTGGACCCCTTTCTTTGCTTTGCTAGAAAGCCATTAGCACCTTTTTCTTTAGGGCAGAAAAAGAGTATTTAAACCCTGGCTCCAAGCCAGACAATCCATACTACACATAGCACACTAGCCCTGGTGGCGCAGTGGTTAAATGCAGTCACAAGGCTGTGAGTTCGATGCTGCCGGCTCCAGGTTGACTCAGCCTTCCATCCTTTCGCAGGTTGGTAAAATGAGTACCCAGCTCGCTGGGGGCAATTAGCTAACACATGTAAACCGCTTAGAGAGCACTTAGCTGATAAGTGGTATAGAAATACACATGCTACTTCTATTGTTATATAGGCAATCACTCTGACAAGCAGATTCCTGTTCTTGTGCTACTCTTGCCCCCCTAGTCTGAGCCACATTGCTTCATCTCTTCTCTTCAGGACAAGTAAATATCGTCCACTTCATCCCAACTCTTCACTATCCAATTTTCCTACCTTTCCTTCAGTTAACCTTCTATGGTTGAGAGACTGCTTGAATCTTGTGTGTGTTTGCGATTTCTTCCAATAAAACATTCTTTTAATCTCCAACTGGTATGCCTGCATTAGTATTGCTAAACAAAGGTGGAAAGATTACCCCCCCACACTACAAGTCTCCCTTTTGAGCTAATAATTCCCCACGGTTCCACAGAGGAACTGGCATCACAGGTGGACCTCTGAGTCACCCACCTTTTGGAGCAGTAATTGATAATGGTGAAAATAGGATACTCTGGTTCCAGTGCATAGAGCTATTGAAACACCAGGCGGGAGGCGGGAGTGGGGAGAGAACTCTTTAAGGTTGCATAAGGTTGTGTGTTATGTGAGGAATGACTTGGGTGTGGTTGTTGAAGGATGCCAGTAATATAATATTTCTGTATACTTCTACAGCATGGCTGCATTTGGAATACTGTGTACAAGTCTGGTTGCCACAGGTCTCCCCACCCCCCAAGAAAGATATTATAGAATCCAGAAATATGCATAAAGGAACTGCTAAAATATTCAACACACTTATGAAGAAGATTTATGACATTGCTTTAGTAGAGTTTCTAGCTACTGGGAAACATCAGTTGGAGGAGTCTATTTCCCTTATATCCAGCTTGTGGGCTTCCCAGCTACATCCGGTTGGCCACTATGGGAGAAAGAATGCTAGACTTGATGGATCTTTGGCCTGGCCCACCAAGACCCTTTCTACACTCTACCCTAAAGAGCTTATCAGACATATTTTGAAGCCCACTGAGAGCTTCTCTGCTGTCTGCTCTGCTCTCCTTCCACTGATAGAGAAAGACCATCTTATTTAGACAGGCTTTTAGCCTAGTTGATGTAGAAGAGTTTATTTTAATGAAGGGTGTGGCTCTTTCCTCTCATTTGTAATGTTGTAAATGCCTTTAAACAGTTTTAATGAATGCTGTTTTAATGCCATTTGATTTATTTTTTTTAACTACTAAATTTGATGTTAGCTGGTTCAAGCTACATTGTAGGCTGCTTTGAGTCCCACATCAAGAAAACATCAGAATATTCAGTCATCAGTTATCAATCAATCGTACAGTCCAAGG
This sequence comes from Ctenosaura bakeri, assembly GCA_948474755.1. Taxonomy (NCBI): domain Eukaryota; kingdom Metazoa; phylum Chordata; class Lepidosauria; order Squamata; family Iguanidae; genus Ctenosaura; species Ctenosaura bakeri. The sequence continues at coordinate 93,981 of CAOLHI010001022.1, forward strand.
CCCTTTCCACAACACACTGTTGTCCTGGCATGGGGACGGGAGAGAAGCGGGACCATGACAATGCTTCTGCATGACATCATTGTGGTCCTGCTCCTCTCCTGTTGCCAGGCAGCACAATTGTGGAGTAAATCATTGACAGGTTTTCCCCATCGATGACACAGGATTGTGCCACCATTGCACACTTACCTGGCCTGCAGAAGCCCCAGAAGTGCAATGGAGGCACTTCCTGCCACAGCACAACCTGGGGAAGTGCCTCGCTGAGCTGCAGAAGGAAGAAGCGTGTCCATAATGCTTCCTTCAGAAGGGAGCTGGTCTGGTGCAGAGGGGAGCACTCCCACTGTGCTCCCTTCCTGGCAGAACCACTGCCGGAATTGCCACTGGAACATGACGGGACAAGATAGGGTTTGGAAAGGGCCCTGGTCAAGCAGCAAAATCAGGATATCAATTGAGCTTCTGGTGGGCTCCCACACTGGCTACTTTCAACTTGGTAGGTCACAAGTTGTGTTGACTTGACGTAGTTCTGCTCCTGGATTTCCTCTATTCTTTAGAGCTTTCTAGTGCAAGCAACATTTCATACTGTTTTTAAACCCTCATTGCTGCATAATTCACCTGCTTGAGCAATCTGCTCTGTGTGTGTATGTATGTACAAAAGAGAGACAGACAGACTGAGGTGGAGAGGGAGAGAGAGACAGAAAGAATGTCAACTTGCAAAAATTATTTCTTTCCCCAGGGGCAAGGATCACACTTTCTAAATCATAATGTTAGCTACACAGAAATGTAGGGACATGCCCATAAGTGGGAACTGGCTGTCTTTGCTCTCTTCTTTCTGAGCTGCTGACAGAGCCCTTTGAAGACAACATCATTGTGTTCACCTCTTTGATATTCATTGGCATAAGATCACCTGCAGTTACATATACAAAAGGCAGTTTTCCCACAGCAGTCAAGCTCCACATTCTGTTCTGTATCTGGCTTGTGGAGAACTACACCACTGGTCTACCTCAGAGCCTGAAAAATACACTTTTTGTGCCCTAAGGGATTTGAGAAGTTGTAGTCCAAAAGGACTTTTCCCAAGGTCTGAATGAGAAAGCACTGTCTTTTAAAAAGAAGAGGGGATGTCAAGAGAAGAAGAGGAGAGAGAAAGGAGAGAGGGCCAGATCTACTCCTTGGTTTTGGTTCCATCCATCTTTGTCTATGGCCCTATATCCTGCCAACTCCTTCACGGGGCGGGGGGGGAATCACTAATCTATATGTTTTCTCCTATGGAGGGCCAAAGTTAACCCAGCCCACTACCATGATCCAGGTTGTGTTTCCTTGCAGCTACATTTTGAGAAATGTTTTAATATTCTGCTTCCTCTATGTGCATTTCACTGTGGTGAGGCCGCTAGCTGTGCAAGCACTAGCTTTCCAGTTTGATTGTAGCTCTGCTAAACAGAAGGAAGCATCTGCATTTGGTTTGTTGACCAACTTTTCAATAAAGTAGGATTGGTCCCCCCCCACTTTCTCATGCAAAAGGAAACCATTGATAATAGAAAGACAGTATTCTCTGCATGTTTTGTGTATGATTACCTTCAAAGAGGGAGCAAATACATGATATTTTCAATGTTTTTCTGTTTATCTCCTCTGTCTCACCCACTGCTTCCTTGAGGATTTTGGCACTGTGTTTCCCACCCTTCCTCTGAGAAGAAACTTTGCAGGCATAAATAGGATTTCGATGTACATTAGAGTCCTGGTTATCCGACCCAAACGGGTGGCCGCAGCGTCGGATAACCAAAAGGGTCGGATTACCCGGACGCCCGTGGCAGCCGCCATTTTGGGGGGTGTCGGGGGGTGTCGGGGCGGGCCTGGGGCATGTCGGGGCATGTCTGGGTGTGTCTGGGGGCGCGGAAATGCCCACAGCCATGCCCCCAGTCTGTCGCGACGTCGGTTAATCCAGATGGTCGGATAACCGAGCGTTGGATAAACGGGACTCTACTGTACATTTAAATATACCCCACACTGCAGATATATCTAGCAAAGCCTATTCCATCCCAATTCCTGACATGTCAATGATATTACCAGATAACAAAGAAAGTCGGTGGCTGTGCAGACTAAGGGATTCTGTGGTTGTAGTCCAAAAAAGGAACTTCTTCAAGCTCTGTTGATAACATGAGTGTGCCATTTCCTTCCAGCTTGAGTCAGAAACCATGTGTGGTTGAAGCAGCAGAGATTCACTAAGTTCTGGAGGATGAGTGGCTTGTACCGAGCATCTGCCCCTACAACCTGGAACTGCTCATTAACAATATACTGTAGAACAGTAAAGAAGAAAATAACTGAAATTCTCCTGCATTGAAATATAACAAGAATATTGGTTATTAACCTCTCAGAAACCATGTACGCTATCACAGAGCTTGAAAATGTTATTTTTTGGACTGCAGCTCCCAGAATCGTCTGGCCTTGTAGGCTTGGAGCTGCAGTCCAGAAAGTAACTTTCCAAGATCTTGACTAGAAATTCCCCTAAGTTCTATCTCTATGGAAGTGATCTGGAGTAAAAGCTAGGATCTGGCGCTGGTGTTTGTGGCCATGCCGGCAGAAGGATTTCATAGAACCATAGACTCTTAGAGTTGGAAGACACAACAAAGGCAATCTAGTCCAACCTTCGTCATGCAGGAATATGCAGCTAAAGCTCTCCTGAAAGATATTCATCCAACCTCCATTTAAAGACCTCCAAAGAAAGAAATTCCACCTCTCCCAAGGGAGGTAAATTCCCAAGTAGTCCAAAAGAGCAAGTTCTCTAAGCCCGACACCAGTGGCTCTTAACCTTGGGTCTGCAGACCCCTGGGGGTCTGCTGACGCCCTCATCGGGAGTCTGTGTAGGGTTGTCATTCATCCTGGAAAAGGGAGAAAGTTCTGGATTAAAGGGACTGAAAAACGTCCCAGCCGACTGTGGCTGGTTGATGCAGCCTGCCCCAGGTTCCTCAAAGCTGGTAGTAATGGTGGTGACAGTGGCAATGATGAACTGGTGGGCATCTTGTCCTGTGCTGGAGTCTCTGGGAGCTATCATACAGGTGCACCAGAGAGCCCAGAAGGCAGGAAGGTGAGAGTAGAGCCCAACAGGTGAAGGAAGATGCCTAGCCCAGGCCTTGGGCTGGGCATGGGCAATGCTGCTTGAATCCACGGCCAGGCAGCGTGGTAGAACTTTGCTTGCGGGCAGCCACAAGACTAGAAGAGGGTCCCTTTACTGTCATGGTAAGGGTCTCCGTGCTCCTTTGGGGGAAAGCACAAAAGAAATGCCATTTCCCTCTGAAGGAGCGCCAAGAGAACAGAGAGGGTATGTTCTTTCTAAAGAAGCACTTCCCTTCTTTGCTCTCTCAGTGCTCTTTCAGAGAAAAACAGTATTTCTTTTGCTCTTTCTCCCAGAGCAGCCCCAAGACCCTTACTTTCCAGGTGCTGCTTCTAGAGAAAGAAAGGGCAAAAGAAATGCTGTTTTTCCAAAGGAGTGGCGAGACAGTAGAGAGAGGATAGTTGCTTCTTTTAGAAGCACTTACCCACTCTATTTCCTCAGTGCTCCTTTGGAGGCAAATGGCATTTTTTTTCATGTTTTCTCCCAAAGCAGCACTAGAACCCTTCCTTTCCAGGCACTGCTTGGGGAGAAAGGGCAAAAGAAATTGTTATTTAGGGTTGCCTCCCATTCATAACCTTCCTTTAGGAAATTCCAGTTTATTCTACTCTCTTGGCATGTGAAGGATCTCAGCATGCTGCTCCACAAACCATTAATAAGCCTCCTTTCCTTTGCATTGTCTACCAGAAGAATAAGGGATAAGGGTGAGCACCTGATGAGCAACTTTTAAACAAATATTTCAGTTTGAAACATATAATTGAATTAAACAGATATTTCAATGAGTTAAATATTGGGGTCCTCAGCAACAAATTATATTTACAGGGGCTCCTTGGTAAAGAAAAGGTTAAGAACCACTGCTCTACATTGATTAATGGGGAAGGTAGCACTTGATGTGATCAGGGTTCTCCTGAAGTCAGGATTCAGAAACATTTAAGCTGCCTGAAGCTGACAGGATGGCCATTCCTCCTACATATAGGAGCCAGCAAAATGGGCAATTAAATATTCTAATGTTGGTGATAGCAGCAACTCTGGCAGCATCAGTCTTGAGTGCAGCAAGCTAGCATAGGGAGTGCAGCGCAGGACATGTGGCACATACATCACCAGTGCTTGTTTGTTGCTCTGCCTGTTATGTGCACGATGTTCAAACAAACGCTGCACTGCCAGATCACATGAACACAGACAGAATTTGTAATTACAGAGAAATGTGCCATTGTGATACATCCAAGTTCATTTTTAGTTAATGCTAGAACTGCATTTCTAAAAAGTAACTCTCTTTACTCTTAGCTACTTAGAAAAGAGCAACCTCTGAATGCAGCAGCACCTCTCAGCACTTTCAGCATTTGAGTGATATCACAAACACATAACTCTAAATCTAATTTTAAATGTTACAGCTGAACTGCAAATAGAGTGGTGTCATTTCTTATCATATTACAGTTGGAATGTATTTATACCTTCATTACAGGATAAAAGAACTGATTACAAGTAATTCATTATTTGTAGCTAGTTGCTTCATAGCTCTGAATAGAATGAAAAAGTGCACACACAGGGAAAATGTACAGGCGTATTGTAACAATATGTACCACATATATTAATTGTACTCACATATCACTGGATAGATTTGCCTGCCTAGAATTTTGAAATGTTGCTTTTTTGGTACAGTTCCCAGAATCCCCAGCTAGCATGGGCAATGGCCATGTTGTCCAAGGAACTTGGGAGCTGCTGGAGATTCTGGGAGCTACTGGCGTATTCTAGAAGCTGTAGTCCAGAAAACTGTCTTTTCCAAACTCTGTACTCACCAACTCAGTCCCCTCTGAACACACCCACAGTATGGCTCACTTTTCTCAGAATCCATAATGCCCGTATTATGAGGTGAAATGTTTTTGCTACGCATCTGTTTGGTGGCTAGAGGGGAGTGTGCGTGTAGAATGTACTTTCTTGGGCCATTTTTGCACTAGACTGTTATAGTGCTATTATTCCACTGCAAACCCCAGGATTCCATAGGATGTTGAAAGTGGAAGAATAGCATTATAACAGTTTGGTGTGGAAACGACCCTGTTCACCAAGTCCCCAATATTTTGTGTTTCGAAGGCAGAGATATCATGCAGCTCTCTTTTGGCAAACAAAGAAAGTATTGGGAGAAGGCCTCTCCGCAGATAGGCTTGTAGATTGCTTAAAGATTCTCTGATTACCAAGAACAGAGAGACAGAGAAGCACCAGCTGCATATCTTCTCCTTGGCAGTGATATAAGGTTAAGGTGACCTAAAACTTGCTCTGCCTTCAGAGTTTGGCAGTTAGAAAAATAAATCTGGCTTTGATAAACTAGGCTGAACTAGAAGCAAGGTTGATTGTCATTAAGTTTTCCTTTTAGGGGGCAGGGGGCTGTTAAGGTAACCATTGCTCCTAGGATTGTAACCTTTCCCAAGGTAAGGAAATAGAAGTGGTAACTGGAGCATGCCAGTTCTTTTAACTGTGCCCCTTTAAAACCAAAGCTCAGAAAGCTTAAAGCCAACCACTTCATTGCCATTACGACTGCAAATTTTTAAGGAACTCCTAACCTCCCACACTGCACTGTTCTTGGCTTTCTAAGTCTTTTTTCTGTGATAAATGTGGGATGGTAAGAGACTGAGGCATAACACTTGAGAAGTTCAGCTCAGGTAGTCTTGAAAAATTCCTAAAAATACCAAAGCAGAGGCAGCTGGTGGTCTGAATACACAATCAAAGTATTCCTGACAGATGGCCACCCAGCCTCTTTTTAAAAACCTCCAAAGAAGGAGACTCCACCACATTCAGAGGCAATGTATTCCACTGTTGAACTGCTCTTACCATCAGGAACTTCTTCCTAATCCTTCTTCCTTAGCTAGACCTAAACCTTCTTCCTTAGCTAGAATCTTTTTTCCTGACATTTGAAGTCATTGCTCCATGTCCTAGTTTCTGAAGCATCAGAAAACAGGCTTACCCCAGCCTCCATATGAGATTCTTTCAAATATTTTATAGAATCATAAAATCATAGAGTTGGAAGACACCACAAAAGCCATTGAGTCCCTTTAAATATAGCTATCATGTCACCTCTTAATCTTCTCCTCTCCAGGCTAAACATACCAAGCTTCCTAAGCAGCTTCTCATAGGGCAGGGTTTCCAGGCCTTTTACCATTTTGGTTGCTCTCCTCTGGACATGTTCCAACTTGTCAATATCTTTCTTGAACTGTGACACTCAGAACTGGACACAGTATTCCAGGTCAAAGCAGAATAGAGTGATACAATCACTTCCCTTGACCTAGACACTATACTTTTGTTGATGGAGCTCAGAATCACCTTGGCTTTTTAAGCTGCTGCATCACCCAGCTGACTCATGTTTAGTCTCTGGTCTACTAGACCCCTTCCACATGTACTGTGGACAAGCCAGGTTTCACCCCTCTTAGATCTGTGCACTTCAATCTTTTTTTCTGCCAAAGTGTAGTACCATACATTTCTCCTTGTTGAATTTCATTCTGTTAGTTTTAGCCCAGCTTTCTCATCTGTTAAGGTCATTTTGAATTCTGGTCTTGTCCTCTGGGGTGTTAGCAACTCCTTCTAATTTGGTGTCATCTGCAAATTTGATACGAATGCCCTCTGTTCTTCATCCAGATCATTGATAAAGATAGTCCACTAGTCATTTCTCTCCAGGATGAAGAGTCATTGGAGAGCACCCTTTGGATCTGGATGCTCAACCAATTACAAATCCACCTAACAGTACCATTGTCTAGATCAGATTTTACTAGCTTGCTTGCAAGAATTTCATAGGGGACCTTGTCAAAGGCTTTACTGAAGCAAAGATATGCTATATCCAAAGCATTCCTTTCATCTACCAAACTTGTAACTCTACCAAAAAACAAAGAGATAAGATTTGTTTTTGAGAAACTCATGTTGATTTTTCATGGTATTCTTTTCTAAGTGCTTACAGACTGTTTGTTTAATGATGTGCTCTAAAATCTTTCCCAGTATTGATGTCAGGCTGACCAGGCAGTAATTGTTGGTGTCCTCTTTTTTTGCCCCTTTTTGAAGATAGGGACAATATTTACCTCCTCCAGTCTGCTGGAACTTCTCTTGTTCTCCAGGCATACTTGAAGATTATTGTCAGTGATTCTGAGATTATTTCTGCCAGTTCTTTTAATACCTTTAATACCCTCCCATTTTTCCTCCTCATTGGAATTGTTTGAAATTGTTCCTTCAATATCCCACTTGAAGTGAAATGGCAATTCCACACGGAGTTTTACTGTGAACTTTAAAGGATCTGTTCAGAGTCTTCAGCCTGGGGCAAGTATGATTCAGCAACTTGGATATCTCCTTTAAAGTTCAGAATAAAACCCAGAGCAGAGATACTGCTCCATGGACATGGAAGCCATCAGCTGCTACTGCATGAAAGATCACAGAGAAGCAACTAAAAGATACTAATTATATCACCACCCCTAAATAATCCATTAGAAAACATAACATCCTGTTACCTTACCTTTAAAATGTAATATCATTATGCCCCAATAACAAAAAAAGATCTAATTGATTATAGGTAAGGAAACTGCTTCTGACCTGATACTTCCAAGTTCTGTTTTAAAAAACCAACCTGACTACTTAGGTTTATTTTAAAATTCCAAGCAGCAAAGCTTCCATCTGTTTTCTTAACACTGAGTGAAGACTATTTAAAACCCATTGCAGCTTGAAATACCTTGGAATGAGCCTCTTTCTCTGGAACATGACAGGAAAATATTCTCTACTAAAGACTATCTTAGCAGGAAACATAAGGTAAGGTGAGGGGCTAGAATTCATTTACATTTTTATAAGGCATAATTTACACAAATACAGTGAACAAACTCTGGGCCTAAGTGTTTCATGAAAATGTTATCAAGCACTCAATGACTTTTAAGTAGGTTGCAGGGGCAATAGCCACTTCAGGCAGGTGAATGGAGAAAAGAAGCAGCAGGAGAAAAAGATGCTAGAATAAGAGAGTCACAAGGGTGATCCAGTCGAACCCCCTGCCATGCAGGGATACACAACTAAAAGATGCCCATCCAACCTCTATTTGAAGACCTCTAAAGAAGGAGACTCCACCCTTGGAGTAGAAGACATGCTGTTAAGTTCCTTCCGACAGAACTTTACCGACAGAACTTTATCATATGTTTTCTTGATCCAGGATCTGTTAATGATTGTAACTATAAAAGCTAGGTCCTGTATTCAATCTGGCAACCTTATTCCACAGTGGACTGCAATTTACTCTTAGTTGGTATAAAGGAATTAGATTTGAGCTGAATATTCTCTTTAAGAAAAATAAAAAGAACCATGATCTGAGTTTATAGGATATATGACACTCTAGTCCTATTCAGAGGTTCAACATTAATGTTTAGGAAACTGCAGAAGGAAGAAAGCACACAAGACCTGCCTCCTCTATAATTGTCTTGCTCCTGTGAAAAGTGATATGACTGAAGAGCAGAGTGTTACCCTGATCTCTGGGGGTCCCAGGAGGGACACCCAAATAACCACACAACAACAACACTTTGGGGGAAATTAGCTGGAGCACTCACTAAAACTAGCGAGAGGCAGGGTAACTTAGCGGGATCTTGCAACCCAGCGTCTACGGGGTCAGGTCAGTCAAGCAGTCAGATGGTTTGAAGTAATAAAATTGATGTTTTATTAAATACAGACAAATATTAAAGACACCACAGTCACACAGCTAGCTAAAGAATCACAAATGGGGATTTTTAGAGGGAAGTGGGTGATACGACACCTGTCTCGTAGTCCTGGACCTTGAAAGCGGAGTTGGGGTGCAATGGAGAAACTCGGCGTGGCAGAGCGGTCCGAGCGGTCCGGGGTTGAGCAGTCTCAGTTACCAGAACTGAGGGGAAGGCTAGTGTGGAAATGGCCCTAGTGTATGTGGAGACCTCCAAGTATAAAGGAGGCTCTGTTCTTCATACCCTTCACTTTGCATGTCACTAAAACAATGATGGATGGGACAAGGAGAACACAATCCCTTCTTCTTGAATTTACTTGACCCTAAAAGAGCGCAAACAAATAGAGCTCATGTTAAGACCCTGAATGAAGAATGTATGGGCTTCCAATTATTGTTGGACTGCAACTGCCATAACCCCACATTATTGGCTATGCTTGCTAGAGCTAATGGGAGCTGTAGTCCATTCACATTTAGAGGGCCACATATTCTCCATCCTTGAGTGAGTGGTGATTGGCAGCTCCTCTGTCTGCAGACTGATAAATCCACTCCAAGGTTTACTGTGAACTTTAAGGGTGCTGAACCTGTTATGTGGATAGGGTTCAGCAGTTTGGATAGCTAATTTAAATTTTACTCTAAAACTTGGAGTGGACTCACCACTCACTGACCTTGAAGCCACCAGTCACTTCTGCCCTTCTGTCTTGCTAGATAAGGACATATTAAACTGGAATTGTCTGTCTCCCTAGAGACCTTCAGTGATGGAGCACAGTGTATTCTTGGACCAGAGTCCCAGAGACTTTCAACATGTAAAGCATATTTTATGGAACAAAGGTATAGCCCCTCCTATTATTACAAATGCATTTAAGCGTATCTTAAGTATAAACCTAAAACTAAAAGTTAAAATGTGGAAAGGATCCATATTCTTTTTGCACCCAGGTTCCAACTCACTGTGGGCAATAATATACAAAGGTAATGGATGTACCCCCTGTGACTTTCCACAAAACAATTATACATAATAAGCATGGTTCATGAGTTACCAGGAAAGGATAGCCTTTGACTGTAATCACTGACGTCTTTTTCCTCTCAGGTTTTTGGAACTGTCAGTGACTCCTCGTCCCTTTTACTGACCAATCCCTTTTTGACTGGAATTGCTGTAAAATATGTGAATTTTGCTGAAAAGCAGCCCTGACGTTTCTTTAGAGGAAGATCGTATAAACAACACAGCTGTAATGGTTGCAGGTTTTGTGTGGTTTACCTCAAGACGTCACGGCAGTTACCCAAGGGAAATCAGGAAGTCTGTTGCACTAACTCAGCTCCGTTGGTAGGAAAAGGAAACCATTTGTTGCTTTTTAATTTTTACAACCAGTCTACTTGTTCAAAGAAACTTTCTGTCTTGTTCTCTGGCTGTTCTGAACAGACACCATATTGGTGGAAACACAGATATACATTCTGGGGGGCAGTGGAAATGATTTCAGTTTCCATTTACTGCGTGAGGAGGCATCTGGTTTCAGAGAGACATTCAATCATAGGCCATAGCCACATGATGTTCTGTCCCATGATGGGAGCACATTGCTGCTGGTTTCTGAGCCATGTTTTCACACGATGTTGTCGCAGTCCTGCTGCTAACGCATCCCCACCACTTGTGATAATGGGATATTCCATAGAATCATAGAGTTGGAAGAGACCACAGGGGCCAGCCAGTCCAACCCCTGCCATGCAGGAACACACATCAAAGCACTCCCAACAGATGGCCATCCAGCCTCTGCTAAAAATCTCCAAAGAAGGAGATTCCACCACACTCCAAGGCAGCATATTCCACTGCCGGACAGCTCTGACTTTCAGGAAGCTCTTCCTGAGGTTCAGGTGGAATCTCCTTTCCTGCAGTTTGAATCTATTGCTCCTTGCCCTAGTCTCTATAGCAGCAGAAAACAAGCCTACTCCCTCCTCAACATGACATCCCTTCAAATATTTAAACATGGCTATCATGTCTACTCTTAACCTTCTCTTTTGCAGACTAAACATACCCAGCTCCCTAAGCTGTTCCTCATAGGCCATGGCTTCCAGACCCTTCATCATTTTGGTCACCCTCCTCTGGACATGCTCCAGCTTGTCGATATCCTTCTTGAATTGAGGTGCCCAGAACTGGACACAGTATTCCAGATGAGGTCTAACCAAAGCAGAATAGAGTGGTACCATTACCTCCCTTGATCTAGACACCATACTCCTATTGATGCAACCAAGAATTGCGTTGGCTTTCTTGGTTGCCACATCACACTGCTGACTCATGTTCAGCCTGTGATCTACCAAGACTCCTAGATCCCTTTCACATATACTGTTATCCAGCCACATGTCCCCCACCCTATATTTGTGTATTCCATTTTTTCTGCCTAAGTGCAGGACCTTACATTTCTCTCTGTTGAAATTCATATTGTAAGCTTTGGCCCAGCTCTCCAATCTGTCAAGGTCATTTTGAATTTTGATCCTGTCCTCTGGCATGTTAGCAACTCCTTCCAATTTGGTATCAAATTGCAATTTGGTATCAAATCTGCAAATTTGATCAGCATGCTCTCTATCCCTTTATCCAAGGCACTGATGAAGGTGTTGAATACCACTGGGCCCAGGACAGAACCCTGTGGCACCCCACTAGTCACTTCTCTCCAGGGTGAAAGGCAGCCATTGATGAGCACCCTTTGGGTTTGGTTGGTCAACCAATTACAAATCCACCTAACAGTGGCTCACATTTTACTAGCTTCTTTGCAAAAATGTCATGAGGAACTTTGTCAAAGGCCTTACTGAAATCAAGATATGCTACGTCCACAGCATTCTCTACATCTGTCAAGCTTGTAACTCTATTGTAAAAAGAGATAAGATTAGTCTGGCATGACTTATTTTTGAGAAATCCATTTTGACTTTTACTGATTACGGCATTGCTTTCTAAGTAATTGCAAACTGACTGTTTAATGATCTGCTCTAGGATCTTTCCCGGTATTGATATCAGGCTGACTGGGCAATAATTATTCGGGTCCTCTTTTTTTCCCTTCTTGAAGATGGGGGTGACATTTGCCCTCCTCCTGTCTGCTGGGACTTCACTTGTTCTCCATCAGTTCTCAAAGATGATCACAGGTAGTTCTAAAATTACTTCTGCCAGTTCTTTTAATATCCTTAGATGTAATTCATCTGGTCCTGGAGACTTGAATTCCTCTAGTTTAGCTAGGTATTCCTGTACTACTTCTCTTCTGCATTACTCCCCTTTCCTCACCTGCTCCCCCCCACCCCCCAGGTTAAGTACTTCTATTCTTTGGGAGAAAATGTCGGGACCTCCGCGGCCCCAGACGCAGCACCCGAGGAGGAGGACGATCCGGTCTCCTCGCGAGTAGCGGCGGAGGTCTCCTCGCGAGTAGCGGCGGAGGTCTCCTCGCGAGTAGCGGTGGAGGCCTCCGGCGCCGGAAACAGCTGCCCGGACGCCGTCAAGGCCGCCGCCGCCGCAGAGGAGGTTATGGAGCCACCTGCCGCTACGGGAGGTCGTCCCGAGCCTGCCTGCCCTGACGCCGCTGAAGACACCGACGGAGCCGGTGCTGCGGAAGAGAGTCGCCCGGAGGTCGCTGGGCTGCCGCTCACCCACGGGCCCGATCCGGAGGAGCCTGACGGCCTCCCTCCCACGTTCTTGCAGCGGCGGCAGGCCAAGGAGGCTGCCCATCGCTCCCGCCGGTTGCTGGAGCGTCAGCGGCAGGCTGAGGGCTCGCAGCTGGCTAAGGATGCTCAGCTGTGAGCCCGACTGAGGGCTCCCAGCTGTGCAGCAGCTTCAGGATTGGCCGGCGCCGGCGCCAGGCTCCTACTTTAGAGCCAGAGGGAGCCAGGTTCAGCACGGAGCAACAACCAACGGCTCTCCGTGTGTTGCCCGTCAGGGCTGCTGCCTTGTTCCTGCCTTGTTCCTGCTTTGTTCCTGCCTGCCTTGCCCCTGCTGTGGTCCCGCCTTGTTCCTGCCGAGACTCTGCTCGGAAGCCTTGCCAGCCAGCTTAACCCTTTGTTGCCCGGGTGAGGAAAACCCTTTCTTTTCGTTCCTGTTTACCGCCTGAAGTAAGGCTTGCTTTAGTTTTGCGGTGACTCTGCTGGCTGAGGCTTCCGGGACGCCAGCCTCGGCCTGAGCCAGACCCGAGCCTGCCCGGCCCCGCCCAGCCACCGACAGAAAACTGAGACAAAGAGGGTGGTAAGTAGTTCTGCCTTTTCTTTCCACCCGATTAGTAATTGGTCATCTTCTCCATGCAGCAACCCTATCATTTCCTTGTTTTTCCTTTTGCTGCCGACATATCTAAAAAAGCCCTTTTTTATTGTCTTTAATGTCTCTGGTAAACCCTAGTTCATTCTGTGCTTTAGCTTTTCTGATCTTCTCCCTCCATATCCTGGCTATTTAAATCTGGTAATGGCCCTTGCTTGTGTGACGCTCCCATTGCCAGCAGCCGTGTGGAAAGGGAGGAATTGCAGTCTAGACACTTCCTTCCTCAATGTGGCACAGGAAGTGGCCAGCTCCACTGCAGAAGGAAGGCACGTGTTGCTCACATTACCCTTCTGCAAACAGCCAGCTGGGTGCAAAGGGGAGCATTCGAGTCCCACTCCCATCCTGGAAGTGGGATGACGATAGAGGTGTGGAAATGGCCATACTTAGAATATTATGTGGAGAGCCACTGCCTAACACCTGAACTAAAGGAATGAAGTGTGATAAGGCAGCTTCATATATTGACTTGAATAACAGTTCCAGATTAGCTAGCCAACCTCTCTTCTAGGATAGATATGCAATATTATATCATGAAAGAAAGAAGGCCCAACTCATTGAGATAAGGAGAAGCTAGGCAAAGCACTTACCCTATTTACTGGTGTATAAGACTCACTTTTTTTCCTGAAAAAGACTGTTTGAAAATGGGGTGCATCTTATACACCTGCAAACAGTGCATCTTATATGCTGGTGTGTTTTATATGCCAGCAAATACAGTATACATTCAAATGGATTATCTGTACATATACACCATGGGGCATACACAGAAAAATAGCATGAAGATGCATAGCTGGGACAAATGAAAATCAATAGCTATGAACTGTGTTAAAGGGCTTGTGTAAAAACACTCCCCTTGCTATCTCCTTCTCCTCCTCCTTCCTCATCTGTATTTATACTCCACCCTCCCCACAAAACCAAGATTCAAGGCTGCGTATAAATTAAAACAAATACAACAGAGTTAAAAATACAAAGTATCAACATTAACATAGAATTAAATTATTGACAACAATAGAACAATTTAAAACATGCAACTTAAATGTTAAAAAGCAGTTGAAACAGTAAAATTAAAATAGGACACACTTACCTTTCTTTAAAAACCTTCAGTTCTCTTCAGTTCACCCATTGTGACTCCTCTGTTTTAATCACCTCCATGAAGATTCAACTGCATAATATGCTCTGCTGTGTTAGGCTGCTGATGAAAGAGACATTGGAAAAGGGTTTCTCTACCAGGCGTGGTACTGTCAGTATGCCTCTGCTCTTTCCCCTACCATTTTGAAATCAGGTTTAATTCCTTTACATGGTGAAGAAAACGTAACTGAAAATAATGTTAATAGCTGTCAATATTTTAAGGCACGTTGGTGGCCAATTGGTACTGTTACTGCAGGTTAGGCCTCCACATAAAGATATCATTTTGATATCAATAATTTGGCTCTCTTCCATCATCCCTCTCCATGTGTTTGTGAGGCCCCCAGACAAGCACAGAACTAGGCTCGGCCATCAAACGCTGTGATATCCCAAAACAATACAGGCAGGCCAGAAATAGCCAGATCAACGCTTTACGAGACCTCTCTACAAACACTCTCATTATGTATGCACACTGCTTACAAAGAACTCTCTGCCCCGAGCAGGCAACTTGGCAAGCTGAATACTCAAATGTCAAGCACTGAGCATTTGCATACTGTCTACCCCTTTGTCAATTCGGACTTAACTCAATCATGCTAAATTTTGACCTTTCCAAAGCTTTGTCTCACGCCCAAAACTCATTGTTTTCCCCAAGTACGGCATAGCTTGCAGTTACATTTCTCCCTATAAAAACCCCTGATTCCGAGACCTTCCTCGGATCGCTCCCGAGTTCCAGACCACCTTGCTGCCACTTTGCTTGGCGAGCTTCTCCTCAGCTCCACGTGCTGAGTCACATCGAACCCCAGCATCACTCTCTATTCTTCCAGGCTTCAGGACAGGTTTCGTATCACCCAAATCAACTATCCCTCTGAAAAATCCCTCTATACCACTCCAACCTTTATTTTCCTTAGTTACTTGTGTGATTGTGTGTTGCATATACTGTCTGTCTGTATTTAATAAGATCCCAATTATTCTTAAACTTGGTGTGCTCCTTGGCTTGGCCTGACCCCATAGACATTGGGTAAAAGATTCCGCTGTGTTGCCCTGCCTCTCGCATTGCTAACTTGTGCTCTAGCTAATTTCCCCAAACTTAGTTAATTGTGAGCGCATTCAGGTGTCCCTCCCGGGACCCCCAGTAAACAGGGTAACAGCACCTCTAACCAGTTATACCTTGGGTTTGTTACACCTCTGCAATTACAATGAGCAGCATCATATCCTCATAGGCATTTAGCAAGTACATGCAGATCAAAAGGCAGAGCCTCCACATGTGTTTGGGGGTGGTTGGGTATATAGTTTACCCACATCAAGAGGTCCAGAGGAGCCTGGACCAGGTTGAAATCCTCATTACTATGAGGAAAACAATGAAGACAAAGTATACATCATGCCTGAGGGAATATATCCAAACTTGCTTCTTTGCGTGTGTGTATATACTGCTCAGATTTTATGAGATTTACTGGAGGCAGGCAAAATCAGTTTCAACCAACATTTTGAACTGCTGGGTCCGGCACCTTTCTAAGGTCTTGTTCTAGGATAAAGAGTGAAACTGAAAGATAAGAGACATTTGTTATCTTCACATCAAGAAATACAAATCCCAGAGTTCCTTGCACTCAGGCAGGAAGAACATATGACTGGTGGGAAGGGCAAAGCAAAATACTACAAAAGAGTGAGAGAAAGAGCCTTTCCGCACTACACTCTTATAGCGCAATTATTCCACTTTCAGCATCCTATGGAATCCTGGGCTTTGCAGTTTAGGGAGGGGCCTTTAGAACTGTCAGCCAGAGAGCTCTTTGGCCTCAGGAAACTACAAGTCCCAGAATTCAATGGGATGTTGAAAGTGGAATAAGAGCGCTAGAACAGTGTAGTGCGGAAATGGCCAAAGTGTTATTCTTTCTCCCTCTGATAGGATTTATAGGCTCCTTGGTGACTAAGTCACTCGCAGTCACCATTTAGATGTAGTTTTAGCCAGTATCATCTGTATATCATTAGAGATCCAAACAATAACATTTGTTATTACATTTTTCCTAGTCCTAAAATATATGACATTGGATCCTGGAAAACTGGAAGAAGTTTCTAAAGGTCTACTTCATAAAACAGTCTACAGATCTGTCTGAGAATTTTCTATTTGAAATATTGGGTATTTTCAAGTGTATTTTTCAAAACAATATGAACTGCCCTACTTAAATCATTAAATGAGATTTCAAAAAAAATTATAACTAAATTTCACTGAAATGCATGTAGATCCCACCCCCCCCCCGCCACTGCCAGTGACGATAACAGTGAGGGAGATACAAATTTTGTCAGACTATCATCCATCAAAACAGCAGCCATTCTACAGTGTGGCATGAATAGCTGAGCCATCTAGCTGTCTTGCCTACTGAATGTGAATTTGCAAGAGAAATTGACTTTGGGAATCTAATTCATGATTCTGCAATAAAGAGGGGAGGGGGAAGCTTAAAAGACAATGTGCATTATATTTGCAGCCAAATTGATCCACTAGAATAAATAGTCATAGACAAAATAATCCTGTTATTAATGACCAAAAGATTACAAAAGTTAGCAAATTCCAGCTAGATTTTTATAAAACAAAAGAAGCAAAGTTGGGTGCTTTTCAGAAATATAAAAAAGTAACAGCAATTTGAAAATTAAAGTTTGTTGCAACTTACAGGATGACTGTTTATGGTGTGGAAAATCAGCCGAGATGTCAAATTTGTATTAGGCTGCCATAAATGATGCTCAAGATTTGTCAGTAGCCAAAACTGGGTTAAAGAATGAGTCTTTAATGTTTCTAACACAGCCACAGCACTTTCCAAGAAGGAGTGAGTTTTGGGATTCATCAAGTATTGCTATATTTCAGTGAGAACCACTTGGGTTCTCCTTTTCCATGTCTTTCTGCTTCAGATGTTCCTCTGGTCGACTAGTTAACTATTTTGGCTTTTTCCCACACAGCACTACTGATGTCATAGTTGGGTGAGGTCCTTTATAAGACATCTCTGGATTTCTTTTCCATCTTGGTCTTCTGCCCAGGACAAATCCACTAACCAATAGACATGTCTTTAGTTCCTGCTGAGCAAAGGATAGCATCCCAAGTCAAGAGGTTATATGAAGCCCAGGAAAGCCATTTAAAAATACATATAAACATTGTTTCAGTGCTGATTGTGCAACCTCAGTAGAGAATTTCATGATTTGTGATCTTTATCTTGCTCTTTACTGTGCCTAATAGCTTAAAGGTGCTCCCTGATTATATTTTTCCAGTACATCACCACACCAGCAATAACTTGCCCATATTTCTCAGCCTCCAAATAAGGCAGAAATCACTACAGAGCAGTAAACACAGATGCTGGAGCTGCTTCCAGATGAGCTGTTGCAACCAGCAGCACACTCTTCAAATCTTTTCATGTGCAGACCGCTGAGGCACCAATCAGTACTCAGCAACTAAGAGAGTTCCCCTGTGAAGCAAGATGGGGGTAGACAATTGCAGTAATGCTGAGTTACTCTTGGGTGGTCATGAATGGATGTATCATTCTTCCAGAGCATAGCAAAGTTCTTGAACTACAGCTTCCAGAATCTCCAACCAGTTTGGCCAATGGCTCTGCACTGTTCTCAATTAAGACTGCCTGCTTGATGCACTCCAAATTGGAAGCAATAGGCTGATTTCAGTAAGGCTATGTCAGTCATTTTCTGATTGCATTTCCAGGAACACAAGGGAACTGTTCAAACAGATGGCCAAACAAAAGATCATGAATGGTAGGGAAGCTTCTTTAAAATGCAGCATGCCAGCAAGATGAAGACACAATGGTGTGTTTCATGCATACACTCACTGTTCACACAGGTTTGTTAGGCTTGGCCTGTAGCATCTACACACTGGCTGGGCTGCCTAGAATATCTCCAGAACACAGTGCAACAGACAGGACTTAGGATATAGGGGTTTCATAACAATGTGGAAAGGGTAACCTGAAGGCAGAAAAGTTTGAAAACCACTGGCCTAGCAAGTTGCATAAAAATGGCACAATGCCAATTACTCATTCATGATTATGTGCTGAGCACATAGGTATCTTGTTTGCCTGCATCCCAACATGGAAGCAATTCATGACATCAGAGAAGCTGCAGGAGCCTCATATCAGTCTACAGTGCTCGGAAGGGGCAATTCAAGAATGGATTCTTTTCCTGCGGTCTGAATTTTTCTCCCTCCATCAACTTTGCTTTTGGAAGAGAAGAGGCAGAGCCATGGCCATAGGACTGCATGTTACAAAGAATCCCAAATGATCTTGAGAACATCATCACAGCAATATCACAGCAAACATCACAGGGTATAACCTGAGTGCCCCTAAGATCATTATTGGGTTTTTTTTGGGAGATGAGTGGCACCTGAACCATAAGAAGCTCACCATCTAAGCAGGGCAGGACTGCACTCTGAAATTCTGGGATGAGATACCCCATCCTTCTGCAAACATGAGCTGCCCCTGATTTGATCCTATGAACCTTCAGGAAAGAAAAACAAAAGAATTTTTTTAATCGCAAAGTGTTACATTGCATGGCTTTTAAAACCGCTTGAATATTGTCAATTAGAAAGATGTCATTAGTGTTCTTATTTCATCAGGGCACACAGGAGAGCAGAATGAGAGGTGTAACAGTGAAATATCTATCTCCCCCTATTAACACCTTTGATAACTTGTTTTTAAGATATGCCATGTATGAGAACATATTTTTGTGCAACTAAGGTTGCATCTCATTCTGTGAGCTAGCTGGCTATGAACTAATGACCTTTCATTGCAAATTAGCTATCTTATCCTGATGGACATTTATAGTGTGATCAATTCTAAAGAGTTCTTCCATTCATAATTATAAGAACTTGAGTTTATTCACATAAAAGATCAGGTGATCTAGTGGCTGGAAGGCTGGACTCGGGTGTCCTTGGATCACCATCCATCTGAGTCACTCATTTTGTTGTCATTTCCATCACATGATGGGCACACAGCTGTTCTGATATCATTCCATAAATATAAGCTCTAAATTTGACTTGATTGCTCAGTATAAACAAAACCTGCTTATGCTTTTCCATGTTCTAGCTAATATAGTTGACCTTCCACATTAGCTAGGGTTAGGGTTGCAGGACTCTTGCAAAAGTAGAAAAACTGCAAATATCAGAATCTGTGGCCATTTCCGCACTACATTCTTATAGCGCGATTATTCCACTTTCAACATCCTATGGAATCCTGGGGTTTGTAATTTTGGGAGTGGCTGGTTGGCCCCTCCGGAAACTGCAAACCCCAGGATTCCATAGGATGTTGAAAGTGGAATAATCGTGCTATAAGAGTGTAGTGCGGAAATGGCCTGTGAGTCTATCTGTGGGAAGAGGGATGAGGCATGGTGGGGAAAGTGAGCAACCGGGGTCCAAACCAGATTAGGAAAAAGAGAGGGAAAGGGGTGGGTTGATATGATGGCCCAATACTTCCTCTCTCTTGTCCATCTCCTTCCTTGGGTGTAGAGGGGGGCATTGGGAGAAAGTTTGTGCTGCTGAGAAACTAGGCTGCAAGCCATCCTTAGCTGACTAGGCAGCAGCTGGTGGAGGAAGAGGAGACCAGAGGCAGGTTTTTAAAGGGATGCACAACCTGATTGGAGCTACTGAAAAAGAAGTTTCCAGCTGAAAAGAAGTGTCTGAGGTGGGAGGACAGGGGCTGGAGAAACTCTCAAATAATCAGTGCCATGAAAGTCAAAACTGCAAATGTGGAGGACCGACTGTAAATACAAAAACAGATGGATAACTTAATACTTTGAAAAAGATAAGAGTGTATTTTTAATTAAAAATTAGCCACTTCAGTAATATAGAATCAAATATTCAATTAAGTGACAGCCACTAACTGTGGTCTGAAGTGATGCAAGCCAGATGTAATTTCCCCACCTGAGCAAGCCTAATCACTGCCTAATCAGAGAACTTTCTTCGACTATGGCTGTGTGTGGATGCTTGGATATATACGTGTATCCAGAACATTTTGAGATGAATATTATCTCTTTCTGAGTAGCACTATCATGATTACTTAGTCTTAAACTGTTGTTTTGCTTTTAACAAACATATGCTTTTTAAACTCACTTTTGCCCCTCCTCATAATGGAATGGCTGTTCTTTCATCCTCTTTCAAGTCTTTTTCAATGTTTTTTTGGTGATCAAAGTCTTTCATCCAAAGCCACTGCATGAGTCTGTGAGTGTTCTTTTTGAGATGTGGCAACCACAACAGTACACAGTGTGGTAGCAGCATGGATTTGCATAAAGATATTACAACACTAGATTTCAGTCCCTTTTCTAATGATCCCTAGTGTAGAATTTTCCCTCTTCATAGTCTTTGTGGTGGGGTGGGAGCTCAGGGGAGAGGGAATGTTTTCTTGGAGCAACCTCTCTTGACTCCAAGATTCCCTGTATTTGCTTATTCTTCTCCAGATCTGACTCCATCAGTGTATACATAAAGCTAGGTTCCCTTTGTTCCAGTGAACATCACTTCGTACTTTCTTGCGCTAAAACACATTTGTCACCCTAATTTCTCAGGATTCTACAAAGTCTAAATATGCAGTATATCCCAGATTATTCAAAACACAAAGTACTCTAAAACAGTGCTACCCAAAGTGATGGTTCAGTACCTGTCCGTAAGTCATTTGCTGCTGTTCTCCAGAGAGCTTCCAGGAAAGAAAGAAACAATTATAGGCAATGGGCACCAGTATGGTAACAGTCCCTGGCACACTGGGGCAGGGGGGAAATGGCCATCAGAACACTTATGAAGCACTTCTTCAAAAGATGTATGAAACAGGACTCAGTGCTGTACTGAATTTTCTTTAGCAAGACACTATTTTCTGTGTATTTTGATAAAACTGTAATTAAGAATGGTTTCCACCAATTTAGACAGAACAGAGATTAAGCTAACTGACTGGCATTGTAAGGAACCTCTTAAATTCCACAACATGGTAACATTTCAATGATTTCACTGAAAAAAAGATATATAAAATTACTCCAAACACTACTAGCCTTCTATAACAATAGAAGCATGTGTCTGAACATACATATGAGTGCACACATAAGTGTTCATCTACCCTTTCATGACCCACAAAGTGATATGCATAATGAGCAAATAATTTATATAATATGCAAATCACACTGCTTGAATTTGGGGACTCCAATATGGCAACCTAAAAAGAGGGAGGGGAAGGGAAGAAGTACTTCTAATGCCTTCTGAGAAGGGGAAATAAGTGTTAGGAGAGAGAAATGCTGATCAAGTATGAAAGGAACGAGGGTTGTGAAAGAAAAATCAGCAAGAAAGAAAAGGAGTATGGGAGGACAGAAGAGAAATAGCACTGGGGGATAACTAAGAGGTTTCTAGCCTACGCCATGCTGGGACAGTTTGGACAAAAAGAAGCCGGGGAGGGTGGAAAGACCTAACTGGTTGGCTAATTCACTACTTCTCCAGTTTTCTGCTGCCCAGTATTGGAGAACTGGATGAGGACAATGATCTGCATATTGCTCAGTCTGGGTAACTGTTAGTACAGTGCAGCCTATAACCTGGAGCCCCAGTGTAGCATATCCATCTGAGAGAGCCTGTTCCAGTGCCTGAATGCGTCATGCTCCTTGCCTTGTAGACCATCACAACTAGCCTTCCTCTATCTAGGAAAAAGCATTATTTCTTTTGCTGGAGGAGTCCAAATGGGAACCAGAACCAACACAGGACTATAGACATCAAAAAGGATGACCAGGATCAATCTTTCTACAATGACCTGAACCACATCTCTTGAACTTGCATGCTAATTATAATTTAGATAGACTCTAGATTTCACCCTTCCTTGAATATATACTTCTCCTTAACCATAGGTCAATGGTAAAGCATATGTCTTGAATGTGCAAAACCATTCATAGGATTTTTGGGAAGGATTCTTGGCCCTGGAAAATTGATGGCATAGAAAGCTGGCTCACAATAAGTCTCTTTGTATGATATGTCCATGTGATATGTAAAGAATTGGCCTTTGGGCAGAGAGTATCTTTTGGAATTGATCTCCTATCCAGTACTAGGGAAGGGATTCTGTACCCTGCTCTGCAGTTACTGTTGATGGCACAGAGCAGGGGTAAGCAACTGTGCCCCTGTACATTGTCCATGGGCTGCATCAGTATTAGCTTTTGGTCAAAGAAAGGTCTGCAGGAGTTGGTGAATTGTGGAAGAGGAACAGTAGAACTAATGAATTTGCAAGCAATTTTTTTGGGCAAGTAACACACTGGGCTATTTAAGGAAAAAAGAAAAAGAAAGACAAATGGACAGAAATCAGCCTGAAATTTTAAGAGGCGGGGGGACTTTGAGGAACTGAGGGGCTTCATAATTGGGACCTTTTTTTTTTTTTTTTGCCACCTCTGTCACAGAGGTGAGCTTGCTAAGAATTGCCTTTTTTCTCTTATATTAGAGATGGACAAGTGTGGAAACTCCCATCAGCTCTAGCTAACGTAGACAATGGAGAAGAATTATGGGAAATGCAGTTTGAAAACATCTGGAAAACCACAGTTGCCTGCTGCTGTTCTATACATACAATAAGCCAATCAGCTGCTTTGCAGGTCTGTTGTGAAGTTTAATTAATTAATGCTTATGATGTGCTTTGATGCTCTCAGATGAAAGGTGCTGTGTAATTGCAAAGTGTTATTAATATTCTAATCCTCAACTTCGTACGCTGTCTTCACCTGGCAGGAGGGGTGATGAGATGTTATCAGTTGTGCTGCATACATTAACAGAAGCTGCCTCAGCATGACTTTTACGGTGTTTACGAACAGCTACTACAGTTACTACCAAGTCAAGCAAAGTCCTACCCAGATGCCCACTTCTTATTTTTGACAGATGAGGATAAAATAAACCATGAGTCTTAAACAGCCAAGCCAGTTCAACATCAAGTTCTCTGCATTTTTTTTTTATCAAACTAAAACATGATGCTGATACTGTGGCACACAGAGAAAGTCTGAGATTTGTTTCATCATGCTTAGGCTTCAACCAAACCAATATTAACTAATTACAATTAAGCACGCCTTCAAATCAGTGCTATCCATTATGTCCTTTTTGGAAACCCTTTTTTTGAGAATTACATCTGGATATATTGGAAGGAGGTGGGGCCTTGCTCACAGTTACACACTACATGAGATCTACCCCGACCCAATCCCAAGATCTATTCTGTTCTCAGCCTCATTATCTTCTCAGGTTCAAGAACAGACTATGGAGAGAAGTCTGTATGGTACAGCCCAGCACACTGCAGTATGTAAAACTGGCCATTCAACACTCCTACATTTATCATGAAGCTGTGCCGGTCCTTTCAGCAATTTGGTGGCTGGTGGAGAGTTGGGGAAGGGGATTGGAGAAATAGCTGGCTATGTCACTGTAGCCAGATGTGAAATGATGACATTATCTGCTGAGACCTTAGCATGGTTCAGCTGAAAGTATTGGCAAGATTGGCTTTGACTGTTCTAGAGGAAGGGAATTTCAATCTCTGTAGCAACTGAAAAATGACACATGCAACCATAAGGAGGACTTATGCCCACATATGCCCTTAACAGAATGCCAGCTTTTTATCTAGTAGACAACAAGAAGAAATGCACCCCAACTAATTCTGATAGAGAGCCTGCACAGTGTAGTAGTTGGAGCATTGGACCGCAACCCTGGAGACCAAGGTTTGATTTCCCACTCGGCCATCGAAACCCACTGGATGACTTTGGGCGTGTCAGACCCAGAAAACCCCATAATGGGTTCACCTTAGGGCTACCATAAGTCAGAAATGACTTGAAAGCACACAACAACAACAGAATTCTGATAACCAATTCTAATACTATCTTCACACTGAGAGATGGGCATAATATTCTAGAACTGGTTTTCCTATGATGATTGCCATTACTATTAGCCATGGCTAAAGGGCTCCTTTCCAGCCCTCATAGTGCAAGGAGAGCAGTAGCAACATTAATGTTTCTTTCTGAGTTGGATTTTTAGCTTTAGGCATCCAACTGTACCAGCAGTGCAATTGTTAACTTCAGACTCTCGAGATACTGCCCATAGTGTGCTTGCTTAGCATAATATTTTATGTTCAACTGCTAGCATCTCTGCTTAAAGCATCAGAGGCATCGAGGCTTGGAAAACCTCAGAGGCCCATTGATGCTTTGACTCATCACAAGATACCTCCTCACCATTTTGCATGAAAGAAGTCTGTAATGGAAGAAATCTGCAGTCAGTATCTGCTGGGAAGCAGAGCTTAAAATGTGAGTCAAGGAGCAAGACCGGAATGGAAATGTATCTCTGACTATTAGCCCCATACCATTCTCCTGGGGCCTTTTCACACTACACAGTTATAGTACTATGATTGCACTTTAACTGCCATGGCAACATCCTTTGGAATTTTTGGATTCGCAGTTTAGAATTTAGAATCCTAAATAGAGGGTTCCAGTGCCTCCTCAAATTATAAGCCCCAGGATTCCACAGGACGTATCCATGGCAGTTAAAACTGGAATCATAGTGCTGTAACTCTGTAATAATCTCCTTCTCAAAGCCACTATAAACTCCATGAGAGAGGGGTCGTCCTAGTTTTCCCCCACTCAGCAGGACTGGTAGTAATTTGGAGCAAGTGGGCCAGTTCTGACTGATTGAAACAACAGCACTGGAGAAGATAGTGCCCAGCCCTTTCCCCTGAAATTTGAAGCCTCTGCTCCTGGATGTTTTAAAAAATTAAATAGAAATCAGATGATTTGATCACTGTTCTCTTGCCTGGAATCTGCTTTCGCCCTCAGCCTTTCCTATCTGTCCAGATGTGTATGATTGCAGGTCTCTCTTTCTCCAGCAGGCACGAGATTTGTTGGACATGATGGGAATTGTAGTCCAACACAGTGACTGGTACTAGGTTTTCTAAGCCAGGATTGTACCAAGGCCTGAGATTTTACAGACTGAGGGGTGATTTTGTGTGATATCACAGGAAGTGGTCCTGGTGACATTACAAGGATGATGTCTCAAGGGGCAGCTCCTTGTGATGCTATTAAGCATGATACATTGAATATCAATTGCTGTTGCACAAAGTATGCTGTATGTATGTACGTATGTTTGTATAAACAAACAAACAAACACACCAAGTCTAACAAATGAGGAATACACACACACACACACACACACCTTTCAAAGCAGTGCTTTTTCCCTGAGATTCCTCCACCACCAGTGCCCTGAAAACTGGAAATGACAAGCCAGGCCCTGAGATCTGCCAACCCTAGCTAGTAGCCATGCTGGTTGGAGAGGATGGGTGTTGTAGTCTGTCACTTCTAAATGGCACTAGGATGGGGGGAGGTAGTTTTAGTCTACACTAACCATAGGCCACAACTGAAATATATGATGCCATTTTAGACTCAGAAAGCCTTTATATGTGTCCATGTATGTTAGCATCTAAGGCAAGTGGTCTTAATTACAATTTTATCTTTTCTCCTTAACTGCATTGCATTGTTTTAATAGCTGCTCCTATTCCAGCAGGGCTTATTAGACCACTGGACATCAAATTTTACAGAAGGACAGCACATAAATTTTCAAAGTAAAGATGCTGTTGTATTTGGAGCAGATGGCACAGAAGTAGCCAGAGGAGGGTTAATTCTGGAAGATGCATGTAATAACATAGAGCCAATGAGTTTAGTTTGGGGTTGATTTTGAAACCTCAATTGTCAGTGCTTTTATCTTCACCTTAAACAAACTCTAAACCAGGGTGAAAGTGGGCAGGCATTGTCCCTTTAATTAATGAAACCACAGATGCTAATACCTGCTTGTTATGTGCCAGGGAGGGCCTCCGGGCAAAGGGCCAGCCAGGCACCTGTACAACAAGCTCCTTGGGACTGTTTACACACCTGGAGGAGCTCCTCGGAGCTGCCTGCCTGCGTGCTGTACGCCAAGGACGAGATGTCTGTCTTAGTGCCCCTGGAAAAGAGCAGCAGCTCTGGCGGCACAAAGACTTGAGTAAGCACTTTTTAATGGCTTCTCCCTCTGCTCGCCTGGCTGCAGTTCAAAGGACAACCGGCAGCCCTTGTACACTGCTTAGTGGTGAGGAAGTGGTGAAGGCCGACTCAGAGCCAACACTCAGCACCCTCCTCACTGGGGAGGAGAAAGAGCGAAGGGGAAGAGAGCTCCCGAGAGAGGGAAGACATGGGGTGGAGAGAAAGGGAATGAATCCGGCAGCTGGATGGAGGAGCCCACACAATGGGAGGAGAGCGGGCCAGAGGCAGCTCTGGTAAAACCTCCAGAGAAACCAAACGAAGCCACACAACTTAAAAAGAGACTGTTTGGCCATTTTCACTTCATCTGGGCAATGGCTAAGTCCTATGGTAGTGGAGAAAGCGTCACACATAAACTGCGTATAGTTCTGATTTGGCAGGGACAGCCCTAATAATTTCTCTGGTGTCCCACTTATCCAGCTGCTTTTAAAATGACCCAGTTTCTCATTCCTCGTCCCATTCTCACCACTTGTCCTCTGCTTACTTCAACTGCTGCAAACTGAGTTCAAAGTGCAAAAGTTGTTTGCACTCAATTAACTTGGGAGAGGGGGAGATGGGGGAGAGAGAGAGAGAGAAGGGAGTGGAGTCTTGCCCTTCCCAGTAGAGTCACTCAAAAACAAGCTGCTGCAGCCTGTCCTACATTCTTTCTTACTAATACAACTCTTGCCATCTTGGCCATGCCCTGTTGTTGCTTGGCCATGTATGTCCTGGTTTTCATCTGTGAAATGTTGGAGGGTGTGGCTGCAGCTCCAATATTGGTTGCAGATGCTTCTGATTCAATCTTTGCCAAGTTCTGCTGCTACTCCATGCATCTGTCGAGCCCTCAACTGTAGTCCAGGATTCCAGTGACTGCCAGCACAAGCTTATGCATGTTTATTAAGAACTGAGATCGGCAACGGGGTTTATTCCCTTGAAAATGAGTTTACAACAAACCCGGCCTCAGCAGCCAGAACCCAGAGGCTAAAAACGTCAATTTTTTGAACCACAGCTCCCAGAAAGGGTTGTACTGCCAGAGTATTCTGGGATCTTTTTTAAAAAAAACCTTCTCTAAACTTTGCCCAAATTCTTGGCAGCTGCCAAGGATCTAGTACTGTGGTACGATCCCAGCAACTCAGACATTGTTCTGATCTCTAAGGTCCTACGGCAGGGGTGTCAAACTCAATTTCATCATGGGCTGCATCAGCATTATGGTTGCCCTCAAAGGGCCACTTGTATCTGTAAGACTATATAAATGTATCTACTTTTTAAATCATATGAAATAATTGCCTCTGCATTTGATTATTATTGGTTTTTAAATTGCCTTACCTCTCCATCAACTTTTCTTTTCTTGGACATTTTGGGGCTATTTGATCTTAGTTTATGCTCCCTGTACCTCTGTAAAGTGACATAGAAGTGATCAGTATATCCAAAGTGTGCCACTTTCTGCTCCCAGACCTTCTCTGTGCCTTTTTCTGCTCCCCAGACACAGCTGCAGGAGAGGTGTGAGGGCCACATGAAATGGCCTGGCAGGCCAGATTTGGCCTGTGGGCCTTTTGTTTGACACATGTGTCCTAAGACGCCAAAGCTGTCACTGTAAATATCCCACACAGCCCCTGACATAGCCATTCCTGCACTATACTGTTACAGTGCTATTATTCAACTTTCAACATCCTATGGAATCCTGGGATTTGCAGTTTAGGGAGGGGCCCTTAGAATTCTCAGTCAGCTCTTGGGCCTCAGTAAACTACAAACCCCAGAATTCCACAAGATGTTGGAAGTGGAATTATAGCACTATAAGTGTAGTGAGGAAATGGCCATAGTGTCACTCCAGCACGTTGTGGGAAAATTAAAATGGCAGTGCATAATCACAACTGGTGCCTGAACAACATTGAAAGTCACTTTGTGGAATTCACCCTTAGATTTGTAGCTGACCGTTAGAGTGACTTCCTCAGGCATACTTACCTTGAAGTAAGTCACATTGAAGTAAGTAATCAGAAAAATTTGGCAGAGTCCTAACTCCATTTTAAGGGATCCTGATGTCCTGCTTTTATACAGTCTTTACTGGACCTCCGAAAAATGTTGATATCCAAGCAACAGTTTTGAATGCTTATATTCCTGGGGTGGCTCTACCAAGTCAACCGCAATTCCAACATGAAGTGTAGCATTGCAGAGTCCAAAGGGAGATGTTGACATGGGCCCCTCTTAGGATGTCTGGATACCCTACTTGGCTCTAAAATGTCACACTGGAAAGAGCAGACGGTCAAGTCCCAGAATGTTTATGCTTTCTTATGTCCCCCCCTCCAGTTTTGTTAGTTTGTTTCCTAAACAGCTGTATTGTCAGTGTGACTAATTCACAAGAACAGGCATGTTCACACACACACACACAGTTTCAGAACAAAGTATTTTGTAGTGAACAGTAGTGGAATTGCAGGAAATGAACTTGTTAGCAGAGGTATAGCTCAGCACGCTTGGTGTTTATTACTGTCTGAGCTCCTAACTAATGCGTTGAAGATATTGCTGCCAGTCCTATAGGCACTGCAGCTATGAGTCGCTGTTCAGTTTTAATGCCTTTCCTGCTCTATATATGCCTAAGGGTTACTCCAGGGGAGATCACAAACAATCACATCACCTGCCAGATTACTAGCGGGCAATGGCAAAGGGTCTGGGAGCCAATTTTCTGACCCAGGGACCTCCAGGGGGTTGCATGGATTGCTCAAAATTCCCTCCAAAGTTACCAAAATCAAAGTATACTTCAGATGTGAAAAATCTTTTTTAAATTAATAATAATGATGATGATGATGATGATGATGATGATGATGATGATGATAATAATAATAATAATAATAATAATAATAATAATAATAATAATAATAATATCTTAAACTCATATGTGTGCATGCACAGAAGCTATTTATAAAGTAAATGACTGCTCTCAGAGGCTTCCAGGGGAGACAACTCCCTCTTTTTTTCCAGCCAGAAAATGGGGTGCTCCCAAGAATGTGGAGGAATCGTGGGCCACAAAAAATAATTGCAGAGGGCCATGTGTGTCCCCAAGGCCATTCCTTGCTACCCCATGCTAAAGCATTCTCTGATTGTCTGCAGTACCTTCTCCATTCCATTTCAGAGCAGCAGGGATATAGCAACCGCGCGCGTGTGTGTATGTTTACAATATGAGGACTTTGTCCTCCAATTAATAGTTGTTCCCCCACAAGGTCTTCTTTCAGTTCCTGAATTTCTAGCAGTGCAATCACCTAAAACTTCAGTAGAACATTTCGAAATATAGTTCAAGCATTGAAAGAAAAGAGGCAGAAAAACTGATCAAGAGAATGCAAACACAGCAAATATGGAAGTTCTAGGAATGAAAGATTTTTAGTGGCTCACTCTCTGCAGTATTAGAAATTTTAAGACTGAAGGAAAATTAAACAGGGAGGGGGGGCAGAATTCTTATTTGGAAAGCAACGGCCTCACTTTGGTCCTCCATATTTACATCCCTGTCCTGCAGTCAACAAGACTTGAATTCAATCAGTATTCAATCAGTATTCCTTACCTTCTTTTTGGAACATTTTGCCTACTGAAGACATAGGCCTTTTCCACACAGCATTTGCCATACAAAAGGGTGCCTGGACCGTTGCGCGATTGTGAGGAGCGATCTGCACAATGCACTCACAATCACGCGATGCTCCAGGGGCCGGCAGGCGCCAATCGCACACCTTTTTGTTTTCAGCTGGAAGCTGAAAATGGTGCATGATTGCACATTGCTCTCGGACCCTGCGCGCACTTACCTGGCATGCGGAGCCTCTGGAGCTGCGCCGGTTGCACTTCCTGCCCCAGAGCAGCCTGGGAAATTCCCAGGCTGTGCTGCAGAAGGAAGAGGCAGGGCTCTTGCATGAGCAGGCAGCTTGGGCAGAGCTGAAGCAGCAGGGATGCAAGAGCCTCTCGCCGGAGGCTGCTCGCACGATCCCCACACCCCAGCGCCAGAAAAAGATATGGTGCGGAAAGGGCCATAATTTTTGCACATGTTTTTGCCCTTTTTCCATTGATCTAATAAAAGTGACCTTTGGATCACAAACAATGTGCAACCATGTTTTCTTCAACCAGTACTGCTATCCTGTACTAGACAAAAAAACTCAAGCAATAGGATTATTGCTATGGTAGGATTTCTCACTGCTGACTACAGAGGGCTTTCTTCAAGGTTTGCTGTACATGCATTCCAAGTTTCTCAACTGTAAGGAAAATGCTATTGTGCTGTGCCACTCTACCAACTCAGTGAGGGCCACGTGATGTCATGGGGCTGATCACACTTGCTGACGCCACAGGTTTCTCTGCTACAGTGCTGGCTGGACCCAGATATGTTCCACACTCATCTTCCCAAACAGGAAAAAGAGAGCAAAGGAAAAGAAGCTTCCTCAACATAGCACTTTCCCCTATCAAGGAGACATCAGAACATAAGAGTGATGTTGGATCAGATCAAGGGCCTATATAATCCACTATTCTGTTCTCACAGTAGCCAACCAGGCCCCCAGTGAAACTGCGCCCTCCATCTATCTCCTCAGTGAGTGATATGTGGAGACATAGGCCATTTCCGCACTAGGCTGTTACAGTGCTAATTATTCCACTTTCAACATCCTATGGAGTCCTGGGGTTTGCAGTTCAGGGAGGGGCCTTTGAGGAACAGTCTAGTGCAGAAATGGCCATAGTCCCTCTGATACTGGGGGGGCCATATAACCATCTTGACTGGGGGTCACTGATGTCTCCATCAATGGGGTTAATGGGGTGTGTGTGAAGCAAGCTCCCAGACCAAACGATGGTTGTGGGAATGATGCAACGGTTATGTCAAGGGAAGTAACAACCTCTTTTCTAGGTTGTACAGTCAATAGGCAAAGCGATGGTTCTGAAGGAAGTATGGGCTACTCGTGAACCTCTGGACATTGCTGGACTCCAGCTCCCAACATCCCTCACCACAAGTTTCCCACCTCTACTTTGAAGACAGAATATAGTTTCTTGAAATAAGCAGTGTCCTAAACTGGTGGGCAGAGCTAGATTCTGCCTGTCTGAGCAGAAAGCTGGAGAAAGGCACTTGGAATGGAGATGGAAAACAAGACAAAGAGACAACCTTATGAAAGGCAGTCTCTGCAGCCAAGAACAAGAAGAAGTTTTCTTTCAGGTTTCTTTCTCAAAGGCATCTTTTCTGTTCCAGGACAGAGAGTGATACTATTCTGAAGTCAAGCATTGTCTGTATGTTTGTCTTATTCCTCTTTAGCATGTGTATTTATTTGTAAACAGACCCATGTTACACATCTGCATACTTTACAGTCTGTAATATTGTAGTATTAGTAAAATGAGGCTTCCTTCCTCTCAGAGAGGCAGGGAATGCAAAGTTCCACTCATTAGCAAGAGATGACGCTTAAAATACTTACACCACACACTTACCAGTGAGAGATTTTAAGTAAGAGATCATTCACACTGGAATTTAATGAGTACAGCTTCTTCTTTAGTTATTCTCACACACCAAACCAAAACAGTTGCCAAGAATTACTATTTATCATTTAGGTTTATGGACTATCAGCCATTTCAAATTACAATATATCAACACTCCCTTCAACAAAAAGCTACATGGGGCTTTGCAGAGTACAAAGAATAGATCTCTGCTCCAAGGAACTTACAATGTAACAATGTAACATTTGGTACAAGGAAATCAGTAAAGCAAAAGAGTGTGTTAAAGAAGAGTGGTGGGGAATTAAGGGATTGTGTCAAAGGTTTCACAAAACATAGGTGTTGAGAAGAAATTTTTAAAAGGAAAGAGAGGTGGCATCATACAGGCATCCCGGTATGAGTGTCTGATTAGTTCCTTGCATCTAGGGCAGCAATGGGGAAAAAAGGCCAGAATTTTGAGGAAGCAGGAAATTGCTATGGAGCACAGGATTAACCAGGGTATTTTTAGTTTTTCTAAACACTTCTTCCCACTTCTGTTGGATCACTGGCATGTCACGAGCATAATGATCAAAACTCACTGAGTGTTTTAAAAGTGACCTCCCCTGCAGCACATCTGATTTCAGAATCAGCAGGGCAGATTATTATATATTGTGCAGCAATGCTCAGCTCTCCACGAAGTACCCATATATTTGGATAACACACCACAAGAGGGGAAAATCCAAATCAGTGGGCTGACTGTTTAGGTCAGCAAATCCCAAGCTTCCAACTCAAAGGGTTCCTTGTGCCAGTTCAAGTCTTGCCTTTTGAATTTGTCTTCAGGTCTCATCATACAACCAGATGGCTCTGTATAACTTTGCAGTGGCTGATCCACATTGGCACTGAATACCACTTTGTTG
This sequence comes from Ctenosaura bakeri, assembly GCA_948474755.1. Classification (NCBI taxonomy): domain Eukaryota; kingdom Metazoa; phylum Chordata; class Lepidosauria; order Squamata; family Iguanidae; genus Ctenosaura; species Ctenosaura bakeri. The sequence goes on from CAOLHI010001022.1 coordinate 126,485, forward strand.
GCGGTTGCACAGGAAGATCCAGTTACTTTGCTTTTGCATTCAGGTAGCCCATAATTAGGGCTCAGGGTGGGTCATTTATAAAAGGAGTCCAAGGTGCTATTAGAGCCAGACACGCCAAGGCCCCAGCATATAATTAGACAATCCACCACCATGTGGAAACTGACCCATTATGCCAACTCACCTCATTAGCATGAAGACGTGATTTATTCTGGTGTTCTAGAAGTACTGTTAGTGCTCTGTACCAAAGTGATAAATCTTTCCTCAAAATTCATCTTGTTCTGGCAGAAACTAGAAAAGGCTGTTCTGCTTCCTTGGTTCACTGGCAGGTTCACTGAAACTCAGTCTAGAATTCTGTAGACAAAAATCTCTGAATGATGGGACCATTTCAAAGGGTTTTTTTTGGGGGGGGGGTCCTCTGCCTTCAACTGAGATCAAGGCAATGAATAGCTCTTTTTGCTTCTATAGAAGAACAATCGCTCTTTAGTATGCATCTTGGCAAACAAGGTGTGCATGGATACCGTTGCACCCAAACCTTCATCCAATATGGAACCTTTCTCTTGGGAGTTATAGCTAATTGCAGGCCCCAGATTTTTGGGCCCTCTCTTTCTTCCTCCATCCCCCAGTTTTAAAAAATACCATACAATCAGATAAGACAGCCAGCATGGTATAGTGGTTTAAACATTGATTGCCATTTTGGAGATCAAGGTTCGAATCCCCACTCAGCCATGGAAATCTACTGGGTGACCTTAGGCAAAGCACATTCTCAGAGCAAGAACAAATCTTGCCAAGAAAAACCTGTGAGAGAATCACTTTTGAGTCATCATAAGTTGGAAATGACTCGAATGCACACAACAACAACATAGTCAGGTAAAGAGTTCTGAAGAACCTGAAATGTGGTATTGTTTTTAATGTCTTAATAAAGATGTTGGTCAACTCTAAATTTTGTTTTTAAGAAATCTATTTGTTTTAAATCCACAATTCTGCCTGTACTCATTACTGCCCAGTGTCCATTGCTATTCAGGGTGGTCTCCAAACACTAGCATCCTTGACAAAAATATTTTCCATTCTGATCAATCTTGCCCATATTTAAGCCATTTCTGCACTACACTGTTATAGTGGTATTGATCCACTTTCAACATCCTATGGAATCCTGGGGTTTGCAGTTTAGGGAGGGGCATTTAGAATCCTCAATCAGAGTGCTCTTGGCCTCAGTAAACTACAAACTCAGTTTGTAAACTACAAACCCAGAATTTTCACTAGATGTGGAAAGTCGAATTATAGCACTATAACAGTACAATGCGGAAACTGCCTAAGTTAACAAAAATCTTAAGAGTCCACCAGTACTAAATGTGGAGCCAGTCAAATATTCTGAATACTAGTCAAGGAGGCCTGGATTCAAATCCTTGCTTTGCTATGAACCATCTTGCCTTGCTATGACACCTCAATGTGCTCCACGTGATGTGGAATGGAAACTAGCCAGAGCACAAGCCAAGCACCATACGAGAGGCACGGTAACCTAGCGAGATCTTTCACCCAGTGTTTACGGGGTCAGGCCAAGCCAAAAACCAAGCAAAATTGTCTAATAAAGGATTTTATTAAAGTACGCACTTATGCACTCACTCACTCACTCAAGACCTAGCGAGAAATAAAAAGAGAGGAAATTGGAGTGTTACAGCTGGGGAATACCGTACCTGGTCCTGAAGTCCGAAGGTCCGAGACAGCAGCGGAGAGAGAGATGAGACTCAGCACATGGACGGTTGAGGGGAGAGCTCAACGGACGGAGTGACAGTCTGCTGGGAAGCTGCGAGCAATCCAAAGAGCCACTCAAAACCCGGGTCCATTTATGGGGGAAAAGGTACCTGGAGGGCTAATCCTTTCCGGGGGAGAACAATAGGTGGAGGAGCTAGAACAAAGCTCCAATATACCAATGTTCTTTGAATGATTGGATTTGCTGGGGTTGTCAAAGCCTCGGCTGTATGCAAATCGCCCTCACTTGATGGGCTGTTTGTCAGATGCATTAATCCCTTCAAGCCGGCTCCTCGGGGCTGAGGACCCTTTTTGTATTTTATGTTTTACATGTCTGGAGGTCTCCTGGGGCTACGTGACTATGGATTTACTGGCCTGACCGGGTTTTTCCTGTTTTCAGCCATTCAACCATGCCTACCTACGTGCTCGTTTGGGGGACCTCTCAAGCATGTGGAGATATGTTTAGTATTAAATTGTAGCCCCTGGGATAGGGTTTACCTACTGCAGTAACAGTTGTATTAAGGATAAAATGAGAAGGGGAAAGAACCTCATGTGTGATAAACTGCCTTACTGGGGGAATAACAGTATGAATTCAGAGAGGCAACATTCCCAATGTTTCTAGATAGCATTTGCTGAGTGTTTAGCACTCTGAAAGGTCTGTGGTCAACCTCAACCTACATCAGGGTAAACATCCTATGGTCCTAGAACTGTATGTGTTCCTGTGCTTAATCTTAGTAGTCCATTGCTTAGTTTCAAAAAGTCCTGAAAGAGATCAGGTCAAGCCTCTAAAAGAGTGATCTATCTCTTTCTTAGCATCTCACTAGGTAGGAAGAGAAAGAAAAAGGAGGTGGCAGAGAAAGAGGAAGGGAAATGTGGTCTCACTTAATCTTTGCTCTTAGTTTGGCTACTGCTGGCTTTACCCCTGCCTCCAACTTTCATGCAAAGGGGGAAAAATGATTGCCCACTGTTGAACTGCATTTTCAGAGTGATAATCCTCTTGTCAGCTATGGCCAACCTGGACATATCACAATGAGCAGAGTGGCAAACTACTGCTGCATCAAAAATCCACCATAGACCTAAACAAGTGCCTCTTGCTCTTTTAGTTGGGTGAAACAGAAACCTTAGTTGTAGATCTGTTTACAGGATGCCCCTTGCCAGCACTACAACTTTTCCAGAAACAAACAACTACAAAATGTTTTTCTTTTCAAAGCAATTATTAAAAATCTTTTAGCTGCAGGGGCCAGTGGACTCAAAGAAACAATATGACAAATTGCGATCAGCTTGAAGCATCTTGAAAAAAAGCAGAGGCATGACAAAAGTACCCCAGTTCACTGGCAGACTTAACCAGTTTGCAAAATGACTTGCTGCACTGGGAGACAAGGTCTTTTACAGTTCTTCACAGTTGGAACAGAACACAAAAGTTCTGCATTTCATTGGCACGACACTGCAGTCCTCACAGGTGGAAAAGAAACATTATGGCTTCAATACACTTTGATGAAAACATGTACAACCCCAAGATCAATTTTCACAGCAGGTGGTTTGCGAAGGACATTTATTCAACAAGAATGTATTAATTCTTCAGCCAGTTCTGGAAACAAGCAAGCTCTAGAGAGCTGCAGGCATAAATAACATTAGACTTTTACTGTCTATTTATTCTGAAGGCACCTGCAATTAAGCACTCTCTTGCTTTCCAGCCATTTAATATCGTGCTTATCCTTTATTGATTCATGAAAAGCCTCATGTTCAGATGCTTTATTTCTTTCTAAGCTGCACGAGGGACTCATTTGATGGTTTGGACTGTGGTGTCGGCAGATCAGCAGGGCACCTGTTAAATATTCTATGCCTGCTTTCTTTGCTCATTGCTTGACACTTCAAACATTATTTTCAGCAACTGATCTTGGCTTTCCCTCTTGTCCACACTCCTTGAAGATTAATTGCTGTACAACTCACAGTGTTTCAGCGGCTGAAAAGAGTGGAACATTTGAACAGGAGGAGCATCTGAACACATGAATTGGCAGGCCCAAGAGGCCCCAAAGTCTGGCAAGAAAAGATAGATATAATACAAATAGATATAATGGCAGTAAGAGACCAATTGATGATATCCTGCTCGTACCCTGTATAGAGTACAGTTGGAGTGATAGAGGCATGGGTGGGAGGAAAGAAGAAGTGACCAGCCCCTTCCTTTTCACTTTTTAAAAACTTTAAAACTACTTATTACAACTATTTTAAATTCAGGAGTCTGTTGTTCCCGATTTTTTCCCCACTGGGGAGGAAAAAAATGCCTTAAAACAGTGGGATAGGTAGCACAGGCAGATGTGATCAGCTCCCAAATTCCATCCATCAGCCTGTCTTTTAAATTATTCTAACCCGACTGGTTTATTGGCAGGGTCAGATTCAGGTTGAGGTGACCTAGACAAGCAACTGGGGATGCCAGTCAATAGCTGAAATAAATAATAGGAACTTCTTGTCACTAGTAAAGCTATAACGCTGACCTGCAACTGTATTAACTTTCTCTTTTTTTAAAAGCATTGTTGAGGGGGAAATTTATCCTACATCAGTGCACAGCCAGTGAACAGTGTGAATGAAAACTACTGAGATCAGGACCAGGAAAGTAATTGCATTATTTTAATATGACATAGATAAATTAGGCTTACAAAGTAGGTACCAAAAAAGTAACTGGCACACTCTTTTCTTTGTCTGCCATTTGCCCTTGACCAAATTCAGCAGAATTCAGCAGAATTCCTACACAGAACCAATTGCCGCTATGACATTTGGTCATGTTCATACTGTATATTCATTCCCCGTGATGACGACATCTGAATCCTCTCCTACCAAGAAGCTCAGCATGGCTGACACAGATTCTCTAGTTTTATCCTCACAACATGCTTCTGAAATACACTGGAGTGAGACTTCTTATGGCTTGCCGGTTCGTTCTATGGCTGAATATAATTTGATCTCTGATCATGCCACGCAAATATTTTCATGCAAGTCGTTGTTTTGTTAGGTGCCTATATAATGCATAAGCAACAAACTAGCACAGAGGTTAAAAGACTTTAGGGTGCTCCTAGTTAACAACTACAGCATTTTGTTCATTGACAGTGTCAGTGCTGCCAAAGCTCTTTGTACAATCAAATCTATGTACCAGCATTTTTTTTACTTTATCATTGGGAAATAGATGGAGAGATTCTCATATTTACCATTCATCAGATTGCCGCTACATAAAACATTTACAGGGACTAGCTGGGGTAAACAAGACTTCTGGCACCTGAATGACTAATAAGACATTTATAACACGCCTCTGAATGTTTAGAGAAGAGCAGAAAATAATTGAAAAACTGTATCTTCCTCTTTATTGCCCATGGGAAAGAAGAGGCAGCACAGATATGAAAAGAGATGGAAATACATCAGTGATAGAACAAACAATAAATCATATCATGTAAATAATTTGTTTGGTGAGCTGCTCCACATGTACCCCACCACAGTAAAGATCATGGATGGACACTCATTGGGGCAGAACACATAATTTTATGTAAAGAAAATTGCACTGTAGGAATGTACTGCTCCTCATGTACCTCACCACTGTCACCAGTGGAAGGTCGCGAATGATAACGGATGGGTGGGATTGTTTCATGCAAAAAGGTAGGGTTACACTTCAGTGACCATGCCAGCCAACCTGCTTTACTGATCACTTTCCTCTGTGTCAATTGAGATGTTTGGATTAGTTAGTTGAGCCTCTAAAGAGCTGTTCAACAATTGCACAAAGAATTTATAAACACAGTTAAGTCCACATTTTAAAAATGGACAATAGAGAAATGAAGTGATTTGAGAGGAAGGTTCTCTGGATTCTCAGTAATAAATGAGTGAGTGAATGTCAAGAAAAAGCTAAAGACTGTGAAAGCATCTTTACTTGCATGCCTAGACTACAGAAGAAGTAGAAAGCTTCTTGTATTTACTATGCATCAGGTTCTTGTTAACATAAACTTTACAGGGGCTAGTTTGTTGCAGCAGACAAAATAGTCCTGTGCACCTTAAAGATTAATAAGGCATTTGTAACTGAGAAATAGTCAGTTTGTGGTTGTTTCTGTATTTATTAACACCTGCTGTTACGGATACTTTGTGTTATGGAATTGGCCTAGATCTAGAGAGGGAATCCCAATTCAAAATAGAGAAAAAAATAAAATATTTAGGAATATATTTGACAAAAGAAATATGGATTTATACGATAACAACTATAAGAAAGTTTGGCAGTCGGTGAAAGAGGATCTAAAAAGATGGACAACTGGATATATCCTTGTTAGGTAGAATTGCAGTAATTGAGATGAACATCTTGCCAAGAATGATTTTCTTATTTCAAAATCTACCTATTATAACAAATGATGGAGTTTTTAAGCAATGTAGAAGCGACCTTTCCAAATTTATTTGGAATGGTAGAAAATCCCGAATAAAGTGGTGTGGTTTAATAGATGTTAAAGAGAGAGGAGGTTTAGGAACACCAGAGTTAAGGTTATACTATCATGCATGCTGTATAGATTGGGTGACCACTTGGATTAGATTGGAAGATGAGAGATTATTAACTTTAGAAGGAGCAGATCTGCCCTTCGGATGGCACTCATATCTTTGGTATGAGAAGGCAAGAATAAATAGAGAATTTAATAATCACTTCATCAGAAAATCAATTCTTAGAGTGTGGCTGTTGTATAAGAGGAAGGTATATAGGAGGCTCCACTGTGGGTATCCGCACATGAGGCCTTTTATAGGAGAGAGAAGCCGCAAATAAATAGATGGATTACATACAAGGATGTACTGAAGCTCCAGGGGGGAGAGCTTCAGCTGAAAACAAAAGAAGAATTAATAGAACGTGGACTCTCTACCCACTGGTTATTGCAGAGACAGAGAAATTTAAACTTGACCAAAAAACGGTAGGGATAGAAAGTAGAGAATGAGCTAGATAAACTATTTAAGCCTGGAGTTGAATATCTTATTGCAAAGTTATATAAAACTTTACTTAACCTAGAACTTGAAAAGGAAATAATAAAAGAGAATATGCTAAGATGGGTCCAGAATATAGGAAGACCAATACAACTGGAATGTTAGGAAAAATCTTGGTTTAGAATAAATAAAATATTGAAGAGTGTAGCGTTAAAAGAAAATTATTTTAAGATCATTTATAGGTGGTACTATACGTCGGTACACATTGCAAAAATGACCAAAACTGATAAAATTAAGTGCTGGAAGTGCAATCAGAAAGGAACCTTTTTCCACCTATGGTGGACATGCATAAAAGCAAAAAAATTTTGGATACAAATACACAATAATATAACGAAAATTCTTCAAAGGAAATTTCCGTTGTATCCAGAAATATATTTGTTAAATATGTATGAACGTATAGGACCACTGAAAAAGCAATCACATCAAAGGATACTTACCTATATGATAGTTGCGGCGAGAATGTGTTATGCAAGCAGATGGAAACAAGTGAAAACTCCTGAAGTAGAGGACTGGTTATTAAAAATATATGATATAATGGAAATGGAAAAACTTAACAGCATCATTGTCACAAAATCCAAAGGATAAAATAGATGAAGATTGGGATTTGATCTTCCCCACATTGGAAGCTAAGTGGGGGAAGAAGGCTATTAGAGGAATAAGGGAGTAGGCGAGGTATACATTAATTTTTTGCTCTTTATAAGATCAGAACGGACCTTTAGGCTCAGAATGGGAGAAAAGTTGAAAGATAGGGATAAAAAAGTTCACTCAAAGGAAAAGAGAATAAATAAAGAAGAGAATGGGAATAAAGAGATAAAGAAGACCTAGAGAAAAGAAATAGGGGAAATATAGCAAATTCGATAACTTTGGAAGCAAGCAGAGTAACATGCAAGGGCTATGTTTGGGTTATCGTTGGACAAAAAAGAAAACTAAGGAAGAACCAGCTAGTACAGAGAAAAGAAAATAAGGGAAGAGTTTTTATTAGGTTAACATTGAAAGATCAGAGATTGAATTGAGTTGGATAAGCAAGTTCATCTATTAAGGGACAATTGGAAGAAGGGAAATGAGAGAAATGAGAGACATGGTGTAAGTTGATTTGGTATATATGGTAAGGTTGATGATATGGGGATGTAAAGCAGGGTAAATAAATATCCTTTGTGTTAAATTTGTTTATTTACTTTTAGAATTTTGTATTTCGAATAGGATTGAAATGGACTTGGTGAAATTTGAATTTGAACCTCAATAAAAAAGATTTGGAAAAAAAAAGAAAAAAAAAGAATTGGCCTAGATGAGAGACATAACATTGATCATTTTAGTGAAATCTAAATGTAAAAGTCAGCTGTAACCTTAATCATGCTTTCTTGGACTAAAAGTCCCCTGGACAAATGAGTCTCCCTCACATAAAAAGAAAAGCAAGCCTACACAGAAATAGTTTTGGAGTGCAACTCATTGATCAAAAGTTGCATATCATCACAAATGCCTCATAAAACTGGGCAAACAAGATGGTAAACTGTCTGGAAACTAAGTCCTTTGAGTGGGAACTATCTGTTTTTAACCTGAAGAATAAAAGATTGAAAGGTCATATGATTACCATCTTTAGTATCTGAAATATCTGTATTTGAAGAACTTCCTGATGGTCAGAGCTGCCCGGCAGTGGAATATGCTGCCTTGGAGTGTGGTTGAGTCTCCTTCTTTGGGTTTTTAAGCAGAGACTGGATAGCTATCTGTTGGGTATGGTTTGATGGGTGTTCCTGCATAGCAGGGGGTTGGACTTGATGGCCCCTGGGGTCTCTTCCAACTCTATTATTCTATGATTTTATGAAACATGGGATATATATGATAGAGTGGGCTTGTTTTCTGCTGCTCCAGAGGACAGAACTAGTGGATTCAAATTGCAAGATAAGAGATCTTGACTAAATATTAGACAGAACTTCCAGATACTAAGAGCTGTTCAAAAGTAAAATGGACTGCCTTGAAGGGTGATTGGTCTCTCCTGTGTTGGACACTTTTAAACAGAGGTTGGATTGCCATTTTCCAGATATGATTTAACTGTGAATTTGTCTGCCTGGATAGGATAGGATTAAAGAAGGGGACTGGATTAGATGACTCTTGGTAGTCCCTTCCAATTCAACAGTTCTATGATTCCATGAAAGTAATAATACATTCATCCCTTATTGAAGAACACCAGCCTCCTGCCCTCTAACTGCTGTAAGTGCAGGTAGGAACACAGTATTCAGAAGGAAGTGCTGAATACATAAAGAAGCAATTAATCACAGTGGTACAAGGCATGTGTGTCTGGGCCTTGGAACTATCAGGTTAGTACATTTGCTATGTGAAGACTGGACCTTCATATGATCTTGTATGATGCTTTGTAAGGGTTGAAGATGGAAGATTCCAGATTAACAGTTGGAAGCCTAAGGCTTGTATAATCAATTTTGCTTTTCACTAATTCTGTTGAGGTCTAACAATCAGAACCAGATATAAAATGATGGCTCAGGAGGCAAAGAACCCTTTAAACACCACATACTAGCATATGCACAGATTTACTTCTGTGTTATCAGAGCTCAAGACTCTGGCACATTTCTCTAAAACTGACTACCAGAAATGAAAAAAAAAAAAAACCCTAACCAACTAGCATACCATGGTGGCACATGCCTCAGTTATATTCTGTTTGGGCAACTGTAATGTGTTCTGTGTGGAGCTGCCTTCACAAAGTATCCAGCAACTTCAGCTAGTCCAGAATGCTGTAGCCAGACTGTTGATTGGGAATGCTAATGGGGAAGATACAACTCCCTTGTTATGGCAGCTCTACTGGCTACCAATCTGTTTCACTGCACAATTCAAAGTGCTGGTTAGGGCATATAAAATACTACATAAATTGGGTCCAGGCTCTCTGAAGAGCTACATTCTCCCATAAAGTCTGTCCTGGGCTTTCAGACTGTTGGAGAAGGCCCTTCTCTCAGTTCCAGCTCTTTGTAAGGCACATTTAGTGGGGACACAAGAAGTCAATTTCTTAGTAGCTACTCCTAGGCTCAGAAAAATCCTATTGAGGAAAGCTAGGCTACATGTCTACTGTTTTTCCACTGGCAGGCAAACACTTTTAATTCAGAAAGGTCTTCTACACCTGATCTCACTTTCTGTAGAAGAACTGTGTAGGTTCTGTATTTTATTCTATTGGTATGCTCTTGTGTTTTCATTTCTTTAATGCTTTCATTCTATGTCTTAATTGTACACTTTCCCAAGTCCCATTTGTGGGGGAAAAGCAGGATATAAACTGAATAACTAAATAGTAAAAATATTCTGGTTTTATAATTCAGAAAAATAAAAAAGAGTATATTTAATTACAATCTATTTATAATGGTCTTAGACAACTACAAGTTGAATATGACAGTAGCAGTTATTCCATTTAATTCCTTAAATCACAGCAGAACCAAGGTATGTTTCCAAAATTTATTTAGAAGAGCAATGCATTCCATTCCTTGTTGGAAAGTACCCCAAGCTATTTACAAATAGAGGAAGTTACTGCAGGACTAGTCAGAGACAAGTGCCTTGCCTAAAATGTATCACAGGAAAGGAAAAATAAATGGTTCTGATGCTGAATGTACTATTTCTGTATTAGAAAGAATGATACATCCACTTAGGTCGTCTCATAAAGTCCTCTAAACAGCAGGTTTTATGTTGAATGACTACATAGTATCTATTAATAAAGGAACTAGCACGTCTTTTGAAGTTACAAACCTGTTTCAACAGTGGTATTTATGTTTTTAATCAGAACTGTAAAGTGAGGTAGAAACACTGTCACATTGTCATAATTTATGCCTATTGCTAGACAATACGTGTTCAAATAGCAGGTATTTCTTGATAAAATCATTAAACAAGAACCAAATATTCATAGAGAATTGGAAAACAGCTAACAATAAGAATATAAAGTTGAATTCTTCAATAAGGGAGACTTTCAACCAGAGATACTGGAATGCTGTACCACCAAGATCACTGATCAAAAGGTAATTTGGTTGTAGTTTTTTGGACGCACCTGGACATTAACCCTGAGTACAGATAACTGAAAAGGCATTAACATGGCAGTGTTTTGTCCAATGGATTTATTGTTTTTATGGGTATTTTTAAACAGCAGAGAAAAATTCACATAAGAGCACTAAATGATGGCACAGAAAAGACTTATACAAATAAAATGTCACTGGGAACAAAAAATCCACATCTGTCTTCTTTTTTTCTTTTCTTTTTGGTAATTTCAACCAAGCAGGAAAACAGGAAATATGTTTACATGTAGGAAAATTCAGCAGAAGGAAACATACGTTCAGCCAACCAAGGCAGTTGTCATACATACAGAATGAAGTCAGCTGGTGGTGAACAGAATGACACTCAAGAGGCACCCCCCGCAAAATTATCAAATGCCCCTGCCCAAATACACACGTGTGTGCATGCATGTGTGCACACGCACGCACACACACACAAACACCAACAGAGAAACAAAACACCAATAGAGACCAAAGCCCATCTGCTTTCAGAACATCATCTTGCAGTCTGTTGACAAGTATGTGGCTGTATGAATCTGTTTGGCATCATCTTACGATAAGGCTGCTCTCTGTTTCCCTTCAGAGTTTTCCATTGGCAAAGGCTGCCTCCTGGAACTGAGGAACGAATGTTTTGAAATAAGCCCTAATAGAGAAATAAAAGGGTTGATATTAGTAAAGATCAAAAGGAGAATACATACAATCACCATGCATGGACAAAACTTTCTAAAACATGCATGCCTTACAACAGATTAAGAGCTTTTCTGACTGAAAATCCATTTGTTCTCCACCAGTGCCTGCTCTGTTCAAATGCATCAGCGTGGCACTTCTTCCTCAGAAAATAGATGGTGGAAAGCTTTGCTATAACCAAAAGGTATGTTTGTATTATTTTTTTTTTAAAAGGTGGAAAATCAAGGGATATGCTGAATCACAACTATTTTCCCGTGAATCTTCCTGTCCTGAATAAATGCTTGCAGTCTTTGTTGCTATTTTGTTATCAAATCTATTGCCATTCCTAACAAAACAGGTATACAGTTAAATCCACACTACATACTACCCCCTTCCCTTCTCCACAGTCTGGATTTAATAGTCTAATTATTTTATTCTAAGCAGAGCAGTCTTCTACAGAGATCAACACGAAAAATATACCATTCTCTGAAGAACTTCAGAAACTGACATACTAACCAATGCCTATCATACCAATTGCTTCAGTGTCAGCTAGGGGGGAGCCTCTGTTATCCTCAGTTCTCACCATGCTTCTGGAATAACTGCATTTATCCATGTTCTGACAGACCACAGATACTTAGTAGATATGAACAATCAAGAAAGAATAAAAAGCACAGTTGGTGGTGAACTATCCTGAGCATCTGATAAATTTCAGAGCAAGGAGGTGACAGAGAGAGCTGATCTTACAGTAAGTTATACTGAGGAAACATACTGGAATTTTAGAACAATTATATGTATAATTAGAATCTGCTGGCCAGGATCGAATAATGGCATTATATTCACAAGTTGGGTTGGTAGCTATATCTTTTTAAAGCTCAAGCAAAGAGGCATCTGACCGTTCTTTGTACAAGCAGTTCTCCTGACCGGGTGCCACACTGCCCCTCCCTGAGCTGAGATGGCCACTGAGGCTTGAGGGTGCAGCATGAAACTCCAGTGCTCCACCACTGCAGGTAGGCTATCTCCGTTCCCCCTCTCTGTTTCCATCCTTCGATTCCCTGCTACTACTCTGGCAGGGCTTTCTGCTCTATTGACATTAAACAGGATCTTAGCCAGTGTGTCACTCTGGAGCTATGGACTGAAACATCTAAACACTTTAAAGACTTATGCTCAGTATCCACAAGTGTTGCTATAATGGGTACAGTATGTAACACTTACTCATAAGGCAAATAAATTCAAATAATTTCAAGATGACCTGCATGGTACTTTGTCATTAATGTACTTCACCTTGTAACTATGGCTATTTCTGCAATACACTGTTATAGTGCTATTACTTCACTTTCAACATCCTGTGGAATTCTGGGGTTTGCAGTTTAGGGAGGGGCATTTAGAATTCTCAGTCAGAGAGCTCTTTGACCTCAGTAAACTACAGACTCCAGAATTCCACAGGATGTTGAAAGTAGAATAATAGCACTATAACAGTGTAGTGTGGAAATGACCTATGTAGAAACACCAAAGTGAATCCATTGCTACAATTTGCATGATTAAGATTTTTTTTTAAAAAAAATAGACTTAAATCCAAAGAGATAAATGCTTCCACTTCTTCTGTTGTTACACTATGTTTTTCTATAGGAAATATACTTAACATATACCTATTTCTCTCTTCAGTAATATCTTTGTGAGCAAGTTTATGGAGAGAAGGTAGCTGTACACTATATTTTTTGTTTTATTATCTACAATGATTAGTACGATCAAACATGCCAAAAATGCCAGACATTTCTTAATGCAATATTCAACACCAAACATGCCTGAAGCGAATGCATAGGAAAAATAGCACTGAATGTCACAATCTGTATAGAGGATTTAGCAGATTCTGAACTCCAATTATTCATCTTAATGGTAGAGGCTGATAAACCTAAGTAACCATAGTATCACACAACCGATGTATCCTGAAAGCTATGTAGTCCTACATTCCAGCAATTCAAGACTTCCCCATATCTAAACCATGCTACAGAAATGCAAATAATTTTAACATATAAAGATTTGATTTTATTCAAGAAAAATGGGATAAATATCCAATCAGACAAAAGACAACCAGCTGCTTTTTAACATTCTACAAAAGGGCAGGTGGACAATTTCCCCCACTGTCCTTTATTTGCAACAATTTGTCAGCAGTTTCCCAAATATTCAGATATCCATGAACCTGCTGTATACTAGTTTTAATCCCCTCCTTAAAATCAATTATTAGTCCCAACTAGAACAGAACCACTAAATAAATGAGAACTTGGTAAACCTAGTTTCTCTAATGGGAATAGTTTGGTGGTGTACTTGGGTTCATCCTTTCTAAGCAACATTGTGAGGGCTTGAGGTAAGATTTGTTTGCACCCCTCAGTTCTTTGGAACAAAGGTAAAAAATAAATTCAACAGATGTATCAATAAGCAGATTCACCAAGTTTACACCTAAAAGTGTTGCGGGTGAAAAAAAAAGAGAATGAATAAGGTGAAGACAAAAATGATATTCTTCAAAATTATGACTGCTACCTGATACCTCAGTTGTTTTAATATTTGTATAACATAATTTTTATTTCCTACAGGACCATGTGACAATATTTTCTCTTTTAATAAATGCTAGTTTTTAAAAGCAAATGTACTGAGTTACAGAAGAACACAAACAATTTGCTTGTCTTTTGAGTTTCAGATAAGTTTTCCCAGATGTATGAGAAGCAGGCCAGCTTGTGGGGAGAAAGTATAGGCTCAGAAAACTTAGGCTGAAATACTCATTTCCATTTGTAGGCTGGTGCCTCTGTGTAAACTTTAGTAAACTTAGAACTGAGGCGCAAATTCATATTTTTTAAGAAATGGTAGTACACATAGTAAATACAGCAAGATAATTGTCACCATTGTTGATAGGACAAACTGCCTGATTTTATAATAAATACAAAAAGTGACAATATTTGTTAAGACTTTCTTTGCAAAAAATGGTGAAGGGGCAAGGGAACTCAATTACAAACTAATGAAATTTCTAACAACTTGAGGACGAGGGATAGCAGTTCACCTAGATACCATCTGGCATGCATGAGATGTGGGTAGCTAATATCAAGTCTTTCTGTTACTAGAAAAATGAGCTGGATTAAAGAGGCCACTGCCCTGCAACAGATGGAAATAGCTTTCAAATGGATGGGTTTGAATATACAAAAGACTGCTGTGAAAGTAACAAAACTAACATTAATCTGGAGGAGCAATTATACAAAGGAAAACTTTTCTTATATGTCAAATACAATGAAATTCTGTTAGTGTAATATCTATTCCTTAGGTGTTAATCACTTTTGTGTAATATCTATTCTTTAGGTGTTAATCAGTTTTGTGTAATATCTATTCTTTAGGTGTTAATCAGTTTTTATGTGGAGGTGATATTAACTCCTATAGAATCATGGAGTTGGAAGAGACCCCAAGGACCATCCAGTCCAACGTCCTGCTATGCAGGAACACCCATCAAAGCATTCCCAACAGATGGCCATCTAGCCTCTGCTTAAAAACCTCCAAAGAAGGAGACTCCACCACACTCTGAGGCAGCACATTCCTACAGTTTATCACATGCTGCTGGCACACTCAATTGTTCTCTTGCCACCTTAGGAACTGACTTCTTGGATTTTTGGAGAATTTGGCATGCTAAATTTTCCCTGTGATATCTGCGCCCTCTTTGCCAGTCTGAATAATACCATGCCTCTTCCCAACTACATGATTGTAGACTATATAGCACTCTACATAGTGCCCCATTTTGGTATTTCTGCCCTTCAATATGGTTGACAGTGTATACACAAAATGGCTGACTTTAGATTTCTGTGCAGTCACCCACCACCTTGAACACACATTCAGGCATTCATCCATGCACACACATTCAAAGCAAAAGAATATGGTAACTTCTACACTCAGATGTGTACCCAAAATGGGCATGTAATTTAAACCATGGTTGCTGACCCAGCAAGTGCTATGCACATGAACGTCTTCTCTATAGCACAAACTGTTTGCTGTTGCCTATTGTTTTTATCTTAAAAAGCATATAAAGCCAACAAATTAAAATAACAACATGTTCCTAACATTGCATATAATCTAAGTGTAACTTTGGGCCCTTTCCGCACGAGGCTAGTGAATCGGTCCATGCCGTTTCCTACCAGATTTTCTGGGCTCGAAACAAGGCGGACTTTCCCTTATTTCCTTCTGCACAGCTACTGCGTATGTTCCATTCTGATTTGGAGGAGTTGCGAATTCATGAATCCACACTGCCTCCGCCATGACCACTCCCGCTACTTCCCTCACACCGCCCCGTCAGCTATGATTGCCCCCCCCCTTTTTGCATGGTTTAGTACATCACTGCGAATGTGCATAAGTCCATACTATCCCCTGGCCCCTCCCATGAGCCCTCCCTTGACCACCAATTCTCACTGGCGCGAATGTATGTGTCTGCACCACTGTGAAAGTACAAATTGGATTGATCTGGAAAACTGGAAAATCGATTTCTTCCGGTTTTCAAATAGCTCGCTTCACCACCACATGGGGGCGCATTTAGTTGGAATTACATGCGGAACAGAGGTAAATAAACCAAATCTAGTCTGCTCCAAGGTGCAGAAGACCTCTGTGGCAAGACACATTGGCCCACCTTAATAACCATGTGTGGAAAGGGCCTTTAATCACTTTAATGCAGTTTTTAAAAAAACACAGCAAGGTATGTGGTCAAATAACATGGAATGACACACAAATCGTGAGAATATGTGCAGCTGAAATAAAGTATTTCTGCTGCTAGTGTCAGTGCCAGGCGGTGGTCAGGCAGAGGCAGGGGAGCTGGTTAGAGTTGCAGGGCTTTAATGCAGTCTTAACAGAAATAAACACAGGCTGTTAAAGTACATAAGGCAGGTTACTTCACTAAGGCGGACTGGTTTCAGGCGAGGGCAGGAACAAGGCACGGACAGCAGGACCACGGTTGACTGACGGTTGTTGCTCCGTGCCTTCCACAGCCCGGCGCCTGCCTCAAATAGCCCTCCAAGCCAGGCACCGACCAATCGACCAATCAGGCGTGGCCATGTGGCTGAGGGCTCGCAGCTGGGCTGTGCCTCACAGCTGCGAGCTCTCTGCCCGTCGCCTCCTCTGGATCGGGACCGCAGGCAGACTCCCAGGCCTCCTGCGGATCGGGGCCCCGAGTGGGCGGAGCCCTGGGAGCAGGCCCGGGGCCTGCAGCCTCTAGGTAGGTGGCTCCAGGCCGCCAGGCCCGAGCCGTTGGCTGCGTCGGCCTCCAGACAAGGCCCCTCAGCCGCAGCGGCCTCAGGGGCAGCGACAGGCCCAGCCGGGCCCATGCCCCTGACAGCTAGGAGCGAAAGGTTGGATTGAAAATGTGAGTGCTCTCCAAAAGAAGGGAAAACTTTTGAATGGATTGTCTCATCATAATTTACAACAGACAGAGGTTAAGAGAAAGGCATCTTATTGTGTCACGGATGTCATATAGTGCAAGAACAAAGTCTCTGGCAAAGCTCCTACTATGGAGTTGTTATCAAGCAGTCACAGAACACAACTCTCCAAATCCTTGATGGGAGGGGAAAGGAAAACCTTTTTGTTGTTAAAAAATAAAATTAAATTAAAACTCTTTAACCTTTTAACACATACAAGAATCTAAAACTGAAAACATATAAGGTAAATAACTCATGCCGCCCAGGAAGTGGTCTACGTAAGTAGGTCTGATCAGTCTTGCATGGGAGAATTCCTAGCAATTCCACATGTGATAGTCCAAGCTTCTGCAAGGAAAGCCACAATACTAGGTAACTAAAGAAAGTTACCATGATTCTTCAAAATAAAGTGATCCATGAACTGTCTAGATAGGATCTGAGTATTTTAACTGCCTGCTTCATGCTCTCTCAATATAAGCAAACACTGGAACAGATTGAAAGAGAACATGGACTCAGAAGTCTAAACATACTAGCTACTAGCTATGCACATTTATTAAATCCATTGTTGCATGAATTAATATTCTCCGTAATTCAGAATCTCAACCAAAATATTTCCAGACAATTCTAAGCAACATATATTTGTTTTTTATTTGTTTGATTTTTAGATACTGACTCACACTAAGACGAAAATTCCAGAAGAGGTCTGAATTCTTTTTTTCCATGATTCTGATCCACACTTTTCGGTTCTATTATTACTGTTTTTACTTTTTATAGCGTCAGTGCTATAGCAGCAATTGGAAGCACAGAATGAAATCAGGGATGGGCTTTGAATATCTATTTACAAACACATGTATACATGCATATACACACAGAGCAGAACTTGATGTGTAGACAACAAGAAAACTAAAAAAAGATGGGATGGAAACCAGAATAGACATGACTTCCCGAAGTTCACAAACTAAAGTTGGTTTGCACAGACACCCTTCACTCATCGTGAGACTCTCCTCAACTAATAATGCTACAATTATCTGTGTGGAACTGAGATAGGTAAAATTGCTTGAAGCTCTCCAGCTAAACTGAGACTGCAAAAGATGGTAATTAATAATTGGGTTTCTAAGCAATGTTTTGAGAGCCAGCAAGGAGTAGCAGTTTGAGCACTGGGCTGAGACCAGGGTTCAGATCCCCACTCAACAATTGAAACCCACTGGCTGATCTTGGTCAAGTCATAATTTCTCAGCCTCAAAGGAAGGCAAAGGCAAATCTTCTCTGAACAAATCTTGCCAAGAAAACCCTGAATGTGTGCTCAAAACAGGGTCACTGTAGGTCAGAAACAACTTGAGGGTACAGAACAATGACAAGCGATGCTTCAGCAGCAATTCAGAAAATTTGACATTGAAACCTGAAAGAATTCTTCTTGTTTGGAAGCAGGCTGAAGCCTTTTTATTGTGTCAGGAATTAAAGAACTGAAGGAGGAAGATGGGGTCTGTTCCCCTTGCTATGATTTTTCAGGATTCTATTGGGAAGTTCCCCTCCTCATGTTAACTGTTGTTTTAAATTATTAAGTTATCTTTAAATTATTCTGGATGTTATGTTATATAATTTTAGTGTCAAATTTCTATTCCTGTATTTCTATTTTCAACATAAAGTCACTTGCACTAATTTCTCACCTTTCAGAGGAAGTTAACAGTTCAAACCAAATGTCCAACCAACCAACCAAATAAATAAATGTGATTTGTTGGATGTTAGACTGTATATGACTGGTTCTGATAGATAGACACACACACACACATACACACACACACACACACACACATATATATATATATATTTTCTCTATATTGGGGAACTGTAAGTATCTATATTTGGAAAATGCTATACACTGAATTACATAACAAATGTTTCATGTTGCTCCAAATAATATTTATCTCATACTAACCTTATTATTCTTTGCAACTAAAAAGAATATCTTGTTAAAAAATGAGTGAATTATATAAAAGAAATAAACAGCAGGTAACTGGTTGATTGTGTATTCATTTTTAGAACACACAAAGGGTTCATCATTTTATTATAATTTCTAAACAAGGAAGAAGAGCTACCTTTTTTATTCTCCCAAAGACAGAAAAAATATCAACCAGGCAAAAAGGTTTAGGGAATAACCCCGTACTTCCCCAGGACAGTATCTCAGGGGCCACAGGCTGCTGTGGACTGCCCTTTCTGCCATGATAGAAGGAGGTTTATTGCTGGAGATCCCCAAACCAGCAGCAAAAAGTTTTATTATTGCTATTGCACCACTGCCAGTAGGGCCAAGAAAGGTGTATGTTTCAGACACCTGTCTTGGAAACATGTTGATCTGCATGAGTCCATGGATCTGAATGATCTCATGTTCCTCCCCAAATCCACCCACAATAAGGCGTTAATATTATTCCAGCTCTGGAGAAGGAGAATTAGTTGAATTCCATGCAAGCAAAAGAAATCCATAAAAAAAAAAGGGGGGGGAGCCACTCTACCACCTCCTGTCGTAGAGTCATCAGAGATTTGAATATGGCAGATAGTCCACTGTAGATTGCTCTACCAGTTAGGAGTGCTCTGCCCAGTAATGAGAGCAAAACAGAAAAACTTCTTAATTACAGAATAAATCTGGTAATAAGTTTGAGGCAGAAGATAAGAGCCAAATTCCCTGGTCAAGCTTAAGAGGTTGGAACTCATGCTTATGAGCTGAGGTGCCAAGTTAAAATAATATTTTATTTATATCCTGCCACTCTCCCACACATTCTGAAGTAAAAAATGCTATGAAGAATGAAAAAGCTCAATGTTAATACTTTCTTCTCAAAAGTGATACAGAGACAAAAGAGAAATGAGTGAAAAAGCTGAGCTATCCATTTCATTTTCCCCACGGATGACACAAATATCATACATTTCCCATCCAATTCCCTTCACATTGGAAACACTACATTGACTTGTGAGACTTTTAAGAAATTTCTCTAATAAAACATCTCCTTACAGTGCACAAGGCAAGGAAGGAAAGCAATTGCAAAAAAGATAATGTAGCACTCCATTTTTCAGCTGCTTTTTTCTCTAGCAAGCATATGAAACCTCCAGCTCACAATCTGGAGACATTTTTCATCCAGGAAGCAAAGTGGTAAAAATTTATGGTAAAGTGAAGGAGGGGTACTGCTTAAATATGTGGTATCACATAATTCATGTGCTTGCTTTTCCAAATCAACAGGCAAGATAAAGAAAGAAGCAACATACATTATTCTAATGAATTACTTTATGACAAACACCACATTATCTAGTTTATCCTAGCTGTGACTAAGTATCCTTTAGAGAATCCCAAAGGACTCATTTACATTTAGCAAACTGGGATTCAAACTCTGAGAAACAGTGTCTGTAACATACAATAAAGTTTCAAATCAAGAAAAGGCAAATCATATTGTCATTTACCATTCAAGTTCAAGAAGTCATCTATCGGAAAGCCTCCTTTCTCTCTTCCTCTAAAAGCACATTGATGCCATGCTATCTGACAGAAACACCCTCAGAGCCTTAGTTACATGCTCTAACTATTCCTGTCGACATATGTCTATCTGTTTATACTCTTGGTATAGCTGCCCCAGTGCTGTAAATGCCAAGAAGTGTCATCACAGGGAAAAAGTAAACACTACACAAACGTCCAAGATAGTTCGAAGGGGCTTCTGTCTGAAGTGTTAACTCACCACCCAGAGTAGACAACTTATCACCAGTAGAGTCTAATTCTAACCTGATTTTCAATAACATGTGACAGGCTTCAAGAATAAAATAAATTGCAGAATTGTCATCAAGATTATGTAACATGCCAGCTAGGATCCTGTTGCTGACATATGCTGGAATAACAGGAGAAGAAGGGTAAGTTTTATAGTGGAAGTGGAGGCTGTCCTTTTTTCACCAGACACACAAGGACAACTGGAATATGCCCAAGTGCACGCTTGCAGCTGATGGGGGCAGGGGGAGCTGGAGGCTTTACCAGGAAAAACCCCAGTTGGCGTTTGCATACTGGGAAAAAGCTATGAGAAAGAAATGACCTTTACTTCCCAGATGACCAGTGTAAGCATCCAGGCAAAGGCTTATAGCCCACCAGCTTGCTAATTGGATCTCAGCCATCATTTCCTTCTACAAGACATATGTCCTATAGATAGTCTTACCCTGGGACAGTTATCATCTACTTCATTTGGACTTCTTGTAACAGAATAAATTCAAACATTCTATCTGCAAGGGAAAAGGATGGAGAAGTAGATCCTGGCAACCAGACTGTATCCATTTCTGACTGGAAATTAGAAGATCACAGTTTGGCTAGAGAGAGAAGCCAGATAGAGATTAGCATCAGAGCATCATCTATTGTTGCCAGTAAACAAAGGGGCTTCAAGACAGGTAAATGGAAAGCACCACAAAGGCAGGACACATGGATGAGGCATATGCATAAACCACTAGACATAGAACAGGGGATGTCAGGGAGGCATGAGGTGTAGGAGGCCAGGGAATGATGGATAAAGAGGCAGGAAACTGCTCAGAAAAACTGGAAAGTGGAGCTGAGGAAAAAGAAGCTTACTACAGGCCTACTAACAAGTTGGTACTGCTAGTGGGATGACTGGGAAAGCTATATGCATTAATATGTAAAAACAATAATCTAAATATTTCATTTAGTGATTCTTTCAGTTTTACATTAGATGCAACAGGACCCTTGGTATTTATTGGGCTATTTCTTTTCTTTGGCTGGCTCCTCAGGAAAAAAAAAAAGTAGAAAACCAAACATCTCAATCACACTAATTACAACTTCTGTCAGTTTCAGTGCTACAGTCAAAAGGGGGACAAACTGAAAAAGTGACTGAAAAGGAAATAGAAAATGGCTTTCAGAAGAATTAACATGTTATAGTGGTATAATTTCCATCCAGCATTTCTATTCATCTTAATAGAAGTCACTTATCCCATGATGTCTGACAATCTTGATTTATGCAAACATATCCATGAATAGGATTTTGATATCAAATGCTTTTCAGTTCAGGTCAAATCTTTCTTAAATCAAAATCATTCTGAAAGGGGACAACAAATTAAAAGAACTGCTTCATTCTCCACCACAGAAACATAGACCTAAACTCCAAAAGAAAGACAGTCAGAGATCATAAGACTCTATGTCTTTGACCTATTCATCTCAGACTATAATTATGATGTTGCCAATTCATAATAATGTCATGTTACATAAAGGATGTCAACAGTGTGGCCGCAAAGTGTATCCAAGTTCTTGTAAAACTCTCTGACGATACAGTTTTTGAAGCTCAGACTGGTAATTCTAAAAGCTTTATAGTTCCTTATTCTTGCTGCAACTTGTCTTGAAACAAAGAAAACTTGTTTTGAAAATGCTTGCCACCCACAGCAGTCTGTTCTTGGGCATTTGACGAGGAGAGGGCCAGCCCTTCCCTGACCACATGTAGTCTGGCTGGCTGTTTTTGTACAACTCCCAGTAATTAACCTTTAAAAGCACAAAAGACAGATAATAGGATGCTCTCAAAGACAGAATTGCCACCTCCCCAGATGCACAGACCCAGAGACACATACTAGGCACAGGGATGGTTATAAACAGACAGAGATGATTTTGAGATATTCAGTTATATAAGTAGTAATAAAACCAAAGTGATCAAGGCAAAAAGGTTAGATGTCAAAAACATGTAGGAACATATCCTAACAAGCTGTTGAAGCAGCAGACAGAGGTCTTCATGGCTGCAGGGAAAAAGGAATGGAATCACTGTACTATTCACCATGAAAAATGCTTCAAAACCTCTTTGCCATTTGTAACTCCAGCACAAGATTGCACTGATAACTGTGTGGGGACAATCTGAAAGTCAGGCTGAGCTCTTTGGAGAAAGAACAGAATGTAATTGGAAGAAAATTACAACTGTGTTTGTCATCATGTCTCAGATACATCATGTCAAGGGTATCTTTTCCCTCATGCATAAATTTAATTTGAAAAGTGAGGATGAAAAGTGTGAATGTATTTCTTTGTGTGGAAATTATAGTCCAGGCTGGTGTGCAGTACAGTTCTGACTTTGAAAAAGTCCTCCCCAGTCTAAACTAGGCTCGTCCCACTGCAATGATCCAAATTTTGGCAAGTATCTCCTTTAAAAAATTGGCAGGTCGGGCAACAATTAGGAGAGGCCTATTGCTTATAGTCCCCTGAATTCTACAGCGGAGTCTGCACTAAGTTGAGCCTTTGTACAATAGTGGGCAGGCTGGGCACTTAAGTCCCAGCAATAAAGATACCTAAAGGAAGCCAGTTCAAACAGGAGACTACTTGCCACCCTGTCAATCATTAATCAAACTGCATGGGCCTGGACTAGAACTTTTTGCTGTCCCTGTACCCCAAAACCCATACATAATAAACTGCATCTGCAAGCAAAGATACTCCATTAAGCAAGCAATGAGAAACCAAGCAGCAGTTTGAAAGAGCTCTGCTCAGTAGCACACCCGTTACTAGTGCATGAGCTTTGACAGTTGTCCATCTGTGTCACTGGTTAACATTCAATGTGTTCATGTATCCTCAGGTTACAATTGCTGTGTCTGCAACCCTAAATCAAAGGCATGCCTTTTCAATGTCTTCGTAAATGGGACAAAACAATATACTTGAAAGCTTTTTATTTCCGTGTCTGTTTTTAAACTCAGGCATGTAGAGTGTTTTAATGTGCTGCCTAATTCTGCAATGTTTATTCAGATAAACAATGTGAACATAAAATTGCAAATACTTATTCTTTCAAATGTGGTTTAGTACATAGGTCACATTTCAAAACAGTATTACTGTAATGTATTATTATATTCCTAAAGTATCCCACTGATCCCAAACAGAAAGTCTTGTGATTAACATTCACCTAATCAACAAAGTTCATTAACATCCCTAGGTCACATACATGACAAATATAGTAAATGGTAAATACTGCATAAGCTTTCTTCAAAATTGACATTAATTCAAGCTAGCGTCTATATAAATTCAGATTAATATTCCGAAGTCTTTTCTATTATTAATTGTACAAATTTAAAATGCCTTTTTTTTTAACAAAAGAGAAATACCTGGCAGTGGGTGTTTTGCTGAGTACATGAGCCTACGATTGTGTGGATGGTGAGAAGAGCACTTTGGGCTGGTACTCTGAGTACACTATTTCAAAATTAGATTTTTTTAAAAGTTGCTTCTTCTATGTGTACCTTGTAGAATTAGCAATTACTTGTAGATCTGGAGAGGTAGTAACATTCAGTGGACTAAATCAAACTGTTAGTTCCAACTAGAATAGATGCATTGAATCAATGGAACTTACACCAAGTGCTGATTCTAGTTCCAGATTGGGAATGGTTTCAATGGGCCTATCCTAGTTGAGATTATCCATACGTTTTTGCCCTTCATTTTCAGACTGAAATATGGACATCAATTCTTCATTTTCATTTGACTGTGTTCATTTGACTCCTGTGAAGTCATTACCTTAAGCCCCATTAATTTCATTTGTTGATTCTAAGGATGATTACTTTTGGAGCTAACCTATTGTTATCTTTAATCAAGTGTTCTAAAACTATGTTCTAATAAACTTTCCAAGATAAGGCTGAAAAACAAATACTTGAAATTTTTTTATTTAGATTTATATCTCACTTTCCCTCATGATTAGGATGTAAAATGGCTTTCAATATAATTATAAAAATCTACCTATAAAAGCTCAAGAATATTACTGTATTTGCCGGTGTATAAGACACACTGGTGTATAAGATGCACCCCATTTATACATCGGCAAACACTATTTGCTGATGTATGAGACACACTGACTTATAAGATGTACCTCATTCTTAAACAGTATTTTTCAAGGAAAAAAGTGAGCCTTATATGTCAGCAAATAGGGTATATTGAATATATTGATTATTATTGAGCCTAGCTCATTTACCTACATGTCTGAGGTAATCATCTAGTCAGTTCCTGAAAGCCTACTTATTTTGTCTGCTGGTGGAAGGACAAGACAGAGCAGCTAGTCTAGCATCCTTTGGAAAGGAGTTCTGACATTTTGTCTACTGAGAAGGTCATCTCTCATGACCTCCCCAAATGCTCCTCTGAAAGTGATGGAATTGAGAGAAAGACATCTCCCACAGTTCTGGGCAAGCTTGTATGAAAGAATACAATCTTTCAGATTGCCTGAATCCAAGTTTAGAAGTCATAACCAGCCTAGACCATGTTCAATTTGGTTTGGCCATCATCACTCTAAATGCTATCCCATTTGT
This sequence comes from Ctenosaura bakeri, assembly GCA_948474755.1. Classification (NCBI taxonomy): domain Eukaryota; kingdom Metazoa; phylum Chordata; class Lepidosauria; order Squamata; family Iguanidae; genus Ctenosaura; species Ctenosaura bakeri. The sequence goes on from CAOLHI010001022.1 coordinate 151,620, forward strand.
TTCATCATCATAAACTCCCTAGTAAACTAGGAGGCTAGTTTGGTTCTACTCTGTGGGCACACTGAGAAGCAATTGTGTTTACCACCTTGATTCTTTCTCCATTGCTGAGGTCAACTGGAACTTCAACATAACTGTTTGCCAAGACAAAAGAAAACTCCCCAAGAATTATCAGAAAATCATCCAGATCCATCAGGCCGATGGGGCAGGTCAAATTAATTAGCCTGTCTTTTCTCCAAGTTCCAATAAGTCTCAACACCACTAGGTAGCGATCTATCTATGATAATGGAACTACATACATATGCATAGTTCCTCCATACAAGAACTATCTTTCCATCCAGAAGAGACGACTAGGTCCAGAATGTGCCCTGCAGCATGAATCGGGCTGAAGCATGAGAAGATTGACTATCATGGAGGACAGGAAGTCCCATTACTATTCATGGGACATTTTGAAAACGAATTGATACTACTTATGTCCTGAGAAGGAATTTTCAGTGCTGCCCTGGAAAGGGGTTAAACTAAGGAGGAGTTACTGTGTATCCCTGGGGTCAATGTACCTTAGATGGTGACAATCATGTATTGCTAAATTGCACACAAAAGCTAAAGAGACACCTCTTTTCATGAAGGAAATGGAGACATTCCACCTGTAACATGTGGAAGGTGATGAGAGCACAGCTAGCATGCTTGTCCTTGCCCTTCTCACTTCCAGTTACAGTGGCCCCTATATATTCATGAGGATTTGGAGTGCAGAACCTTCATGAAAGTAGAAAAATTGTGAATAACTCCCCCCATCCCCTTCCCATTCGCATATGGAGCCCCTCTCCCATTTCCTTGCCTCTGGCCTTGCACTCCTGGGGGAAGAAAAAAAGACAAGGTAAACAGTTTAGTGGTACTTTTCCTTCAGACAGAGAAGAGTGGAGCGCTGAGTTCTGGCATTCTAGCTACTTTGGTTGCCATCTTGAGAAACGAGATTCCTCTCAAAAGGGAGGGGTAGGAGCAAAGAGAGCACCTGATCAATCAACAGACATTACACAGCAGAATGTGTAGCCACATGGCAGACAGACACACCTCCAGCACCTGACTTTGCTCACCTAAAATGAAAAAAAAGTCCATTTTAAGCACAAGCCTCACAAGCCTGGAGTGAGGAATGCAAGGGAATGGAAGGAGGAGAATGGGTGGGGGAGTCAACCACATACCTCAAAAATAATCAAATTCACAAAGGTCAAACTCTGAACGTGGAAGGAGGACAGCAGATTGTGCAGAAAAGTGGAATGCTTGAATAGGGCTTTTTACAAGCTGATAACAATGAAAAACAAAGAAACTTGATGGATCAGACCAATGATCCATTTAAAACAGAATTGTTTCCAATAGTACCCAGCTAAATGCTTAAGGGAAGGCGGAAAGCAACTGTTTCACTCATGTTCAACAGAGCAACTGGTATTCAGAGGCATGCTGCCTCTGTACATTGATGTTCTGGTGGCAAGGCTATAAGAAGTAGTAAGCTATTTTGTTTGATTAGAACCTATCACCAATCAGTTTCACCGAGTGACACAGGGTTGTAATATGAAAGAGGAAGAAAAAGACATCTTTTTTTCAGAACACATGTAATGAAATAAATGTCTATCCCTCCCCTGTTTGCAATTGTCTTTCTTCATATGGAAGGTCTACCTGCTTCTTGTCTGGTTTTTCCTGCTTCTATAATACCATTTTCAAACAGGGTAACCAGAACTTAATAGAGCATTCCAAATGTGGTCGCATAACAAATGTAAAGCAGAGGTGGAGATTGTGTGGCCTTCCAGATGTTGTTGGGCTACTATTCCCATAATTCCTCCACACTGCCTATGTTGAATAAGGCTGACGGAAGTTGTAGTCCAAGAGAAACAAAAGGTATTATGATACTGGCCATTTTATTTTCAAACCTATTTTAGTTTCCACTGAATACAAGCTGGTTAGGAAAAACCCGCTACCGGTATGTTAACAAATTCAACCCTTTGGGCCAGACGAATTGCACCTTGAGACAGGCAAATGTCCCAAATTCCAAAAAGGATAGTATAGGAAAGGTACAGGAAAATATGGATTTGTCAGTCTTATCTCGATTAACAGAAAATATATATTTAATATACTTCTATACTATCTAGCAGCCAAAGTTCATAAAACAAAGTTTAAAAGTATGAAACCATTTTAAAAAAACCTTAAAAACACAAGGAACAAATACAATGATACTAAAAAGCACTGATACAGTTTATTTAAATGAAGAATTAAGAGGCCTGACAGATTTTTTAAAATTTACCTGGTGCTGGAAAGATTATTATGCAGGTATCAGTTAAGCTTCCTGGGACAGTATTTCATGCCATCACTGGAAAACTTCGCTCCTTTGAGGCAACCTGCTTTACTACATTTGGTGGGGCTCTAAGAGAAGAGTTTGTTTAAATGGTTCCAGAATGTAGACAAGTATACACGGTAGAAGTAACCTGATCCCATATCATTTTCAGAGCATGGAACTAGGCTTGGAACTAGGCCTGAAAATGGGTTGTTTTCTTGGTCCAATCTAGGACTGCAAATACATTGATTAGTAGAAGCTAGCGTGGAGCTGTCAAGCATAAATCCTGAGAGAGTGATCTTATTTCTTTTTGATCAGGTTATTAGGATTATAGGAATGTTGTGGATGTAATTTAGCCTGATTTCATCAAAGCATCTGGCAAAGTTCTCTATGATATGTTGGTTGGAAAACCAGTCAAATGTGAGCTATATGAAAATGTCATACCATCAGGGAGATTCACAGGTAGCTGAACAAACAATAATCAAGGAGCACTAAACAACATCTCATGTCAGAAATTCAAGTCACATGAGATCTATTCAAATGCTATCCATTGTTACAGCAGTATAGGCCTACTTGGAGATACCCCCAGATATCATTTTGATATCATAATTTGGCTCTCTTCCACCACCCCTCTCCACGTGTTTGAGAGGCCCCCGGACAAGCACAGAACTAGGCTCGGCCACTAATTGCTGGACATTCCATTCTCCACCCAGGCAGGCCAGAAATAGCCAAATCCTTGCTTTACGAGACCTCTCTGCAAACACCCTCATTATGTACGCACGCTGTTTACAAAGAACTCCCTGCCCCGAGCAGGCAACTTGGCAAGCTGAATACTCAACTGCCAAGCACTCTGCATTTGCATACTGGCTAACTCTTTGTCAATTCGGACTTAACTCAATCATGTTAAATTCTGACCTTTCCAAAGCTTTGTCCCGCTCCTAAAACACATTGTTTTCCCCAAGTATGGCATAGCCTGCAGTTACATTTCCCTCTATAAAAACCCCTGATTCCGAGACCATCCTCGGATTGCTCCTGAGTTCCAGACCGCCTTGCTGCCACTTTGCTTGATGAGCTTCCCCTCAGTTCCATCTGCTGAGATACATCGCACCCCAGCTTCGCTCTCTATCTTGTTTCTGGGCTCCAGGAACAGGTTCTGTATCAGTCGAATCAACTATCCCTCTGAAAATCCTGCTATCATACTCAACCCTTTATTTTCCTTAGTTATCTGCGTGGGTGTGTTGTTTACATTGTGTGCTTGTATTTAATAAAGATCATTCATTATTTCCAACACGGTTTGCTTCTTGACTTGGCCTGACCCCGGAAACATTGGGTTACAAGATCCTGCTGCGTTACCCTGCCTCTCGCAGTGCCAACCAGTGCTCTTGACTAATTTCCCCATCTTTTGTAACTGTAAGGTTATTTAGGTGTCCCTCCCGGGACCCCCAGTAAACAGGGTAACACCATGAAGAGGGAGAATCTGCTGTCCCTGCCCCTTTCTAACACCATTTGACCATCTAGATAGACCCTCTTCTCTCCATGGAGGCTTTCTATTCAGCTTCAACCCTAGAAGATTAGGGTTCCAAATCAGGAGCATAATCTCCATGCACTGAAGAGGCTCATTTCTTCAAACTGACATCTTTCACATGTACAGGGCATCAGAACTGATGATGGGTGGATCAGAACTGGCGTGCACTCTTCTTATTGACAGTTAATTTGAGATGTGCATATAGTTTCAGGCTCTGCTTTGTAGCTGTATAGTGACTACCATAGTAAGCCCCAGCCAAGTCTCTTTCTCTACTTGGGCCACTCCTGGGACCTCAGCAATCATGTGTAGCTGCAGCTTTCCTGGTTGCTTCTCCAGCTTCTTTTGTGGTGTGAGGCCATGAAGTGGGATCCCTTATTATGGCAGCACCCTTCTGGCAGAGGGAAACATTTTCCCTGGCTGCAGATGGAAGGAGAAGAAAATGGGCTATTGAATCTCTGGTCTGGGTCTTCAGCTACGGCTTACTGATACAGTGACCTGCTTTTGAATTCACCTCCCACAATGTGGACTACATCTGAGGCTAATTCTGGCAAGGAGACATCTTCTGCTGGGGCAGCAAGAAGATGTCCAGACAAGCAGCCACCTTCCAAGAAGATTGCAATGTTAGTACACAGGGTGTTGCCTATGAGCTGAACCAGAGATCAAGTTAAGACTTCTCTCAAGTATCTGAACATGTGGGAAGCGATGCTTGGAGACTATGACCATTTCCACACTAGATTATTATAGCGCTATTATTCTACTTTCAACATCCTGTGGAATCCTGGGGTTTGCAGTTTCCCTCCCAAAACTGCAAACCCCAGGATTCCATAGGATGTTGAAAGTGGAATAATAGCGCTATAACGGTCTAGTGTGGAAATGGCCTATGTCAACAAGCTGGTGAAGTTCTACCCTCAGAAGAACGAGCCCAAGGGACCAATCCTGGCTCTGGTGTATATTTAATCCACAACACAGAATATCTGAATTACCTATCCTCACAATCAAAACCACAAAGTTATATTAATACCTTTTGTACAGTCCACTAGCCAATGCTATTACTCTAAGAAACACAGTTTTGGGTACATGGCGAAATTATCCATCTAAACCACTTTAACATACCACATGTTAAGATGAAAAATGGTACGACTTCTTTTGCCCCTTGAAGGTTTTAACAGGCAAATATGTTTTACTTGCAACAAAATGAATCCCTGGCCTCACTTTAAAGTTTAAATTATAGAACACTTCCCGCTGTGTCATCAATATATTGTACTTGGCCTTTCAAAGTATTATATTTTATACTTCCTGCACATTTTTCTCATGTATATAAATACATTTAGTTTCATCAGGTGGTGGCCTTTTGCCCTAGAACAGATAATAGTTCTATTTCTGCTTTCCATCTTTTACAAGTTAGACTTAAGCACTCATTTCTGCTTTTTTAACTTCCTTTTCGCTTTTAACCTTTGTACTGGTGGACTCAGCATTTTATAAAGATGGAAGCTTTCTGACATTATGTTAAGCTTTGATAACAGTGGACGTGGGAAACAAATGGAACATACAATATATTTAGTTTGGAAATATTGTACTTTCTTATATTGTAATTCAAGTTAAAAGCAACATCAGTAAGGAAGTATACTTCTATATACTATTCTGAATCTTCCTCCATCCCACCATCTACCATCACATTATTTGCAGTACAAGCTGTTTCACAAGTCCCTGTACAACTCGTTATGACTTCTTTAGCCTTGATATTTTAATTTGTTGTTGAAAGCTGCCTTGGGTCCCATAACAGGGGAAAGGCAGCATACAAACACAATACAAAATAAATAAATAAATAAACAAATAAGTGTTGCTTGCACTACTAACTGTACAAGTACTAGTAAAACAATGCAACTTCATCTATTTTTACCACTAGCATTAACAATGGATATGAGTCAGGAAGTTCAATCTTGGTCTGCCATATAAGGGCCCCAAACAAATGGCTCTATTCAGCAAAGAAGAAATAAGCTTTAAAATAATTCCAATATTTGTAGCAGAGTATAAATAAAAGGCATTCATTTCTGTATACCAGAGGAAACCTTTAAAAAGCATGCTACATGACACAACATTTTATATAACCAGATACAACATTTCACATTTTTAATCCAAGAAAGATATTAACCTAAATGTAATTAGATACCTTGTTTAATAAACAAAATCCTTCTACTCTCTAGGATTTCACTAGGTACAATGCTGAGATACAGTGCTTAGTACACTCATTATTTAGAAAACCCTTTCTTCTGTCAAGAATTTCACATATACATCTCCCACCATGGCATTACATCTTTAATCATTGTTTTTCCTTTGCCACAGTCAAAGATTTAATGAGAAGTGACCAGAAATAAGCTTCCCAACCCTCCTAATTTGGCTGAAATCCATATTATGCATGACAGCACTGAAGATCCCTGGCAGGCACCTGTCAGAAACCAACATACCATGTCTTAAGAGCTGCACTCAGCTATCGAAAGCGACACTTTTCAAGTTGTACATGAAAAATGTGATTCAACTAGCCAGACTTTTATTGTATTACCACCCACTGTCATGAACATACAGGAACTCCACTGCAGTAGAAATTGTTGCTTTATTGCAGGCCATCATCCACATTCATTTTTGGTCCACTGGTTTTCTATTTATCCCAACAAGAACATCTAATTAAAAGGGATTTTGTTACTACAGCTGTTATACTAATTATACATTAAAGAGCTTAAAAACAAAGAATGAAATATACTTGAGCAAAATGTCATTCTTTCATGTCAGCATGTTATCCCATCACTAACTATAATTTTTCTTTAAGTGAACAACAGTATGCAATCAAAATATGCAGATTTAGAGTACATTTTGTATCTACAGAAAAGGTGATGGCAGAGACTCAGTAAATTTGGGGTTTAGGGGTGTTCAAAGGTTCTTTGAAAGTCATGGTACCGTTACATCTAATTAGATTATCAGTGGTTAATTAATCAGTCTGATTAACTCATCAAGCCACTTTCACAGATTTTTAACATTAAAATATCTCCATAAGTATTTTACAAAAAATGTAAAATATCAGGCACTTCTTTTGTTCGTGAATTGTGCAATAATAAAAACAATATGAACTTCGAGATGAAGGATCCACAGCAAAGAACCATCCAGTGGACCCATTCTTACTGCAAGGAATGGCAAAAGGAGTCTTTTCAGTTCCTCCAATTTGTTTTGCTAATATCCCATAATCCCCTGACTGCTACATCCATAGGGCATGGCTGGAAAACAATAAGGTAAAAAAAAATAATGCCAATGCAGCATTTGGTGGGTACCACTGCTTCATCTGTGGTGTTCTGGTATGACATCTTGGGATATGGGAACTGAAGACTATTAGAGCAGGAAGGCACCAGTACTGCAGGCCATATGAAAGAACCCTGGGTCTTGTAGTTGCCTGAGATATGTCTCTTGTGTTCTATTTGCATAAATTATTTTGCTTCTGTTAATTACAGAGAGGTAGAACAGACAAAAAATTGCAGAAGTTTATACCTTCTGATCTCTGAAAATGACTATGAAAGGATATACCACATAAATAGTTCGTGTGGTTTCAACTTTTCTTTTCCACTCAGAAGGTCTAGAAACTTGTCTCCCCTCTCCAAGTCAAGGCTAATATTCTCAAAACACTGAAGCACTTTTGCTGTCTTTGCTTGGCTTTGTGGAATATACACAACTGGTACTTTTGAAAGTCAGCTATATGGGCAAACCCTAGGAAACATGGCTTAGATCTGCCTTCTCCTGCATTTCCTGAAGCCTCATGGGAGCTTGCAGTATTGCAGAGCCTAACTGAGAACAGACACTAAACCGGCATGTGTCCAACAGCTAAGTATTATGTGCACAAACAACAAGCAAGCTTTATTTACAATATTCCTACACAAATTGCAGGCTGAGAGGCTGTATGTTCTGTTTACACAGACTTGAATGCCTACTTAAGAAGAGACAAACACAAGATTTTTCCCATGGAAACAAAATCCAAGGTCTGCTTTATATCTGTACCAGGAATAAGAGCACTAGTTTCCCATAATTAGCTATACTTTATGCCCACCACAGATCACCATGAACTGTGTGTTTTAGTGTGATGGCCTACAGCTGTCTCCATGCATTTTCCTTTTCTGAAAATGCAATCTTTGTGCTCTGAGAATGAGACTAACCTTGGGCATAGATGTCCTTTTAACCCATATTTCTGCTTGTTTTACAAGGCACTGAAGCCAAAGCAAACTTCTGGATGAAAGCAAGTGACTGTCTTCTACTCTACTGCATTCCTCCATCCCTTACATTGCTCCCTTCTTGCTCTGTCTCCTATCTCATTCTAGTACAATGCCTCATCATCAAGACTTTTACACTTCCTCAAGGCTTCACATTATACCACTCCTCTCAGTTTTTCCTTACTTTATTCCCCATTTGTTGATATGCCTTGATATTACAGCAGAGCATAAGCATGTGAATTTCAACAAAACACACAGGAACAGAAACACATACTAGTTTAATTGCTGTTATTGTTTTTTGTACTCCCTCCTTTTTTTCTTTTTATACAACAATTTCTTTTTTTTTTGCACATATGTAATTTAAATTCTTTCTTCTTCCTTCCTTCTCCAAATCATGAAGTCATTAATCTTATCCCTGTCAATCACCATAAATATGAATTGTCTTCCAAAGAGTTCCATGTTTTTTATATATTAACCATAACCTTCAATATTCATTTTTCCAAAATTCCTCTTGATCCAAAGAAGGTTTAAGTCCAATACTGCCTTGAGTAATAGAAACAATAAACACTTCCAAGTAATCGCAGACATATCTTTTATGTCTTCTCTTGCTACTCTTTATGTAAATTTTTCTGAAAGAGCTATGAAACATATCATCTTTAACCAGTTTTAGGTCCAGAGATTTTCTAATATCTTCTATGCTTTAACTATTTCTAACCTTACAGTACTTAACATTAAGAGCTTTTAAATCTTTATTAGGTAAGTTTTCATTTTCACTTTCAAATACAGAAACAATAGTGCCTCATGAAGTGGACTTTTTGACCCAACATTCGACACTCATCCTAATACATCATCTAGGTGTATTTTGCAACAAGTTAGCTACATATGATTCCAACCACCTTTTGCCACAACAACTCCCAACATAGCTGTGACAGTTCATTATTGATCTCATGGAGTTTCATTGGATAGTAACACCATTTATGAATAATTTTAATGCGTTTTCTCTTATTTGAGCAGATATTAATTTATAGGGTGATTTTTTCCAAATTAGTACAGACACTTTCCCCTCAGATAATGTAACTACAAACTCTTCCCTATGAATAATTATGGGATATGGATAAATCCTTTGTGAAATGAAATTGAGTTACTGTGCATATAAAAACCAAAAATGTGAGAAATTTTGTGCTTTTTGAGAGTTTGCTGCATAAAGAGGGTCCTTCCCCATTAAGTTATAATTTCATGGTGGATTTATTGTTTTAAGAAGTTGTGTACTTTGCCTAGGGATCTCTGTGAAACGAAACATACTTTATGTTGAAAATAAATGAGCTGAATATATTAAACTGGAGAAGCAGGAGCAGAGATATTTTATGAACTATTATAAACATTAAAAAGGAAGATGGATATTTTGGACATAGAAGAAGAAAAACAAAAACTAAAACTCCATTCAAGGATGGCATTTCAAATTAGGTAACAGAACTGTTTAACTATTAGTATGTAGAAAAAAACTGTTATAATGCCAAAAAGATAAGTCTAGTTATATGAACTATACAAGATATTTTGTGAGCATTTACCCATTTTGATGACAAAATAGCCTGGTGTATGAGTATATTCTTCATTTAAAAAATAGAGATATTCCCAGAATTACTTCAGTGCATATCAAGGGTTAAATATGAACAAACATTTAACTGTGGTCAGAACATACAATATATCTGACCCATGCATTCCAGGCTGACATACTTTCATGGTTTATTACTTCTATAACAGTTCAATTAAATGCTTTGTAAATAATTTCCACCGATTTCAATACCGAACATGCACAAAAGTGTAATCTGGCTATTTTAAATCCTGACCTAAAAATGTAAGGAACAGCCTGGTTAGATTAAACCAAGGGTCCATCCACACCAAGCACCAGTCATCCTGTTCCAACTAAACGTTTCTGAGGAATCTCTGTCTGGGCATGAAGCTCATTCAGCTCTCCAATAAAGTTTGGCCACAACGGCCTGCACCTGAGTTTCACTGCTGAAACCACTGCTGTCTCCAGAAGTTCTGTTTAGCCCTCAGTAGCAGCTGAAAGACATACTCTTAATAATCCTATCTCATCCAATGAGAGCTGCTTTCATCAGTATAGCTGAAACTGGCATAGCCCCTATTAGTAACTCCAGCTCTAAAAGAAAGCTTGGAAGGGACACATTTCACACATCTCCCAGCCATCTCCTTGCTGGTTGGTTGATTCTGGAATTTATAATTCTAAAGTCATTCATCAGGATTTCACAAAAGGTTCCCAGCCTCAGTTAACACTCCTTGTGCAGCACAGTTATGGGGACAAGTTTGACAAATCAATAATAAGACTGGACTGCCCTTTTAACAGAACATCCTGCTTGACTATATTAGCTATTTTTTTCAGGCCACTACCCGTGACTAAGATATCAAAGTATATAAGGCAGAGGTCAAATCCAGTGATACAAAGCAATGAAATTACAGAGTGAAAGATGAGAAGCTGGTACTTTGTGTTACCCGGTGATAGGAAGCAATGAAAAGGAGAGAGTGAAAAACTACCATTCCATTGCTTCCAGAGTCCCATACAGATTTCTGAATGAAATATGAAATATGATCTTTTTTTAAAAAAAGCAAGCTCAGTTCACATTTGCTCAACTCTCTCAAAGCCATTTGATTCAGTGACAGAAATGTGGTCATATGAGCATTAACCTTCTCTACTGCACTTCTAATTCACACTTTTTTAATGAGAAGAAACCTGAAGCAGAGACACAGCTGTCTTGAGGCTATTTATTTTCCACCAAACAGCAGTGTGATTTCCACTTGTGCTCATCTTGCACAAAACAATGTGGAGAAAGCAAGCACACTGGCCTAGTACGTCATAGTCATAGTAAACCAGGGAACTAAGGAATTCCAGCTTACCATGGAAAAACAGTGTGACTATGCATGCTTATGGCAGGCATGCCTAAATAAACTACATAAGGTTGGCCCATGGTCTTGTGACACGTGAATTTGGCAAAATGTTGGCTCTCTGGCTTCTTTTCCCTTCCAATAAGTTAATAAATAAACAAACCCTAAAACAAATTTTGGATTATTTCTCTGGCTTCTCAGGGAAGAGACAAAGTCAGAGATCCAGGTCCTACTGGGGCTGTATGTCACAACAAATAACAGACTTAAGATCTGTGTTTTCTTTAGATGTTCTCAAATAAGCAGGAATGATTGGCTAGCTGGGACATGCTTAGCTCATTTCTGAGTAACTGACTTGCTCTTGACTTCCAGCTTTTTGTACTAAATGCAGGCAACTGTGCAGCAAGATATCATAACTAAAAATGCACAGGATACAAGATCACCGAGTCTTGCAGAGAGGCCTAGGAAACTGATACTAGTGAGATAATAGCTGAACTAGTTTTTTAAAAAAGCATCTTACAGTGAGAACTTGGAATGAACTCTGATGACCCTAGTCTCCTATCTGTGTTGTTCAATATTATCTATGGGAGAAGATGCACCGAAACAAGATTGATTTATAACCTTTTCTCTTGATCTTTTGAGGAACACGCATACTTAAAACATTCCATACAGGTATCCTGGAAGGTCAAAATAATAACAACACACCCAACAAGACAATAAAAAGCGAACATGTTTCAACTCGTAGCACCTCCCATGAAGAATCAATTCCTTAAAAACTCCCACTGCACAGTATATTGTTTACCATGTGAAAAGTACAACTTGGTAGTTTTCTTTTTTCATCCAAAGTAGGATGCTCAATTCCACTCAATATTTGGTTTACTCAGTTATTTTTAATCAGTTTACCAGTGTAGATAATAAACACACAGCAAATAAATACACTGCACTATTGTACTCTAATATAAAAGATTGGGCATATTCTGTTCACTGACTATAAGTATGACAGAATAATCAGCCCAGCTCATTCAGAAACTGGTCACTTTTAATGATGAACTGAATGCAGGTTCACACCTCCCTTTTTGGCATTACTGAAAATACACTATGTTTTACTATGTGTACTACTGTGTATTGCTATATTTACTCTAAGCTGGTTAACGGGTTGAGGGCTGTCACATCATAGTGACAATCTTTTGTGTACATCAACAAAGAATCTTCGTTTTCACTATCTAATATTGCTTTCAGGCTCTCATATGCTTAAATGAGCAAAATGGTTTATATAGTCTTGTGATAATGATTAGGTCACATATTTCAAAATGACACGAGGTGAGAATGATCCAGCATGTTTTACTGCTGCCACTGCTACTGAAAGTTGGTGCCATCAAAAGTGGCAGCTTTCCATTTAAAGCCCTCTTCTGACTTGAAACAAGCATGTGTTCCTGATCTGTGTTGTTTATGACTTCTGAGAGATTGCCACATGTGTAGACCTAGATATAAACAAATCAGTTGGGGTGTGCCTGTTTCTAGAGGCCAACTATAATTTTAAAGGAAAAGAAGTGCTTTTGCTTTTGAAATCATTTCAAATCACTTGAGCCACTGAAATGAAGTGCAACAAAAGCAAAAATACTAGGCAATATAGATCTGCTCACAGATACTAATATAAAAAGACTAATGTAGCTGTACAATCTCACTACACTTTTGGGTGTAAGAAAACAGCTGAAAATTACAAGGCTGTTTAAGCCAGTGAAACAGAACTTGGAGGTGCGTTGGAGAGTGCAGGACCTTTAGTTCTTGGGGAACTTTCAATGGATTTAACTCACCTGATTCCAGCTCAAGTAAGATGAAACGGTTTTTCCTCTTTGTGTCCTTTATAATGGATCACTAGCATGTTTCAATGGGATCACAGCATCTGAATTAACAAACACTGTATTGCACTGACCCACAATACTCCTGGGGTCCAGGTGGCATGCTGCCCATTCTGTGTGCTCCAGTCCTGGCATTATGTGTTATTCTTGAGTAACATTTCCAGCACTTTGTTGAGTTACCTGTTTTCTTTTTCTGCCCTTGGGAAGTACCCATTATTGCATTTAGACAACTCTCATTTCATTTGTCCTGCTCAAAGACAATGAAAGCTTGGCCCCCTTGCCCTGGGAACTGGGTCTTTACTTTGTGCATGCATATCACAATTTAGGGCTGAGCATGCTTGTGATTAACTACAAACCCATTCCCTATAGCTCTTGGGGAAGACTGTTATCTTGTAGTAGGGGTAAGTAGAAAGGCTGTTAACAGGCTGTTGTTGAAGCATGAGCTTCATTCTCTATAATTTCCTCCAATTTTGACAGGTATGTAGCTAGAAGAAAACAGCAAGCAACTATAGATGCAGCATATTGTACAACTACTTCACAGAAAGAAATACAACTTACTTTGCTCTTTTGGCCATCTCATTGCCATCCCATCGTGGACTATAGGGATAGTTTTTCTGAGTCTGGGAATAGAGCTCTCCACTGTTAGTGAAGTGATAAACAGACTGAAACGTTAAAGTTGGTTGATCCCGAGGAAAGTACAGTGGCAGGTCAACTGCAAAGAAAAAAAAAGATGACACATTAGGGATTTCACTCTTTCTTGCCTTCAGTTTGTAGAAAGAAGTCTGCATATGAATTCACCCATTAAGAAATATAGTCAAACCAAAGAGACGCTTAGGGAATGCTTCTTTTGTTTGTAATGAACAGAGCCTAATACAAAGTTGCATTTTAAAGTTTTGTTTTAAAAATCTTTCATATTTCTGCCAAAGTGTGATAAGGTGGGTTAAACTAAGGCCATTTCCGCACTACACTCTTATAGTGTTATTATCCCACTTTCAACATCCTGTGGAATTCTGGGGTTCGTAGTTTACTGAGGAAAAAGAGTTCTCTGGCTGAGAATTCTAAACACTCCTCCCGAAACTGCAAACCCCAGGATTCCATAGGATGCTGAAATTGGAATAATAGGACTATAACAGTATAGTATGGAAATGGCCTCACAGTATCTTTTTACTGAATAATTGTTTTAATATGAAAGATCTTTAGTACTTGAAATACACACGCAGTGGCATTCTCTGGGAGTCATACAAATCCAGTTCATTGTACTGTCTTATGCAGTAATTCCAGTGCAACTGGGCTAAGCATTCTTGTTCTAAATTCCATCTCCAGAAGTACTAAATTCTGTGCTATGATATATTTTTGCCTTTGCCATTATTCTTGGCAAAGGAAATCTAAGCCATTCTGCTATGCTAATGCAGAATTCCGGATTAGTTTGGGATAATGCACTAAGTTATATGCATATAGCACTTTGAACTTAAAAGACAAAACTAAATTTACATTACTATTATTATTGAGCTAGAATGACTCAGTGAACAGACAGACCCATTTCTAACTTTTCTAGGAACAATAAAGACAAATTTCCTCTGCTTGCTATGAACTTGCTTTTGCAAGAATTTTCAACTTACTGAAGAGACTCTTTCTGAAAATAACAGCAAATCTGATCGATAAAATTGGTTTCAAGATGATGAAGAAGGTGAAATATCTATGCATTACAATCACAAATATGAACTGTATATCATTTAAAAATAATTACGTCAAGACATGGAATAAAATTAAGAAAGGTACATCTAGGTGGGAGAAACTAAATTTGTCATTGTTGGGAAGAATTTCAGTAATAAAAATGGATATTTTGCCTAGAATGCTGCTCTTATTTCAGACGATATCAATTTTGACAATGGATATACCATTTTAGAATAGCAGAGAGATCTTTCTACATCTATATTTATTTTAACTGCTTTATTTTGACTGAAACTTGTTCCAAAATGTCTCCTTTCAGTGCCTGTCCTGATCAACTGCATGAGCAGCAACTTTGTGCCTGCTCATTCTGAAGGCTTTGGCCCTTTCCTCGGGGGGGGGGCGAAACGGGGCGGCGCACGCAGGGGCGGAGCTTACCTGGTAGCGAGTTGCTCCATCCCTGCGGGGAGCGCAGGTTTGCCGCTTTATACGCTGCCGAATTTTGGCGGCGTTCGGCGGCGCCCAAAATGGCGGCCGGTGGTTTCCGGCGGCGCTCCACCAATCAGGGCAGCGCGCCAGCTGGAAGCCCGCCCTCGGGCAGATCTGCAGGAACGCGCTACCGTGTCTCTGCAGTTCTTCACCAGGGGCTGCCACGGAGCAGCGCGGGCGAGTTTCATAAAAACCACCTGGGAAGGTGGTTTTTATAAAACTCGCAGCACCACCCCCACGGCTGTGCTAGAGCGGTCTGAGGTGTAGAAACTCACCTTTTCCAACCGCACTAGCGCACCCTGCGGTGAAGAAGACCTCCTGGAGAGGTCGCCCTAGCGTGGGCAATATGCCTGTGTGAAAAGGGCCTTTGTGATGTTCCCACTCCCAAACAGAGTAAGTGTGGACTCAACACAGGACTGACTTAAGGAGTCATCCAGGCTGGTCAGAAGAATTCTCTGCACCTCCTATATGGCTATACGACTAACACACGTTGTTCCTGCAGCTAATCTGAGACTAATTAGCACCAGATTCCTTGAAGAATGGGTGGGAATGTTCATAGTTGCCTGGAACATAGTTTTGAAAAGCTGAGCATGGGCAAGGCTGAGGAGACTCAGGAGAGTACATAATAGGTGCCCATTGTCCTTCTGTGCTTGAGCATGGAATAGCATTGTATAATTTAAAAACAACTGCATGCTAACTTGGGATTAGGTGGCTGTATACACTTTGGTACATTTTGTAAGTAGTAGGGGAACTATCATTAATAAAATGAACTCTGTTGATTGACTACAGATTATCTACTTAAAGAAGCAGTTGAGACTAAAATACTTCTATGAACCTTTGGCGAATGAATGGGATATCAGTGATATCTCATAAAGCAATTATCAGAGGTATTTGTATAATTATCATCTAGAATCAAAAAGTATATTCTGTAGTATGAGGTTAGTATAAACCACTATAACTTGGCAGTACTTCTGAACTTACTTTGTTGTTTGCATTGTGCAGTTAAACTCTGTTTCCTTTATGTGTCTTGTTTTCTAAATGACTTCTTTTTAACTATCAGTTTCTTAAAAGAAAAGCCAAATAACTAGTATAAAGCTGTGAGAGTGGATAATAAAACTTCAGTGCAGAAGTTAACAATATCTGCTGTATTAGTTTCATTTGTCTTTTTTACTGAAAAATTCTGAGTCTTCATTATCTCGATTTTTAAAATTTCTGACTTACTGAAATAAGCAGTAATAGCATTTTTTCTTATTAAGTAAGTCAAAAGCTTTGTCTTAAGAGCACAATATATAGCACTGGAGTCATGTTTAAAAGCACAATAGAGACAAGCCTGTCAATTCAGAGAAGCTTTCATTTGCTGTGATTAGCCTTTCAGCAATTGCAGTCATTTTTACCTCAACAGAGGGACTGTTTCAGAGAAAAAAGAAGGAAGGAAAAGGAGATTATTCTTGTTAACTAAAAAAATCACAGAGATGTTATAAGGATTCAGCGATAGCCAGTTATTGAGTTGATGTACACAAACAAGTTGCCCATTCTGACCCCTTCCCTTGCTCTGTGTTTTCTTAGCTTCTCTGCCCATAGCACATGTGCATCTCCAAAACAGCTCCTCCAGACTTAGGCTTCAGTTGAATACTACCCCACAGCTCCAGGCCATTTCCATTCTCTTTCAGATGTTCCCACTCCCCCAAGTTCATGAAGTCATATTTTTGTGGACTTGAAATCTACCCTATATTTATTCCAGAGGCAGAAATATTTATTAACTATATTTGTGTCATATGTTTTCCTTTAAAGAGTTCAAGACTCCACGCCCTTTTCATCTTTATTGTACTCTCTAAACTGAGAAGTAGAGAATGGCTCAAGGTCACACAACGTTTCATAGATAAGAAGTGATCTCAATCTGCATCTCCCTAATTCTAGTCAACCACTGACTACCATGGTCACTATATATGGTGCTTAACCAAGTAAGGTGAGGAAAAAGAAGTTGGGTGTCTTGTCTCCAAAAGTTTACAGTCTAAATGTCCATGGCTTGTTGGCAAAGGGACACAGGGTTCTTGGAGCAGAAACATCTGGGGGACTGCAGTTTGAATGTGTACTTATGTTTCCTCATCCCCCTGTCAGGTATTTGAATGGCAGCTGCTGCATAGAGGAAGTACCTTTTTGTTACAAGACAGCATTGTACTTTCAGTGATGTGACATCACACCAGGGAACATCAGAGAAAACGCTCACTCTAACTTTTTGTCTGGTTACTATTTCTAAAGGTGCATTATCATGGGCAAGGGTTACATGCACCTTAAGGCACTGTTACCATGGCCTCGATCCCATTCGCTTCCTTGTTAACAGTGATGCAGACAAAATTCTTTAAAAATAAAAGGTTTAAAATATGTGAGTATTCATTTCTCCTCAAGAAGTGGCTGGATAGCAGTACAATGTGAAAGGGATCTAGGAGTCTTGGTAGATCACAAGCTGAACATGAGTCAGCAGTGTGATGCAGCAGCCAAGAAAGCCAACGTGATTCTTGGTTGCATCAATAGGAGTATGGTGTCTAGATCAAGGGAGGTAATGGTGCCACTGTATTCTGAATTGGTTAGGCCTCATTTGGAATACTGTGTCCAGTTCTGGGTACCTCAATTCAAGAAGGATATCAACAAGCTGGAACGTGTCCAGAGGAGAGTGACCAAAATGGTGAAGGGTCTGGAAGTCATGCCCTATGAGGAACGGCTTAGGGAGCTGGGTATGTTTAGTCTGCAGAAGAGAAAGTTAAGAGTGGACATAGTAGCCATGTTTAAATATCTGAAGGGATGCCATGTCGAGGAGGGAGTGGGCTTGTTTTCTGCTGCTCCAGAGACTAGGATAAGGAGCAATGGATTCAAGCTGCAGGAACGGAGATTCCACTTGAACCTCAGGAAGAACTTCCTGACAGTCAGAGCTGTCCGGCAGTGGAATATGCTGCCTGAGAGTGTGGTAGAGTCTCCTTCTTTGGAGGTTTTTAAGCAGAGGCTGGATGGCCATGTGTTGGGAAAGCTTTGATGGGTGTTCCTGCATAGCAGGGGGTTGGACTGGATGGCCCATGTGGTCTCTTCCAACTCTATGATTCTACGATTCTAAGTACATGAAAATCCAGGAAAGATTTTGTATCCTGTGGATTCTTAAGCTGTGTTTCTTCAGTTTGTTTTCTATTATGAGAGAAAGAAAAACATCAAACTGTGTATAATGGCAGTTGGACTGGCACAAGCTTTGTTTCAACTGGGATTCAGGAGTCAGTGGTTACTGGAAGCACAATGAAGAGGGATTTCAAGGAAACGAGAGGGAGCAGAATTTTACAGGAGTTACAGGAAGCAGTACAAGGGAAAAGCAAAAACTGCAGAGCTGTATAAGATAGGAAGACACTTAGTAGAGGTAGTAGAGGCAGAAGAGTTAATGAAAGCAAGAGCATAAAATGGAATGGGGCAAAGCAGTGCAAACAGGAAGACCAAGGAGTTTGTAACAGACTTCTTGGGTTAGAAAGTCAATGCAGAGACTTCAGGAGAGGCATCAACTGATGTGAATAAAGTGAATGGTCTTGATAAAAATCATGGATGGGTGATGAGAGAACTGAGCTGGAAGGCCAAACAGAAGGTTGCAGTAGTCAAGGAAGGAATGAAGCAAAATATGAACTTGATCTTAGCCAAGTGGATGAAAAGGAGGATTTTTGTAGTACAGAAGCAATATGGTCTAGCAACAGATTGAACTGGAGAAGCAAAGGAGAGAGAGAATCAAGGAAACAAAAGGCTTCTATGTAGAATTCAATTTCACTGGTTACTGTATATTAAAATAAAGAACAGTTCGGGTAAAGATACAAAGTGCTGACACCAGCATGTATAAATATTTTGAGCAGCTGCTACAAGCTCAAAGGCTGCATGAATTAGCCCTGTGTAGGAATCTGACATCTGAACTTTGCAATACCATGTGTAAGGTTTACATGTTTGCTAGATTAAAACACTGAAGCAGTATTCATGCTCAATGCTGCAAATACTATTTCCAAACAGAGTTGACTCATAAGTATTTGTTGTTCTCTCTGTAGACAATAGATGAATGACTCATGTCTGTAAATTCCTGGAAGTGCCAACAGACCCCTTGCTTAGTCATCTTTTCAAGGGATGTTGAGTTCATGAGCTCTGTAAGCCATAATATGGAATCTAGCTCTATACTGGCTTTAAAAAGCATACATTCTGAATAGCACAAATTAAGATTCTAAAAATAACTTTATATGCACCAGCCATTTCGTCTAACAGGTTTACTCAAGGGATGTAGTTAAATAGTGATATCTGGTCAGGAAAATATAGCTTTAGTGCTGCGCTAAAAATAAAAAGGAAAAATGTATCAACGGAAGACATGAGATTCCTTTGTTCCAAGACAATAAATGCTTCTTTGGGAATATTTTCTGTAGATCTATTATAAGTTACATAATTTGCAACAGTTTATTTTAGGAAGCAATCTCTTTTTCTTTCTAAATAGAATTTTCCTTCACCTCCAAGAGCCAATCTATAATGGAGCCTGCAGTAGTTTCTACTAATAAATACAGACTGAAGGGGAACCAAAGTGCACTGACAAACTGTGCCCCTGGCACTACTGGAATGGTAGATGTTGAGCTATAAAACATGGTCATTTTGACGTATCCTTATTAAAGGAAAATCAAATTTTCACATGATAACCACACAGGGAAAAAATATCAGATAAAATACTATTATAAAAACATTTTCTCTAAACAACAGTTCTTGGGGGTTCTGCATCAGTATTAATAAAGAGAGCTAAGTTCAGTGCTTAAATAATCAGATCCTTTTCTTTTCAACGCATTGAAAATATGTAGCAGTAATAAGGAATTTAACTGAATATCTGGCTTTAAACAGGCACACATTCTGAAGAGCACAGATTAAGATTCTAAAAATAACTTAATGCACTTCAGTCACACCCAACAAGTTTACCTAAGCTGTGTAGTTAATCAGCAATATCTGATCTGGAAAATGTACTTTCTTTGCCACATTAAAAATAAAAAGGAAAAGTTACGGCAGTGGAAGACATGAGATTCTTTTGTAATCCCAGGAAAATGTAATTTCATGCATAATTTCAGTAGTCTATGCTCCATACTCCTTTTACTGGGCCACTGACTTCAGCAGGGGGATCTGCTCTTTTGCTGTCTGACTTGCAAAATTTATTCAACCTAGTCTTCTTTCTTCATTCCATACCACAGACAACAGACCAATTCTGCTATAACACATCCAGACAGACAGAAAACTAGGAGAAAAGGAGGGCTGCTTCTGTGAAACAGTTATTAATGAATCCTACCCTGGATCCTACTGAGTCAGATAATTTCTGTCTAATATCTAATTAGCCATTTTAGGGAAATGTACCTGAATGTGCAATGTCATCTTGGGTCTAGCAGATCTTTGATTAAACTGATTATGAAAACTCATTTCAGTAAAGACTCAGGCCTCAGTTTGTTGGGAATGGCCCTTAGAGTTCTTATAACTGTTTTGTCCCTCTTCCTGGAACAGTTGCAGGAATTAACATTGGGGAACTTTTGGTCTACTGTCTTGGACACTGGTATATGACACTTTGCAAAATTTGATCCTGTCCCCTTAATACCTATGCAAAACCCTTGGAAAGAATGGGGACCTGAGTGCATTGTCATAAGTATGCAGAAATGCACACTTCTATTTTGCATTTTTGTAGACTACCAGTCAAGATTATCATATTTTGAATTGGTATCTGGAGGCAGTAACAGGCTGGATGAAGACAAATAAGATTTAGGCAGGTGTTGTTCTAATTTTCTCTGTGGCATCTATCTGCTTTTATTGTTCCATTTCTTTCTTTCTTGGAATGTCATTGTATATCAAGATTGGTTTTAAAAATTGTTAGCTGCCCTGGGTAGTGTGTAAGTGCCAGAAGAGCTGAACACATTTTTAAAAATACAAATAATATAAATGCTGCATAGTACTCTTGAGATCCTGCCACTTTACAACCAAATTTTAGAAGCAGCTGAGTGGCTGATTATTTGGCTTATTTAGCAGGCATGGCAGCTGGGTATTTGAGCAAACAATTCCAATAAAGAGATACAATATAAAATTCTGAAATTTGGAAACAGAGCTGGTATTGTAATCATATATTCCACAGAGCAAAGGATATTCCATATTTTCCGAACTGATGTGCTGACAACTGCACCTCCTGCAATTTTTATGGTGGTATTTCACATTAAATATTAGCCAGCATGAGAATCATAGTGGTTTATTATAGTGGTCTGAGCATTGGATTATGACTCTAGAGACCAGGGTTTGAATCCCTGCTCTGCCATGGAAATCCACTAGGTGACTTATGGGCAAGTCATACTGTCTCAGCCTCAGAAGAAGGCAAAGGCAACACCCTCCTCTTGCCAAGAAAACCCCATGATAGTTTCGGCTTAGGGTCAGCATAATTCAGAAATGACTTGAAGGCGCACAACAACATTTGCTAATACATGATAAGAACATGAGAAATAAACTTGATTCCAACAGACTGGAACTTCACACATGTGATATTAGAAGATTACTTAAAATACAGATTCTTTGCAATGAAGATATGATAGCTGTTACTGGGGAGGTTCCATGACTTAGTGCCGAGACAGGAATCATGCAGCCTTTTTGAGTTAGGACTACAAGTTTCAAAAGCCCTAGCCAAAATAAAAAGTCAAAATAGCAAGACTACTATTATCACACACGCACCATGCATCCACAAGTTCAGTGTCATTGAACGAATCTAGAAACAGAAGGGTGGATAAAACCTCTTGGTAGCTAGCAATGTGTGGCAATAAGAACAGATTTAGTCTGACTAGTCATCTGAATAAATAAGCTGCCCATGCATTGGAAAAAAAATGGTTGCACAAATCCATCTTCAAATACATGCATCTCAGGAAAGTATATTACATCTGTGCCTGAAAAAGGTACAGTTGCAGTCTTCCCCAAGAATTTGTCTAGTGCCAAAAATTGACACATATTACTGATATAGCATAAGCTTTATTGGTGGTAAATGATGCACCAGACAGTATACAGCAGAGAAGTGCCCCACACTTTTAGCTGAGAGAATCCAGCACCCTGTCACGGCCAAACAACTAATTCTACCCTCAGTAACCTTAGTTGGTCATCAAATTCCCCAGTACTGGCTAAATGAGATTCCTGGACTAGCGCGCAGCCAGTGAAGGCAAGGCCAATTGAAGATGGACTCCCAAAGAAGCAAGCAAAGAAGATCAAAGTGTGCAAGTATGCCCACCCCACAATGGGAACTGTGCAAGCAAATTAACAACAGAGGAAAATTCATTCTCCAGCTGTTCCCAGCCTTCATGTCTTTTCCCAGTCTCAAATGGCCAAGCTAATGCAAAAAGTTTCAAAGTCACTAACACAAATGAACCCTTTCTGTATAATAGGTAGCTCTTAACATTTGACCATGATGATAATAAGGACCCTACAATCTATCTGGTGGCAGAGATCCAACTCATCAGATACCTTAACATTTTCCCCTATGAAAGAAATTTCTTGGAATTAGTAGAAATGTGAGCAAATCAAACTGAAGCATCATAACAAGATCCAGAAGAATGCAATTATGTCAGAGGACCTAGAGAATTTCAGTGTTTCAATGTGATTTTCTTATGATATTCAGCTTGTGATCTATTGTTCCCTAGTCTTGCATCTAGTTACCCAGTGAAGTACTCTGAATAATCCATTTTGGGTTTACAATTTTAGGATCCTGCACAGTATGCCAGAAATACAGATTATAACTCAGGGAATTTACCATCAAAGTTAGTTACTAAGGGGTAAAAGTGATGCGTTACCGATGCCAACAGTTCTAAGCCTTATAGTCATCTGTATCAGGTATGCCTCAAGAGGCATCTTGACTTTTCTGGAAATTAATCCAGAACTGTATTACTGAAAAAGCAATATCCACTTTATGGGGGGAGGAGGTAAAAGTAACTGAAAATGTGTGCATAGGAAACTCAGTGTCACCTTGTTCCTGATCAAACCAAACTGAAAGAAAAGAAGGGCAGGAATATGGGGGTCTAGTGTGTTAACAATTGTCTTTCTTTATATGACCCAATACTGTGTTTCTTTCTATTACAATGACTCTATTCATATTTTCAACCACCTTTTATAGACTGGGCTTGTTTCCCATGTTTATAAATCCTAACAAAGAGATAAGGTAACTTTATTAAAAGCAAATATATAGTAAGATCATAATGACATAGGAACAGTTTGACTTTATAGTTCCCTTCAACTTATATTTGACTAAGACCTGCCCATTACATCAGTTACCTATTCACTCAAAAATAAAGTCCTGTGGTAAGGAAACATTCTTAACAATCTGAAATATTTAAAGAGCTCATACGTTTTTATGCTGTTGAAAAAAGTTCTTGGCCTAGCACTAAACTTGCTCACTTTTAAGTTTCATTCACTACAATGATACTTTTTGAAACATATACTTTAAATGATAACCTTAAATATATGACATAGATCTTAACTATCACAAAAGTACTTTCCATTATGTATTATAACATTTATCCCATGTTTTTAAAAATACCATGTTTGTTATATCAGTTCTGGTGGAAATTAAAATCAATATAAGCAGGACACAGAACCTTAATCAGTGTTTTGAACAACTATACACGTGTTACAATAACTTTTAAATTACTAATTTTTAATCTTGACATGGAGAAGTTTGATTTCTCTCTGAGACAGGATACTACTGAATCTAATCTTAGAAAGGTATGCACGGAGAGGGAGGCTCTGTACCTGATATTTCAATACATCCTGAAACTGAACAACAGAGAAGAGCAATTGTCACATAGTCCTTTATTAAAACTGAAGTATATAGATTACGTCAGATTAAGTTTTCATCATAAATGCCAGCTCAGCAGCCTGTTATGCTAGTATTTAGAACAGATACTGTGTTTAACTGGGAAGGATACAAGGTCAAATTGCCTTAAGAAACAGATTGCAGTAGTTTTGAGGTCAAACACTGCATCTCAGATTGTGGTGGAAACACAGCAGGGTAAAACCACATGACTTCTTTCAATATTGACTTTTTCTCTGCCCAGGGAAAATGTTGAATGTGAACAGAATCTTCAGTTCTGTGCATGTCAGTTGAGGGCTTTAAGACTCTGGGAGTTGCTCTCTTAGGAGACATACTTGTCTCTTTTTGTGCACATTTTTAGGAATCAGGTCAAGGTGATACTATTAGTGGCTGACTTGCTTTGGGTTGCTTTATCTTACTGATGCTGCTATTGTTAGAGATTTGCTGCTTTGGTTGTTTTGCTGACTAGTTTTATGTATTACTGATCATTATGATTTTACATTTACAGTGTATTTATACATGCTGCCAGCTGCCTTAGGTAGACTCACATGAATGGAAAGGAGAAGTAAAAGCATATCAGTAAATAAGTAAAAATGTTAACAGCAAGGTACTATATGGAACCAGTGCTTCAATGCACTATTTTATGCTTCTAAAATCATATAAAAAACTCTAGTTACAATGTGATTTTTAAGTAATAAGCATTAAAACATTGTAGTGACAAGAGTCTTTCACCTCCACAGTCATACATTATATAAGAAGATCAGCAATCTCTTTTAGCGGGTGGAGCCCAGAAATTCAAGTTTGTTTTTGTCTAAGTACATGGAACAGTAGCACAGAAATGCTAGGGATTATTTATATAATCTCTAGCCTTGGTGAGATTAACCTATGAAGTCATGCTCTCCTTTCCCTCAGGTACAAAGGCATCTTTCACTCAATGATAAGAGTATGTACTTGTTGAAACAAACTATGGTTAAACTAATCACAAGCAGTGAACCTGCAGCATAGTCCTAACCAATTTTACTCAGAAATTAGTTAAACATTACAGCATAGCATTTAAGCCTGCAGTGGGAATTCAGAATTGCTGCATAATTCTGTTTTATTTTTGGCCTGTATTACATTATTTTTTAAAAAGAAACAATATACATAAACCTTGTGGTTATCTAGTGATGCAAGGAGTTCAGCCAGCCCTCCACTTTTGTAGGGGTTAGGCATGCAGGACCCTTGAGAAAGTGGAAAAACAGCAAATACCATAAGCCCCCAGAACCATATTAAACATGCATACACACAAAGTACCTGTACTCCTGGGGTTGCTGGACCCATGTGTATGTGTGTTCCCTTGCGTTCTCGCTTACACATGCTTGGGTAGGAGGAGGGGAGGGAATGGGGAGCAGAAGGAGGGAGAAAGGGAACATCTGTCCGATCCTCCTTCTTCTGTCCACCCACTTCTGTCCATGCCTTCCCTCTCCCCTTCCCTTCCCTTCTCATGGGTGAGCAAGTGAGTAAATGTGCACACCCTTCCCCCTCCTGTCTGTGCAAGTTAGAGAATGTGGGTGCCCTCTGGTCACATCCCCTCTTCTTCCTCTCACCTGCATGAGTGAGCAAAATGCAGGGGTATCCAGGCCCTGCCACCCCACAAATTTGATTGCTTCCCGGTGACATAATCCACAAATAATCGGATCTGTAAATGCTTAACCTGCAAATGTGGAAGGCTGACTGTATTTCCAGATTTCTTATCCACAGTAAGAAAAGAGAAAGTAAAAAGACCAAAATTTTTGTTGTATTCAATGCAAAATGTGTTTTTGCACAGAAGTTACATACATTGCAAACAAAATACAATTTGAGTACAAATGAAATTTTCCAAAAGGCAATCCAAAAGGCAAAATAAATAAATAAATAAAAAGGAACAAAATGAACAAAAAGGCATTTTGCCCAGTGGGGAGAAAACCTGTGAGAACTTTCATTCTTGTGTGACAGAATAAAATACATGAAGACTCCCACCTCTATAGTTATCTACTTTGCACCATGACATGTTTTTATTTTATCCACCAAGAAGATTAATATTAAATCAATATGAGAAATTCTTTTCTAAACTGTGTGGGTGATGTAAAATTGCTCCATTAACTAATTGGCCACAAACCATTTTGAAAAACATCCCAAGAGATAGTTACACAGAGCAGATGACTGTACTGATACTTCATATCAACTGCTGGGATGTGTTTTTCACAATAAAGATGTCCGTGTGTAACAAATGAATCTCCATGAACTTATCTCAAGTGATGTTAAAGGTGAGTAATTTCTGCTGAATAATTCAGTTTTTTTAAAAAATTTTGTATTGTAATTCCATACAAACTGCAGAACTAGATGGAAAAAAATCATGATTTTCTATACACACAACAAAATTAAAAAAAATTAAAATCCTATAATACGAATAATGTAATAAATGCTGGTCAGTAACAAGTAAGAAATAACCATCCTCAAATTAAGTAGAAGAATAAAGGAAGGAAAGTAAGAAGAAATACAAGATAAAGTGTAGTATTAGTGAACGGTAATACTAAATTGTGTAATGATACCGTAAGATATACGTATAATTTGTGCTTTGTTTTGTTTAATATATGTAAGATTTAATGTGATGATGGAATGTATGAAATGATAAGAAATAAGGTGTGTTTTATTTGTATGTTTTTTTTCGTAATAAAGAATGATAAAAAAAAAATCCTTTAATACAATTCTGTATAATTTCAAGACAAATATTCTTGCTTTAGTATTCCTTGTCCTCCCTCAAGAGTTACTGTCTCTATTCTCCAGATGGAGGTAATCCACCAATTCTACTCTAGTTTGTAGAGTAGGGTTTAAAAAAATCTGAGATATTTAGCAGCGTATTCAACACCTTAAACATGAATAAATGCCCCATTTTCAAAAATTACTGATCCTGATTGTTATTCTATTATTATGATTGCTGCCAAGAGCCAGTATGGTATAGTGGTTTGAGCACTGAATTATGACCCTGGAGACCATGGTTTGATTCCCCACTTGGCCACGGAAACCCACTGGGTGCCTCAGTAGCGTCACACACACTCTGACTCAGAAAACCCCACAACAGGGCTTGCCTTAGGGCTGCCATAACTTGAGAATGACTTGCTGCGATGAGAAGAAGAACTTACTAGATGTCAGTGCTGTTTCTGAATGTAGTTCACATTTAGGAGGACAGAAAGGAGTGGAAGAGAGGCCTGTCTGTTATTAGTGTAATATTTCACAGGCTATGTTCCAGAAGATTTGCATGCTTGGGCATGAACACTGCATAGGTAGGCAACTGTCCATAAAACCATGGCCCTTCTAACATATCTCTGACCAAATTCTTTTATTTTAATTCTTGGTTGAATACCTTTTGGGAAACTTGAGTTAGTATACTGGTATAAAGTACAATTCAGGGTGTTTTTCCTTTACCACAACAGTTGCTGAGGCAGTTGCAAGGGATCTGCCTGTGAGCCCCTTCGAGGCATCTGATTGGCTGTTCTGCAAAACAAGATGCTTGACAAAATAGATCTCTGGATTGATCCAGGGGTCTTTCTTTTATATAGGTATAAGATGGTCAAAGTTTCTAGGTATGCAGAGAAGGGAACAAATACAGAAAAAACAAAACAAAAACCCAGATATGTCTTCTCTGGAACTAAGAAATTTTGAAAGATAATAACCCATCTTGGTATCATAGACAGGGTATATTCTTGTAGCATATTTAAAGCCAATGTACCTGTCACAGAAAACCATTATTGGAGCATTAGGGAATGCACATTTTTTACAATAATGTTTCCATCTAAAGAGTTGCTTTTTGATACAGAATTATGTACTTTACAAACTTTAACTCAAACTACAAGTGGAACAGAGTTTTATGGTTGGCAAAGAATTCTACAATCCCTGCTAAGTCCTCTAGTTAGCTACTTTCATAAAAAATCATGAGCTGAATTGGACTGGTACAATTTAATATACTTCCAAGATTGAATTATGGACAGGGTAAGTAAGAATCAATATTATCTAAATAAAATATCCTCAGTCTCTTGGTCCAAATATTGTAGCCATTTTGTTTCTGCAGCAATAATTCATATTTAATTTCAAAGAAAAGAGGAGAAATCAAGAACAACTTTCCATTAAAGCTAACTGGATAATATAGGTCAGTCAAATATAATTACCTGGACTGGAAACATGCCAGACCCTCAGGGATAACATCGTATTTAAAGAAAAAAACATGGTCAATTTTTTGATCAACTTGAAAGCTGCATCTCATAGTGTATTTTAGATGGGAGCTGAAAGCTCCCTATTGTGATTTACCTGCTCAGCTATTTCATATCATAATTAAGGTTTTCAACTTCATTTAAAATAAATTCTGTGCCTAGTACTCTTTGGGCATCTGAGGATATTTCTGTAGTTTGCTGAGGCATAGTAGAGAAAGAATGCATTTTTTTTCAAGCTGACTCTAATGCAAGGCAGATAAGAACAATGCAAACTGACTTTGCAATACAGTGGGGAGGGGAACACAGAAATTTAAAGTCAACAAGTGTTGCTTAGTGCACTGTCCAGGAACCGAAAATAAACTTCACTGGGCTGCCATTGCCATTTTGTTTTATAAGGAGGATGGGCCCATCTCTTTCATGCAGGATTTCAATAGCAGGTGTCTGGGGAACTTGTTCTATGTGGCACACTAAGGCCCTTTTCACATGGGGTAAAAAAAATGTTGTAGAGCGACCTCTAACGGAGGTCGTCTACACCATAGCGTGGATTGGGGCGGGCTACTTTTGTGTAGTTCCACACCCCAATCCACGCCGGGGCGAGCGGAAGTGCCAGTGCCACGTGCTTTTTGAAAACCAGTGGTTTTCAAAAAGCACGGGGCGTGCAGCCCCGTCCAGCCCCGTCGCAGCGCCCATGTGGATTTGCGGATGCGCAAAAGGGCACCCCTGCAAATCTGGCGGGGGGCGGGATTTCCGACTGGCAAGCTTCTCCAATTGGTGGAGATGCTCCGTCAGTCAAAATCCACCATTTTGGGCGCTGCCGAGGGCCGCGGACGCCGCCGGACGCTGCGAGCGTGTGGAGCAGCGAAACGCTATGCTCTGCGTGGTGACGGAACAAGGTAAGCCCCGTTTTGGTGTGGCTTGCCCCGTTTCGCCACCCGCATGTGAAAAGGGCCTGAGGTTACACTGAGGTTAGACTGAGGTGCCTAGCTCTTGATCAAGCATTAGCCTAGTACATTACAAGTGTGGGTATCTCCTGGCAAGATTTCAATTGTTTCTTCAGTTAGTCTCTCTAAGCGTGACAAATTTAAAAAGCTCTTCAGAGATGTTTCAAGCGAGAGCTTTCAGTGTCAATCAAATGCTTGATTTCTAGATTTTAATAGTATCTGGGTAAACACATTTTCTTCTTCCAGGAGAGACACTGCAGCTCAGAAACCAGTAATCATTTGCACACATAAGCTTCATGGAATACACTAGAGTGTCTTTAAAAGTAAACATGCATACTCTAACATTCTAAGGAAGAAATAAGAAATGCTTGTTATAAAATGTAGCTGAGGCTGCGATCCTTTTCTGGCTCACAACAAGCATCACAACTAGCTTGAACAAGATACCTGGAAGCTAAAAAGAACAATCACATTCCACCTCATCCTCTCCTTAGAATCTTGGGAATTTGCTGCACACAAGATAGCCTCTTAGTCTTAATGGCTTGTACTTTATCCTCTTTCCAGTCCTCAAGGCTCTCCTCTAGTTCCCAGTTCTTTGCTTTGTTTCTACTGCACCAGTTTCTATAGCAACGTCTTCGAACAGTAATTACGCTGGCACCAATATATGTTTCACTACAGAGTACTAATTATGCCAACGTGAGCCATTTGAAAAAAAATACACTGTAACCCAAAGGACACGCAGCACCAGTTATGGAAGTTTGTGTTTTTCATTTTTTAACAGAACATAGTGTCCCTCGGTGGTGAAATGGAACTCTATTGTTGGTGTCCTATAACCGTGGGAAGGCACATCCTCTAGATGTTGATGAGTACTGAGGAGATTGCTAAGGAACAAAGAGGACATTTTAGACCAACTGTGTCCAAATACAGCTGTGGAAGACTGCTGAAGTTAGGCCATGTTTAACTGGTAACAAGGAAGTCATTTCCAATTTGCAACAGGGTTACATTATACAGATAAAGCAAATGGCACACACTTATTGCCCTAGAAGTCACATAGTATTAGAATCTTGCTGTCTTTGTGCTTTAAATGGGAAACAGAATTGACTGCTTTCAAATTCTGTGTATTTATATATGGCTGCATTGCTCCTTGACTTAGAAAATTTTTAAATACACTACAATAGGAACAAGTGAGCAAGGAAAAAAAAACTTTCTGGCTACTGGTTTAAGGTACTTAAGGCAATGGGTGCCTGAAGTAGTCAATAGATCTCTCAGTTATGCAAAGACTGATGAAAGATGAAAATGTTCTACCTAATATGCTATCTGGCTCTTGGAAGGTGAGGAATTTATGCATAACTGCAATGAAAAATAGCATTAAAAGAATGTCATGTAGTGATTTAATATTTATCATTGCCCCATCATTTTAGAGAAACATTATTGTCAATGGATGCAATGCGTGTGCACTCTTGCTGGTGCAGGTATGCACCCAGCGCATCCACTGATGATAACTGGACATGAGGCTCCGCACAAACTCGCATTCATATATGTGTGGAGGTTGTGCCAGCAGAGGGCAACTGTAAGTATTTTTTCTCTGCTACTTTCAAGATCTTCCTCCTTCAGAAAACTATTTCCACAAATCAAGAAAATCATCTTGCCTCTTTTATGCAGAGAACACTCAGCCCCAATGTTCTAGTCTCTTCTATGGAAACTGTTTGAATCACAGAAGTAAAGAACTGAACAGGTTCACAAGGGCCGTGTAGACAAACCTCCTGTCATGTAAGAATACACAACTAACACACTACAAAAAGATGGCCATCCAGGCTCCACAACAAACCCCTTCATTTTCTGTCTTCCCAAAGAGGACTAAACTTTTAACTCTTTGTTTGCCACAGTTCCAGAATTGGGGTCTTTCAGTAAAGGTGCAATAGTATGTTGAAGTTCTCTGCATAAACTGTAGAGAGACAGCACCAACAGAAGTTAAATGTCAGCAGGGAGAGATCTCCAGCTGGTGAAAAAATCTCTTTCAGGACAAAGGACAAAGTAATGAGATTGCTCATGGGACTTTGGAACTGCTGCGCCTCATGAGTAGCACCACAGGAATTGCAGTCCAAAGTGAATGTGAGTGGCAGGAGGAGTCATCAGGAAGCATCAAGCTGTGCCATAGAAGCAAGGCTCGAAGGACACTAGACTTGCTAACCTCCAACTTAAGCTCACCTTTCTAACTACTTAATTTACATTTGAAGAGAGATTTTCCATTTTGAGGGTGATACTGATGCCTCAGTGAGTCTGCCTTATAAAGCTTATCTATAACAGTATAACTTAAAAGCAAGAAGCTGGGGAGAAAAGGCAATTTAATAAAGGTTTCAGCGGACAAAGGGAACAATGATTTTAAAAGAAGACTGAGGAATTCCTAATGGAATGTGTTTTGAAAAAATGAAATCAGCTTTCTCAAAAGTCCACAATATATGTCTGAGTACCTTCAAGTTTCACCTTTCTTCTGTATGACATGTGCCAGGAGAACCTATTCACTTCCACTCAAGGTTCTCATTACTGTACTTCCATCCTGTTGGCTGATTCTTCTTTATTGGTTAGGATGCCTCCTCCATCTTCTGGACATAGAAACTGTCAGCAAGACAAGTGAGGATTTTGTGGGATTTTACAGTTTTGGTAGAGTTTGACCGCCAACACATTTTAGTGTGGTTGAAGTTTCTTATTACTACTGTATCTCTTTGTTTCTTAATGTTCGGTCATTTGTTCTAGGAAGGCATCATTCCTGACTTCAGTTGGACTGACATCACTGTTGTTTCCCTTTCGTTTAATTTTGATAAATGAAAATATTACCATTCCTTCTGTCATTGTTGTTACTGCTGTTGTTACTTGGCAACAAGCCAGTTTTAACTTACAGTGACTCTATGTATGGGAGGGCTCAATTAGCCCTTGCAAACTTAGTGCCATGGTTTCTTTCATTGAATTAATCCATCTGCAATGTGTTCTTCCTCTTCTACTACTGCCTTTCAGTCCTCAGCATTACGGGGTTTTTTTTTCCTTGCAATGAGTCATTGCACTGGTAGACCTAAAACTGACCACATAACACCAATTCTGAAGTCATTACATTGGCTGCCTATTAGTTTCCGGGCACAGTACAAGGTGTTGGTTATTACCTTTAAAGCCCTTTATGGCTTGGGGCCAGCCTACCTGAGGGATCGCCTTCTCCCATATAATCCGTCCCGCACACTAAGATCCTCTGGGAGGAATTTACTGCAGCCAGTCAGAACTAGGTTGGCTGCGGTTACCCAGAGGACCTTTTCTTCTATCGCTCCCAAGCTATGGAATGGCCTGCCGGAGGAGACCCGGCATATTACCAGTCTTGACAGCTTTAAAAGAGCAGTCAAGACTGATCTCTTCCAACAGGCCTTCCCAGACTAGCATTTCCATCGCCTCCCATCTATTGCCTTGCTGCTTGCTAATAGTAATTGATGGATTGTTAATTGATGTGTATTTTAAGGAGTTGGTTTAGGTGGGTTGGTGGGTGGGGAGGACTGGGTATGTTTTTAATGTCTTTTAATGTATAATGTATTTCATGCTGTTCGCTGCCTCGATCCATGTGGAGAGGTGGGATACAAATAAATATCATCATCATCATCATCATCTCATGGTATATTCAAAGAATGATAGCCTCAATTTAGGCTTTCGGTGTCTAGTGAGAACTCAGGCTTGATTTGCTCTGGGATGCATTCATTTGTCTTTTTGGCAGCATCTGCAGCAGCCATAGCATCTGAAGAACTTTCCTCCACCACCACACTTCAAATATTTTATTTCCTGTTAGCCCTTTATCACACTTTCATAGGAATCCAGTGACTAAGTCTCCATCTTTTAAGACAGTTGATTAACATGCATAGATTTTAGGCTATTTACCTAAGCTCTTAACAACAATTTAACAACAATTTTGACCACAGGCTCTCTTCTGATCAGCTATATGGGGAAGCTTTGATCTGAATGCAGTTTGATTGATCATTTGTAGAATCATGAAAATTATAGAACTGAGGTCCCCTGCCAATTTACAATCCCACAAGAAGCCTCTGCCAATTCATAAAACCACAGCAAAAGCATCCCTTACAAGCAGCTCTCCAATCATCACTATCTAAATACTCCCAATGAAGGAGAGTTCATTCATTCCACTGATGAACCACTCTTACTGTCGAGCAATTCTTCCTAATGTTTAACCAACATCTCTGGTCTTTTCATTTTAATTCAGTGATTCCAATCCTATCCTACACATATGATAGCTGTTCCTATCCTATCCTAAGTTTACTCCATCCTACACATATGATAGCTGTTCAGACATATGAAGATGGCTACCTTATAACTTGTCAGAATTCCCTTCTCCAAGCTAAAAAAATCCCTGCTGTTCCTCATAGTACTTGCTTTCCAAACCTTGTCCTTAAGATATACTCTGATTTGTCAATATCTTTCTGAAACTAGATACAGCACTCCAGGGGAACTACTTTTCTTGCTCTGGACATGACCCTTCTGCTGGTACAGCCTGAAATTGCATCAGTGTTGCTGGAAACTACAGCACACTATTGCACATGTTTTGCTCATAGTTTAATAAGATTTGTTTACTTCCTGTCTGCCAGGGCCTCATCTATTCTCTAAGAATCCTGATATATTAGAGACATAGGCTTTGAGAGCACATTTGAAAGTATGGTTCTGTGGGGGTTCTATTTCAGGACTCTGCAGCAAAAGGGAAAAATTGCGAATGCTCATGTCCCATGTTATTAAATGGCAGAGACATTAGTGTGGATGCTACAGCACGTCTGTGGGCACATTGCCACCTTTTTAGGTATAGGACATGACACTGTGATTGTTTAAAACTGCAGATCCAGAGGTTACTTATACAGAGAGTCCATTGTACCTTTAAGGCCACTGGATGCAATTCATCTGACCTGGTGTGTGTGTGTGTGTGTGTGTGTGTGTGTGTGTGTGTGTGTGAGTGTCTGAATTCATTTAAGGTAGCTAGGTGTTCCCATGCTATCCCTTTACTGATCTTGGGTTGCAGTCCCCTTGCTCTACCATTTATCTTATTTTTACCAGTTTGTATACCATTTGCGAGAGGTGGGTGGGTAGAAAACAGAACCAAAGTAGGCATCATACCATTCTGTTTCTCTATGTCAGCCACTATCATTTTGTCATCTTCTCCATGCAATGGATCTACTGCATCCTTGTTCTTCCTCTTGGCTCCACATGTAGCCAAAGAATTCCCTTTAAATTATTTTTAACTTCTGAAGAAACTGTTCAAGTAACAATCAAATAACAGCTAAATGATAAATAGTTCAAATAACTAACCTACCAAATGTAGTATTAATTTCCTTTCCAGAGGAAATGTAAAATAAATTCATAAATGTCTCTAAAGCACTTACAATACAGTGATAGCAGTCGAGATAGCTTCTGAATAATGTGTCTAAGTGCCAATTTTTATATATTTTTTCTGAGTTGTGTCACATGGAGAAGGTGAAAATAAGTCTTTCAGTGCATTTGTTAAAGTGCCTTCCACTTCTGAACAGATAAAACAATAGCAACAGATGAAATGTATGTATCCATCATAATACTAATTATATACAACTTATCATTTCTGCCCATCTTCACAAGAACACAATGGAACAAAAAAGTCTTGCCTTCAATACACCACTATGACAATATATTTCAACAAAAATGTTATAATGAACAGGCATAATTTACTACAAGCTTCTGCAGCTTCCTTTTACTCAGGTTTCAACAGAAATCAGTACCTGGTAAGGAACACGTCCCTGTAAAATGAACTGTTCAGTTAGAGGTCTTCTTACTGAAGTATATAATCTTGTATACATCATAAATCCTGCGTAGAGCTGTTGAGAGCCAGCAGACCAACTGTCAAACATCCAAAGAGAGCCAATGAGGTGTAGTGGTTTGACAGCTGGACTACAACTCTGGAGACTAGGGTTCAAATGCTTGGTCAGCCATGGAAATCCAGTGGGTAACTCTGGGCAAGTCACATTCTCTCAGCCTTGGAGGAAGACAAAGGCAACTCCCCTCTGAACAAATCTTGCCAGGAAAACCTCACAGCAGGTTTGTCTTCAGGTTGCCATAAGGTGGAAATGACTTGAAGGCACGCAATAACAAAAGCTGCGTAACAATTTTTTTTTTTAAAAAAACAAAGTTTATTGGACTACTTGAAACAGACTTCAGTGGGGTACAGGCGGACTGTAGGAAAGAGGACAGTACAGGGAAAACCTAAGTTGCTATGTGCCTTCAAGTCATTTCTGATATATGTTGACTCTAAGGCAGCGGTTCTCAACCTGTGGGTCGTGACCCCTTTGGGGGTCAAATGACCATTTCACAGGGGTCGCCGCTCCTCTATCCCGCCCCGCCCCCTTTTGAAAGAAGGTGGCCTCACAGCCAATGGGAGCGCTGTTTCTGAGACCCCGCGCTGGGAGGAGGTGAGAGGAGGCATGCTGGGCGCGTGTGGGGACATTTCCCCACCTTTCCCTGCTGGGCGGGGGGGCAGAGGTGGGGAGAGGAGACCCCGTGCTGGCAGGAGGTGAGAGAAGGTGTGCTGGGCGCATGTGGGGACGTTTCGCTGTCTTTCCCTGCCAGGTGGGGGGCAGAGGTGGGGAGAGGAGACCCTGCGCTGGCAGGAGGTGAGAGGATGCGTGCTAGGCGCATGTGGGGACGTTTCGCCGTCTTTCCTTGCCGAGCGGGGGGGCAGAGGTGGGGAGACCGAGAGGGGCTCGTGGGTGTAGCGTGGTCAAGGGGCTACAGTGGGTATTGCACCCCACTCCCGAGCCCTCAGAGGGACGAAAGGAGGAAGGAAGGGGCACCCGTGCGACATGGGAGTGAGAGCGTCCAAGCAGCTGCGCTCCCTTAAAGGGAGGGAGGGAGGGAGTGAAACAAAACACGTCTGCTTATGCCACCGCCATCTTTCCTCTCTCCCTGTCCTTTCCTCCCTGCGCCTCGTGTAAAATGTGGGCTGTTTCGGCATTGCCTTTGGGAGTGACTGGCTTTTTGAATTGTGGAAACCTAACATTCAGAACTAGAACTACTGTCTTAATTTTGGCATTGATGGACGCTTTCTGTGCTTAAAAAAAAGGGGGAGGGTTACCAGTTTTTAGGCATTAGAAGTCTATCCAGAGCAGTGATTTAGGGCAGTGTTTCCAATCTATTCGATGTTGGAAATAACTAAGAAAGAAAGAAAGAAAGAAAGAAAGAAAGAAAGAAAGAAAATAATGTTGTGGTTGGGGGTCACCACAACATGAGGAACTGTATTAAGGGGTTGTGGCATTAGGAAGGTTGAGAACCACTGCTCTAAGGGGAGTGTATCATACCATTTTCTTGGCAAGATATGTTCAGAGAGGTTTGCCTTTGCCTTCCTCTGAGGATGACAGAGTGTAATTTGCCCAAGGCCACTGAGTGGGTTTCCATGGCTGAGCAGAGATCTGAATCATGGCCTCCAGAGTCACAGTCCAATGCCCAAATCACTACATCATACGAGTTTTCTGGTATGGGTCAAAATTGGTACATATCACATTGTATTTTGCCCATTTTCAGATTCTAGCAGATTTCACTTACTGCAAATGTTTGTGATAACTCTGTCTAGATATTGCATGTTTCCTAAACAAATTAAGAATATTATAATTTGCATTTAAATATAAAATAATCTAAATCTTTAGAAATTCTTTCTAGGATTATTATATTTATCTTCACAATAAACTTCATAACACCAGAAAAGCTCAGATGAAGATTTCAGTCTTATGTTAGATCAACATAAGTAGTGTGCCAAATTGTACATATTACACGTATTTTCTATTTTTGTGTACTTTAAAATTTGCCTACCTCTATCATTTCCAGAGATAACAGAAAACAGAGATAGTATGTTTTCTTCTATTAATGCCAAAATGCTTCATGTGATATTCAACATTTCACGTTAAAATGCGTATCTTAGAAATGAAAGCCAACATCATTTAGGAAATGAACTGCATATTTCAGTGCTTTCTTTGCAATAACCTTTATTACAGAGAACAGTTTGCCTTGGGTTATTCAACAAAACTAGTGATGCAACAACTTGCATGTGTAAGTTGCTATGCAAGCTCTAAGGCTGTAGGATTAATTGACAGTGACAAGCTATTCAGTTGTAATAACCTCTCTCAAGAGCTTTAAAATTAATTAAACTGAAAGCTCAAAATATTGTTTTACAGTTAAAAACTTCAGTTAATAAATACTGTATGTTCACTTTGGTGAAGCAGGATAATTTAAAATTCCATAGGAAGAAAATTCCAGAGCTTGGCCTCAAATATGGGAAACTTTAAGCAACTTAAAATACTATCCACGGAATTTTATAAAGTTGATTTTCTATCTTGTTACAAATAAAACTTTTTAAAGACAAGCATAAAAAAATTAGTTTACAGTTAAAAACTTTGGTTAATAAAGACTAAGTTTTGACTTTAGTGTAGCATAGTATCTTTAAAAAAATGAAAGAGGGAAAATTCTAGTTTGACTTCAAATATTTAAGCAAGCTGTAAAACTTTCAGAATTACATTGTTATATCATTATAAATAAAAAACCTCAATAAAATAAAAAATGCAAGGCTCATACTGAAAATAATGCCTGTGTATTATTTTCTCTGAAACAGTTTATCCAAATGTGATACCATTATATCACCAGATAGAGCAATTCTTACTGCATGACTGACATCATTTCTGTATTTCCAGGTGTTGCATAACCAGAGATATGATACAGAAACAATGAACAGTGATCAAGTCCTTGACCAAAGAAGGACGTAGTTCTGCCACCATCCACAGAAGGCTCAAAAATGTGTATGGTGAGGTGACAACTGCTGAGAGTAATATGCAAAGATGGGTGGAAAAAAAATAAAGATGGCAAAACCAATGCTGAAGATAAAGAGCTTAGTGGAAGGCCATTGATAGCAGTCACTGGTGAAAACCAAAACAGGGTGGATGACATGATTCATGCAGAATGGTGTATAACTGTCCAACAGATTGTTAAGGAATTTGGCTGTGGTCACAGTGCTGTTGTCTGAGACCATCCACAGCCTTGGATACAGGAAAGTGTGTGCCAAGTGGGTTCCTCATCAGTAAACAGCTGATTTGAAAGAGAAGAAACTGCACAAACGTTTGGAACTGTTGGCAACATTTGAAGCACATGAGGACACCTTTTTA
Source organism: Ctenosaura bakeri (assembly GCA_948474755.1). NCBI lineage: Eukaryota > Metazoa > Chordata > Lepidosauria > Squamata > Iguanidae > Ctenosaura > Ctenosaura bakeri. Next base: position 189,847 of record CAOLHI010001022.1, read on the forward strand.
GGGAATGTATGCCACCTGGGCGTAACTGTATGGCCCAGAGATCAAGAATTAATCCAGCAAATGGCTGCACTCCACTTCCCCAGACCAAAGAAATTGAAAAGGCAGCACTAAGCACAGATTATGGTGAATGCCTTCTTAGATGACAAGTGGGTGATTTTGCTTGATTTCCTTAAGCAGGAGACAACCATGAATAGTGACTGCTATGTTGCATTACTCCAGAAACTTTGAGAAGACCACAGAAAGAGAAGACCACAGAAGCAGCTCAATTCAATCCAGTTACCGCATAAGAATGCACAATCCCACACTTCTTTTGCAACATCACAGGTTCTTGCACATATTGGATGCCCAGCAATGTCACATCTACCTTACAGCCCTGATCTGGTGTCCACAGATTTTCACTTGTTCAGTCAGATGAAGGGAAGCCTTCAGGAACAGTGCTCCAATGATGTAGGCAAAGTGGGAAATGCTATCAGACACTGGACCAGGAAGTGCCTGAAACAGTTTTTCCAAAGCGGATTTGACGAGTGGATTCATAGGTGGTGTAAATGCATTGTCACTAGCAGGGGCTATTTTGAATAGTTCCATGTTGTGGACAAAGAGTTCTTTTATATGTGCATGCAGCTGCATACATCTGATGTTTTAATAAATGAGTTATGGCCTGACAGATATCACTTTCAGTGTGATCCTTGTACAACTATCCAAGGAGCTTGAGAAAAGTGAACAGATGCATTTTGTCCCTCAAAATGCTCTCTGAAAAACTGAACCTCAAATCAGGTGTAACACATGACTGTCTGCTTACTAGAACAATGAGTGACAATCCCTACACTTCTTTTCGGTATCCTTAATTTCTCACCTCCTTTTTGCTTAAAAGAAAGAAATCGAAAGCTTGCCACAGTTTGCAAACCATAGTTTGCTTTCATTCAGTAAAATGGCAAACTAGAAACAGAAGTTTCTAAACTCCACACACAGAAAAAGGAGAATGGAGAAAGCAATACTGAAGGGAAGGTGGCTGACGCATTTACTTAAAAACTCTTGAATGTTTTTAGGTTTGAACTGAACTACAGTTCTTCAAACTGATGCTGTTTTCTAAAGAAGAAAGTGTTACTCCTGTGGGATCTGTACTGGAAATTAGGATCACTGGCTATTCAGAAGAATCACAAAAGGAAAAAGATCTGGCTTAAGCATGAATTGAGTGGAGAGAATGAGAAGTCTATAACAGTGTGCAAAGAGATCTCAGTAAAAGAATAGATTGAACTCGATATAGATAGAGCAAAAAAGATAAAAGAAAACAATAATCCTGTATATACAACAATGGTCTCCTAATTAGATTTTAGAGACACAGCTTGCTGAAGGCATAATATCAATAAAGATTGTCACTTGTACTACAGGCAATTGCCATATGAAACTTTGCCAAATAATGTACTAATCACAAGAAGTACGTAGGGATCCAAAACAGGGTTTAGTTACAAAGAACAACAACAATTCATTCTCATTTGTCCTACAACCTCCTCTTGTTACAGGCAAAAATGAAGGTTGTGTCAAAATCTAAAGGCACCCCATGATATTGAATTCAATCCATGTTATATCAATAAAGCCAAGATGCCATCTGACTATCCTCCTACACATTCAGATCTAATTTCCATATATAAAAATATTTAGGTAACTCTATTGTAAACTCAAAACCCATTTGCCCATAGAATAGGACAAATCAGAGAACTACTTAGTCACAGAGTCAACTGGAACACGCACTAAACTAGATTATCTACCAAAGACTGATATTTGCTTATGTGAAACTACTTTGAACATCCAAAAATGGAAAACTCCACAATAACCTTGTTATTGTAAACAGTATTAGTGAGAGAAAACTGGTAAAAAATAGTGTCTCCAGCTGACATACAACTTGACATGAAACAAACACTTCAAATAATGTAAGTCAGCCAGGGAAAGAAGAGGCCAACATCAGAAAAATCTGCAAAGCATGTCAGTTGTGTCACTGACACAGAAAGGAAACAGTAGTGTTGAACAAAAGGATGGCAAGCAGGGTGGTGAAAAATAAAAGGAGGGCAACTGCCGCATGAGAACAAAGCTCCCTGTATACAATACTTGCCTGTTCTTTTGTTAAAACAGGTGAATTACTAAATTCCTCAGTAAAAGATAGCTTCTGTTTGGGACAGTCTGCCTTTATCTTTCACTATACAGTAGCACCAAGATGTGAATTCCATTTCAGCCTGCATCCTCATCAAAAAGGCAGCTGAAGATGTGGGGAGCTGAACATTGTCTTGTCTTCATATTAGCAGTCTAATTGAAAGTTTCTGAATATAAGGTACACATAAGTAGGAACTGACTCTGATTCCCTCTCTACACCACTGCTCTCAAGGCTGACTGTACTAAGCAGTAGGAAAAATGAGGAACAGAACAAAATTTAACAGGCATTGAGGGAGAGCACCCAATCAGTACAACGTGTTGAATGTCTATTGACAGATGGACAGTTAAGAACACCCCAATCTGTTTCACGGTCTGTGACCTTTAAGGAAGTTTCTTTTGTATCTTAGAGAAGTTTTTTAAACAAACAAGCAAATCAAATGGATGTTGCTAATCTGCACAATTCACCACCACCCCTTTTGAGATGACATTTGCAAGTGCAAGGACAGCATCAAAAATACATAAACAGAATAAAAATAGGCAAAACCTTTACAATCTTCCTGTAATTAGTTTTTATCCTTTCAATTTTTTTAAAATTTTCAAGTGGCTAGACACTTCTGCCCAAGGCAAATTACTCACTGTGAACAAGGAAGCAAAAGTCTTTCCACATCAGCAACAAGGTGAGCTTTGTAAAACCTTCAGCATCATATTCTACCACTCCGCTATTTTAAAAAAAAGTATCAGTTATTAATACTGAAGGATATAATTGGATTAGAATATGAACAGAGATCAGATAACATGTTAGATGTCTTCTGGTGAATCCATATCTGTATGTCGCAGATCATCACAGGGCATAATATTTGAGTTTCTTTCTATTCCTAATTTTCTTTTTTTGTGCCAGAGGAGGAAACTGGAAGCCAGGGAGGTATTACGCTGTTGACACAATAGGAGGGCCATTTGTCTCTCTCATATGTAGATCCAACAGCCTTGCTCTTCCCCAGCTGCATAGGCTCTTTAAGCACTATTATGCTCCATGAGAGGTCCCTCCTGAACAAACAGCTCTTTGATTGCATGCATAAGAGGTTATTTGTTTAATATTTATACTTGTTTTGCTACCAGTAAGTACCCACAAAGGCTTACAGAAAAGGATAATAATATACTGAAGAATAAATATACAATCTACTAAACAAATTGAAAACAAATAATCAAATATAGTAATTAAAGCAATTAAGAACAGCAGAATTAAAACCTGGAAGCTAATGTGGAGAAGCAGTTTGAGTATTGGACTCCAGGAGTAGAGGGTGCAAATCCCTGGTCAACCATGGAAACCTGTTAGGTGACCTTGGGCAAATCACACACTCTCAGCCAAAAACACACAAAAACACACTCTCAGGCAAAAAATAGCAAATCTCTTCTAAATAAATCATGCCAAGAAAACCCTTCATTGGTTCATCTTTGGGTTTCCATAAGTTGGAAATGATATGACTGCATACAAAACACACATACAGAGGCTGTTTGGAACACAAATATAAAATTTTATCTAATTGTGCTCTGTGGTGGTGGAAAGTAACTCTACTTGCACTAAGTGGGGCACTCAATTTTTGCAAAACTTTTTCACTTCCCGTATCTTCTGTGTACTTCTAAAACTTGTTCCAAAGGGGTGAGAGACCTTCTGGAACTCCATGGGGTACAATACATGTGGATTTTCCCAGTTAAAGGAGATGGACAAAGAGCAGATGCCTCGCCATCTACAAAGGGAAATGCTTTCCAATAGTATAAAGCCACCACTGGCTAAAGTCCATTTTAAATTTCTATCTGAAAAACAACCAAGAGGAAACCAGGGACAGTTTTTTTCCCATAAAATTTTTATTCTATGTTCCATCTCAGTGCAGATCAACTTGAAGACATGATATTATTTATTATTTAGCAACTGTATGATTTTTTTTTAATCAAATAGGAGCGCAAGTGCATATGGATCTGGATTGTGGTAGGAGTGTTCTTTTGGGCATAAACCTAAGTCTAGAGTGGGAGGTTACAGTAGGAAGGGACAAAGGATAACCTTTTCCCTGCTTCAGCTGCAATCTCTGTCTTCCCCTAAAGAGATAGCTATTTGTGCCTGGAAAAAAGCTACCATTGTTAGCCCCACCAAGCTTAGAATTGAACTGATACCACTTGCAGCACTAGTGATTTCCACTTGGATCCTAGGTTTACTTTTGCAAGTGGAAGAGTTTCTTTACTTCACAGGAGGGTTTTTTGTGTGTGTGATTTTTGTTGATTCTCCCTTTGCCATAACCTCCTCACTGTACCACCTCTTTCAGGTGGTACAGAAGAAGGTGAGACTCACCTCCTCCCCTTCCCTGTTAGCCTTTTTTGTGCTGTTGTTAAGTAAGCAGTGCAATGAAGAGGCTAATGAGGGCTGCAATTCCAAATATCTACACTTTGAACAACCTGTACTGAAAACTACATGTGCTATTAGTAAATATAGCCAGGATTAAGTAGCTGGCTAGAGTACAAAAACAATTTATTTTGGTTGCATTCCATTTGAAAAATGATGCAAAAATACTTACGTTCCAAAATGACTCAAAAAGGCTGCAATATATTCTCTTCTTTTATGGTAACCCTGAATAACATATTGTACCTGTAACAGAAAGTAAGGGGAAAAAATGAAGACAGGATAAAGATGAACAACAGTACCAGTTCTTCCTTTTAACTGTTTTACTAGGAAATGCTTCTTACTGTCTTTTTATAACACAGTTCACACATTTTCCATGTACTTAGTTTAAGAGAATGGGGTTGCTGGGGTTGTAAAGCACTGTTTTTACACACCTCAGCAACAAAAAATCAGTGGGTGAATAAATACACTCACAGAAAAATTACTCAGTATATTTGATACCTTAAAGATCTACAGATATATTAATATTTAAGGTGCTGCCAATGTTGTTGTTTTTACAACAAAATAACATACTGCCCTCTGGAAATTCACATATGGGAACAGTGTCAGCTAGATACTAAAGATAATCCCTCCAAAATAACATGTAAGAGAAACCTGAGAGTTCCAAGACATTTTGAAATACATCAAAGAGGAAATTTTATGGTTATTCTACTTTGCTCTGATTTGCTTTGCCAATACTGAAGTGCTTAGGCTAGAAAAATGCCAACTGGAAGGCAGGCATAATGCCACAAAACACTGAATTACAGACGTACTTGAGAGATGTTGTTCTTTGCATGTGTTCTGGGCCAGGGTGCCACTCATATAACTCTCCATTATTATATGAGAATGGCAACTTTCTACAACCTCTTACAGGATGAAAGAAAATGAAGTGTACATGATGTTTATATTGGCTGTGTTAATCTTGGATTACCTTGGCTGGCAAACAGCTGTGCTAAATTACTTGAAATAACCATGATACAATCAGTGCTAAGAGCTATGTTACACCCTCTCAAAATAAAATAATTCTATTTATAAAATTGGATGCTTTTCAGTTTATACAGAAATGCTTATTTTGAATGCTTTAAATGGGATCTAAAATGTTACTCTGGGAATAGAAAAAATAAGATAAGCTAGGTTTCTTTTCTTAAAAAAACCCCCAAAGGTTAAAAACAGTCTTGTGTATTTGAAAACTACAAAAAAACAAAACAAAAACAAAACACACTTCAATAGGCAGACACAACAAAAACAGCTCAAAAGATAGATTCCAAAATAATTATAGAAATGCATTTGAAAGAATGTTTCATAAAATGGTAATTTCTAGGCTTCCTTTAAACAAGAATGGTTTACATTGGAAAAAAAAAAGGACAAGTCTGGAGTACTTGATAACTAAAGCTCTGAGCTACTGTTACTGTTTTAAAAGTTGTGAGGTTGCAATCCAAAAGACCACACGTAGTCTTTTTAAACATCTCTTTTATTAAACCCTATCCCCTAAAACCAGTTCCTGAAAGTTGGAAGGGAGTACTAATGTGATTACGCCACCATTAGACCCAAGAGATTGCCTTCAGGTAACATGGCAACTTTGCCATGTATATATGGGCCACTTGGATACTGGCCTAAATATAAGTCTTCCAAGAAACTTCAGATGTATTCTACTCCTATTTGTATAGCCACTCTCAGTTGTTTGAAGTACAACAGCTTTTGAATAAACAGCAAAAAGGTCAAAGGCTTGTGTTTCTCCTAACAAAAATACTTTACTTGTTTTTGGTATGCTTACTGTGAAAGATTCCAAATGAACACAGCTTTAGCTTTATGGTTGAGACAATTATAGTATGTCAAGATAACCACCAATGTAGCTATAAATCAGGGAGGTACTGCAACTTGGTGCCATTTGGATGCTTTGGACTACAGCTCCCACAAGTCCTGAACACTGGTGATGCTAGCTGGGGCACAAGGAAACTGTAGTTCAACACTTCTAGAGGAGACCAAATTTCCTACTACAGCTCTAGACCAAAAGATCTCTTTATCCTGAAGGTTATATTTCTATTTATTTTTGTAAACATCTCTTCATCAAAAAGAGGATTTCTTTAAGCACTTTTGGTAGTTGCAAGCATTTATTATTTAGCTACTACCATTGTTTCTTAAAAAGATGAAAGAACTGATCCTGAGGGGGGTTGTTGTTGTTGTTGTTGTTATTCATTTTTGTAAACATCTCTTCATCAAAAAGTGGATTTCAGAGTACTTTGGACAGGCGCTACTGTTTATTAAAAAGAAGAAAGAATATAACTGATTCCAAGGGTTTCTGCTGGAAGCATCTAGCAGAATATCCTTTCTTCTTTTGAATATGCTGTTAGCCATAGGAAAATGCAGTAGCTGGCTGGGATACAAAGAGCTATTTTAGGTGTGACTGAATCTCAGCATACTCAGGGGGAATATGAACTTTTTTCTCTTTTAGAGAGAGGAACTTGTATAACATGCTGCTTTTGGAACTTCTTCCACTTAAGAAAGTGCGCACCATAGGGAAGTAATGCTTAAGAAATACAAGCCTAATGCTCTCCCTGGTATGGTGGGGCATACAATTTAATAATAATAATAATAATAATAATAATAATAATAATAATAATAATAATAATAATAATTATAAAAAATGTAGCTGTTTAGGATTTTGTGTGGGAAACATGTATTTACTGTCTTACCTTGTTGGTTAACAGCTGGCATACTTGGGGCACATAATCAATAAGGCAGCCACCACCTGGGAAAGCAGGTATATGAAGGGCGGAAGATCCTCCGAGAGCACTAGAAAGATACATTCAGTTAACATTAGATATTGATTCTGTGATTTTTATACCTTATACTTTTCCAGATGTTTTATTATGAATGTTGACTCCCCCAAAATATACAACTACATGATTATAAACAAGTTAATACAATGTATTCCCATAATATTCATACCATATATATAAACATGTAAATTAGCATTACATCAAATTAATTACATGATAGTTTGGGTATAGGAAAATCACCCGAATCTACAGTCAGCCCTTCACATTTGCAGGTTTGACTTTTGTGAATCTGATTATCTGTGAGTCTGAAGGTCCACACCCTCCTCCTCTTCACCTGGCACCACCACTCCTCTCCCAGATCCTCAGAACAAGAAAACTCCACTCGGTTTTAAAGACAACACCAGCAGCCTACCACTGTGCAGTGCTTCCCTCCACTGCTTTCCCCTTCTCCTCATGCCTCTCCCAGTCCCAGCAACAGCAACCCCTCACTCCTCTTCCTGCACACATTAGAAATTTCAGCTTTTCCCAGATTCTCAGAACAGGAAAAAGAGAAGGTTAACATTTTTAATCTTCCATCTAGACTGCTGATCACTACATCAGCACTCTTGATGTCATGTTCCAGGCCTTCTGTTGACATCCGAATAATCATAAACAACACTCCCTCATGTGATAATCAGACCGGTACAAAATGCATGCCTTAACCAGTGGGTTATTTTTAAAAAACAAGTAAAAAAAGAGAGATTATTCTAATTATTAAGCACTCACAGGCCAAAAACCCCATGGAGTACATGCACCAGATCTCACTGCTTCTGTCAGGATCAGTAATCCCCCTTCCTGCCTGTAACACCATATATGCTCTTCCCAAACCCACTCCAGAGGTTTCTAATTTTTTAAATCTATTTTTCAATTAAATATCTGAATCTATTTTTGTATGAAGAGCTTTCAAACATTTTTCAACCCAGAAATGGCTTAGATGCATCAATAGTTTTATTTGTTTCACTCTAAGGACAATTTCCCAGACTGACCATATTTTAATGTTTGAACAGTCTTGAAAGTCACGAAAAAAGTTGTAAAGCAGCTAGGCTATGAGTCCACCAACCTTTTTATAGCAAAGGGAAAGGTATAATGGAAGACAATATCTTCCTTGAGGACATTAGAACATTAGATTTATGGTTGTCTTGAGAAATGTACAAAGCTGAGGCAGGTTCCACTTAACAAAATGTTCCAGGAAAGAAAGGTATTGTTTGACAATGAAGATATAAATTAGTGAGGGGAAAACAGATATGGAAGTTTTATATGGAGAGGTGTAAAGTGCCATGTACTGTTAAGGTCTCTTATTTTGAAAGTTCTGCAGTTAATAGCTAAAAGTTCTGTGGTTAATAGCTAAAAAAAGTGAACAATCTTAGTTAAAAGGAAATAGCAAGATTAGATTGTTGAAAGTACTAATTGTTTTGTGTTTTAGGGGGTTGGTTTTGGGGGGGGTTGGTGGGTGTGGAGGATTGGGTATGTTTTTAATCTCTTTTAATGTATTTAATGTATTAATGTTGTTCGCCGCCTCGATTCATGTGGAGAGGCGGGATAGAAATAAATAAATAAATTATTATTATTATTATTATTATTATTATTATTATTATTATTATTATTATTATTATTATTGTGACTGTTCAACCACATGGAAAAATTAACTTATTCTAGAAAGTACCCATTCAAATACTTTGTTACTTTAACTGCCCAGAACAAATCTGTACCACTATTTGGAACATTTACATTCACAAGAAAACAGGAGACAGAGGTGTTCACAGAATTCTGCACAGGTACCTATTTAAATGCACAACACTTTTTTCCAACACTCTTCAAAATTCCATGATTCATCATCCAAAAAAGGAGATCATGTTGTTATTTTTGTTCTTTCTTCAAGCAGACTCTGACTTACAGCAATCCTCTCATAGGGTTTTCTTGGCAAGATTTATTCAGGGGAAGTTTGCCACTGCCTTCCTCTGAGAAAGTGTGAATTGCCCAAGGAGTTAAAATAAAATTAGGAATCCTTCATGTACACTAAGGCTAACTAATACACATATAATCTGCCGTTTATTTTTAAAATACTTATTCACTCTTTGTATTTTGTTTTTTAAAAAACATATCCCTTTTAGTTGTAAAAAAATAGTAAAATTAATTTGTGGTATTTTTTGTAGATCTTTGAACACTTCTTGTACCATTCAGTGTACAGCACTTTTCAAACATAGATAATGCATTTGCCTTATACAGTCACACTTACACAGTCACATAGAACATTTCAGTTGCAACAACCCACATTTATTTGATTTTCATTTATTTGTTTAACTACTCATTCCACAGCTTTCAGAGAAACATAACCCAGGTGATTAAAACAGAAATACAGTAAAAGAAACTGCAGAATAAAATCCTACAGAAAAATATTCAGAGAGAGTCAATGAGGGTTGGACTACAACTCTGGAGATCAGCGTTCAAATCCCTGCTTAGCTATGGAAACCCACTAAATGACCTTGGGCAAGTCACATTCTCTCAGCCTCAGAGGAAGGCAAAGGCAAACCCTCTTTGAACAGATCTTGGCAAGAAAACCTGTGCCTTAGGGTTGCCATAAGTAGGAAATGACTTGAAGGGAGACAGCAACAAAACAACCAGAGAAGCTTAAAGTATAGAATCAGTTGCAGAATAATGCATTAAAGCAAACAGTTGCATGGAAAACATGCCACTGCTGCCACATATTATATTGTATCCATTTGTATCATTATCTACTAATAGTGAACTAAATCATGTAACTGCCATATCTTACTTTAGCCAAATGATACCATCTGTGCACAAAAAGCGTGGTAACAATAGGCTTGGGGAAAACAGCAAGATTAGCAGAAGTACCATGCCAATGCAAAGCAACTAAAGAGGAGATAATTCTCCCCTCAGGAACTATATAGCCTAGTAAGGACTGAGCATGCTTAGGGGCATGGGATGCAAAATGACCTGGAAAACTGTGGGGAAGGGAAAGAAGAGAAACATTCCATATTGTTTTGTAGCAGGTCTGCTTTTGTGACCAGCCCTAAATACTTCACACTTTATCTTTCAGCAATTTGTTCAGGATGTACTGTATATATATATATATATATATATATATATATATATACATACATACATACATACATACTGTATGTGTGTATATATATAGATATATATATATATATATATATATATATATATTATTGCTGGGAGCACTGGCAAACATTGCTGCTGTTGTTGCTGTTGCTGTTGTGAGCCTTCAAGCTGTTTCCAACTTAAGGTGAACCTATCACAGGGTTTTCTGGGGCTGACTGTATGGGACATGCCCAAAGTCACCCAGTGGATTTCCATGGCCATGCAGAGAATCACATCATGGTACCCATGGTTGTAGTCCAATGCTCAAATCACTGCACCACCTTGGTTGCCTTGGCAAACACAGTAGTAGTTTTTTTTAAAAAGACAAAAATAATAAGTGATACATGCATTCTTAACTAAAGAATGTAACTAAGAAAAAGAAGAAAAAACCTCCCTACAGCTGTGTTGCTGGATATACAGATAATGATTATTAATTCTGCCCTACTTTCTGAGGTGTCTGTAGGCAAAAGGACATACTTAAAAACTAAATCCACTAGAATTGGCTAGCCCACAAATCTTGAGATACCAAATTTCTGATTCATCTGCCAGAACACAGCTAAATAGGATAGAGTTTCCATTTCTAGAACCATGTCAGCTTGTGTCAGCTGAAGGACTATGTGTAGAATTTGCTGGTCTTTTTACACTACTACATATTTCTGGAATTTTAAAATTTTCTCCTCTGCAGTGCTAGTACTGCAACCACAAGATTGTGAGTTCGATCCTGCCAGGCTCCAAGGTTGACTCAGCCTTCCATCCTTCCGTATGTCAGTAAAATGAGTACCCAGCTTGTTGGGGGCAATTAGCTAAAACACATTGTAAACCGCTTAGATAACACTCAGTTGATAAGCGGTATAGAAATAAATGCTATTGCTATAGAAATAAATGCTATATTTGCTATACCAGTTCCAGTTTGGTGCAGATAAGAGCTAATATTGCATCTCTATTTGGGGACTGGCAACAAGTATTTGGATGGGAGACTACCAAAAAAATACTAGATGCTGTAAACTATATTTCAGAAGAAGCAACTGGCAAAATCACCTTTCAGTATTCCTTCCCTAAGAAAATCATATGAAATTCCTGGGGTTGCTACCAGTCCATAGGTGACTTGAAAGTGAGTGCACACATGTACACTTACACAATCAAGTAACAAAAGTGACAAGAGAATCGCTCTCTCCTTCCCAAGTACAGAATTAACATGGCTACATGAAACTGATCGGGGCCACTTTGGGATTAAAACGGGATAGTGATGATGGGTATCTGTTAACCAATTTTCTTTTGGGCTGAATTTACCAAAGAGAAAACAAAAACCTGTCTCTATCAGTTGCAAGAACCCAGTATCTGGCTCCAAAAGAGTTCTTCTGTAGAGATATTGATGATGATGATGAAGAAGAAGAACATGATTATCACCACTATATAAACATGAGCATCAACACCAGCAGGATTGCCACCATCCCACCAGCACATTCAGCTTTGCATGTATGCTCTACATATCATCTTCTCTAACTGAATTTAGCGGACAATCATCAGTAGTAGTACTTATTAGTAGCTGTATTTTGTGTCGCTGTGTAGAATTCTGTCTTCTAGTATACTGCATCCATGATCTTAAATGTTAACTCTCCACACTTTGCCTCTTTTGGTGGTATAAGATGACGATTCAAAATATGTCTCTGCTCTGAGCAGTGGCCACAACCCACCACTGCATCATATATGCTCATGGAGTTCTTGAGGAGCTTGGTCAAATTCCATTTTGATTTCCTTGCTGAGAAGGAGTACAGTGAAGAGATGATCCAAAGTTGGTCTTATCCATCTGAAGCACAGATCCACCACTTACCTACAGCTACCATCCTCAGAGTTTATACAAATATCGCAAATAATTTATTAAATTTATAGACATCCTATTATAATAAAAATGAACAAAATGATAGAAAAATATAGTAGCATATGCTCGAAGCATGAAACTTGGCGCATTCAATTCATTACTAAAGATAATTATCCACTGGGAGGCAACTCAACTAATCAAATGTTAAATCAATCATATTAACATTAATCAATTACATTTACCCTACTTGCTGGCATATGACTCACTTCCCCCCCCCAAAAGTATTGTTTGAAAATGGGGTGCATCTTATGCACTAGTGTGTCTTATACACTGGCAAATAGTATTTCTGAAGTATAAATGGGGTGCGTCTTATACACTCGTGTGTCTTATACGCCGGCAAATACGGTAAATAGCAGTAAAAAATTTCTTAACCAGAAAAACATTCATCAATTTTACCGATTATGACACTTAAAGGGGGATAAAAGAGGCAATGCCACTTAAATGGCGCTTGCCAATTTCACAGGTGGATACCAATTAATCAGAGATCCCACGTTATTCGTGTGTGTGTGTGAGTGTGTGTCTTCATGTCGCCTGCTGAATTATGGCAACCCCATGAATTTCATAGAGATTTCTTAGGCAAGGAAAATTCAGAGATGGTTTTGCCAGTTCCTTCCTTTTATAAGTTTTAAAATCAATTAATCTGATATATTTCAACTGTAAGTATACATCATAAGCAGCAGAGGTAAGAAGTAGCAGTCTAATTAAATTACAGTCTTCAACAAAACAATACAATAAAATTATAGCTGGAGAAAATGGAAAAGCAAAGCAACCTGAAGGGAATTGTTTCCAACGCCCATATTTGGGGTCAGACTAGACCGCCAGTTCTAACAGAGAATCCATGCCAAACTCCTGGTTAAGTGAGTAGGAAACTGTATTCTTTCTGGGCCACATATTACAGCTCCATGAAAAGGACAGCTATAGCTTGAGGTTCCTTATTTAGCTTACAGGCAGAGGGTCAAAGGAAATTCAGATTTCCACTATCTCAGTAAGGTTAAATTGAAACGCCCAAAGTATATTTTCCACATAGTAAACTAACCTTGTAAGTAGTCTTAAAAATGTGATGAATGAACATTTTTTCTAGAAGACACCATTAATTCTCTTGCTGAGCTTACTGTAACGTTATATACATGATGACATTTCTTTGTATTTCACCTTTCTATTATATCATCTAATTTTTCCCTCTATTGTTTGGATATGGAAAACAAATCCAGCCATTTTGCTTCTTTAAGAAAAACAGTACTTAGCATAAATCATTTTCCAGCATTTTATTTGCTAACTGTTTTAAGTCACACTTGCATCTGTGGCTATTTCCCCCCCAGTATTTGCTATACACTTGACAAATAAAAAATCCAAGTCCCTAGGAGGGATGAGATCAAAAAGGGTCTGTACGTCACAGTTCTCACTTTGTTAAATTTAATTTCATTGAATTAATCTCACATAGAAAAGAAAGAGCAAAGAGAGCAAGATGTTAGAAGTCCTTTACTTGTATTTGCTGCAAAAACTGAGAACAATGCGGCTTGATTTTATGAACCACAAGCATGCTAAAATAACATTTTAGTGATTTGCCATTGAGAAGTCACTGGGTACTTTTTGTTCTTCAGATATACTATCATTTAATCGATTACTTAACTTGAAATAATGATTCATCCATATGAACGCACAGAGGGGTCAATATGGTATAGTGGATAAATGCTGAATTTGAACCAAGATGCTAAGGGTTCAACGCCCCACTCAACTACCAAGCTAAAGAATTAGGGGACATTGGACTAATTGTTCACTCTGAGCAGTATCTACTGTATAAGGCTGCAGAAAGTATAAACACTGTGAAAAATCTTAAGAATGGCACTCTAAAATTTTTGGAGGAAAGGTGAGATATGCAGCTCATGTTTTCAACTTTGTATTGTTACTAATCATCATCCTCACTCTTCAGTTACAGCTTTTGCACTTGTCATTATGTCGTGTTTCAAGAGGATACAAGGCCCAGGAACTAGATTACTTGTTCTCTGGGGAAAAAAAACCCTTTCATATTCTCGCAAAATCAACAATGGCATCCAACATCACAAATAGTAGTTTCCTATTTAACTGAAGTCTGTGGCTTTCCCAACAAATGTTTCTTTGCACAAGAGGAGCTTTTTCATGTTCTCTATTTCAGGAATAGTGGAACAGACATTCTGATAATGTGTGCTTGTCCTTCCTCTCAGAAAAGGAAGGAAGGAAGGACGGACGGACGGAATTGGAATTCTGAGGGATAACAAGGGAAATGCAGTCACCTGCCCATGTACCTCACACGATGGTAGGACAGCCTTCTTCAACATAATGCCTTCAAGATTATTTTGAACTACAGCTCCCTCAATCTCTGACTGCTGGCCATGCTGACTGTGGCTGGCGGAACACAGCCCCAAACACCAGGAAGGCAAGATGTTGATGAAGAATGCTAGGGGAAAAGGTGTTGATTGTCTCTCAAATGGTAGAGGCTCTCACCTGGTTAAGACTTCATCTGGGAGCTATATTGTACATTTTAAAATGTGCTCATTATATTTCAGGTAGGTCGCACCCACCAACAAGCATGTATAAGACAACTGCACTCTCAATTACCTTCATATCCCATCCCACGTCCTTTCTTTTCTCCCGCTAACAGCAGCAGCGTAGTCAGCTGAGAACATCAGAGTAGTACTTTTCAAAATGGGAGGTAGGCCCATCTAGGGACACGAGAACAGTTGCCAAAGAAGCACTTGCTTCTTTTTTGATCTTTCTCAATATGTCTCTTTTCCAAGAGAGTAGACAGAGTGTCAGCCCCTCCTAAGCAGTAAATGCCGTGCACGTTTTTAATTATTATTTCTTGAGTGCCTACAGTAACTAAGAGTTGTAGATAAAATAAAAGACACAGGCCTTGCACTCAGGTTTACAGTCGAAAAGTAGGAACAGATGGTTGCTGTAGCCAATTTATCCACACAAGCAACCACTCACATGAGCAGTGTATTAGCGGAAAGGCTCATGGAGGGTCACTTCTCTTCCGAGATTAACTATGGATGATCAGCTAATCATGTGATAAAGCCTGTTTGAATCAAGCTGGTTGTCCTTTGATGAGTACGACAAAAAGGAAGAGAGTATGGACTGTAGAACATAAGATCTCCAAAAGTCTGCATCACTGCTGCTTTTTCTGTCAGAACTGGAGTTGAAAGTAGTTTCTCTAGCCCAGAGAACAGGAGCAGTGGCTGTGTACCTAAGGCAACACTAACACTCTGGTAAGGATACAAAAAAGTTCCTGAGATATTCTGCACAGGCAGGTAACCCAGTGGTATAGATCCTAAGCAGACCTTTAAAAAATGGCTGCTGGGCAAAATCTGACCAGCTATTATTGTACATCTGTATATGTGCTACATGGCTCATCTTATCCAAAATGGACTCATTCATAGTTTAAATGGCTTTGACAAATACCCTTCTGCAATATATATGGGCATGAGGTTTGTTTGTGTCAGTGAGAAAACCCTTTGTTATATCTGCAGATAAGGCCATAATTTTGGGGAGGGACTACAGCTCAGTGTTAGAGCACATGCTTTATTTACAAAAATTCCGAGGTCCATCCTATGGCATCTTTAAGACTGGGAAAGCCCACAGTCTAAAACACTGGAAAGCTGCACAGGCTAACATTTTAATTCAATGTAAGGGAGCTTGCTACATTTGTATGACTAATCCAAAACAGGGTGAGGCCAAATTATCAGAATAGTAAACAGTTCCAGGGGATTGGTGGAAATGGGCAGAACCCTTGAGCCTGAGGGATCCCACCCACTTTTGGCCTATCTTTTAGTTCAGTCAGTGAAAAAATACTAACTTTGCTTTCCACAGCAACAGCAAAAGGAAGCTCAGGCTGATGAGGTAATTGTACATGCCTTGGAGAGGGAATAAATAGGTAGATTTTAATTTAAATATACAACAGCATCTTATTTTTGTTCCAAGCAGGGAACTCAGTCAGAATTTGCAACCGGAGTCTGCAATAGGAAAACTCACACATCTGTGCATAACCACCTGAAGACATGGCTATGCCCAGGTAGAGGTACTATCAGTAGTGACCTGAGTTTAGAAGTGTTGAAACTAATATGTACTCTATATACTAAAACAAGAGATATGAGAAAGCATCATTTTTGTACTTGTAGCCTGTATCACTGGAAGCTTGTCTGGTTCTTAAAATTTTACACAGCGATGTGCCTGTAAATAAGAAACATTTCACATTAATTTAATGTACTTTAGTTATTCTAATGCAGTTATTATACCTTTCAGTATGTATCATGAATGATTAATATTGAGACATCTGTCATCACTGGTTTGAAACTGAATAGGCTGAAGTAATCAAAAAGGAGGAAAACCCCCCCACCAGTATTACTTCCTCTTCCTTGAAAATTTGGAATGAACAGGTATTACAAGCTTTTGATCTCCACCTACGTTCCTTATTTCCCCTTCCTTTTATTACTAATCAGTTTCTTTTATCTTCTGCCATGATTTTTTAACAGATTCATCATTTTTATATATTTCCCATTTCACACAGGAGATGTAAGAAGCCACATCAAAAAAAAGGATGTGACCACAAATGCTGTTTTGAGACTTTATGTTTCAAATCTGCTGTACGTTTACCAGTTTCAGATTCACTTGTCCATAACCTATCATGCATAACAAAGCATATTTTTTTACTTTTTTCTCTCAAAACAAGATAATTTTGTTCCTGTTGTTAGGAAGCAGGCACTGCAACTCAAGAGTCTGTAAATTTTACCACAATAAGCTTCCAAGCTGGACACAAACATTAAAAAAACACAATTCAATCAAAGCCTCAGGCAGGTTTTTTTTTTTTTTTTTGCTGTGAGTGAGTAGGTGCTCCCACTCTTTGTTCACCTGAAGAAAATAGAATTGGCCCTGAGAGATAGGACACGGCTCTAGATAACACTGCTGACAAAATGCAGCCTCAGTGTAAGTGCTATGGGAAGAATTGGGGAGGAATTGATGCCTTCCCTAAATATCTCTTTGTGTATCCTTAAGGAGATCCACATCTCACTAGAAGACCTGGATTTCATGTATGACTGTATCGTGTCTTTAGCACCCTTCCCATAACTAGCAAATGCAAGACAAGTACACATGCCTGCACTTTGGAGCTGTAATTACATAGGTCCAACACACTGATGAATTGGATGAGGTATCCAGACAATAACTTGAAGATAAGTATGGATTTCCATTGCTGAAACTAAGAAGCTTGATTGTTTATTACAAGCGCATAGAATATGGCTCAGTAGTCCCATATAAAGCCCCAAATTGTGCGAAAGAATTATGGGACATATATATTACCTATAAATAAATGGAATAATTCATTCTGTTTGGATATCCTTTTAATAGAGAAAAAGAGCCTTGCAGTCTGCTCAGCCAGGTAGAAAGAATTGTTTTTCTAAAAGCAACAGACTGCAGCTTAGGAGTAGAACATGTTTCACTTGGGCTCAGGTCTCAATCAGTTGTACTTGTTCCACTTTGGATTCAGTATTATTAATATTCTCTCTCAGCAAGTCTACCTGTGAAGAAGCATGTTACACTCGGCCTTCCACTTTTGTGGGTTTTGTATTCATGGATTATTTTATTTAATTTTAAATTTTTTAATTTTTTTAAAAAAGTCTCTGCATTTGTCCTGCCATGGAAAAATATGTTCTCTAAGAATCTCTAGGTTCTCTAGCACAATTGGACCTAGATATTCCTAAAGAGAACACTTCTCTAGACTTTGCGAGGTCTGCCAGCAAGACTCTGTGGTACACTTCTGCCAGAGGAGGACCTAGAGATTTCTAGAGAAGTGTTCTCAGATAAAACAGCAGTTGCAATTTTTGTTTTTATTCATGGTTTCTCTCTACTTTCATGTGGGTCTTGGAACCTAAACCCATGAAAGCACAAGGCTGACTGTACCTTAAAAAAAAATTAAAGCACCTAAAATCTCTAGCCTTCTTCTCTTCTCTGGACATACTAATAAATAGGAATGAAAGAGTACATTAGTCTCAAAATATAGGGTAATATAGTTTACAGTGGTTGAAGGTGGGGTACAAAAGTAAAGAAGAATCTTTCCAGATATCTCTTGCCATCTGCCACCCACCCACCATGCATGCCTCAGTTCCTGAGGTGTTACCCTGAGAATTTGGGGGTCCTGCAAGGGGCGCCCGGGTTGCCGATTAAAATACCAAATTGGGGAAAATTAGCTGGGACACTGGTTTGACTAGCTAGAGGCAGGGTAACGTTGCGAGATCTTTAACCCGATGTATACAGCGGCGGGTCAGAGGGTAGCTAGATGAGGTTTTTCCAAATAATATACAATTCTTTATTAAAGGCAAAAAGACACGAAAGACAGAACATAAACTAACTAGCTTGGAAAAAGAAACAGAGGTTTGTTCAGGAAAGGCAATATGACCTGTCTCATAGTCCTGGAGAGAAAAGGGGTTCCAGGGAAGAAAGCTCAGCGTGGGGCACTGAGGGGAATCCCTTAGACAACCAGCAGCAAGGCGGGATGGCAGTCCAAAGTGATCCAAAGACTGTTCGAAAGTGAGGGGTTTTTATAGGGAGTTTTGTGCCTGCTGGCAATGGCAAGCCAGGTGAGAACAAAAGGAGTTTTGGTGCTGGACAAAAGGATTTGGAAAGGTCAAGTTTAGCCTGATTGGATTTGTATTTGAAGCCAAAGCATGGCTGAGACGCTGATGGCCCAACATAAAAGAGTAACTTGATTGAAAGCCATGTGACTATTGTAAGGTTTGCGGCAGGAAGTTCCCTGAAGCTGCGGGGAAGGTTTGAATTGCTGGCTACAAAGAGGAATGGGATGTAAAACCATTAACGGCCGCTCTCTGTCCATGCTTGTCCAGAGAACTCACAAACACGTGAGATGAGGTAACTGCGAGCCAGTCCAGCTGAGGCCAAATTAAATGATATCAAAATGATATCCGGGTGTCCTCACCAGGGGTGCCATACCGGAAGTAACAGAGGGACTTTCCAGAAATTACTATGGAGATTTGCAAAGGTCAAGCGATTAAGAATAGGCAAAACAATTGTTTAAAACAACCAAACAATGAAAGAAAAGAAAGAAATCTCTTACTGAGCACTAAACATATATTTAGTACTAATGTATTTACCTGGCACTGCCTGGGGTTTTATTTTCTCAAAGGTAACAGTTGTTAGGAACACCTTAGGAATCACCCTACCTTACCTTAGGAGTTAGATGTGGTTGAAATGCACAGATTTGAGATCCTGTGTCTCTAATTCCCCAAATTGTGTTGTTCAGTACCTGTAACTTTTCCTCATACTCCCCAAACCAATTTGTATTCAGAGTTATTAACATACAGAATTTGAGTTCCTGCCCTCCTTCTTGCTGCTAGGCCTCATCTCCATAGCAACCAGCCTGAGCTATCTGGCTTGAGAATGCTAAAGGTCCCTTCCTGAACTGCCAAGTCCAGGATTCCATAGAATCATCATGGCCAGCCAATCAAATGAGGTCTTTGCCTGCCTGACGCAGACGAACAGACTTTTATATAGTAGATTAACTGCCTTGATCTAGGATAGCAGACGTAAAAAGTCAGAGACCCAAGTCTGAAGCAAAATATTTTAAATCAAATAACAGCTTCCAAGAACCAAATACAATCTTCAAATTATGATGTGTCTTTCTTCTGTTCTGCAGAACAGAAAATGAATGGCAAGATAACCACATAATTAAAGATAATATGGATTCTGTTTTCAAAGTTAGAGGAAAATAATTCAGTATTTATATTTTAGTGTTGATTTATGACCAGACAGGCAGAGTGGGATCTACTAATCAGACAAAAAGTAGTGGCTCAGGGAGTGGAGTCTACTATGCTCCACAAACTGCCATGTTTATGTTATAAGAGTTTCTGGCACATCATGTTAAAACTGGTGAGAATTGCTGAATAAAGATTTTGTCAAGAGCAACTGATGAATACTTGATTTTACATTCAGTGTGGTGCTGTGGCTTGGGGTGGTGGACTCTGGGAAACCAGAGATCAAATCTCTGTTCAGCCACAGAAACTCACTGGATGACCTTGGGCAAGTCACATTCTCTCAGCCTTAGAGGAAGATAATGGGAAATCTCCTCTGAATAAATCTTGCCCAAAAGTTCTATGATAGAACAGTCATAAGTCAGAGCTGACTTGAAGGCAGATAACAACAATTATATGACTAGATGACAGGCAGATGCTTTCATATTTACTGTAAAAGCAAAACATAAGGAATGGTAAGGAAAATCCTAACTTATAGGACAAAAACAAAAATTAATTTTATATTATGGAGGAATTATGTCATTATTATCTGGTTAAACCAGCTTATACAGCCTTAAGATATAAATGTCTGATCTGCTCTTTCTCTGGTCTTCTACTTAGGGTTGAGTAATACAGGGTTTGCAGAAACATGTCCACTTTTCTTTCATTGGTTCTTTCAGAGAAAAACATGGTAGAAAAACTAAACACTATAAAGAATATAAAGGGAAGAGTTCAGGACAGTACTTCCAATTCAGGGTGGCCTCTAGAAGAAACTTTTTTGAATTCACTTCACATAGTTTTGTCAAGTTTCAACAGAAACTGAGCAAGGAAAAAGATAACAAACCTGGCTCCCGTTAGCGGCTTTTTGTTGTCATTTAGACAATCCTGGTTATGCTTAGTGAAACACAACCCAGAAATAATCTTCTAAATATGTATACTTACTACTGCAGCTGTAGTAGTAAGTAGTAGCTACCTCCAATACAAGCCAATTCTTCTATGTCTTTACTTTTCTAAACGCTTTGTTTTATTTCTTCTACGTCTTTATTTCTCTAAAAGCTGGCTAGGCTCATAAAGGGCTGATGCCACTGGTCTGTTCAGATACAGTTGCCCTCTACATTTGCAGGTTTAACTTTCACAGATTTGATTATTTGTAAGTTTCACAAACCCCTGCCCACTCAAGTGCTTCTTTCCCCGGGGAACCATTCCTCTTGGAGACTCTGATCAGATTGTGCAGCCTTTCAAAAACCACCTCTGGTTCTTCTCTTCCACCAACAACTGCTACCTGGTTAGCTAAGGATGACTCACACCGCAGTTTCTCAGCACCACAAACCCTCTTCCTCTGCCCCCCAAACCCAAGGAAGGAGAAGGGTGAGAGAGGAAGTATGGCCACACCATGTTGACCACCACCTTTCCTTCTCTTTTCTCTGACCTGGCTTGGGTCTTAGATGCTCACTCTCCCCACCATGCCTTAGCCCCCTTCCCACAGATACATACATTTTGATATTTGTGGTTTTTCCACTTTAGCCAAGCTCCTGAGCCCCTAATCCTAGCAAATGTGGCAGGCCAACTATACCTGTTTCTTTGAGTTCTATTCAGATTGAGAGCAGAAAGTTCAATTTAAGCTTGATGCTGAACATTAAGAAAAAACTATGTAGCCAGCTAGAATCTTATTTCAGTGTCATTACCTTTCTTTTGGAAGCAGTGATGTAAGAATATAAGAGGCTTGGTGGATCAGACAAAAATGGCATCTGCTTTCTACAGCAGGCAAACAGATGTCTCTGAGAAGCCCACAAACAGGACATGACAGCAACAGACTTCTACTATTATTCAATTGTTATTCAGAATTTCTGTCTCTAACCCTTGATATTCCATATAGCCATCATATCAGTAACCACTGATTTATATTGTCGATGAATTTGTCTAATCCAAACCATTCTTTAAACACATCAGTGATCTGCGGCTTGATGTGCTAACAATGTGTGTGTGCACACACACACACATATGTATATGTATGTGTGTGCATGTGTGCATGTATACAGAGAGAGACAGAGAGAGAGAGGTGGGCAAAGACATGATACATTTTTATGGGGTAACGATAACAATGGAGCTTATACAAAAATACTGATGGCAGAACCTGCAAATCAACTATGAGCATCAGTACCTTCTTGAGATATAGGCAAACTGTGTGAGACTTGGTTCACATTAATTTCATATGTAAAATCATAACAAAACTGATATCATCCCTTAAAGAACATTTTATGTAAACAGAGCCTTCTTATATATTTTTGATCATGTAAGGTACTACACTTGGGCAGAAAAAATGAAAGGTACAGATACAGGGTGTTTGACACCTGGCGTGACCATAGTACACATGAAAGGCAACTAGGAGTCTAAATTGACCACAAACTGAACATGAGTCAACAGTGTGATGTGGCTGCTAAAAAAGTAAATCCAATTCTAGGTTATATCAACAGGAATACAGTGTCTAGATCAAAGGAAGTACCACTCCATTCTGCTTTGGTCAGACCCCACCTGGAATGTGTCCAGTTATGGGCACAACAATTCAAGGATACTGACAAGCTGGAACATATCCAGAGGAGGCGACCAAAATGGTAAAAGTCTTGGAAAACATACCCCATCAGGAATGGCTTGTGGAATGGGGTGTATTTAGCCTGGAGAAGAGAAGGTTAAGAGGTGACATCATAACTATGTTTAAATATTTTAAGAGATGTCATGTGGAAGATAGAGCAAGCTTGTTTTCTGCTGCTGCAGAGACTAGAACATGGAGCAATGGGTTGAAATTTCAGGAAAAGACATTCCACCTAAACATCAAGAAGAACTTCCTAATGGTAAGAGCAATTCAACAGTGGAACACAATGCCTTGGAGTGTGGTAGAGTCTCCTTCTTTGGAGTTTTTTAAAGAGAGGCTACATGGCCACTCGTCAGGATGGCTTTGACTGTGTATTCCTGCATGGCAGGGGCCTGGACTCAATGGCCCTTGTGGGTTCTTCCAGTTCTATGATTCTGTGATCTTTTTAGCCAATTCTTTAATAATGTTTTATCAATGTACCATTTAATGAGATATGTTATAGATTTATAAACTAATAAATGACTTATAAAAAAGACATGCTAGTAAGTTTTTCTTGAACACCTAGTATCAATTTTAAAATGAGGCTTCTGGCTCATGCAGGTCATACTCTACATGACCCTCCACAAGGAGAATTCAATGAAAAAATTCTGAGCTCATTTGATCATAGGACCTCCTGTTTTGCACTAGTTACATTCTCCCTAAAGTGAGGGAAGATGGTTACATTCCTATTTTCTGTGAGATTATGAAAAACTGCCAACTGGCACATTATACCGGGACTTTTTTCTCCCCTCATGGAATAACTTATTCTCATTAGCAAAATAAATTATTAACACATTATTAATTTGTAGATTTTATGGTCTTTCCAAGCCTTTGGGTATACAGAGGAAATAAGGAAAGTTGCCTAGGCAAAGCCTTGCTAGCTTTCAACTTACATTACATTACTTATGAAAAAAAATTATGACCATCGATAACAACACGTTAATTGCATCAGAGACAAAACATCTGCATGCTCTTTGCGGTCGTGTTGTCAGTGAGGATCAGCACGGCGCAGCCCGTCACCTGGTGTCGGAACGCCATCAGGGCCTTGTGGATGGCGAGGAGTTCGAGAGCATTGATGTGGAGGGACGTCTCGCCGTCCATCCAGGTGCCCTTGACTCGGAGATCTCCGGCGTGGGCTCCCCAGTCCAGGAGGGATGCATCCGTCGTTATCGTGACCGTGGGCCTGGGTTCGCGGAACGGCATTCCCGACATCAGGTTCCGGTGGGACTGCCACCACAGGAGAGTCTGACGGATCTCGGGGGGGATGCGGTACCGACGGGACTCCTTGTCCCGGCGCGGGTCGAAGACCCTGATGAACCAGTGTTGCAGAGGTCGCGCTCGTAGCCTGGAGAGGTAGGTGACGGCCGTGGTCACCGCCATGTAGCCGAGCAGCTGCTGCAGCGTCTTGGCCGATACCGTCAGGGCCTGGGCGGCCGCCCGCACCGCCTGGGTGAGCATCCGGGCCCTGTCCGTTGGTAGGTAGGCCCTTCCCGACACGGTATCGAGGGTCGCCCCGATGAAGTCAAGGAGGCGAGTCGGCTCGAGGTGGGACTTCTTGGGGTTTACCTCGAGTCCGAGCCGGGTGAGCCACGTCAAGGTGAGGTGAATGTCTTTGTAAAGTTTGTCTTTGCAGGACGCCACCAATAGCCAGTCGTTGAGGTAGGGGTAGACCGAGACGCCTCTCGTCCGCAGGAAGGAGACGACAGGGGCGATGCACTTCGTGAACATGCGGGGTGCGGTGGAAAGCCCAAAGGGCAGGACGCGGTACTGGTAGCTGGTACCGTCAATCGCGAAGCGCAGGTACCGCCTGTGCTGGGGGCGGATGGAGATGTGGAAGTAGGCGTCCTTGAGGTCTATGGATGCCAGCCAGTCTCCTTGACGGAGAAAGGGGAGGATCGATGGCAGTGCGACCATCTTCAATCTCTTGGGGGGGATGTACTCGTTCACTCCCCGGAGGTCCAGGATGGGGCGCAGGGACCCGTCCTCCTTCGGTACGGTGAAGTACCTCGAGTAGAAGCCGGTGGTCCTGGCCGAAGGCGGAAGCCTCTTGATTGCTCCTTTGTCGAGCAGGGACTGGATCTCCTCCAGCAGAGCCGGTGTGGAGTAGTAGACGCCCTGTGGTGGAATATCCCGGAACTCGATGGCGTACCCCAGGTGGACAATGGTAAGTACCCAGGAGTCCGAGGTGATCTCGCGCCATCGGTCGAGGTGTCTGGCCAGGTTCGGGTGGTGGATGAGATCTGCTGGAGGGGCGAAGGACGGCATCGGTGGTGTCCTGCGGGAGGCATCAAAACCGTGCCTTCCCACCGGAAGAAGACTTCTTTGACGACGGAGGCTGTCGTCGGTGGGGCCTCCTCGGGGCGGACGACATGGACGGTCTCGAGGAGGTTGAGCGCGGGGACCATGGCTGGTAAGCCAAGGACGAGGAGGACCTCCGCCATGATGGCCTGGACTGGAAGGACCGTTGAGGTTGGGAAGGCTGGTTGATCCCAATCTTCATCGCCATCAGCCGGGCCTTGACGAGGTGGTCCATGGCCTCATCCGTGGACGTGTGGAAGAGTCCTTCTCCGTCGAAGGGGAGATCTTCTATCCTCCGACGGCTGTCCTCCTGGAGGCCGGAGGAGCGAAGCCACGCATGGCGCCTGAGGGCTACACCCCCCACCATCACCCTTGAGGTGGTCTCCACGGCATGCCTCGAGGTGGCGAGCTGTTGGGTGGCTACGGCCACGGTCTCCCCAAAGATCTGCGTGGTGGACGCGCGGGACTCTTCCGGAGATCAGCCAGGAGAGGAGCTAGGCGGTCGAAGAGCTTCTGATGGTAGACCGCCAGGCAGGCCATGGTGTTAACCGTCCTGGACACCAGGGACGCCGCCGAGTAGAACCTCCGACCAAAGCCGTCCAGTTTCCGGCCCTCGCGGTCAGGCGGGGCGGTATGGGCCCGGTTACCGCCCCGCATCTGAGATGACTCTACCACCATGGAGTTCGGGACAGGGTGCTTGAACAGGAACTCCGCTCCTTCCCTCTGGGTCCTGTAAAGGTGCTCGAGCCTATGCGGGATAGGCTGCGCGGACGCCGGCTTCGCCCAGGGCTGTTTTAGCGCATCCGCCAGGGTCGGCAGGTACGGGAGCGGTGCGGTTGACGGACGGCGGGTCTCCAAGTACTGGAAAACCGGATCCTGTGCCTGTGGGGCGGGTTCCGTTACCTTGAGGCCCAGTGCCGTCGCCATTTGGAGGAGGATGGCGGGAAACTGGCGCACGTCCTCTGGGGCCGATTCCGGGAGCGGCTCCCGGAAACCCAGCAGCGGTGACTCATGGGAGGACGGCGTGGATTCCGCGGAGTCCGAGTCCGTCTCATAGGACTCGCCGGACGGGGATGGCGAACGTCCTGTGGCGTTCCCCTCCGCTCTCGCCGCGTGCGGCGCCGGTTGTGTCGGCGGGGCGGCCAGCGGTACCGTCGGGGCTGGCACGGTCTCCGGGGGCTGTACCGATGGCTTCGGATGTACCACCGCCTGCGTTGTCGACATGGCTGTGGTTCCCGCTCGTGCCGGAGTGGCCTGAGGGGTCGGCCTGGTCGCCGTGGCCGTTGTCCGTGGGGGCAGAGAGGCTGATCTGTGGCGGGGTGATGGCTCCCGGGCCGTCTGGGAGCTCGGAGACCCGCGCCTCGGCGAGCGCCCATAGCGAGAGTACCGGCGTTCCCGTGGCGGCGAACGGGAGCGTGGCCGCGGGGACCAGTACCTCGGGTCGGGATGGTATCGATCCCGGTAGGAAGGCGAGTAAGAGTAGTAAGAGCCTGGGGCTCGTGCCATCCTTGGTCCAGCGCATATCTCCCTAAGTAGCCGGGGGAGTGAGTGCTCTCGCCCGCCCGCCCACTCTCCAGGCGCATCTCCCTGTACCGCGGGGAGAGGCCTGGCCCAATGGCCCGGAGACCGGGACTCGCCACACCGGGGGGAGGAACGTCTCCGTCCCGGGGTGTCCACGTGGCGCTCCGTCGGAGATGGTGGCGACTCGGTAGCACCGTCTCTACCACCAACTTCGGAGGCTGGGAGGGTGCGGCCTGTGTAGGTTGGTCGTCGTCCGAGAGCTCCAAGATCTCCTGGACCTGCGGCGTCTCCTCCTCCGGGACGTCGGAGAGGGTCGACTCCTCCGCGGGTTGGGTAGGCGGCGGGGTCGGTGGCCGGGCGGTCTCCGGAGAGTGCCGCTTCTCCTTCCTCTTCTTCTTCTTCTTCTTCTCCCTGGTTACCTCCTCGCTAGCGGGGTGCTTCTTCTGTGAAGTAGTCAGCGGTTTTGAGGAGGAGGCCGCGGGGTCATCTCGTGGCTGACTCGCCGAGATCTTCGGGATCCTCGGTAGCTTCATCACCGGTACCGATGGCTTCGATACCGATGATACCGAGGTCCCGGCGGCCACTGGAGAAGAGGAGGAGGGTGCAGAAAGACCTTTCTCCATGGGGGCAGGCTCGTTCTTCTGGGCGCAGAGGGACTGCTCCCAACAAAAAGACTTCAGCCTCGCCGCCCGGTTCCGAAGTGTCTGGTGGGTGAATTCCCTGCACACGGGGCAAATTTGGATGTTATGCCCCTCACCCAAACAAAAAAGACACTTCGAGTGCCGGTCAGAAAGGGTGACCTTCCTTCCACAGGAGGCGCAGGACTTAAACAACGCCGACATAAAACGCAGGGCAAAGGCGTGGAGAGCGGGGAGAGCCCGAGGGCGCCGCACCGAGCCGAAACCCAAGCAGAAGGAAAAGGCCGAAAAAGTCCGAAAAACCCGTGAAAATGTACCGAAGACCAGAGGGAAGTCCGTACGGAGGGTCAAGAAACAGTCCAAGATCGATTCCGGGAATCCAAAAAAATTACGCAGCAAGAAAAACGCAAACCAACAAGAAGAACCTTCTGTACGCTGAGGCGGACAAGAAAGAACTGAAGAGAGACCGTTGCTCGGCGGGAGGAGCATGCGCAGTACGACCATGGGGGAGGGGCTCCCTGCCAAGCCAACGAGCTCTAGAATCTTCCGAACGCTACCGCGCAGGCGCGAAAGCTCCTATTGTATGAGGTACAGAGACCACGAAGAAGAACTGGCAAAATCACCTCTGAGTGAGTATTCTTTGCCTAAGAAAACTCTATGAACTTCATTGGGTCACCATAAATTGACAGGCAACTTGAAGAAGCATACACACACATACACTTTGGAAAAGGTATAAGAAATGATACCTGTTCTCAAAGTCTTAAAATTTTCTCCAGGAGCTGGAATGAGGCTAGCAGTCTTCTCATAAAATGCCAACACACGAAGCCAGAGAGTTTAGCCAGATATATCAAAGTATGTAAACTTGGAGTATTTTACAGCTTTCTCCCAGTACTTCCCATCTTTCTTTCTTTCTTTCTTTCTTTCTTTCTTTCTCTCTCTCTCTCTCTCTCTCTCTCTCTCTCATGGTACCTTTCTCTCAGCGGGACCCAAGATGGCTCAGCATTGTAATGCTGAGATTGCATCATATCTATACCACTGCAACAGCAATGGCTTGGCAAGTAAACCAATACAAACCAAAACACTATGCTGACACTGCATAAATGTTAAAGTATTATCTTAGTATTGCGTTATATGCTACACTAATTTACTTCTTACACTAATGCTGTTCCAGGTGCAAGTTACAAAAGAGGTTCATTCTTCTGATGCTTAATTACATGACTTGCTCCTCTGATGAAGAAGATATCAATTCAATCTGATTAATACAGTGGCTGGATATAATGAATGCAAACAGTCCTATTTCTTCCCCAAAGCATTCAGGACACAGCAGAGCAATGCACCTGACTTTTAAAAGAGAATAGACCTCCATGTGCCCTGTATTACTTTGGTTGAAACAACTGATGTAGTTGAGTAATAGCTATCTCATCTGAGTAGGAGCATGCAGATTTTGAAAAACTCTGCAGAAAATGCTACTTATTTCAGCCGAATTTGAGAACATTAAACTCACTTTGGATAAATTCTTATATTATATATAATTGCATTTAATAATATCATTGGGTGAACAAAGTAGAAGATAATGTGAAGATTCTTATGGCAAGCTACTGCCTATACAAGGCCCACTGGGTGAGTAGAGTTGAATGAATCCACTGGACAATGGCTAAACATTGTTTTAAAGTCTAACCACTGGAACAATATATCTGAGTTAGTTACTACCAATGCTATATGTCTTCTTCTAAGTTCACCCTCTCTGTAAATCTGAAAGAGGAAAAGGATAATACATTTGTCTAAAATTGTTTAAATATCTCTGTGTAAAATACATTTGTGTAAAAATATTGTTATGTCAGCATTGTCACATTTCCTTTTGTGTAAAACTGGTACAGCATCAGTGGATCAGTGTTGCTGCGCCCTGTACATGTGTGGGGGAAGTGAACAGAGAAGTTATTATCCCATTAATTCTTGTGGGACCATCAGCATATGTCTCACATGTGGTGAGAGA
Source organism: Ctenosaura bakeri (assembly GCA_948474755.1). Lineage (NCBI taxonomy): Eukaryota > Metazoa > Chordata > Lepidosauria > Squamata > Iguanidae > Ctenosaura > Ctenosaura bakeri. The sequence goes on from CAOLHI010001022.1 coordinate 219,095, forward strand.
AATGGGCCTTGATGAGCTCTTGCATATCGCAGATATCCTCAGTCAGCTCTTGGTTTCTTCAAATTATATAACCCCTTCTTGGCTATCTGAAGAGACTCCAATGTGAAAGGAGGACACAAGGATCCTATTCAATGCCTAGTTCTTTGTCACATTCCTGCTATATGGACATAGTCTGGGAATAACATAGGTAGGTGGTGTCTTTGACTACCACAGATGTTATGAAGAGATGGCTATCACCAAGATATGTAGACCCCACTCCATCCAGCCACTTAGAGATCCTATTACACTAAAGGGTGTGTATGAGAAGTATTATAAACAGAAATGAGAGGTTGTACACAGTATATTAGACTGGATTCTTTATTCATTTGAAACATTTAAATATTTTTTAAATAGAATAAATCTGGGCCCTGTCATCTAGAAAAATCTGAATATGGTTATGACATCTCCTTATTTTAATCATTATCATGAAAAAGTGCCTGACATTTTCCACGTCACTATGATTTATGTAGCAGAGCATATTTTTGAGAGAGAATATGAAACACTGGAGACTATGTAATGAGAGAGGACAAACTACTGATGGGATCAAAAGAACAAAAAAAAAATGAAAAAGAAATTCAGAAAACAAGCTGAACATATTACTCACTGGACCAGAAACCAACAGTAAATGCTAGTCTGCCAGAAAGCATACGGGATGCCGGCAAACTCTATAAAATTAGCAGAGCAAGCTGGAGACAGGAGAGGTATACCACAGCATTTACTATGACGACTCCTGCAATCTTGACTGATGGGAAGAATCTGTTCCCTTTGCCTATTCTTGCCTAAAAGAACGCTAACCAATAGACATGCCATGAAGGGAAATAATCACATACCAGGTGGATATGAACAAGAACAGTGAAGAAAATTGAAGGAGAGGGACACTTCTGCCTTCTCCCACCAGGTGCCTTTCCAGAAGTTCCACTGTCCCCAGCTATCAGAGCCAACAGGTATAATGGAACTTATAGCACAATAAAACTAGAAGCCTGGAATAGGCAAGCTGTACACTATATGCCTATGTACTGCAGACCTAATGGCCAATTTTGACAAACAAAAACATTTTGAGGAGGATGTATGCCTACATATTGAGGTGGCAGAGGAGTAGATTGAGCAGCTCCTCCCCCATCAATATGGTGTTCCAACTCTCAAGCTGCAAGCTCCTTCAAAATCTGTCCGCATGGATAAGGTAAATAGCTTGCTGCAGATGTGGTAAAAAAAAAAAAAGACAGGGAGAGAGAGACATTAAGCACTGTTTGTGACTAAAGATCCCCATTAAGTTGCTTGCAACACTGGCCATTGGAACTACATATATTACAAACAGGTACTGCAGCTTCATCTAAGAAATAGGGAGATGCTGTAGTATTAAGTATTTTGAGAACCTTTTGTCACTTGGAAGCAAAAAATCTTCACCATCAGGCTCACAGTACAAAGTTGTATGGAGAGAAGTAAGAGAAAGATATACATTCCACAGCTGCTATAAATGTTTCTAGTCTGATCAAAACTGACACTTCCTTACAAATTCCATTTTTGATCTTGGCAAGAGCCAGGGGCAACTCAGAAAAAAAAAATCCATCTTGCTGAAAATCTTTCGCTTAAATTGTTTTTTCTTAGATATTTTGCCAGAACATGATCTTTGAATTTTACCTTTAATTTCGCTTTGACCAACTCTTTGCATAATTCTTGCATTTATTTACAACATGCTTTTAATTCAAATGTTAGTTTCCTATCTTTTTGCTTTCCAATATGTTTGGCTATTACAGCCAACAGCGCTAGCTACTTATGCGATAGGCTGACATTTCCTTTAGAAAAAAAAGTAAAATCAAAATTATAGACTTTTATTCTTTAGGTCACAAAGTTTGTTTTTGCCATCTGCAAATACAGTTGAAAAAGAACTGAGGTCTAGAGCCCTCATTAATTTGCTACTGTTAATTATTCCACAAAGATAAAGATAGTGAAAATGGCAGTATAGCTTCCAAAGACACAGATGCAAAGAAAATTTGTAACTCTTCTTATTGAGTTTCTTGAAGTATGTTCTTTGTTATATTGCCAAGAATATTACTGGTACTATTAAATAACAGTGTTCCAAGAAACCCCACCTCACAAAATGTAAGGTTATTTAACAGTACCTAAAGCAGAGACTACTGGAACCTTTAGTAGTAGCAATAAAATATCTGGCAGTATAACAAAGACAATACACTAACAACAGTTTTATTTTGCATCTTTCTTCTCTTCCCCAACGTTTAGGTGTGTTAAAACAAGGGAATCTCATCTTCCATGCTCGTTTTCAGTCTCAGCGGGTCAGATGAGATGTGTACTATGGTGTATGTTAGATTTTTAGCACCTTGAGGGTTAGCATTATCTTTCAGTCTAATATCTCAGTCTGCAAGTTAAAAAACATATTGTGCTGTGCACTGCACCTTTTCACCCTCCTCTTAAAAGAGGCAAGTGATGCTTGAATTTGAATAGAGCAGTGGTTCTTCACCTTTAAATTACCAGGGAATCCCCTGTAAATATAATTTGTTGCGGGGGTCTCCCAAGACTTAAATCAAAATTTAAATACTTAAATTTAGATATAAATATTCAAATATTTATTTATACATTTATTAAAGGCTTCTGGAGATTAGGATTCAAATCCCTACTCATATTCCAGGTGACCCTTGGCAAGTCACATTCTCTCAGCCTCAGAGGAAGGCAAAGGCAAGCCTCCTCTGAATAAATCTTGCAAAAGAAGAAGAAGAAGAGGAAGAAGAAGAAGAGAAGACAACCCTGTGGTACACTCATCTTAGGGTTGTCATAAGTCAGAAGTGATTTGGAGGCATACAACAACAAAGTGCTCCTAACAGGGGGAGGTTCTTTCTAGCCGTCATATCCCTCTTCTTTGAAAGCTGACTTATGGTGACCCTAAGGTGAACCTGTCACTGAAGTTTTCTTGGCAAGATTTTTTGCCTTCATTTTTCTGTCAGGCTGAGAGTACATGACCTGCATGAGGTCATCCAGTGGGTTTCATTGGCCAAGTGGGGATTCAAACCCTGGTCTCCAGAGTCATAGTTTGAGTATGTCCCTTTCATTGGGGACGTGGCAGTGGAGGTGCGGGCACTGAAACTGCTCCCTCATTTGCAAACTAGGGAGTAGCCTGGGCATGTCAACATACCTGCCTCCATGTCCCGGCCCCCATATTCCCTGCTACCACATCTCTGACAAAAGGGACATGTGGCAGGCATATGCATGCGGCCAAACTGCTCCCTCATTTGCAAATGAGGAAGCATTTTCGGCATCCTCATCCCCCCGCTGCCATGTCACTGCTGCTGGTGGTTCCTAGCAGCAGGGTTCTGCAGACCACATGTGAGCTCTGCGGGTCCTTGGGAGTCTGTGGACCTTAGGTTAAGAAACAGTGAAACAGAGAATGAGTTCATAAATGCTCACAACAATGTCCCTTCCAGAACTGAAATGTGTGGATTACACCCATCCAACCATCTACCAAGTTTTACAAGAGCATGCATATGCATACACACACACACACACACACACACACCTATTTTATTTTTGGTTTAAAATCAGTAAATACTGCAACAAGGTTAGTGATCTAACAATGATCAGAATATATAGAAGACTCCAGAAAAGTGAGAACATAGATTTTATTCCACAAGCCTTGTTTCCCAGGCCTTCTTTCTTTTGTCATGTTCCATCAAAATATCTGAAGTCATGCAAATATCATATTATGCAATGATATCACAGAAATGCAGTGGTATCAGATTAATGTAGGTGGCATATTGGTGTTTTGGTTAATTTTATTATATATTTTATCCACACACACCCCAATTTTGTTTATTAAGCTGTTTTTAAGGGGGATACCCCCCCCCCAAAATAATCTAATATCTAAAAGTCAAAGTTAGTCTGTTTTTCTGTGTTAGGCAAAGACCTCACATGATTGACTGTGTCAGGTGAAGACCTCATACGATTGGCTGCTTAAAAAGATTATATGGAATCCTGGGGTTTGCAGTTTACGGAGGGGCCTTTAAATTCTCAGCCAGAGAGCACTTCGGCTTCAGTAAAATGTGCCTGTCTTGAATAGGCCAACTGCTATGGAGATGAGGCCTAGCAGCAATGAGGAGGGCAGTGTATTCCCTCAGGAACCCAACCTCTATGTTAATAACTCTGAATACAGATTGGATTAGGAAATATTAGGAAAAGTTACAGGTATTGGACAAGACAGTTTGAGGAATTAGAGACACAAGATCTCAAATTATGTTCCAAATGGATATTCCTACTGCATACATAACTGATAATCGAAGTATAGATAAGGTGAATAAGGAACGGGAACCAATTAAGAATATACGGAAGGAAAAATGGGAAGAAGTTTTCATATTTGATATAAAAATGTACAAGTGTAGTTAATTGAAATAGGCAAGTCTATAAAAAGGTTATGAAATAGTAAGTAAAAATAATTATATAGAGCTAAATTGTGATAGTGTAGTTTCCATGGGATGTTATATATTGCTGTTGAGACAATATAAAAATATTCTAATTAATAGTCACTATAAATATATTAAGATTAATGGATGTAACTATTAGATTGATTATACGTCTATTGGTATTATTGTTATTGTATTATTATTATTGTTGTTTTTGTTGTTACTATATATTGGTTTAAAACTGGTTACCTGTCAGATTGATTATTAGATAGTTAAAAAAAGAACAAACGAAGAAAAGAATGAAGAATGAAGAAAGAAGGGAAGAATAAGGATGAAGAAGAGGGTTTGATGATTAGATGGATATTTTCAATGTTTAGTAACGTATTTGAGAATTATATTCTGTACTGATGTAATCTTGAAATAAATGCAATAAAAAAAGATCTCAAATCTTTTTAACAAGTATTCCCTATGAGAAAATAATATCCCAGCCAATGCCATGTATATATGCTAGTAATATTATAAAAATAATATAAGGGAGCAGAGAAAAGAGTTCTGCTACCAGTGACATGCTCTCCTCTATAAACAGAAAGACAATAATTTGGGGGTGCAAGTGTTTTAGGAGAGGGTAAGAATGTGTTAGTGAAGAGAGAGAGACAGGGAATGTGGAGAAGAGAAGGAAAAGATATTTAGCTAGAGTTTTAGAGGGCAGGAAGAAAAGGAAAAAAAAAAAATTAGAAAGAGAGTTTGTTAATGCTAGACTCCCAGCAATTACAGGAGAATGTTGATCTCAAGTTACCAGCCAGATTTATTTGATTTTTTTTTTTTTTTTTTTTAGAAATCTCCCTTTTCTGACCTTCTTCTATTTAAGTCCGGCGGGGTGGGGTGGGGGGCAAGGAGGAGATAACATCTTGAATTAATATGTGACCTTCTCTTTCTGTTTTGACCTTTCAAACAAATTATCTAGAAAAAGCAAATTATCCTCTTTGCAATCAGAATACTGTAATTAATTTCCAAGTAATTCAACCAATTTTGAGGTTTTGGAACCTGGATTATTCTACCTCAGTGTGAAAGAATTGTCTGATGTTATTATTACGTCAGGATAATTATGGAAAAATTTCAGAGCGAACATGTATTATGGACTTCCCACAGATTTTGCCTCATTTGAGGTCAAAACACAGGTGCTGCTTAGTCTATAACAGTCTTATTGTCATGTCACACAATGAGATTAACTCTTCATGGTAACAGACATAAACACAAGCACTGATTATAGGCTTATGCTTGCTGCACTGTCTGACTACAACAGAACTGGAAAAAATTGTTCTAAATACCACACTATCCATAGCTTTACTTATTTACCTGAATTTGCATTGTTTTGATGAAGGAGATGCTGCTTGATTCCTCTTTCACTTTCCAAAAAGAGTTATGCAGATAATTAAAAACCAAGAGAAAAGGGGCTGAGAAGTGATATAAATCCTTATGTCTTAAGAATGGTGCCAGCCAATGCTGCAACATTACAACTCAACAGGTTCCTAAGCACACTTTTAACAACTGTTCCTATTCTATGGCCTGAAAACAAAAAAGTATGAGCAAATGTGTGTGTAATGGGATTTGGGGGAAAAGGTTTTTATATTTCAGAATGATTAAAAAAAACCACAACAGAATCTGGTTCTAAGACTGTATTGAACTAACACAAAGAGGGGGGAAAATGAGGTTCAGAGGCATGGGAAACTTTAAAGTAAGGGCATACAAAGTGCAGCCATGGGGCTGCATGATCCTGCCAAAAAGTTTTTTTTGTTTGTTTTTTTTTGTGGTAGTGGGGGGGATAGATTTCAACACCTCCAAAATCCTCAGCACAACTTTTTCTGGCCAAATAAGGACTTTGAATTGCTGCTCCTGGAAGCCTTCAGGAGCAATTATTTATTTTAACAATAGGCTTTCAAGGGGTCTGTTCTGTTAACATAAAGAATACCCACTTTTTTTTTTTTTGAGAACCATAAATAAACCTCAAGATATTTTGGGGTTTTGTTTTCTGTTTTTTAGTAGTCCAGGCTGTTCTCATAGGGTGGCAAGCCATAAAAGTGACTCCTGGATCTGCTATAGTCCCCTTACCTTTGCTTTTTTACATGGAAACGGATGGAGATGAAGGTACAATGTGTCAGAAAACAAAAACTGATTTCTTTCAGATAAAATGCAAAACCAAGGTAAAATTAAGAGCATAACACTGAACAAGGTGAACTAGAATATCAGATGAAGCTGGCTTTTACACCAAATTTATGACATACAAAATTTTATAATAGTTTTATAGTACTCGCTTAGAATGTGCCATGGATCCACTCATTGTTACCTGATTCTACTGGCCTCTGGCCTGAGGAGTCCACATGGTTGCACAACTACTGTGTGGTTCCCTGCCACCTAGTGATGAGGCATCCCCCTCAGCCCCCTGAGCTGAGCCTAGGCCTACTGCCACACTCCAAGATGCCCTAAGGAACCTAATACAAAGGGGCAGCCAAAGGCTCTCCAGTCCTGCCCCTCTGAACTGGATCCTGTCTCCATGCCACAACACTAAATAGCACAGATAGTAGTTACAGAATAAAAACAAACATAAAAAACATGCTCTCTATATATAAATAATATCCAAGCACACGTGTGGGGTGGGAGAGCAGCTGAAGCAGGACTGGTGGGAGAATGTTGAGCAATCAAATGTATACTTCCCAAGCAGACCAGAGGGAAGTCTATTGTTTCTTTCTTGTCTTGGGAAGGTCCTGCCCATGGCACCTGTCCTGTTTGGCTGCCTGTCCCAAAGTCTCTGCAAAGCTTCTGAGATGAGGAAGGACTCATGACAAAAGAAAATGGTACCTCCTGCAGTCCCTGCACTTTCCCCAGAGTTGCAAAGCTGGCCCCTAGAAAATTGGAAACTATTACTTATCAAACATTACACTCACCCCCAGCATTCCACTAGCCTTCTAGTTAAAACTTACTGCATCCCAGCCATTTAGCAGTCTAGGACCAGAAGAACAGACCCAGTTTACAATACTCACAAACAACATAATTACGAAAGTTAAACAATACGCTACAGTAGAAACTAAAATTGGTTTATATGTTTAAGGGTGCAAACAAAAAGGGATAGGATCATTTGGGAGGGAAAAGTCATTACACATTTATTAGATTTATGTAGTACATTTGGTGATCCTTACATGACAGGTAAAATTGCAGGAGATGCTATTAGACCTAGGGATGGCACCAGAAAAACAGCCACACAGTTTATTACTCGTATAAAATCAGGCTTAGGAAAGCAATTTTAAATATATACTGCTTGCAAAAGTTCTCAATAAAACTCCTCGTAAATTTATTTTAGAAGAACAAGATGCATTCTTGCCTTAGCAAAAAATAAATACATTTCAAAAAAGCTGACAGCTTTTGTTTGGTCATTGGAATGAACTGACTGAAGTACATCAAGATACCTTACATTTTTCGAAACAATGCAAGGTATACATTTTGAGGATGGCCTTTAATGTTAAAAACAGATTATCTTTTTGTAAGCCATCTTTTTTTTTTTAAATGAACTATTTGAAACATCTTCATAGTGTAATCATTTGTTCTTCTTGGATTGTTTTATTTTTTGCAAAGTTCCTTAAATATGCATTTAGTAAACAAATATTTTAACATTAATACAATATTTGTGGTAATATACAATAATATCAACCAGATGTATACCTTCTAGCAGCAACATAGCAGTATGTAAGTAATGAACCTACAATCTTCTGTATACGTTTATGACTCTGAAAGTGTTTCACCCACTGTTAGGCACTTTTTAGACACATTGGCTTCAATCAACAAGACTAAAGCAAGGGATTATATCATTCTAAAGGACATAAATAATTTTCCAATGAAATAAAACCAACTGAAAAATCTACAACCAACAGGGTACACCTCAAGTTAACCAGGAAAAGTTAAGCTTATGACAATAACAGGGGCTATGTAGAAAGCATCAAATGAAGAGCACCTTCTACATGCTACATATAGAACATGTTGAAACAATGGGCTTCACAAATATTAACAAGTCCTATCATCTCAAGGACAGATAATTAAAAATGGGGAGTTGCCTTGATGAAAGGTAAATAGATTTCCCATTGAACTCAGTATATCATAGTGTGGGTGGTTACAACAAGATCAAACTGTTAGTTCACATGAAAATGAAATGAGGTTGGCACATCAGTTAACACATTAACAGAATACATACACCACCATCATCAGATGTATTCTTTCACTCATCAAAATCTTCAGCATTGCTGATTATTGGAGGATTCAAATACAGCAAAATTAATTCAAAAATACACACACTGTTCTACCAATCTGAAATTCAGTACTACTAAGGTTACTTAAGTAAGGACAAAGAACTGATGGATATTAAACCATGTATGCTTGGGGAAATAAGGTACCTTTCTCCTATCCCTGGAAGAAAAAAAAATGACAGCATGGCACTTTGCTTTTGTTTTGTTTTTTCTTGAGTCTAGAATACTTTTTTTGAACTAATGATACATGGAAATCAACAACATATACCATTCTGACACTCACAAACTTAATCTGATCTTAGTGTCACCACTTTTTTTAGAAACAGAACAATAAGTAGTGCAGGAACTTAATAGTAATCTGAATTCTGTAAGAAAAGAGAAGTAAAACCAAAGATAGGTCAACACAGTATTATATTCTTCAACATCATCTAAACTGGAACAAAAGGAAGTCAACAAAAACAGTTCAAGGAAGTATGAGGTTTCTGTGAACACACTGGCCTATATATGGTCCAAAAATTATTATCAAGTGCTAAACAAATTAGATGGTTCTGATGACTCAGGGAATTTGTTGTCCTAATTGGAAACTTCCTTGCCTTCATAATTATATGACACAGTCTCTAAGAATTATTTTCCCTGTTGTTTTGGTGAGGTAAACTTCTTTCGCTGATGTATCTAAAGTCATACAGATGGGATATTATTTTGCTCATGAAATGGGACATTAAGAATTTTAAGTGAAATTCCTTAGTAGGAACTATAAGGGAGAAGCGTAAGTGTAGGGTGGTGGTGGAGGGCTTTAAAAATTCCAGTCCCTCAATATGTGGAAGGAAACTAGAAAAGTACATAGGATGAATAAATCCTAATAAATATAGCATAGATGTAATGTTTGCACAAAAACAGATGAAAAATGTAACATAGGTAAGAGAGGAACGGAAAGAATACAGGTATTAATATATGAAGTCATAAAAAGAGATGCCATAATAGAAAGTACTGTAATTCTGATATTCCACAGTGGCCTTCCTCAACTTGGTGTTTGCTTAGATATTTTGGACTGCAACTCCCATAAGCCCCATACAAGATGACCAATGATCAAATGTTCAAGGAAGTTGATGTCCAAAACAACCAGAGGGCATATTTAGGGATGGCCATTCTAGGTACAGGGGTGGATACTTCATTATATTCAACTTGTGGCCACTCATTCTTTTCAAGTGTACCATCTTTTCTGAAAATAAATGTATTAGGTAACACATCTTTTAAAAAGCAACAAAACTGCTGCTTAAATATGGTCCACAAGACTGACAGGCCATAGTGACTCTCTGAATGGGTAAAAAGAATCTCAAAGCATCTTACAATAGAAATCTCCAAAACTGATCACATATGCATTATCAATACTAGAATTTCTCAGTAATACCTGTTATCTTCATCTGGCTTCTTGTACTTTAGTTTAGTTTTGTATGTTTTTTAAAAAGGTAATATGGAAAAAATAAAAACAAAAATTAAACACAAAAGCATAAAATGAAAGAGCAAAATTTAAGAACAGAACGTAGCTGACTGCATTTTTAAAAAACCCTTTTAAGAGACCTAAAAAATGAAAAGGTGTCAATCTGGTGTCAATCTAAGGGTAAGAGCATAAGGAAAATTTCCAATGTAAAATAACACCACTGAAAAGACTCTGCCCTTGTTCATTCAGCTTGTTCTGAGGACAGCAAGACTTGGATTTGTGAACCATCTTACTATCTAGATTTTATGTGGGATAAGGCAGTTGAAAACCCAAAACAACAGTTCACTGAGGGAAATCAACAATGAAAGTAATTATTCATGCAGTCAGATGTACATGTTTGTCAGTTCTCTAAAGATGGAAGCCCTATGGTTTAGTAATAGTAAGCTCACAACAGAGTCCACAAGCATACACAAATATTTTAATGAAAATTGCAGTGATCCTAAACTTGGAAAGGAGAAAGAAATTGAATATGTAAGCATCTAGTATACACAGGCATTTCTACAAATAACTGAAAATGAAAGAGAAGCTAAATTGATACATATGAACAGGTTCTTACCTGTAACTGTGGTTTTAGTGGTCTTTGTGCCATCATACACTAGGAGTTTTAGCGCCTGCGCGGTAGCGTTGGGAAACTTCTGAGCTCGTTCGCTTGGCGGGAACCCCTCCCCCACCCCGGGTTTGCGATGCTTCCCCCCGGTAACGGCTTCCTCTTTCGTCGTCCGCCGAGAACCTACAGGGACCTGAGAAAGAGGGGAGGAAAGGGCGGGTTTTATGATGGCACAAGCCCACTAAAAGGCCGGTAAGGAAAGCAACCTGTTCTTTTTCGTGGTTCTGTGTCTTCATAATAGGGAGTTTGGGGCTTACCGGTCAGATGGGGGTCAGGTCCTCAGCACGGAAGCCAGCACGTCACGTCCGAACCGAGCATTTTCCCGCGACCGGAGTCGAGCCTGTAGTGGCGAACGAAGGTCGATGGTTGGGACCAGGTCGCCACACGGCAGAGTTCGTGCAGGTCGACTCTTCGCAGGAGGGCCGCGAAGTAGCCACAGCTCTGGTGGAGTGGGCTCAAGAGGGCGGGCGGAGGCTTCCTCGCGAGCTCGTAGGCCAGCTGTATAGTCTGTACCACCCACTTGGAGAAGCGCTGGGTGGATACCTTGTGGCCCTTCCGCTCGCCCTCAAACGAAGAATGGGCGTCCCTGGGAAAGGAAGCAGTTTGCGTAAAACGCAAGGCCCGACGCACGCCCAGGGAGTAAGGGCCGCCCCAATGGTTCGTCGGGTTCGGGAGAAAGCAGGCAGGATGATGTCCTGGTTGAGAGGGAAACTGGACACCACCTTAGGCAGGAAGGAGATGTCAGGTCTCAGGACCACCTTGCTCTGTGGAAGACCATGAAGGGCTCATCGGATCGAAGAGCTGTTATCTCACCTGCTCGTCTTGCTGTGGTCACTGCTACCAGGAAGGCGGTTTTGGAGATTTAAATCCAGGTCGCCATTGGCTCGGGGGCGGTTTCGTCGACTGTGACAGCACCAACGGGGGCCACGGTGGTAGTGGCGGTGATACCGGCTGGTAAAGGTGATGAACCCCTTCAGGAATCGCTTAACGGTAACGTTCCTGAAGAAGGCTGATGCCGCAGATCGTGGCGGCTTACCACGATCAGGGGAATAAATTTTTGGATGGAAAGGCCAGGCCCTGTTGCCGGAGGTGAAGGAGGAAGTGCAGGACGGGGGAGTCCTGCAGGTGATACCGGCTCACTCCTCTCATTAGCGAAGGTCGGGAACGTCGCCACTTGTATTGGTAGTTGCAACGGGTGGATTCCTTCCTGGCCGCAACGAGGACGTTACAGAGCAGGGGTCGTCATGTGATTCCTCCAGGCATGGAGGGCCACGTGGCGGTCCGGATGGAGGACACGGCCGTGGGGTGGGAGAGCAACCCCGGGCGTCGGTGGTCCGGAGCAGGTCGCCTCGTGCAGCTCGTAGCAGGGGTGTGAACCCAGTGCTGCCTCGGCCAGTGGGGGCTGGGATTGTTTGGCTCGGTCGGCAAGGACTTCGATGTCGTCCGGCCAAGCAGCGGGAACGCATGGGAGTTCCCCGGTCCATGGAAAGGGAAAGCGTCTCCGATGGAAGCGTTGGGGCCCGCTCTCGAAAGAACGGGGGCCCTTTCCCGGGGGTTTCCTTTGGAAGGGTCGATCGACGGTTCGCCCAGCGGTCTCGAACCAGTCTGAACGCCTCTCCGGAGAGAGACCATTTGTGATGGGATGAGGTGTCCCTGCTGAGGGAGTCTGCTGTGGTTTTTCCTCCTCCGGTGAACAGCCACGGGAGGGTGTGCAGGCGAATGCACCTTTCCCCCTAAAGGGGGGACAGGGTTGGGGAATGGTCCCCCTCCTTTTATGTAAAAAACGGCAGTGGTGCTGTCCGTCAGGACCAGGACTGTGCGCCCCGCGACGACGTGGCGGAACGTTCGTGTGTTTTGAACAGCGAGCAGCTCTAGTGCGTTGATATGGAGAGGGGTTCGTCGTCATTTATCCCATTTGAGATCGCCGCATGGGCCCCCCATCCGTAAAAGAGGCGTCGGTAGTTACCGTCACCTTTGGTGTGGGCTCGGGAAAAGGCATCCCGGACATCAGAGGGTTTTGGGGGATTGCCACCATCGGAGGGATCCCCAACTCCCCCGGGAGTTCGTGGATGGTTTTCGTCTGGGGGGCAATAGTGGATGAACCAGTGTTGGAGAGGTTTTGCCCCCACGGGCGAGAAGGTCACCGCGGTAGTTGCGGCCATGTAGCCGAGGAGCTGCTGGACGCTTCTCGCAAAGTCGGGGCCGTGGGGCGTGAGCGGCGGCCCGGATCAGGGTTTGAGCTCAAGTCTCTGGCAGGTACGCCCTGGCGGAGATGGAGTCGAGAGAGCGCTGATGAAACCAAACGTCCTCGCCGGCTCGAGGTGGGACTTCTTTGGATTGACTTGTAGCCCAAGGCGGGTGAGGAGCGACAACGTCATGTGGACGTCGTGGTAAAGTCTCTTTTTCAGGATGCCACCAACAGCCAATCGTCGAGGTAAGGGTAACGGAAGCCCCTTTTCGTCCGCGGGAAGGATACAACCGGGGCCATGCATTTGGTGAAGCCCCTTTGGGGCAGTCAAGAGTCCGAACGGCAGCCCTTGACTGGTGGTTCCGAAAGCGGAGGTACCGTCTGTGATGCGGGCGAATGGCAATGTGGAAGTAGGCGTCTCGGAGATCGATGGAGGCGAACCAGTCCCCTCGATGGAGGAAGGGCAGGTCGCGGTTCGTGACCATCTTGAACCTCTTGGGGGGGATGTAGATTTACCCCCCGAGGTCGAGGATCGGCCGGAGGGTACCGTCGGCCTTGTACCGGAAGTACCGGGAGAAGAAGCCGGTGGTCTTGGCCTCTGGCGGGGGCTGCTGATCGCTCCTTTTTGCAGGAGGGACTGGACCTTCCAAGAGGGCCGGGCTCGATGGGGTGGAGTAGTAGACGCCTCGAGGTGGAATATCTTTAAACTTGATGACGTAGCCAAGACGGGCGATGGAAAACATCCAAGAGTCCGTAGTGACTCTCCACTGGAATTCGGTAGGGTCGGGGGTTCCGAGGGTTGATGGGAGCCTGAAGAGTGGATGTTGGGGATCCCGCAAACAGGGAAAACCTGGACTTTCCCTCCGAGGAGGACTTCTTGGAAGAACGGGGGCGGCCCCTAAAAAGGGGGTTGGGAGACGAGACAGGACGGCCTCGACTGGCCAGACTGGGCTGAGCGTTGGAAAGATGAGGTCGACGACCGTCGCCAGGACTGGCGGAAGGAGGAAGGCCTGCGGGTTTTCGTCCGGTTGGAGCCCGATCTTTTTTGGGGGTAAATGGCCTTAATAAAATTTCCCTCTGGTCGGGGGGGGTTGGGGGCCCTCCCCTGAAGGGGAAAGGGTTTTGATTCCGGTGCCCCCTGGATGTCGGCCGGCCGCTCCAGGCATGGCGGCGAAGCCGATGGATTGCCATACTCGAGAGGCGATCTCCACCGCATGCCAGAGGAGACGACTTGTTGCCGGGCGATGGCTACGGCCTCGTTAAAAATCCGAGGTGGCCTGACGGATGTATCCGGTACCGTCTAGCGCCGGCTGAAGGCGGTCGAGGACCTTCTTTAGATAAGCCGCGAGGCAAGCCTAGTGTTAGACAGCCTAATGTGCAGGGAGGTGGTGGGGGGAAAACCCCCTTGCGTTGGCATCTAAACCCCCCTCTTTGTCTGGCGGAGTAGTGTGCTGTTCCGGTCCCTTGTTCGCCGATTTGACCACCACAGAGTTCGGCCCGGGGGATTTAAGAGATCTCGCGTTATCCTTTTGCACCCTGCAGGTGCTCCAAACCCCTGCGGTTCGGCCGGGCCAGGGCCCCTGTCCCCCGGGCTGCAAACCCGCAATCCCAGAAAGGCAGCGGGGGGGTGAGGTTGTCTCCCCCAAAGAGGGAAAACCGGGGGGTCATCCTCCCGGGTCCCCTCGGCGATCTTGGGGGAGGGGTGGCCATTTGGAGCAGCCGGCAGAGAAATTGGCTCCTCTGGAGCTGAAACTGGATCGGCTCCCCAAACCCAGAGGAGGAGTCCTAAAACCCCAAACAAGACCTCAACTCCGGCTCAGTCGTAACTGGGGCATACCCCCCCGCACCGTTTTGGTCCTTCTCTCGTTGTGGAGCCTTTTGGGGTTTTTTACAGCCAAAAGGGGACGGTGGTTTTCCCGTTGGGGCCACAACCACTTTACCTTTTTGGTTGCGGCTTCTGGCAGGGCCCTGGTGGTGCAGCCTCCCACACCACTACTCCACAGGGGGCTACCTACCAACCCTAGGGGGGATCTTTCGGACCGGGGTGGGCCTCTTCCCTTGGTTGAGGCAAGGGGGAAAGGGCTGGGGCGGTGTGGGGGAGCGGGTTGGTCCGCGGCCTGGGGCTCTCTTCCGGTGGGGGAGGAGAATCGGCTGCCGATGAGGTGAGGGGCCTGGAAGGTCCCCCGGGGCCGGGTAGGGGAATTTCCCCGGGACATGGGAAATTTCCGGAAGAAACCGGGCGCTCTCTCCATTCAGATTCCCTACGTCCTGGCCACGAGGACGCCGAGGTTTGGAGGCAGACGAGCGAGGTTGTTTTCCTGCTCCCAGGAGGCGGCGAGGTCACCGGGCGCTCCGAAGAGCGGGGGCCCAGACCTAGCTGAAATGGAGCGCCGCTCCGGGGAAGCAGAGGTCTTTTGCCAGGTCAGCCGACCTGCGACAGCTGGAAGGGCGGTGGTGCTCCCCCACCAGGGTTGGAGGGTCTGCCACAGGCGAGTCCCGGGGGTTGTTGGGGAATCCTCGATCTCGTCGTCCGAGAATCGACGGGCTGCCCGCCCTTTGGAAGGCTCCCGAGTCGGAGGAGGTGTGGGAGGGTTAACGTCCCCCGCCGGGGGCGTTCTTCTCCTCCTCTTTTTCTTCTTTTCCTTTTCTTTTCCCTTGTCTCCGTCCGGAGCAGGGCGCTTCTTAGGAGGCGTCTCCGGCAGGCGACTCAGCCTTCCTCACCGTCGAGGATCCTTTTGCTGACTTGGCACCGCCGACAGCTTCGGGATCCTCGGAACGCCGATATCGGCGTTCTCGCCGGTACCGAGCCCGAACACGAGGTATAAGACCGCCGATACCGTCGATGGCGTGGTCGTCTTTTGTCGGCCATCTTGGAAGGGAGGTCTCGTCAATCGCCTTCAAAGACTGCTCCCAGCAGTAGGATTTAGCCTTAGGCCCTGTTTCGAAGGGGCTGGGAAAAAAATCCCACAAATTGGGCAAGTCCGAGTGTTGTGGGACTCACCCAAGCAGAAGGAAAACTCCCTATGGCCGTGGTTGAGGGCAACTTTTCGCCCGTAGGACACGCACTTCTTGAAAAGCGCGGACATAAGACGAACGCCGAAAAAAAGAAAAGTCCAAAAAAACCAAAACCGAGGGGAAAACCGAGAGAGGTAAAACATGAAAATAGTCCGAAAACCGTGAAGACAGCAAAGCCAAGCAAGAAAAGCGAGGAACAACCAAAAAACCTTCCGTACCCCGGCGGACGAGACTGGGGGGACCGTTGCTCGGGGGGAGGAGCATGCGCGTCCCCCGGGGGGAGGGGCCCCCCCCAAACGAACGAGCTCTAGAAGTTTCCGAACGCTACCGCACAGGCGCTAAAGCTCCTATGTATGAAGGCACAAGACCACGAAGAAGAACCACTTCTTATAGGGCAGCCCGTTTAACAAGTTAACTAAACAAACCCCATGTTATCAAAAGTTTCTTAAACATCAAACATACACTTGCAAAAAAATTTCTAAAAAAATGTATTTCAAGTTGATTGGTATTAATAAAATGTTTAGAACAATTTCCCTCACTATAAGAAATGGAAATGTGTCAACTATCACTATCCGCCATTTATATATACTCAGTACTGCACATATTCAATGTTTTCTTCCTTTGAAAACTCGTGGTAAAGCAAAGCCCTCTGGGGGTTGTGACAAAAAGGGCTAGAGGTGTTAAAACTATGATAGACCTATGGTGGTGATACTTGGGATAGAATACAGAGGCTGAAATAAATTTTTTAATCTGATATAGAAAAGATCCATCAAATCAGTTGATATTTCACAAGTCAACAGTCATGTAAGCCTCACTGATTCAATGAGTCTGTTCTAGTTGGGACTAACAACTGGGTTTATGCCAAAGAACTTTTAAGGCAATTGGAATCAACTGATTATTCACAGATGCACAAAAAACAAAGCAAAACAAAAGACCCAAATAAAAAAGGGGCAATAATATGTTATTAAAAGCAATCAAAATAGCGTATAACGGATTAGTATAGGTAAATTATCTTGATTAATGATCTACCAGACCACAAGCAACATGAATGCCAGCATCATTCAAATTCTTCTCCCAAATAATGTTACAGAAAAATAGGGAACAACTATGAAGTCAATCACAGACACTTTGACCTTGAGATTTTATTTGAGATGACTTTTTTTAAAACCTCAAATTAATGTCAAGGAAAAAGGGAAAAATCAAGCATAACAAGGAGAAAGGAAAACTTCCAATGGGAATGGTGCAGATGAATGCTTGAAGGCTATTCAAGTTAACAGCAAATAGAAGAGCAAAGAAGCATCAAGTTAAAAACTAGACAAAAGGCAGTCAGCCACAGGCAAACTTTTCCCCCTTTTTTTGCATACATAGTTAAACATATGGAAGAGCACTACCAAAAGCAGCACAAGGGAACAGTTAACATAAACAGTTATGAAAATAACTTGGAAAAATATCAGGAGGGGAAAATACTGCAGGATACATCTGCTTATGTAGAAGAAGGCAGGGCCAAGGATACATTTCTCCTGGTCTGTTTGTGTCCTTATGTGACCTGGTTTTTATTTGTATGCCTTCACCCTGTATATAGGCTATTCAAGGTCAGAACAGTAGAAGAGTAGCATAGCTCCCTCCAGCAAAATAAGAGCTTGACATTGCTGAGCCTCACAGAAGAGCAGAGACCTTCTCTTGTCTAAACAGCACATGTCTTGGAGCAGAACTGTTTTACTCTGTTTATATAGGTTTTATTCCCAAATGTGATTGCTGTTATTTCTTTCTCTGATTCTAGTATGTTCTGTTCATCAAATATGGTAACAATTAGTTACCACAAAAAGAGCTTGAATTGTCTAAGCTTTGTGTTCCCCTCCTGACGATACATGTAGCAGAAAGCAGAGGCAACACAACTAATCACTGCTTTTGGGTTACAGGCAACTACATTTAATTTATCTGGAAAAGAAAGCATTTCATTTGACACATTATGTTAAAAAACCACAGTTATAGAAGGAGCAATAAGAAATTCCAACAGCAAACTAAGTCCACATATCCAAATGTCTTTGGAAATGCTGCATTCATCCAGACATAAAGATGTTTAGATAAATTTGAAGCAAAAAAGAGTGGATCAGTGGAGAAAAGGAATCTAGCAGCACCTTTAAGACTGATTAACTTCAGCATGAGTTTTTGTGGATTAAAATCTATTTCTTCAGGTGCACTAATGAGATATTAAAGCACAGATATATTAGCAGTTAAATGGTTGTGAGGGTGTGATGAGCACACAATAGTGTACAGAAAGATGCAAACTGTAAATTCAGTTATCAAAGAGTTGTGGAAGGTGATACAAGCCTGTCAAGCAGCTGATCTGTTAGTCCCGATATAAGCTGTACACCCCCATTCCATGATATAGTCCAGTATAATTGTATGATACAGTATAATTTAATTGGTGAGAGATACAATTTCTAATATAAAAATCATACTCTTATGGCTGGAAGGCATGTGGAAAAGGACCCTAGTTGGAAGCTGCGTGCTAAGACAAATGATCTCAGCATAGGCAGGTCATAAGGCAAGAAGATTAGATAGGACAGCCCTAGCGCTGATGGGTTTGCAATAATTCTGTCAATGACCCAACCTTCAAATACAATGGCAAGCAAAACTGCCCCAATGAAGCAATTGATGGTCATCATCCTGTCACCTCTTCCAGTGAAATCTCTCCTTTGTTAACCTATCTGTCCAGGCATTAAGAGAACATTACGATTCTCATCAATGCTTTGTCACTTGAAGTTAAGACCATTAGTCCATTCTGTACCCCATTTGTTTGGTCTGCCAAAGAGCAATAACACATTCCCTTCAAGACGAGAAATAGGGTACATAAACCCTTGTCCCAAGCTCAACAGTTCATAGTACCTTGAACACACATAGGCATGTCACTCTGTCTATCAGCTCCCAGGTTCTTGTGCTCTGTGCTACCCTCAAATTCTAATTTGAGCCATCTCACTTTGACTGTCTGCTTCTGGAATGGTAATTACTGTCCACTGCATGAGAAATCTCTCATTTTTAACCTTTCTCTCCTTCCCTTCATTAGCCTTCTATTATTCCCAAGACTGCTTGATTTCTTATGTATGTCTGTGAATTCCCCCAATAAAAACATTCTTTTGACTCTCACCTGGTGTCTGGTTAGTATTGGTACACATATATGAAAATGTCCCGTGGTTATCTCCCTCTTTTCAGACTTCCTTTGAGCTTCAATTCCCCATCTTTCTAAGGAGATGCTGGGATTGCAGGAGGACCTCAAGGTCCCCCATCTTTTGGGATAGCAAAGCTATCAACTGAGAGTCAATTTATCTGAAACTGAAAATCTTTCTGATAATTCTTTTGTTACACATGCAGTTCTCAGTAGGCACATATTAACATATGTAGTGTGCCAAGACACCATTATATCTCAATTCAACTATTTCTCTTTTTAACCCTCACTCACTCTGTAGTTGTAATTTTGTTGCTGCTATTGGTGATGGCAACTTTAGGTCCAGGAGAATTAAAATATTTTACTGGTGACTTTTGGGTGTCACTATTTCTAACATCAAATTTGTGTCCATTTATCCTCTTGCATAGAAACTGTCCTATCCGTCCAATATAGAGTGCACAGAGGCACTGCTGACAGAGGATGGCATGTATCACATGGGAGGATGAGTAAGTAAATGTACCTCTAATGTGGGTGATGAAAAAGACTAAGACTTGGAAGAGCGACTATGAAGGAAAGGGACAAGATACTTAACAATAAAGATATATCTTTAAATATTAGTCAGATTCATATATGCCACAGTATTTCAAATTTCTATACATGGCTGGATAACAAACAAAGTTGACAGAAAGAGAATCAACTCATCTGAAAGCTGGTGCTGAAGGGAGTTCTACAGATACCACAGACTGCCAAAAAAGAAAACAAATGGGTCAAACAAATTGAGCAACTCAATTTTGAATTCACACGAAAAGCTAAAATGACTAAACTGAGGCTATCATACCATGAGACAACACGACTCACTGGAAAAGAGGTAAAGCGGAGGGTAATACAAAAAGAGAGAGACCACATTACAGATGGATAGATTCAATGAAGAACAGCCCTGCATTTGCAAGACCTCAGCAAGGTTCATGGAAGTCTCCCATTTGTAGGGTTGCCTTAAGATGGAGCCAATCTGACAGCGAATGACATCAAATTTTCTGCCAGAGTACCAGTAAAGATAGAGAGGGCATCTCGGTTTGCTGTAGGGTCTTGCCCTTGTATTTCTACCTATGCTATGTAACCTTTTGTAGATGATTAGTTGTTTAAGGTTTAACTATTTAATATATTATTTATCTTTTTAAACTATTGTTATTACTTATTCTTTTGAATTGATTTTATTGTAAGCTGCACTAAGACTTTGGTTTTAGAGTGGGATATGTGTGCATGGGTGGGTGTATCCCACCCTAAAACCAAAGATCTCAGGGTAAGTTACAATAAAACACACTCATACACACGGGGGGGGGGGAGAGAGAGAGAAGGGGGTTGGGAGGTTGTCTGTAAGCAAATAAAGACTTCTCAGCCCACAGCCTGTGAAAGAACTGGTTACAGTTCACTGATGATGTGTTTGAGTGGTCTCAGCTGGAAGCTGTGGGTGACAAGTAGTGGTGTTTTGTCATTTTCTATTTTTGGTCTGTCCTTTTGTAGATTGTTTCTGGGTACCAGTTCTGCATATCTGATTTTTTATTAACCTAATTGGGCTGGTACTACTGCAAATCCACGAGTATGAATCCCTGTCCTGTGGATCTTAGCAGACGCAGTTGTACCAGTGGACTTAGCTGTAAACAATAAAATAGGTAGTGTGTTTTTGACAGTTCCTGGCTTAACCAGACATTTGTTTCTTGCTAGATTAGTAGACTGATAACTTGTGGTTCACTGGATGCTTATAATGAAAGAAAATCCAAGTTACAGATGTAACAGGATTATGACACACAGACTAAATTCCAATTGAATTGGGGATCTCCAAATTTTGTGAGGTTGTCATGTTATTGTGCTTCTTTTTTAAGAGGGCTCATAGCACCTGAAATGGGCCACAAGAACAGTAATGAGTATTATGAATGGCCACATGTCACATCTGGACAGGGTTTGGATTCATACCAAGAACAAAACAAGCCTAGAGAGGAAGTAAATTAGAATGTATGCTTGTCAACAACCTCAAAGAACTACCTTTTTAAAATAATCATTGCAACCAGCAGGAAGACAATTTTTAGTTAGTTAATTTAAATTTACTGTTACTCACTGCTGTAATTAGTGCCTGGGCTTATGCATTTTTGGTGGGAGGCACTGCAAGTGAGAGGAAGGATATGGCAGTGGCTGAAACTTTCGGTTTATGAACAAGCAATCTGATGCCCCAATCATGCTACAACTGTGATAAGTGTACGCTGAAGGGGATAAATTGGCAAATTTAAACAGGACCTTTTGGAGAAGCATTAAGTTCTATGGCAGTAGGTAATTCTGACATACTTTTTCTAGCAGGAGTCATGTTTTGTTCTAGCAGAGACATAATTTGTGTGGGTTGGGCAGTCTTTAGTGCTGCTTCACAATGTGATTTCCATTCTCCTGCCCTAAAACATTCTGCCAGTGTAACCAACACACTAAAGCAATTAGCTAATTAGCTTTTGATTTGTACGCATACAGAGCCTTCTTTGTAAAAAAATACATATGATTATTGTTCTATTTCCTTGAAAAAAAAAGTAGGCCAGAAATGTGATGCAGCATTGGGAATAACATCAGGACATTTCTATTATGACATGCAACCTGAGATAAGATATGAACAGCTCCATATATATTTTAGTTTGTTTTGAAAGCTTACAAACATCTTCCCCAAGTACAATTATAAAGTCTTTGCCTTCAACTTACAGTGGCATTACTTAGGTTTGTTCTGAAAAATTAGTTAAAAGGTGAATTTAACCATCATTGTAGGATGTGCCGTGTAGTAGCATTGTTTGAAATAACAACACTGAAAGGATCTATTGTTCAAATAAATCAAATTAAAAACTAGAAAGAAGCAAGTGTATATAGACTCTGAAATGTAGCCATGCATAGTTTAAACACACAAAACCCTACAAACTCAAACAATGCAACTGATAAGTTAATCTAATTATACCATGGCATGATGAAAAAGGAATAAATCAGTAAGCTAATTTTTAGATGGATATGCTATATACACTTATGTATAAGTTAAAAATTTTAGTCAAAAAAATCAACCTATAAAACCTGCATCATATTGTACCTTAACTCCTACTAAAAAAGGAACCATTCCCTTTTCTGAGTAGAGTGGCAAAAGGTGGGAGTTTAGTTCATCCTGGGAGAACCTAAAATAAGTATCTTCCTTTCTCCACCACAGCACCACTTCTGAATGTCTAGGAGGGGAAAACAGTAGTGACAGCTTTCTGCCATTTCCTCTCAAAGGCGTACCAAGAGAATAGAGGGGGATGGTACTTCTTTTAGGTTCCCCTGGGACAGAATAAGCTCTTGCCTTTCACCACTCTACTCAGAGAAGGGGATGGTTCCTTTTTTTGATAAGAGTTAATACTGTACCTTAACTTCTATCAAAACAAAACAAAAACATCCCTTTCTCTGAGTAGAGTGATAAAAGGCCCTTCTGGGTGGGAAAATGGCAGCAGCAGTGGTCGGGTGCATCTGGTGTTTTCCCCTCTCCATGGAATGACCCTTGTCTTATCCATAGCTCACATCAAAATCCACAGTTTTCCCCCCTCATATATGAGGTCAACTTATGAGTATACACGTAATGCAGAGCTTTATGTTTGCTAATCAAAGCAAATTGCAGTGCACATTCAGACATACTGAAGAACAACTAAGCCCATATTTCTCATGAGGCAATACTACCCCTCTTTATTTCACTGAGCAGTAAAGCCGAAGAGACCCAAAGGGGCATCTTGTCCAGCCTCAACCAGTGCAGGAAACCTGCTGCTAAAACATTTCTGACAAATGGTAATCCGATATCTGCTTAATGAAGATATCTAATGAAGGAGAACCTTCTACTCCCCAAGATTGTCTTCAAGAAACCTCAGTACCATCAGTCACAATTTCATTTCTAGTAGTTTTGGCATTTGACACCACAGAACCTTCAGAGCTATAGACTTAAATCCAATTTAATAAAAATTTATGATGGCTCCATTAAAATAAAATCACAGGAAGAATTAAGAAAAGAAGGTATTAATTGCCATTGGTTATTACACAGACAATTAAATGAAAAAGCAAAAGTCGAATTGAAAATAAATGGTTTTCAAATAGAAAAGACAACCTTTGATGAGTTATTATTGGAGAAAAAATCCCAGATAATATCTGAAATATATAAAATTCTGTTAAGATGGGACACTGAAGAAGTTATCAAAGAGTCAATGATACAATGGGCACAAAACTTAGGCCATTCAATTGAATTAACAAATTGGGGAAAAACCTGGAAGAGAACATTGAAATATACAGCATGCCAGAATCTAAAAGAAAATGTTTACAAAATACATCTACGGTAGTACCTCCCTCCTGAGAGATTGGCAAAGATATACAAATGTTCTGATAAATGTTGGAAGTGCAAAAATGATAAGGGTACTTTCTACCATATGTGGTGGACATGCCCAAAAGCTAGAAAATACTGGAAGCAAATACATATGAAGATAGAAAAAATTTTGGGATTACAGTTCCATATGTCACCAAAATATATTTGTTGGGAATGCCAGAAAATGAATTGGAAAAAAATATGATGAAATTCTGTTCTATATGACTGCCGCTGCAAGGATCAATTATGCCAAAAATTGGAAAAAAACAGACATATCAGGTACAGAAGATTGGGAATTAAGTTTGTACAATATGACAATTATGGATAAGATGATGACATTAATAAGAGGAATCTGTCTTGAGAAGTTTGTTAAAAAATGGGACCCTCTTATCCAATTTTTTAAAAACAAATGGGGAGATTTGATGGTAGCGAGCTTTTTGGATTAAGGGAAAGATATGAGGAAAGAAAAGAGAAAAGAATTATATTTTAAGTATAATAGATATTGGTAAGCACAAAGATATTAGGATATTGTATAAAGGTTAAGATGAATATTATACAAGATATAATATCAGTAGAGCCCTGATGTATGTAAATAAGAGAAACGGATTCTCATGTACATAGCTGATGTGTCGTACTAAGGACAAACTAGTCAGGAAGCCAGAGAGGAAGAGGAATGAATGGAATTGAAATGAAGAAGCAAGAAGGTGGGTAGGCAGATCCTAGGAACTATTAAATTAAGTATTACATTCATTATGTGTATATTAATATTATAACATGATAACATTATAATGATTTATTTATTATATTTAAACTTAATTTTAGAGATCTTCTTATCTACATGAAAGTTGTCTGATACAGCTATGTACGTATGTTCTTTGTCTTTTCCAAATTTTATGTTTTATGTTTTAATAAAAATCATTAAAAAAAAAGAGCCACAGACTTGAACAGATGTTTATGTCCATATAAGACTTGAATCTGCCTTCCAAGAATGTCAAAGCTCCCTTCTTCTGCAGAAGCTTTCTAATCCAGTAGAACATTTACACAGGTGGACTGAAGGACGCGATTCCTTGATTCCTTCCTCTCCCTGAGGTCCCATATGCCCCTTGTAGCAGTTGCTCCATATAGTTGTGGAAGGCGATACCAGCAACTATAGGAATAGAGAGGAATCTCTACAGGTCTCTCTCCTTTCCTGGGAGAATATCCTTAGCAGAACTCAAATGAAGGAGTACTCTATTTGCTGGCATATAAGACACACTTTTTCCCCCCAAAAAATACTGTTTGAAAATAGAGTGCATCTTATATGGCAGTGTCTTATACGCCAGCAAATATAATTTGCTGAGGTACAAATGGGGTGCGTCTTATACGCTGGTGCATCTTATATGCCAGCAAATACAGTAGTTCAATTTTTTTTAAAAAATAGACAGTTTGCTAACGTTCTTGAAAGATAACATACTGCAAGAAAGGTAAAGGATAGGAAACATGCATCTACCTGTGCAAAAGCTCTCACTTCATGTAATAATGCTATGTACGTCTGAATGCACATGTAATAATGCGATGGCAATTGTGCATTCAAACAAAATAGAGCAACTACAATGGCAAATAGAAAAATAAAAAAGACAACCCACACAGTCAGACAGCTGTCTTTCCTCTAGTGCATCTTTTCATAGCCACTGATTGACCTGCCCTAACACTATGCCATATACTAAGAGGAACCTGTGGCACTCTAGATGTTGTGTCCCTTGAAACTGGCTCTTCAGTATCATGTTACCCGCTTTCTGGTACTCTTTACTGGTAGAAAGTGTACATGTGCTGACCTACTAAGGCCTTCAGCATCTACTGAAAATTTCTTCAACCAAATCCTCCCAGACATATTTCCCTCATTGCTACCACGCTATTCTCATTTTTGAGTTTTATACAGTACTTTATCTTAGCTCTGTTTCCTGTTGTTACTTATTCTTTATACATTTTAGACATAAATGATTCATTAATTAAATGGATTCCCATCAGTTCCAGCCAACTTGTTAATTACAGTGGTGATGAGAATTCAGGTCCACTAAAATCTAGTCGGCCACTCCTATCACATACTGTTTACTACCCTCTTTTGTTTTACTTGACCTTTGCCATTTTTTTATACTCACAAACCGGTAAATACTTTGGTGTCCAAAACTGGCAGCTCAACACATATTACCAGCACAAGATCCTCCCCCAGTAAATGCTGTAATAAGAATTTGGACCAGGGAGGCTCAGGATGTGGTTGCACCTTCATGAAATCTGCCATCATGCCATCTAAGCTGGTGGTGGCAAAAAAATCTGTAAGTGTAATGTGGCTTAAAATATCTAATTATAAAGTTAATGGGGGTGTGTACAAAAGTTAATGGAGGTGTGTACTATCATTTATCCAATGTCCAGTGGTGTGGCAACACATTTTGCAGTATGGCTGAAATGGGGTGGGGCTCCAATAGGTTCAGAAGAAGCAGGGCACCTTCTCCCATTCCCACATGTGGAATTTGTCCACCCTGATTTAAATATGCAAAGTATAACTTAAGGTTTTCAGAACAATGCATCAAAATTTTACAGATGATAGCTTTAAAAAGAAGAATTAAGTATCTCTGTAAGCTCTCTCTCTCTCGTTTTATTAGTCAAAGCAAATCAAAGTGCTCATTCCTGTCAGCATTTTATCAACAGAAGAACAGTAAAACGAGAATTATTTAGTCATGTATGCATGCGTGGCAATAATCCTATAAAAACTGTTCCTTAATGCATATGAACATGTAAGTGCATATCTATTCTATCTTAGAAAAATCAGTTGTCAGTATATATTTTATTCAGCTTCAATTGAGCAAAATCCATGTTTGAGCCTTGAGGGTCCAAGATGTTGTTTTTATTGGTCTGGGAGGAAAGCCAGAAGGGATTGGTGTGACTCATGATAGAATTTCAGCTTCAAAATGTTTTCAACATTATGGGCAATACTAAAAAACAATGTACACAACAATCCAAAAGGTATACATTCATTCACACATCTTGGTGATGAAGGATTTTTTTAAAAAAAAACACAGAGAAAGATCAAGTCATGTGTGAACTTATCTTTGAATTAAGTATTTATAGAAACATGTTGTTATGTAAATACAGCCAGCCTCTAAGCAAGTTTGTAATATTTAGACACTTTCATCAAGTTATCTTTAGAAACAAATTTGATAACCAAAGAGGAAAAGGAAGTAAATGTGGCAATAGTTGTGGCAGCACTCTTTTATAGCTTGTTGCAGGGTGAGAACTTACTGTAATTCTCGCCTAGTGTGCATTTATGTAATGCATCTACACAAGGAGAAATGAAAGGAGATAGCTACATCCCTTATTGTTAAGCCTTCCCTTGATCTTGCCTGACTAAACTTCCCACCTCGGGTAGCTCTCCATATGTTCCCATATAGATTGTTAGGGATTACTCTTCAAGGATAACAAGATGTGAAAGTACCCATTCTGACTATCCCAGCAGTCCTAAGCCCAGGCTTTTAGCTTCCAGACTGTGAGCTAAAATCTTTCATGGCAATGATGTTATTACATGACCCAGTTGTACCAGATCTAACTGGGTTGGAAACCTACATCATTTCTCTGACATTCATATTCCAAGATAGGGAACTGAGGCAGCCTCAGCCTCTGAGCTGTCAGCTATATGATTGCTTCTACTAAATTCTGTATCTTTGAGGACTCCTAGGTTCACCAGGAATAAGGAAAACTTGTACAGAAGGCCCCTCCACTATAATACTTCCAAGGATTTGTCCCCTCTGCTTGTGCTTAGAAGTGCCATGAGAAAAATATTGTAACATGATCACCTCTTGTGATGGTAAACATGTCCATTTTGGAATTCTGAGCCTTCAGCCTGCTCAGAAATCCTGACTGGGTCTGTTTTTCTGATGAGCCCCTGATGAGCCCTCTGATGATGGTCTGGGTACACACTTAGCAGGTACCTTCACTGTACTCACCTATACCATCACAGTAGGACTGCTTGGTAAAGCTAAGAAATCCTGCCTTGCAACCTCAGTCTTCATGTGTGGTCCCCAAAATGACAATTATCTCCAACACCATCTGTTCTAGGCTCCAAGCTGCAGCAAATCATCTGTATGGTGATTACTGCTCCCCTAGGCTGTTAGCCAACCTGCTCCTTTTCAATAGTTGATGGATGGGCTAGAGTGAAAGTTCTCCTTGCTGCTGTTGACCTGAACCCAAATCTCTGATCAATACCTCTGCTCCTGACAACAGGCGGAGATGGTCTGAGGGAATCATCTGCTACTTAAGTAGCAACAGCTTCTTGACCCATGACAAGAACTATGATCAAAACAATGGAAACTGTCCCTATGAGTTGTAGGGAGAGGAATATGGTTTGAAAGATAAAGTTAATAAAAGGACCTGGGCAGACAAACAGTAGTGGATGCTTTGCAGTAACTCCTTTTTCAAAAACAAGCTGTTCGTATCTGTTTTCAAATGAAAGTGCTTTAGCCAAATTGGGAAAGAATGTACTAGCACAGTAGAAGGAATATATTCATCCTACGATGAATGCCCTATGCAGACATTCAAATAGTATGGAGGAACTGGTAACATACCAGCACATTCAACTAGACTTATGCTCAATGGTTCTGTCTAGGTTCTTATGCAAATACGTTCACTCTTTATTCCAGATTTATACATTTATTTAAAACATTTACATCACCTTTCTGCCAAAGAGAAAGCCCATAGGGCAGCTGACAAGGAGAAATTAATGCACAATTTTTAAGCTCTGGGGGAATAATGATGGAAAATGCTCATTCCCTCAGCCTTAGCTGCTGCTGTAAATCATATAGACAGAGCCCATATAAATTTGACTCTTCATGTTTAGACAATATTAAATCTAATTTACCAACGTCAGACAGAGAAGGGCTGCTGCAATTTCAATTCCTCATTGCGTGTTAGATTTAAATTATCTGCATAGGAATTCCACCTGAAGAAGTGGGCTGGAAGTGAAGTCTTTCGTATAGTTCACAAAAGTATATCTGAAATAAACTGGTTAAATTGTCTTAACATTGTCATAAGATTCCTCTTCTTCTTCCCCTCTTTTTATGCATAGAAATTAAGATAAAGACAAATTAAATTTGATGGAGAATGAAGTGCACTATGCTTCACTTATGCACAAGGAACAGATCTGAGCAACTTAACCAAGGGCAAAACAAACAATTTCCCAAAGGGACATTTTTTTTTTTTTAAAAAAGAAATGATATAAGCAAGCCTAAAACTTAAAACCGGTCTCTATGAACTAGGCCCACAATGGGAAGCACTTCCTTTGAAATCATGTGGTATTCCCAGGTTTTACCACAAAAATGCTCACAAAAGTAATATTCCGAGAAATTCTGAAATGGTTTCAAGGAGATGTTCATAAAATGCTACATAAATTGCTCTATTTTAATTAGCAACAGCAATCTCTTACATCATTAAATCAGTATGCATATGTACATCAAGCCACAGAGCTCCAAATGTTTCTCTACACTGCCTGAGAATATACAGCATATACAAAAATTTGGACAAAGAGGTCATGTGAACCACTTTGAAGTACATTTGCTGTCCCAAAGTTGAAATCCCTTACAACCTTCTCTTAACTACTTCCTGTTCCAGCAGATGCTATTACACTAAATATTACAATGAGTATTATTAGCAAGCATACCATCCAAGACAGTGATCACTATGGTTAGATATACAGTCAATTGTTTTTCATACCAAACACTGGGGACCAGAAGGATTGTAAATTTTTCATCTTTCAACAAATACCTGTACTGACCACCAAAGAAAAGAAAATATTTATTCAGTAATCATTATCCTTGTGGTAACAGAATGGTTTTAAATCTGTTTTACATTTAGTAAGTCCTTTCCCCCAAATTTATAAATATTCTTCTTCCTCCCATCCCAAGAATGAGTCAAACAGTTATTCAGTGTTTACAGTAATTAAAATGTAAACATGAATCTCCAGT
This sequence comes from Ctenosaura bakeri, assembly GCA_948474755.1. NCBI lineage: Eukaryota > Metazoa > Chordata > Lepidosauria > Squamata > Iguanidae > Ctenosaura > Ctenosaura bakeri. The sequence continues at coordinate 248,689 of CAOLHI010001022.1, forward strand.
TGGTACTAATTGCAATCTAGAGGGTGCTTTCAAACTTATTTTAAAAGGATGCAACAAGAATTTGGTATATTAGGTCCCCCATAACCACGAGGGATAGTGAAAAATGTGGTTAATACCAAACTTCTCTTAAAAAAAGAAATGAGAAGAATTACAGGTTCTCTTAGGCTTATCAGGATTGCCAGCATCACCACTCTTGTGCTCTAGGGCCATTACAAACTACACAAGGACTCAAGTAGAAGGACTTTACAAGGGCCTGTATTGAATAAGGACAAGGACTTTACTGTGCAGAAGGACCCTGTATCACAATCAGATCAGAAAGAGTAACCAAAAGCCCAACTAAGAGACTGGGTATCATTAGAGCATATGTAGTACTGTATACAGCGATGAAAGGCAAAACAGCACGGATAATGTGAGACAGCAGAATACCAGGAGGAAATGGGGTGCCATTTGCTTCATTTTTACATTCCCTGACATTTTCCATGTTGTTTTGTTGTTATTGTTGTTATTATTATTATTTTTTACCTGCCTGCCCCCATGGATCAGAGCACGGGACAACTGTATGTCCTGTACTTTTATTTTATTTCACTTTATTACTTCCATTTCTATGTTATTACTATTAAATTCAAAGTATGTATTTTCAGGCCGCATCTCATTGTGCATCTCATTTTCAAACAGTATTTCTCAGGAGGGAAAAAGAGTCTTATAGAATCATAGAAATGTAGAGTTGGAAGAGACCACAGGGGCCATCCAGTCCAACCCGCTGCCATGCAGGAACACCCTCAAAGCACTCCCAACAGATGGCCATCCAGCTTCTGCTTAAAAACCTCCAAAGAAGGAGACTCGACTATACTCCGAGGCAGCATATTCCACTGCCGGACAGCCCTGACTGTCAGGAAGTTCTTCCTGAGGTTCAGGTAGAATCTCCTTTCCTGCAGCTTGAATCCATTGCTCCTTGTCCTGGTCTCTGGAGCAGCAGAAAACAAGCCCACTCCCTCTTCTACATGGCATCCCTTCAAATATTTAAACATGGCTATCGTGTCCCCTCTTAACCTTCTCTTCTGCAGACTAAACATACCCAGCTCTCTAAGTCTATCCTCATAGGGCATGGCTTCCAGGCCTCTCACCATTTTGGTCGCACTCCTCTGGACTTGTTCCAGCTTGACCATGTCCTTCTTAAATTTGGGTGCCCAGAACTGGACACAGTATTCAAGATGAGGTCGAATCAAAGCAGAGTAGAGTGGTACCAATACCTCCCTTGATCTAGACATCATACTCCTATTGATGCAACCGAGAATTGCATTGGCTTTCTTGGCTGCCGCATCACACTGCTGACTCATGTTCAGCTTGTGGTCTATGAAGACTCCTAGATCCCTTTCACACATACTGCTATCCAGCCTGTATTCCATTTTTTCTACCTAAGTATAGGACCTTACATTTTTCTCTGTTGAATTTCATTTTGTTAACCTTGGCCCAGCTCTCCAATCTGTTAAGGTCATTTTGAATTTTGATCCTGTCCTCTGGCATATTAGCAACCCCTCCCAATTTGGTGTCATCTGCAAATTTGATGAGCATGCCCTCTATTCCTTCATCCAAGTCGTTGATGAAGATATTGAACAGCACTGGGTGCAGGACAGAACCCTGTGGCACCCCGCTAGTCACTTCTCTCCAGGATGAAAAGCAGCCATTGGTGAGCACCCTTTGGGAATGGTCAGTCAACCAGTTACAGATCCAGTTGACAGTAGCCCTGTCCAGCCCACATTTTACTAGCTTCTTTGCAAAAATGTCATTGGGAACTTTGTCAAAGGCCTTACTGAAATCGAGATATGCTACATCCACAACATCCCCTTCATCTATCAAGCTACTATCATAAAAAGAGATAAGATTAGTCTGGCATGACTTAGACTTCTCATAGATACGTCAGGAAATAGGGTAACTGAAATCACATATACTGGTTACGTGGTTATGGGGTGCCTACTGTATCCTGTATTTCTCCATTCCTAACATTACTGACTAAATTACTTAATGCTCAAATCCATGTTACTTGTTCCACTTGAGTGTCCTTTGTTACATCATCTATTTAACAAAGTTAATACTGATTTTGAAACTGTTGCTTTATGTGCTGTCTTCCACTGACTTCTTCACACAGGATAGAAAAAAAGGGTAATTGTGATCTCATTAAAATTTCCCTTCTACTCTGAAATTTCTGGAAATGAGGTGGGTCCAATTTGTGGAGAGATAAAAAGCTTTATTTAAAAAAAACTTGCAAAATGTTGGTGCTGCTAAATTTACATAATGCCTCTATACTGGAAAAGGTGGGCAGGTTCATATTGTCTTCTCTCATTATCTGCAACCTTCAGTGGACACTATAGGGGCCCAACCTAACCCCCATATCATTTTGTTTGGCGTATGACATCTGGGAGAGAATGGAGAAGCAGGCTATAGAACTGGGATAGGAACTGCTAACAGTGCATCCATCATACCTCATTAAAGATGTTTGTGCAAAGTGTTAGTCCATCAGAATAACTCTGCTTGCATTCATGTAAAACACTGTTCTATATTGGGTTCTCTGTTAAATTTTCAAGACTGTTAGATACAAACTTTCTTTCTGAACATGATCATATTAAATGCTTAACAACAAACTTCAGCAACTCTTGCAAACTTCTGTCAAGCAACAAATCTAGACAGAACATGTAATGGCCTGTAGCTATTAAAGTAAACCCTATAGGCTTCTGGAGGCTTTTTATGGTTCTGACAGAATTACAAGAAACTGGAGAGAACACTGAACATCTCATGTGCAATTTCACCTGAATATCCAAAATGCTGTGATGTACTAAATCTACAATTAGCCAACCTGTCTTCTCAGCATAGCAAATATATTACAAAGTTGAGTGCAACAAGAGAGCCACAGCCAAAACATAAAGCTAAAAGACTTCTCATGTTTTGTTTGAGGTCCTAACATATGCACAGAAGATTTGCCAGCAAAGACTGTCTTGCTTCTCAAGAACAGCTGATGAAAGCTAAGCACAGACAGACTATTGGAATGTAACCACTGACCTCAGAAGAACACTTTCCCTCCCTCTCTCAGTTCCTCTACTTTTTCTATGCATTCTACATGCAAAGCTCATGAGGAAAAATGCTAAATTTATCCCATAATGCCACAGTGGGAGCCATCAAATAAAATGAGACATCATTTAATAATCTGATGATGTGATTCCTAAGCAAAACAGTTGTTTGATATTCTTTTACAGCAGAGAAACAAACAATTTTAGAAGCACTTGTTGAAGTACTGTATCTACTTTTAAACAGGTTGAATAAACCATTATTTCAGATTCAATACAAACTAAATAAGTAATTTAGGTTATTCAACACAGGCATACCTCTGTTAACAATGGCTCTGATAAAAAAAGGGCCTTTCTACAAAGTCTTTTTATGCCAGTTTGGCCCACCTTTCCTCCTCTCCCTGGAAGCTTTTTAGCAACATCAGCGTTGAGAGGATAATGATGGAGGCCTGGACAAACAGACTTTCAGTATGAGGTTGCAGCAGTGTGTCTGCAGCAATCAATGCAATAAAGCTTCTAATTGTAACTGTACCTTACAGGCAAGGTAAAAAGCATCAGTCTCCCAAATCCCTGAATATGCGTGAACAGCAAAACAGAAAGAGGAAGAGACACCAGCCTGCCTTTGCACATACCCTGAGCATGTTAACAAAGTACAGACTTGTATGTTTGGCCACCAAAATAGAGAAAATTTCAAAAGTGGAGACCAGTGAAAACAAAAGATATCCTTGGATGCATTTTGGAAGAAACTTTCAAATGGTTTCAAGAAGATCATAGAAATCATAGAAATGTAGAGTTGGAAGAGACCACAGGGGCCATCCAGTCCAACCCCCTGCCATGCAGGAACACCCTCAAAACACTCCCGACAGATGGCCATCCAGCCACTGCTTAAAAACCTCCAAGGAAGGAGCCTCCACTACACTCCGAGGCAGCAGATTCCACTGCCGGACAGCCCTGACTTTCAGGAAGTTCTTCCTGAGGTTCAGGTGGAATCTCCTTTCCTGCAGCTTGAATCCATTGCTCAGGAAAGATTCAAAATAATTTTGTTTACATATGCAAGCCATACCTGACATCGTTGCGTCATTTCAAAAGTGCATACTGTTTCAATTGAAAAGTTTGCTGAAACATGTTGAACTATACTTCTTTCTTTTTTTTGTGGTACCAGAATAGATCCCCCTTTCCATGTTATTTCTGCCTCTAGCACCGAAGTTACTGTTGAAGGAGTAATGCACAGGAACCCATCTACTTTGTTAACTGAAGCATACTAGTACTCAGAAAGATAACATTCCTATAGTAATTTCTTTAAAATAAAATTGTGATATACTTCTTGGCTAACCCTTTTACAGGAATGTTAGCTAATTAAATTAGAAGTTGAGAAAGTGTGGCCTCTGAGCCATATGAGGTACCTGAACCTCACTTTTGTAGTCTCAGATGTCCCCAAACCCTACATTTAAAGAACACCTAAACACTAACCAAAATGCCCCCAAACCCCCCTCAAAAGCCGTGATTAGGCAAAACACAATGCAACTAAATGATAAAACAAGGTAGGAAAAAAATGTGAAATCAGGTCATTAAAAAATGATCTTAAACAGTCTTCTAGACAGATACTGGAAACGATTCAGCCAAGTCTCTCTGGGAAAAGTATTCCAAAGAGGAAGAAACACTGTGGAAAAGACAGTCTGGCTGCCTGCTGCCTGCAAATGAAAGAAGAGAAAGCTCCAAATGCAGAGACGGAAGGAGAAGTCCACAAATTCAACACCACTGATGTTTTCTTTCCCCTCACTAAAGGACAATTCAAAAAGGAATCCAAACTAACATCTAAAGCATCTTGGAATATTTTAAGGCACCCTGAGACTGTGCTATAATACTTTAAATATTCTGGGTGATAAACTGTCTCCTGCCTACTTCTATGGCTATTGCCTGCAGCATTTTATAACAAAAGGGAATCTTTTCATTCTTAGTATAATACACACAAAGAAGTATGGAAGATAAGGAGGTTTCAAACACCACAGAGTCAGACCATTTAGGACTTGAAGGCTTAAAAACTGACACTTTGAACTGAGTCTGGAAGCTCATCAGTAACCAGAGCAATGTTTTGATAACTAGGGCTTGCTATTTTCTACCTTAGGCAGGCAGTGGACCCTTGGGGGAAAATAAACAGCATTCTGGATATTTTTTATGTCAGTTCCATGCAGAGCACATTATTATAATCAAATCAATCTAGAGATTACTACAGCACATATTACAGTGCCTAGGCCCACATTTCTCAAAATGAGACACAGCTGACATACACAGGTTAAGCATCTCAAATCTAGAAATCAAAAACTTGAAAACCTCCAAAAACCAAATCTTTTTGCTGCCAGTCACCTGCTTCCACCTTTGAGGCAGCAGATGAGGTGTTTCTGCTCATTTGTCTCTCAGATTCTCAGTCTCTCTCCAGCCTCACCTCTCACATACAGCACAAGTAGCAAATGGACGAGAGGCAAGGCTGAAGAGAGACACAAGGCTGAAGAGAGACATGAGGGTCTGTGTAATGGAGGAAATTCAAGCATAGTGTATGGCATGAATTCACACCTCCCACCATTTCACAGATCCTTGCATCTCTTTCCAGCCTCACATCTCTCTCCAGCCTCATCTCTCATTCATTTGCTACTCCAGACATGAAACTGGAGAGAAATTGAGGATCTGTGAGACTGAGGATATAAAGGCCCTGACACCTGTACTATGGAGGGGAAGGGAAGGGAGTATGGTACAGAAGATCTCCGGGGAGCCCACCAGCTACCCTTTTCTGCCTTCAGGTGGCAGCTGCAATGCTCCTGCTTGTTCATGTGTGGGCTCCCCATGGGTCTCTTGTATAGTACTATATTTTATCTATATGCAAACACAGGTATTCCAAAATGAAAAAAAAAAACACAAAACGCCTCTGGTGCGTATTTTGGAGAAGGGATACTCAACTTGTACTACCAGTGTAAAGAGGGGAAGGGGGATTTGGACAGAACTGCTACCTGAGAATCAAGCTATAAAGCTATGTCCAGGCTGGGTGACTAAAGTTAATCTTTATTAACAACTAAACCTGTACAACTGCAGCTTGATTACTGGGTTTGTTTGCTTGTATGCACATGACCCAGTGCAGAATATTCAAGGCATTTACACCCAAGTACATTCACACTTAATAGCTATTGAAAAAAACCTGGGACATATTTGGTCCATCAATTTTCTAAACCCAATTCCTTCTTCTTTCAATATAACTGAGCAAGCAGTTTCCCTGCCTTAAATGCCTTCCCCATTTAAGGATAGTATAAACACTATAATTTTTTATGTCTGTCTTTCAGGTTCACAACTTTCTCTGTGGAACTCTTCATTTGTTAAGATGCGAAGCAAAACAAGAACATTATCCATGAATGCTTATCTCTGTGGTAAAGTACATGTAAGCCTGAAGCAGACATTTCAAGAGAGAAGCACAAAGGGGGAGGCTGGAAAAAGAACAGAAGTGTATTCGACGCCAAAAATGGAAGAAGGAAAACCTAATGAAGGCAGTCAATTTCAATCTCTAACATTTCCATTTTAGGAACGAAATTAGTTTATTAGAAAATCTGTTGTAATATGTATTGTACAATAACTTTACAGCAAAATATTATGACATTTATTTGGACAGATACTGTATTAGTTTTTAGATTCCTGTCCACAGTTTAGTAAGTATATTCTAATAGGTTCACTCAACTTCTGCAAATTTCAGAAAAGATTTTTGACTTCTATAGAGAATTTTTAAGGGGAATGTTGTACAGCACACAAACAACAAATCTTATATCTTGATGCCATCCTTCATTAAAAATATATGATAAACAATAAACAATGCTCCCAACATCTGTAGAATCCACCTCACAAAACTGAACTCATACAACACTTCCAAAGCTATGTTCCTTCAGCAACAGACAATCATGATCTCTGCAACTATGTCATTATGCCTGCACTGTTAGTGGTACATGACACAAGGGGTAAACAAAGACTGAAGGGGAGAAAGTAGAAAATTATCTGGCATTTCACCCACAACAGTTATCATAAAAAGCATGGAAAATATTCCCATTCCAACCAGTGTTAACTCAACAGGTAACTTGTCTTCACCTGTAACCTTAACTAGACAGGTTGAATAAACTACTCATAGCTTTATCATGGCATAGCACCACACAAATAAGGGCAGCAACAGGGAAATTCAGATCTACAGCATGGGACAACATCACCCCACTCTCAGTAGTTCAGTATTCCATGAGATTAAGAGGGGAAAAGATGATAAGAGCCATAGTGAAAGGAGAAAATGGAGCAACTGTGCACATAACTAGCAGTTAACAGCCAAAATGGAGTTTCACAGGTAATACGATTTACATCTCTGCACAAAGATGTCTATTGGTTACAAATGAAACACAACAGAACATCACCTGTGAAAACATGCCCATCATGCACAGCAAAAAAGGAGGTTCTACTAGAAACACAACCAATAGAGGGATAAAAGCAGAGTGCTTGAATCCACACAGTTGTGTTGTGCCTGTATGGCAACTGGTGCTTTCATACGGTTATTAGAGGAGTTGGTTACTGATGAGTTGTACATTTATTATAGAGCAGAGATTGCTTCTTCATTTAGATAGATAGATAGATAGATAGATAGATAGATATATTCAAGTTGCTATTGGGTTGGCTTAATATTGTGATGGAACAGGATATACTGAATATTTTATTTATTTATTTATTTATTTGTATCCCACCTCTCCATATGGATCGAGGCGGCGAACAACTTACAAATAGCATGTATTTCGAAACATTTCTATACATGCCCCCAACAAGCTGGGTACTCATTTTACTGACCTGCGAAAGGATGGAAGGCTGGATGAATAGGCTGCACTGAGACAAGGATCAATGTAAGCCATCTTGTCAGAAGGACAAGATCAGCCACAGAGATGTAACAGCCAAAGCAGAAAATGCACAGCCAGAGAAATGTAGAGAGGGAGACTAGTTTCTATGCTAATGGTAGAAGACTCCAAGCCAAAATTGGATAGATGGAGTACTTAAGCTTTAAGGTAAAATGTTGATATATAACAGAAAACTGATAGTATGGTGAGAAAAATAATCTCTGGACACATGTTCTAGGAGGTAATGAGCATACAGATGCTGCATCAAAGAGGTCAAAATATCAAGCCAAACAGTGTAGGTCAAAGAGGGTAGAAGATCAAACAAGCTAGACACATTAAAAGAGGCATCCTCCACAGAAATGTTGTAACATCAGACCTCAAAACTGAATTAGTACAAGGGACAAAATGCTCATGGTGATCTTGAGATGAAGATCAAGGCAGCATTCAAAAAAGAAAGAAAAGAAAATGACTGACTCCAAATATCCTCAAACTGACCAGGTAAGCGCATGCCCCAGTCATGGCAAAGTGGTAAATTTTCCCTACAACAGCTGGTCATGAAACTCAGCAGAGAGATGGTGACCTTGGACTTAATCAGACATGGTGTTGAGCAGAACCTCATGCAAAAGGTGAATGTAGTTGACTTGTTTGGGAATGGTGACCATCCAACATCTTTTAAATTCAATTTGCATTTAAGTGAGGAAGTACTACGGAACTCTAATGGTTTCATGTTAGATTTCAAGGAAGGAAACATTTCTAAATGAAGAAATTGGGAAATGAACTTAAAGGAACTTAAAAGGGAAATTTAAGAGGATTAAATCTTTCCAAAATACTTGGGGGCTAGTCAAAATTACATTAATAGATCTATCTATCATCTGGAATACATATCTCATGCAAGACAAGAAAAGTAGCACACAGTCCAAGAGGTCACCACCTAGATTGACAAGCAGTGTTAAAGATGCTATTAAATAAAATAAACACTTCCTTCAGAAACTAGAAGTCCTGTCTAAACAAGAAGAACAAGGAATACAAACTTGCAGAAAGAAAATGCAAACAGACAGTAAGTGTTGCAAAGAAGCATTTAAAAGCAATCCATCTTGAGAAGTGGAAGAAGATTGAGGCACTGTTGATGGTGAGTGTTTTGGCACTGTGGCAGACCTTGAATGAGCCCAAGTAGGATCCCAAAGCTGCTGGTACTGATGGCCCTAAAGGTGGTTGTGACTGAGAAGCATCATCAGTACAAGGTTAGTCCATCAGTATAGTGAAGATGGAGGCTGATGGTACTGTAGAAGATGAAGTGATGCCTGTAGTGGTCATGAACAAGGGCCTATTTTGAGCATCAAGTTCAGATGTCTTCATAGTTGACTCCTAAGGGCTTTAAGACAAGCTGCTCTATTTCTACACATCTTAAGGAAACGGCTTTGCAATGGAAGCACTTATCCACAATATGGCCCTCACCTAAGCAAAATGGCTGTCCATTTTGGGGAATCTTCTTCCTACTAACGAGACACTCTTCAAAGAACACTTTGGATGTCATATCTAGTAGGCAGGTCAGAAGACTCTTAGTCCCTTGACAAATGAAAGGTAAGGAAAAGAAAAGGACAAAGATTCAAGAAAGAAAGTAAAGTAAGAAAAACTTCATGATTGGAAGTAATGATGCAGCCATGATGGTAGACAAAAGAACTTGAGGGGGTTTGAGCAGAAACTGCATAGAGCATGAGCAGTAGAGGATGGGATGAGGCTTTTAGCTTCATAAATTTCCAAAGATGGGCTACACAAGCACTAGACTCTCATCTGTATGAGACACAGAGACCACAAAAAACAATGAAATTGCCAATATCAAACTATAGCGCAACTGCACTTCAAATACTACGATATGTAAAATTCTGACCAGTGCTCCTCAAAAGGGATATTGTAAACCTGGAAAAGATGCAGGGAATGGCAACCAGAATAATCAAGAGTTGCAATCAAGTCCATTATGAGGAGAGTTTACTTAGAAAAGGCAAACACAAATGTCAAATAAAGGGAGATATGATGATGGCATATAAAATAATGCATAGCATGGAGTAGGAATAATCATGTAACCTGGGGTCAACTACTGAAGTTAACTGCTAGGCATTCAAGACAGATAAACAGAAGCATTTAATCAAATAGAACACTGTTAAACTGCAGAATTCACAACCACAGTATATGATGGTGAAAATTTAGATACCTTTAAACAAGGAGTGGACAAACTCATGGATGAATTGTCAAAGTCATGTATGATAGACATACACTTTTTCTCTTACCAAAGATAGCATCTCTCTACATATGAGTTGCTGGAGAATCTGAGATATAATGTTCTATTGCCCTCATGTCCTGCTTGCAGGCTTCTCATAGCATCTGACTGGTCAGTGTGTGAATAGTATGCTGAACTAGACAGGCCTTTGATATGAAAGAAATGGCCATTTATATTTCTTCCTATTAAAAGAATCTGGGATAAAACCAGGAACTATAAAAGCTCAATATGCCAAAAGACTATATGCAAAAAGATTAAACGTCGAGAAGAAATGGATGAACTCTTCAATGAAAATAATCTCAAAGAGCTGGAGGCTGCTTGTACTACTCAGCTCTAACAATATCATAGACTTAAAGAAGAAATTGTGAAGAGTACCCATGCAGCTTTACCAACATAGCCACTTATTGTTATCATCATATTGGATTTTGTCAGTTAAAAGTCAAAGTGGCTTTATGCTACCCGAAATTTCACATATATTCAATAGCAAATACAGCTGATCTCAAAAAAACAGGAGTATCATACATCAGGTACTTACTGTTCAATTCGTGGCGACAAATACAATTTGGGAAACACCTGAGTTGCTTCTGTATCCTCAAAGCTGACTGACAGAAGAGCAACATCTTCTCCAGGGTCTTCGTTTGCATCCTATATGCACATATATATACAAAAAGAAAAATTATGTTTCAGATCAACAGTAGTCATGAGCTTAGTTGCAAGAGAGAGTCTAAGGCCTGTCCATGAGGTCTTTAGTCTGCACATCTGGTATTTTTTTAAAAAAAAAAAGTCTAAGAAAAGCCTGCTCAGCACCAAGGGTCACACTAAAAATATAATATTAGTAGGGACTGATTTGCATGTTTTATTTGCATGAGGTTGACATAAATTACATGTCATTGCCATGAACATGGCAGATGTCAAATTACTGCTAGTGGGCATGTCACAATATTCTTATGCAGAAATTGCTGCCCTCAAAACTCAAGTCAGCTGTTATAAAAAAAAATCTTGAGAAAGGGGAAACAAGAAAATGGCTGGATTTTAATTAGCTTCATGATTGTAATCATAAAACATTTTGCTACCATAGTATTAAACTAGATTTTGTCCAAGAAGCCAGATCATAAAAAAAACAAAACAAACAAACAAACAAAGAAGATGGGCAAAGAATCAGAATTGCCCACTAAATGCTCACAGGGGTCATATGTAGCATCATGGGCTATACTTTTGCTCTCTGAAAATCTATCTGAAAATTCAGTTCTCTAGTTTGATAAACTTTATTTAATTTTAAAAAATGATAAAGAGAACAATTACCCAGTACTTGCAAATAACTATACAACAGCACTCCTTTCCAAAGTTCTCAATCTTCTGGAGAATAAAATATTTCAGAAATGTGGTCCCATAGCTCTGAGGCAGAAAGTTACACACAGAAAGTTATCAGGCTCATTCTGTGGCATTTCCACTTAAAAAAACCTTCAGCAGGAAGCAGCTGAAGTCCTCTATCTGAGATCCTGTAGAAGTGCAGTCACTAGCATTAGACAATATTGGGCTTGGCAGACCAAGTAGACCCGTGGATTTTGGAATGGCCGTTTTCTATTTCCAAAAAAGGGTCTGTCCACTTGATTGTCATAATTCAAACAGATATTATAAATAGAGTTATTAAGATAAGGAATGTAACACTAACAGATTAACACTATTAATATATTATATAAGCCATCACCAAGAGTAACAACATTCAATATCCTAGCAATATTCCACTAGGACTAACCAACTGCAACAAAAGACTGTGCAAGTTTTCAAGATCTCCAGTACTAATCATCAGGGTAGGTGGCTTATCAGGGTTTGGGATGCAGAAAGAAGTAGAAAAAAGTAAATGTTAGGCCAGATGATGTAGCCACAAGTTGAAAAAACTGAATTATATTGTATTATGGGTTTAAGCAGTTATCCACCCACCCAGTTAGCTAATAAAATATTTATATCCTATCCTGTATCTACAGCTATCAGAGCAGCACACAATAAAATCAACATAAACAATTTGAAACAGTGTAAACAATAAAATGACACTTAAATACATATTTAACAATTTTAACCAGTTACAAGAAGACAGATAATAACTAGTTAGAATACTTTGAAACAAGTATGGCCTATACCTGTGCTACTCCAAGAGTCAATCTGTGAGCCATCAGCTGTTAATGCGATGGCAATATGACACAAATGCAGTACCAGTCCCTGGCACAATGGAGAAAAAAATTGCCAGTCCGTTATATCAGATTGGTTGAAATGCACTGGTCTGTGTGATCTTTTCTTTAAGTACTTAAACAAAACACCATATTCTCATTTTATCACAGCTGTGTGCATGTTAGTACAGTGGCCTCTTCACTTTCGTGAGGGTTTGGGATGCAGAATCCTCATGAAAGTGGAAAAACCTTGAACAATTCCCCTATGCTCCCCCTCCAATTCACTTCTGGGACTTCCCCTTCCAGTGCCCATGCAAAACAGAAGGGAATGGGGGGGTGAAGGAAGCCTTGTGTGAGCCTTCCTTTCCCTCTCCAGAGCTCCCCCTCCCGTTCCTATGCATTTTGCTCCAGCTGGAGAACTCAGGCAAGCACTGTTTTCTTTTTGGCAGAAGACTGAGGCAAACCAGGTCCTAAGTAGTTCTGCCTTTTCTCTGTCCCCTGTCAACATTCATCATCTTTTCCATGTAGTTACCCTACTTGTTCTTTGTTCTTTTTCTTGCTCTGAATATATCCAAACCCGCTATTTTTATAATTTTTAACCTTTCTAGCAAGCCTGAGCTCATTTTGAGCTGCAGTTTTTCTGACTTTCTTCCTATTAATCTGTATTTTATTTTGGTGATTTTCCCATTCTTCCATTTCTTATACATGTTTCTTTTAAATCTCAGCTCCTTAAAAATTATTTGTATATCCACTCTTGTTGTAGACACTTCTCACTTTTCTCCCTCATTGAAATTGTTTGATTGTGCCTTCCATATCTGACATATAAGAAATACTCATGCACCATGAACTCACATTTCTGACCATGGGATCACACTCAGTATTTTCCTAAGCTTGTTGAAACCACTATCTTGAACTCCTTCTCACTTCCTCTGTATAACAAATTTCAAGCGGACATGATCACTATCATCCAATGATTCCACTACTTCCATTCCTTTGACTAGTTCGCTTCTTTTGGTTACGATCAAATCCAAAACAGCTGATCCCTTTGTTGCTTCCTCCACCTTCTATATAATGAAAATTCTACAAGGCTTGTGAGGAATTTGTTGGACCTTCTTGGCTGAATTTCATTTTCAACAAATATTAGGGGGGTTGAAGTCTCTCATAATTGCCATCTCTCTTCTTTTTTAATATTTGGTCATCCAAATCTTCAGTGTGGCTTTGGGAGCCAGTAATAGACCTCCAAATAATGTCACTGTTGATTCACTCCCATTTATTTTCACCCAAGTATTCTCAACCTGTGTAGTTAATACAAGTGTTATTAAAGTTTCTATTTTATTTGTCTTGGCCCAAATCCCTTGGGCCTCCTTGGTTTTGAGATCTTAACTCATAACTAAATTTGCCTGTCCTTCTTGATTCCTTCTCAACAGTGTGATCTGAATACATTTTCCCCTTCTAGTTCTCTTTCTTGCTCATAGTCTAGATTCTTCCGGCCTCATTCCCTCTTCCTTCAAAGATTACCAAAAGTCTTAGTCTTTTCCATCATCTCCAATCAATCCTCTGTCTATGCATGAACTTGAGGCACTCAGTTAAAGGCTTATCTTGATACTACATAGCAGAACAACAATAATAATAGCAACAATGAAGATTCTAGTGGCATCTTAAAAATTAACATAGAGTTGGGGAGGGGTAAATAAGCTTTCACAATGATGGGCAAAAGTCCATGAAAGTTTACACAAAATGAAACTTGTTACTCTTTAAGAGCCATCAGATTCTTTTATTGTCAAAATACCTTATGCTTTATTGAGATTCATCAGCTACCACCAGATGTCTGCCCAACACCTGAAGTCTAGTATGGGAAGGACAGAACTTTTAATCTACTCGTATAAATCCTAAAACACACCAGTTTTCTCACACTGTTGGAAATATTTCTCCCGTCTTCCAGAGTGATAATCTTGAGTTTATCTTCAACTTCTTCCTCATCAAATCAGCTACCAAATGTACATTCTCTTCCATATAACAATCATTACAAGCAAAATATTATTCTAAGCTATTATGACACTAAAATTTGCATCAAAGTCAAGTTTCAAATGATTTCTTGACTTTCCCTCCACAATTGCATCTCTTCATCACTATTTTCATTCACTACATTCTTTTTTGTAAGTTTCCTACTACACCTCCATTCTTTCTAAAACTGGCTCTAGAAGTTCTGCATGTTGAAAAACTATCCATCCAATTAATCATGACTGTTTACTGTGCTCCAAGCACTAAGGAAGATCTCTTTCTACAGCAAATTTTTCCAGAGCCATACTGCTTCTGTTGTTATCTACCATCAAGTCAACTTATGATGATCCAAGATCCTCAATCATCAACTGCCCTACTTAAATCCTGCAAACTCAGCACTGTTACTCCACTCCCTATCCCGAGGTCTACAATTTTAATATTAAAATATGATTCTGCATGCCAGAGAGGTCCCCTGAAGGGGCACGTAGGCAGGCATGGTCAAAAGACTGAAAACCAGGTCAGGCCAGTAAAATACCCAGTCATGTAGCCCTAAGAGACCTCAAGATGTGTAAACCCACAATAAACAAAGGGTCCACAGCCCTGAGAAGCCGACTTGAGGGGATTAGTGTGTCTGCCCCAAGTTGAGCAAATATTCCATCAGGCGAGGACCAGAAGTCACACCACAAAACACAGTCAAAGATCTTGAGACTTTGGCAATACCTTGCAATCCCATCACACGAAGGAAATTACTATGGTGCAGCTTTGTTATCGCTCCAACACCCATTCTTCTCCCAGGGAAAGGATTAGTCCTCCAGGTACCTTTTCCTCTACAAATAGTCCCTATTTTTGAGTGGTTCTTCGGATCACCTCCGGTCATTCCAGCAGACTGTTGCTCCATCCGTTGAGTGATTCCCTCAGCTCTCTCTGTGCTGAGCCCCACTTCTCTCCTGTTTTTCCCGGACCAAGGACTTCAGGACAAAGGTGCAGTATCACCCTAGCTACAACCCTTCAATATTCCCCTATGCAGTTTCCTCTCTTTTGCTTCTTAATAGGTCTTGAGTGAGTGTGTGAGTGACTGCGTTGCTGCGTGAGACTTTAAAAAAATCATTTATTGGACATTTTTGTTTGGTTTTTGGCTTTGCCTGTCCCCATAAAAACTGGGTAAAAGACCCCGCTAGGTTACCCTGCCCCTCGCATTGCTATTGCTTGTGCTCTGGCTAGTTTCCATTCTCCATCACGTGGAGCACACTGAGGTGTCCCCCAGGGACCCCAGAAATCAGGGTAACAGAACTGTTGTTAATCCATCTACCTATACTACTGTGTTCTTGTTTTCCTACCGCCTTCTACTTTATCAAGTATTATCATCCTTTCCAATGAGTTATTTTATCTCATATGTTCAAAGTATGATAGCTTCAGTTCATTTTCACTTCTTCTGAAAGTTCAGGCTTGATTTGCTTTAAGACCTATTCATTTGACTTCTTAGCAATCCACGATATCTGCAAAAGTCTTCACTAGTTCTACATTTCAAATGCGCTGATTTTCTTCTTGACAGCATTTTTTAACTATCTGTAAGGACCCTGGCACTCCAGGACTCAAGCTCTGAGTCTGAACCAAAGGACTTCAAAGCCATGGAGCCTGCTGCACCAGCAGAGCCCACCCCAGAGGCTGCCATGGAGCCTGCTGCACAGCCCACCCCAAAGGCTGCCCTGGACACAGAGCCCTTGGCCCCAGTAGCCCCAGCAATGGAGCCAGGAGCTGCTTAGACCCAGAGATTCAAGAGCAGTAACATCGGGAGCAAAAGAGTGCTCTCAGAACGTCAGAGCGTTTAAATAGGAAACTCCAAGCAATCAAGCTCCAGCTGAGGTAGCACCTGGGTGAGGGCCTGCTTAATAAAAGCACTCACTCAACCTTGGGTCTTGGTTGGCTGACAACTGTCCATTTTGGGTGTGCCTGCTGGGCTTCTGGGACCCTTGCCTTGCTTCCTGGAACGCTGCCCGACTGGCTGAGGAACAAGCTCTGTGGTATGTGGACTCTGTTTGCTGTTTTGCCTGGCTGTGCAGTAACAGCCAGGGATATCTTTGCTGCAAAAGTCTCTTTAATTTACTGCTGCCTTACCTACTAACTGCTGAAGTAAAGCCCTTTGATTTATTGCCTGTCTGCCTTATCTGTAAAAAGACCTATTAGCCGGCTCTTGGCTGCCTGCTACGCCTTGGCGCTGACACTATCCAGCTTTCACAACCACACATAGAAATTGGAAATACTATGACTTAAGTGATTATGACTTTGGTATTTAATGATATGTCTACACACCTAGTTCCTTCATGCTGGCCTTTCTAAATCTTAGCCTGCTACAGATGCTGTGACTACAGTCTCCATTTTGATTAATGACTAAGCCAAGGGATAGGAAATCTTTTCTCCTATACAAAAATTTGTGTATTGAAATAGTGTCCAATAATATGGCTTTGTCTCATCCTAGGACTTGTTATCTTCATCTAATCAGGATGCTCACTAACACTTGACTCCTGCCATTGCCATCTCTTCTACTAGACTCCTAATTCCACTCTAGGGGGAAAAAGAGGATATAAATAAAGTGATTGACTGATTATTTCTTCATTTCTTTGCCTATTCATCTCTTGTCTGTCAATGGGCTATTTTCTATAATTGCTATAGACATTGGCAGTAATAGTGACCTACTTCACAGCACTGTTATAAAATGCGTAAGACTTTAAATCATAAGACTAGATTCGGTGGGATATGTATTTTTAAACCAGATTGTAAAGTTTGAAGCACTTGATATCTCAGCAGGAATCAAAAACTGCAATACTAACTTCTCATCCTCCAGTTCTTACTGAAATCTCTCACTAAAATAACTTGTATAACTTTCTATTTGTCACCATGCTACTAATATAACCAACTTCACTGTACTATTTCTGCATTAAACATCCCTTATAAGAGACACAAGGGGTTAAATTATAGTGCAAGGCATACTGCAAATTAATATAACCATGTGCAGTGAAAATGCTCTGATAATCTTCCCATGGCTCTACTTTTTTTCAATTATAGTCAATCTCACAGAAGAGCCATCAGCCATTTTAAGTAAAAGCGACCTTGAGAAAGGGATGGAATAAAAAAGCAGCAGTACTATTGCACTGATTTATGAACTGTTACTTAGGAATGGAGATATGAAAGCCCAGTTTGCCTTTACTACAAAAATTGTGGTTTCTATTTTCAATT
Organism: Ctenosaura bakeri; assembly: GCA_948474755.1. NCBI lineage: Eukaryota > Metazoa > Chordata > Lepidosauria > Squamata > Iguanidae > Ctenosaura > Ctenosaura bakeri. Next base: position 266,321 of record CAOLHI010001022.1, read on the forward strand.
TTTTTCTACTTCTCAAATGCCAAGAACTAAGGTTCATGCTCTTAAGTAGCATAGTCTGTAGCTATCTCTATTCTTCATACTGTGGAGATGTGCAGTAAGGTACTTAATATTTTTGAGGATTTGATTTTGTATGTCCAGGGGTGGGCAAAGTACAGTTCATAGTTAAGCTCCCTGGGGACTGCCTCCAAGTCTCCCCAAAATGGCATATTGCTCCCATTCCAGGAGTAAAGCTGCAAGAAATCAGGGCTCACTCGTCCCCGGATTTCAAGTGAAGTAAGGAATCGAACAGCAAGACATCTGCTGTATTACTCCCCTCACTGTGTTCTGCTAGAGCAGATACTGTCCTCTTCAGGAAGTCTCTGAGCCACCATCTCTTCTCTCCTTCTCAAAGTCTGCGAAATCATGATGAACATCAGGATTTGAGGAAGGGCAGCAGTCAGTGCTGGAAAATGCTGAGGTGCCTCAGGGGTCACTCAATGCTGTAACACAGGATAGCTGCTTTGTGACTTTTCCTACCTTATTGTCAACTTTCTCAGTTCTGTTCCCACCTTCACAGTCCTACCTTACGTGGTTAAAGCTGCACTACAGTTTTCTTTCTTGGTCTGAGGAACAGTGGATTGTACCACTGTTCAGCAAAAAGCCGTATGTCTTACTTCTTCAGATCTGCCTAGGCACTCAACTCTGTTCTCATTTAATTCTTGATTTCACATCTCTCTCTTTCACCTTCTCTCTTTCCTCCACTCCTGACTACAATCATCTTATTTCTCATTCTTCATTCCTCTTCTCTTTCATTCACTTGCCACACCACCCGTGGCTAAAATGTTTCTCCCTTACCATTTCTCTCTCTCTTTATATATATGCATACATACACACCTATATACATATATCTTTGATTCTTTTTCTCTTTCCTTCCCACAACTCCTTACTAAATGTCTTCTCCATCTCTTCTCCTCCATCCACAATTTCCAGCATTTGTCTTCTTTCTCTTTTTCCGTCTCCCACCTTCTGTCTCACCATCCTCTTCTTCTTTCCTCTCCCCATTTCTTCCAGCTACATTTGTCTTCTCCCTTCTTCTCCATATCCCTCTTTCAGCTTCCTACCTGAGTCTCCACTACTTCTGGCTGAACCCACCACATACTTCTTCCCCTGTCTCTCTGACTCTTTCTCCTTTCCTTCTCAGCTAAATAAAACTTTGAAACCATGATAAGGATATGTTATGTTTCAGAATTTTATCATGCACATATCATTAAACTTTAACAGAGCTAGTTTCTAAGCACACAAGCAGACAGGTCTACCCTGTTAGTCTTTCCATCGTTTACATGTCCCCAAAACGTTTAGTAAAAGTTAGTAGTTTTGTGCTGATATTTGTGACTTTGATGATTATTATATTGGGACTGAAAGGTGATTCCATTACCTTTATAAAAATTAGACCATATTCCCGAAGAAACTGAAAATAAGGCAGGTTATTTTGCTGTGTGGTGAGAATAATGGAATCATAATATATACAATTAATTTCATATTTATTAACAGCTGCTCAACTGTGCATTTCTAATAACTGGAAAAATCTCCCTCCAATAAAAATAGTATGACTATATAGGATATGGCTGAAATGGTAAAGGTGATTATTGTAGTTTAATTTGAGTCTCTATCCCAAAGAAAACCATTTTAAAGAAAAGTTTTCTTTATTTACAGAATACTGAAATGAAAATATTCGAGACAGAATTTATTCTTATAAGTTTTTGACTATGATGTAACCTATTTGTAAATTAGTTAAAACTGGTTCCTGTTGCCTTGAATATCACCATAAATAATAATGCATTTTAAAAAGAAAAAAAAATATTGTCAATGAGGGCACAGGTTAACTGGAGGAAGCCATTAAAAACCATTTGGAAGACCCTCTTTTTGCTTGGAAAAGATTCTTTGGTTGGATAACAAGTCACATGGTTTAAAAACAGTGCTCACAAAAGTATTAAAAACAAAGATCTGCAGTGCTTTGGACTAACTCATCTGCAGCCATTCCATGACTGCTCAAATTCTTATCTGCAGACATTTTACTGTCACAATGTGTTTCTTCCTGTTACTCAGTTCTGCATCTCTCAATTAAAAACTTAACCTATGACAACCAGAGAAGGACAGAAATGCACCTAGCTGTTCGCAGGAGAAAATTAAACTGACCAGAGAGGGACTGGAGCGGTTAATGTTTTTTTGCTGATTGGCACGTGGATGGCTCCTGCATCGGTGGGCGCGAGGATCACAACCCACGTGTAGTGGATTGATCCTCCTGTCATCCCGAGAATGCCCCTCCACTGCTCAAAGTAGAGCCATGAAAATTTTATTTGATTAGAGATCCCTTGTGATCTCAGGTTTCACTTTTTCACATTTTTCCAGATGGGGAAAAGAAATAGAGTAGTCAGGATGGTTAGGGTCTAGACCACTGTCAGAAAACAGAACTGGTTGAAAAGCAGAACCTGTGTACTGTTCTATGGGGAGCATGAAGGACTTATGCATGCTCAATTGTTACCAACCCCACGCCCACTGCCTGCAAAGTCTCTCAGCCAGATTAGCATCTTTTCCCCCCTCTCAGCTCACTTTGCAAGCAATGTGCACATGTGAGTGCTTCCAAGCAAACCTCTGTAGGCAAGAAGAACTGATGAGATAGGGGAACTCCTCTCAAATTAATGGAACTTGTCCTTAATTTGGATGCATCAAATGAACACATTGTCAAAGAACGGGGCATCAAAGGGGGTGGGGGGCTTCTTGTAGGGTTTTTTTTTTTGCTATGGGTTCAAAATCTCCAAACATTTTACTCCTGTACAAAGGAAAGCTACAGCATTGTTTGGTTTTGATGTCTGTGGTTTTTAATGGAGGTGTTTAATACAACCATATAATTCACTATAAAGTTCTTACATAATTTATTATGAGATTTTGACATTGTTTTCAGTTATACTTGAGGTGCTTCATGGATTATCACACAAACACAGAATAGTATACATCTGTTTTTTAACAAACGAATTGGATTTAATAAATGTACATTTTCCAAAACAAACAAACAAAAAAACAGAAAAGAAAAAGAAAAAAGAAATCACATATACTCCTTAACTAATGTGTGTACTATAATTCACCCAATTCAATTTGTGCTGTGTTCATTAGCAACATTTAAATTCTTATTACTGTCAGTGATGTACATTCAGAATAACTTTTCAGAATGCATTTATCTGATGAACTAAACAATTGAACAATAGAGTATCCTTTAAAAAAAAAAAGCCAGATTCCTGGCAAGTATTAATTCCCAAACATATTCAAAGCACAAAGGACAAACACATTGTTTTCCTGAATCCTCTATTACCTACTGTAACTAAAAACTGGGAATTTACTGGAACTGAGGATTTATTATGAGTCAGAGTGTTAACAGTTACTCCAACCAAAACATCTGCTCTACACTGTTACAACTGCTATAATTCATTTCCTCTTGTGTTTGGAGTAGAACCAAATTGTATAGTAAGGTTCTTGTTCCTTAAAAAAATGAAGAAACTCAAAATCAGGTATCAACTCAGGAGGGATATTTACTTTTCAAATGAGAATGTTTATGCCAACTAAAGAATGTATAATTGTTTGTTGCTTCAACATCCGTGTGAGATGATTTTCTACATTCCTAGCTCAGCATCTTTCAGAAATCTCTTAACAATTCTAAATATTGTTCATCAAGTCACTCCTTATTTCTTCATTATTAACATATATAGTGTTGTACAAATGGACAGTAACAGTGATGGTTTCCTCATTCTAGAATTGTTACAAGTTAAAACTACTTGCACAAGGAAACAATCTAACAATTTAAAATGTAAAGTAAACAACCTATATGCTATCTTACTTCTTATTGCCTCACAGTCTCATAACCTTACAGGGCTTTTGGTGGCATCAGATGCTAAAAATACTAAGAAATAACAATTTTACATCAGAATGGAAAGAATCCTCTCTTATCCTATTCCTCCTTGCTAATATCATGATCCCTACAATCTTACACAATTATGCAACAAGTGATTCAATAAAGGTATTCCAAGGAACAATGAGATCAGAAGACAGCATATCCCACAGCATACACTGAAATAGAATAAAACTGCTCCCACATGAAAGTTTAACATTAGCCAACATCAGGCAGCTACTAATACTGAAGTTTGGTAATACACACATTTTATTTATTTCTGTGCTCTAAGTGATCATTTACAACCTTACTACAGGAAGCCCCTGCCTTTTGACACCCTGTTATCTGACAATTCACTCTTTCAGTTCTTCCAAATTAAGGACAAATTCCATTAATTCGACGTGAGGTCTGCTGTTTTGTCAGTTCTTCTTATCTACAGAGGTTGGCTTGGGACTGCTCACACACACGTGCATTCCCAAATCTTACCTACAGAAAGAGCAGATACCCTGGCAGAATTAATGGAAATTGTCTGTATTGTAAGCATTGAAACAGTGGGCTTCCATCAGCTGTTCTTGCCTACAGAGGCTCACTTGGGACTCTGCATGCACTGCTTGCAAAAACAGCTTGAGGGGGAAGGCACCAAACCAACTTAGAGACTTTACAAGCAGTGCACACATGTGGTCAGGTACTAAGAGACCTTCCATAAGTCCTTCATGTTCCCTACAGTACATAGGTCCTGCTTTTCAACCATTTCTGCTTTCTGATAGTTCCCGTTCCTAACTTGTCAGATAAGCAGGGGAAGCCTGTAGTCAGATCTATAGCAATGTTCAAACAAAGACCACAGCTTTAGAATATAACTTGTTTATTGTGTTTACGGTAGGTGAGGCAAGTCTTCTATGATTACTACCCAACCAAGAAAAGGGAGTTGTTTGTTTCTGGTTTTTAATCAACTGCCACAAAACAATGGGTCAAGGACGGTTTTTGTACAATCAATCAATCGATCGATCGATCAATCAATTTTGTACTAGAATCTACCCTTAGAGCTGCCAAAGAGATACTGCACTCTTTTCCCCCTCCACCTCAATATTTGTTTCATTCCTCTCTCAGTTCTGCTCCCTTACTCAAAGAAATAAATGTAGGACATTTCATCATAATATTTGTTTTGCTTTTTAATTCAAAAATAATTTCTGGAAATCTCAGACATAATGAGTCTTCCACCCATTTTGAGCCCAGTTAAATGTAACAGACTGAAAGATAATTCTAATCAACGGGTTTTAACTTGTGTGACAAATTCTAGCCATGACAGAATTGTAGTGGATAAAAGAAATATCTAGACGACCTATAGAAACTTCTGCTTTAGATGAGGCACATAAAGAAAATAGTTTCAAGTCACATAATTTTATTTCAAGAGAAAAGGTTACGCAAAGATATGTTATTATTTATTGAGCTGACTGAAGATGCTTAGCAGTAAATATCTTCCTTTCAGATCAATATATTATTATTGCTGTTGTTGCTGCTGCTATTATTATTATCATCATTATTACTATTATCATTATTAAGAAGTAATGTATTCAGAATAACATCATTACCTTTGACATGTTACTTTAAAGCAAGACGCTGATAGTGTTAATTAGCACAAATGGCAATGGATTTTTCCGCTGAACAAGCAATATTTACTCACCACTGTTTAAACAAATGCAGCAATAATAATAATGACAAAAACAACAACAGCAACAACAAATTATTTCTTACCCATCTCTCTACAAGACTTGAGGCAGGGTAAACACAGATTAAAACACAACTAAAATACACAAAACCATTTAAAAAAACTAATTTAAAAATTCATTGTTTAAAATTGAATGGGTAGACCTGCAGTAAGTTGTTTTCTTGCAAGCAATAGGCAATACATTATCTTTTTATAAAAGTAATATCCCAAGCTCTAAATCAGACTAACCTAGAAGTGATTAGCTATTAGTGCTGACCACAGGATGATGCAGCCAGTAGCTATTTTTGCAACAACTACAGCAAAATAACACTAATTGTTTCTTTAGAGATGTGGTATATTACTATTTCTACAATTAAATCTATTTCCTGAAAGCCTTTTTTGAGTCAGACAGAATTGCATTTTGTCACTTTATCAAGGCCTATGATCAAACAAACCATGTCTCCTTATTTTATTACCAAAAAGAAATAAAGGGCTAAATTCTAGTGTTAGTTCCAACTAGAGTAGATCCATTGAATCAATGGGACTTCTATAAGTGTTGATTTAATAAGTCTAAATCATTTAATGGGTCTATTCTAGCTGAAACTAATGACTGCATTTAACCCCAAAGTTCCAAAAGTCAGTTGGAATCAAGTTTGAAAGCTTGTGTCTGAAATGTCTCTTCTACACTGTTACTGAACTCTGGAACTTCTAATAGCTAGCAGCAACATCTGCATGACAAACTAATGTATATAAAACCAGCAGTAGCAACAGAATATAGGAAACAACCTTTTTCTCAGTAATTAGTGCCTTTACTATCAGTATATCTATGAGGGAATGGAATGAGAAGGGAAGGCAAAGACAAACAAACGAAAACCTTAAGCCTGCAATACAATGGCAACTACAGGAAAGTCCAATTTGAATTTAAACTTTTCTGTTGCTTGCCTCCAAAGCAACAAAATTCCAGAGAAAATACACAGACTGTGTTGCAAGAGGAAAGATGTCCTCAGGTTCCATCTTTATGACCATCTGCACATGATAAATCTCTCCCTCCTCCAAAGTCACATACTCTTTTTTTCAACTCACTGAAAATCTGGTTTGCATCTTAAGCTACCCATTAGACAACTATTAATATTGAAGCCCTCTTCTACTGTACAGATGTCTGGCATATAGCTATAAGTCAATGGCATTTTTCTGTTTGTTTTTTCTGTTAGGCACAATTAAGTGTCAGGGAGACAAGTTTAGAAAACTCACTATACACAGACAGTGTAGTGAAACTCTGTGCATTTTTTTTAAAAAAACTAAATCTAAATCCATCCACTTGTACAATTTGACACCAATGGGTACCTTAACTCCTGGAGTAGATTCTTATGGTGAGCAGCAGCTCATTGTTGTCCAAAGATTACCCCAAAATTTACTCAATAGTGGAAAAAATATGTGTGTGATTACCTTCAAGGCTGGAGCAGAAATTCTATACACTTATCTGAGAATAACTCCCTAAGGGGCAGCTCCACTGCATCTCGGCCCTCCCTCCATTCCAACTGCCACTGCTCTGACCTCTGAGAAAGAGAAGAGTGGACAGTGTTTACTGGACTTAATCGCCTCCCCCTTTTACCCTGTGTGTCAGGTCTTATTTAGACTGTAAACCTGAGGGGCAGGGAGCTGTCAGATTAACAATTTATAAGCTGCTCTGGGAGACTCTGTGGCTGACAAGTGGGATATAAATACTAGAAAGAAAGAAAGAAAGAAAAAAAAAGAAAGAAAGAAAGAAAGAAAATTGTATCTTCTTTCTGAGTAGACCACAGGGCCATAAATGCTTCTGCTGAAATTCAGATCTGTATATTTATTTATTTTTCTACTCTAGCAGTTGCGTGCAGAACCACATTTTTAAATACATTGCTTATGAGGGTAGAGGTGCCATCACTGGATACATAAACAGACAAACTAAACCCTAAGCCTACAGTGATTCATGCTCCAGTTATCAGCAGACTGGACTACTCTAGTAGATTTTATGTTGAGCTGTCCTTGAAAGGCAATCTACATGCTTCAATTTGTGCAGAATGCAGTTGTTGTTTTTTAAAAATTGATAACTTCATTCTTCATTTAATTCCATTCTTCATTTAAAAAATAGACTTCCCATGACAGTTTTTCATGCATATTAGAATTTTTATCTCTGATCAATAGAGCAACTTATATCATAAGGATCTATTGGTTATTAACGTGCTTCATCTCTCTTGGAGTCACAGCTTACTGTGATGTCCAAATAGGTTCCATAAGTTTTTAACAACACACAGTGAATAGCACCTAAGCATTTTTCTGCCTTTTCTTTTGAAGCAAAGCTGCTCTAGAAAGATAAAATAAAACACAGAGTGGTGAATTGGACCTAAGTAGGGAAACAGAACCTTTTCTTTGCCCAGCATACCCTTTCTCTGCAACACCCCAGATGTCTTCCTCATATGGAATGGAAAACACCATTTGTTCCTCTCTGCTTTCTCCAGCATTGGCCCTGCCATACCACAAGAAGCTTTTACTGTTGCTTACTTAATTATGCAATAGGTGACCTGTATGTCATGCAAAAGCTCTGGAGCTTTTTAAAGACTGTAATCCACAAACCTGGACATAATTTTTTTATTCCCATCATCTCATACCCAGATGTAGGAACTACAAAGGTTTTTTTTTTAAAAAAAAAAAGTTTTCATAAGCAATACAAAATAATGAAAAATTAGACCTTCTCAAATTTTCATGGAAGAGCAGAACTATAATATCTAGTTAGATGCTAACTTGTGATACATAGGAAACCATGCAGTGGCCACAGGGTGTGCAATTTCTATGGACTCTTACCTCTGCATTGATCATTACATAAGTTGCTCCTGCTACTATGTAAAAATGAAACCATTTGAGATATTTTGAATACATTTCATGATGTCTAAGTACTCTGCGTAATTTTTTTCCAAGTCCTGGTTTGAAAGGATTTAACCAAGCAAAGAAAAATATTGCAAGAACTTCCCATCCCCTGTTCAAAAATATATATTCATTCCAGCTCAAGTCACGTTTAAGACAACATTAGATAAGCTTTTGCTGAGATTGTGGAAATATTGGTTTGCATAAATATTGATAAGTTTTCTGGCTACATGGACACTATACAGAAAAGCTGTTTCGTCTCACATATACAGATTTCTGGGATAAAAACAATTATAATAAAACTCTTAATAAAATTAAGAGTCCACATGGCTCCCTTCCAAGTTAAACTACACATTGACTTCTGTGTTCAGGATTCCAACAAATGAGAGGTCTTAACATGAAGATTCTCAAGCCCAGTAAAAACTTTAAATCTTGATAACATTTCTGGGAGCAGTAAAGAGTCTTCTGGGAAACACAGTTACAATATTACATTCTGTATAATGCTAAAAGTGACCTGAGGTACCTTCAGTCAAACAAGTAATATAGAGATCATTTTAAAAGACATAGAAAAATAAGTTCAACAATAAATATAATAAGAAAACATATTAATTAACAGAATTAATAAAAATTATGTTGAGCTTTTATGGCCATTCTCCCAAAATAAGATATCCATTGGTCCAAAAGAGTGAGTGCTGCCAGGTTATTAGGAATGTTATAATTTACACATTAATTACCTAAAGCAGAATGAACATGTAGTTGCGTAACATTTCTAAGTAAGGATCTTGTTTGCTTCTTAAATGTTGCTATTGCCCTTGAAAATGTACCCAGACTGCTATATAGTTAAATGCACTCAGTTCTGGAGATTATAAGTATATGCAGATAGAACAACTGAGGTTATCTTCCACTGTGGTTTAGGGGCTCTGGCTGAATGATACATAAGCAAAATAGGGAGTGGGTTGAAATGAACTTTTATATTACTACTACAGACAGGATAAAGAGAATCTTTAAAAATAGGAAATAGACCAGCCAGCCCACCTCTGACACCGGGGGGGCATCTAGAACAGATTACTATGCCGTCATTCTGTGAGCATCTAGAAAAGAATGTATTGGTTGCTAAGAGCCAAAAGAGGATTATCAAAAGAAAGCCACATCAGGAAGGCTTGGACTCAAATCCTATGATGAACATTTCAAACAGCCAGATAAAGTTAGCCTGCAGGAGAAAAAATTAGGATGAGAAATGGTAGCTATCTTCAAATACTTCAGGTAGGCGGCATGTAGGGAAGAGAGCAAAGGCACCCCCCCCCCGGAACAAATCTTGTGAATAAAACCCTGTGATAGGTTCACTTAAGTGTCGCCGTAAGTCAGAAATGATTTGAATGCACAGACGATGAGAGGGCACACAGACTTGTCTTCTATGGTTTCAGCAGGCAAGCCTAAGGCAAGTGGCAGAAATTGCAGGGAAACCAATTTACCTAAACATCAGGATAACTTCCTAATAGTAAAAGAACCTGGACACTGGAACAAACTCCCTTTCAGAAAGTAAGCTCTCCACTAGAGCTTATCTAAGGAGATGATTTATACTGCTGTTGTATTAGAGATCCTTCACTGAAACAACGATTAGCTCTGATGACTTCCAAGATAACTTTTAATAATCTGTGATTCTAAAGCTACCTAGCAGAGAAGGGAGAACAGTAGAGAATGCTGCCAGCTTTGTAATTTTGCTAGGGAACAAAAACAGATCAGTAATTCTATTATCACATTGCCACTCCTGCTCCCTGAACCCGGAATGGCAGCTCCCTGTTTACAGACTTTATTATTTATACCAAGATCTCATTGCCTGTATGTCTTCGTATTGAACAAACAGCGCATGATCTATTGGATGTTCTTCTATCTAGAGTCTATTGGAATGACTTGTGTAGAAGAACTTCCTGATTATGCTATTGTTCCTATTTCACTTGTACATACTTCACTCCTTCCTTGAGTCTTTAAGATAGGGAGTTAGTTATGTATCTAAAAATATACTGGCCAATGTACTGTGAAGACAAATGTCCTCTGAATGAATAGTATTCAAACATACTATTTTAAAGTTTCATCTAATTATGTTAAAATGGAATTTTTAAAACTGACACATTGGGTTATTATAACCAACTGCATATTGTCAAATGACATAAATTCTCAAACCAACTGGAATCTAGCTGAAGAATATTTCTATGCCTACAAGCAATACTACTGTGTAAATACTAAGGCTTTTTTAATTTCCATCCATTAACCATGTGTGCTCCCTATGTACTATGAACATCTCATGACTGATGTAATCTAATTTGAAACCTAGCATCTTTCCTTTGCCTTTCATCCTTAGAAACATGAAATGTCTTTCATTCTGATTCTTAGTAATTTGGAACCATTATACATGTATCCTTACCTTGGGGTTATGATATTACTCTTTATAAGAACTAACCTTATTTTTAGGTTTATACATGTGTGTAGATTCTTTGCAGCATGCCATCTACAATAAAAGACATTTATGCCTCTACACTGTGATTGACAGTTCAGAAGTAGTAATTAATTTGGAGATGTGTGTCCACATTTAGCCAGTAGATAAGACATGCTTAACACGTTTTAGCTACTTGACAAGCTTCTTAAATCTATACCAAAAATTCTGAAATAAGCCTTCCAGCATTATTATTTTTTAAGCATTGACAGTTCACATGAGCTATTCAAGACAAGGAAAAAAGAAAGACCCTTGCCTAAGGAGCTGGTTCTAAAGTGAGAAGAACTGGCAACAATCTAGGGAATCCAGAGAATGCTACAACATAGAGCTCGATCTTGTGAAATACAAGCAACAAATACTATTAGTGAGGAGTAATATTTAAACTTGATCTCTAAAAACAAAAGCTATGTATTTTTATATACACTATATTAATCTATAAGATTTTTCAATGACACATCATGATATATGAAAAACTTTATACTATCAAAACACACTTTTTAATTCCAATTTTATTTTGAGACATTTTAATTGAGCATCCTGAGCTAAATTAATCTTTTTTTCTATTTAAATTGTCCAATCTGACTTTAAACAAAAAAATATCCAAGGCAGGTATGATCACAAGCCCTGACACTGTATATTCCACCTTTCATAGGGACAATTTTTTTTAACGTAATAACATGGGAAAGAAAAGACCTTGTCCACATAAATAATCTTAGGGTGGTACAAACATGCCATAAGTTACTATAGTATATGCTAAGTTGCCTGTGTCAAAGCACACACTTCCTAAGCCTGACACCAACATACGTTCACTTGTCCTGCCAGATGAGGATGGCTACTTTAGTCAGGCTAAAGGATAAGCTTGCCAGGTGTGAGAAGGCGAGAAGATCTGTGGACATTCTTCATCGTTTCTCCTATCATTGCTTGCTCGATCTTTCTGCTGATTCCCTCAGATATTTTTGATCTATCTTGAATTTTCAGGACTGCTCTACGTTTTGCTCTGATCATTGAGCTCTTATCATTGGTCCCCTCTTTCTTCTACTGTTCTTGTAATCTTCTAATAGCTTTCAAAATTTTTCTTCTGTTCCTATATTTCACATATGCCTTGCTCTCGCCATTTCCTTCCTATTGCTTCTTCCTTTGTTAACTGGGCTCCTTCATAAATCCAAAAGAACAACCAGAATTCCCTTACTCTGCCCATTCTCTTCTTTACAATGGGTAACTACCTCGCAACATTTAACTTAGGGTCAAGAGGTACATCTTACCCTAATGCCTTGGGTCCAACAGCATCTGGAGGACCACAATCTAGGTACAGAATGTGCATCTCAAGGAAGCCTTGAATTGGGTTACCAATAAGATTTTCATAACAAATCAAAACTCTAAAAAGCTTTGGAGAAAATAAATAGTTGGGATGATGTTTAAAAGACAGCTTGAGCTTGTTTGGAGATTCAAGCAGGGGAGGGCAACTACTGTATACCCTTGACTGAAGAATGGTACACTCCTATCTGGGATGGTCACCCTCTTCCACCAAGCATGCAGCTTTGGAAGGGACACACATGGAATGGTGAGGGAGGAAGGGGACACCCGCCTAGCCAGCCAGATCAGCTGACGCAGCCAGATTGCCCTTACATTCGAGGTTTAAAAGACAGCTGATGCCCTGCACCTCACATATTAAAACTTGATGATTTTCTGATTTTGCTCATGGCAGAGAAAAGATTAATATTTTCTCCCTTTATCTATTTATACATATAAGCTAATGACAGAGGGTCACAGTGTTGAAAATTTCAATTACCACCCAAACCCACAAGCAAGAGGAGAACACAGAATGGTTTGACAGCATTTTTTCATTTTCCAACTCATGAGACTGAGGCAGTCTGTGCTTTCTCACAACAAAATGTACAATTTTCACATCATAAATTGTTTGGCTGCTACCATTTTTGGTTAGCATCTCCCTGCACTTACGTCCATGGGAAAGGCTATTACAATGCTGCGGCAGAAAGGAAACAAAGTATTCAGTGTTTTCACTTACATCTGGGCACAAATACAAGGTTAACAGCAACACAGAAAGATTGTCCATAAAAACAGATCCTGAGGAATTGAATTATAAAATGTAATTTTCAGTTTTAACAACATTTTTCTCTTGCATTATACTTTGACTTCAGCTGTTTCCTTCATCACTTATCTGCTCATGAGTGTTTCATAAACAGGAAACAATAGTACGCAAAGTAGTCAAACCAATTAACACCTCCCTTTAAATTTCAAGCAGTCACAAAACTTCTTGCTAAAATGACTACCTAGGAAAGCCTACGAGTCACTTTCCCTGTTTATGTGGCTAAAGATGTTCATTGAATAATATAGCAATTATTAACCAGAAAATAAGTAGTTCAAGCAACAAGTTGCTACAACTTTTTGTGTGTAGGGTTACTATTCTATTGCACACTGTCCAAATGGAAGTTATTTTCCTCCTGTAGAAGTCCTTTTTACTCCTTCCCCAGTCATACAAAATAGGAAGACATAACAAATCACCTTTGATGCTTATAAAAATCAGGCCAAAGTTCTGAATGTTCTTGGACAAGTGATGCCCACATTATTTCTCAAACTTTTTTTAAAAACCTAGTAGTCTTTCAGAATGAAGATGATGCTTAGAATGCTCTAGGCTTAAAAGGGTTATGAGCAATACAGTGTTTGACAGAAAGGCTCAACCAGAATAAGGTAATTGATTAATCGAGCATACAGCCTGCTGCAAGAAAGAAATTCATGCATTTCCCAATTACTATTCATAGTAAGTTCACACATTAATAAAAACTGAAATTTTCTATGTGTGGTAAGATGAAGGCCTGCATGCAACTCCACCACACGCAAGCAGTAATATCTGAATCTGGTCATACAATGAGCCAAATATTCATATTCTTTCTATCTCAGAAAAGTGCAGAGGTTACAGAATGTGGAGTATCACTGTGGAAGCAGTGAATATGCACCTTGAAACTGATTCTGTAACTGCAGCAAACTGAAAGGTCACAACATGACGGGGGCTGCCAATGTCAGCATGCATTAGACTCACCTGGGGCCAACATTATGGAAGGAACATAGCATGCAAACCCATTTGCCTACAGATAGAATCACGGAGAACCAGCCTACAGCTAAAACCACAATGGGCCAGTAGAATTTTCTACTATCATGATATTTTCTATCAGCTGCTGTGATTGCAGAAGTATTTGCAAAGTCACTGCACTGCTATTCATACATAGATTACCATATATCCTTGTGTATAAGTCGATCTTCTGTATAAGGTAAGGGCAGATTTTGAGGCCAAAATTATGGAATTTAATATGACCTGTGGTTAGTTGAGAGTTATTCCACAGAGAATAGAAAATACCAGAGTTCTCCTGGAACAGATTAAACTCTTGTTGTTTGCATTTTACTCAAATAAGGGAATGGTTCCTTTTTTTGGTAAGAGTTAAGATTCAGTACTTACAAGACTGACCTGTGGATATGTTGATCTAGGTTTATTGGGTCAATGTTTTGACTAAAATTTGACTTATACATAAGTATATACAGTAATTTACACTATCCACATGAATGTTACCATCAAGAGCTTTCTGAATGGAGTTTCTTTTGGCTATGTGAACTGGCTCCTAAACATTTATTTCAGTATGAATTTAGAATGCGTAACTATTTACAACTCTGCTTCATAACTCTATTAGCATGACAGTAGAGATGGTACAGAGTGGTTCAACCGAAGACTAAAGAGTGTCATAGTACCTCTTCTGTCAAATTAGCTCAGAACTGGACTACTTTTTTTCCTGTTATAGGCCACATTCCCTTTGAAATAATCTGGGGAGAAAGCCAGTGAACTAGGCCAGAGCCTATAGTGACTGGGGTCATTTTCCTTTTCTCTAAGATTTATCACACAGAGGGCTACTAAGGAAGGGACTAACTATTTTTAGAGATGTATGAACCACAGGGAGCCGCATGGAAGCAAGATGAAGGTTGGAACTGACGCTATGGCCAAAAGAGGCCATCTCCTAATATAAATTAGTTACAAGACCTAGAACATAAGTCAGAAGTTTCCCATCCTCACTAGTAAAAGCTTATTCTTTCTCGTTTTCCTCTCATATTTCGATCACAATTTCCCATAACTTATATTTGCACTGAATGATTACCTTAGAATTTGAACAACTTCTAAACAGATGTATCTTCAACCATGCTGTGAGAACAAAACAAAAAGTACTCACAAAAGTCTTTATATGCTATGGTAACATAAAACATATGATAACAGAACAAAGAATGCCTCAGATCTTACTAAATGCGATGCACAGGGATCTCCAACAAGTGCAAAGTTTGATAATCTATTTTAATAAATCTGAATGTGGATGCATTAACATTTAAATAAGCATTATTAAAATAGCTAGAATAAGACAGAATCTTTTTTTTTTTTTAAACAGTGAGATTATAAATGCAAAAATGGTGAAAATTCTGATTTGGAACATACTCCTGTAATAACCACTGTTTGAGGTTAAGCAACCCACCAGCCCCAGGGAACTTCTAAACTAGTAACTGATGGTTTATGTATCATCAGAGAGACATCAGTCAGCTAAGATGATTTTTCCCATCTGTCTAGTATTTTATACAACTCAAAGCACTTTTCAGCAGAAGAGGAAATTTGCTGGCTCAAATAATACATGCATAAAGAAAACACAAGAAGAGGGCATGTTTATCTGACTGGAAAACCTATCAGTAAATAAAACTGAGAGGTGGGAAGAGTAGTAGCAGCACAGCCAGTACAAAAATCTTGTATTTCAAAATTTCTTCTTCTTGGTGATAGAATAGTTTTTAATATTTCTCCAAGCTGTTATCATACTTCTCTTTCCTATTCTCACCCACACCACTGAAACTATCCTAGCAACATATAGAAGACAGGCAGACCTCAGTTACTTTCACTTCACTGTCTCCTTCCATGTCACCTGCAATCTAGCTTCCTCAAACAAATGTTATTCTTAGCAACTAAGAAAAAAAAATCCTAGTTTTTTTCATCTTGGGAGTGCAAAAAGAAGCCTCCTATACAAACTCATTTTTGTGCTTCTTCTGTCTTTTCAAAATAGCACTGTATCTATATTTCATTGGCAGATAACTGAACTCTGCATTAGGATTCTGAAATGATACATACCAATTTACTAATTCACTAAACAAAAAAACCCCTTCTATCTTAACCTGTCATGTTTTCATGTTCATTCAATCTCACAAAATGCCAGAACACGCCTTTAACAGATGTCTTATTTAAGCAATATGATGTGATGTTCTATGCAGTGGTTAGTTCTACCTCCATCACTATCTCAAAAATACATAGCTTCAGCTACAAATGGTAGACTTAAGCTCTGAATCTGTCTATTCACTGGACTAGGTAAGTGGAGTCCTGTGTAACTGAAACTATCATGCAAATGAAACTATCATCTCAAATTATAAATACTCAAGTAAGAAAAACTAACTTTAAAAACTAGTTAACATTAAATTAGCCTTTTCTTAAATAGCTAACTACGTAGATTATAGCATATTCCTATGACTGTCTGCGTCTCTGTCTAATAAATGCACAGAAAGTATATAGAAGAGAGACTATGCTGGAATTGCTCAACTGCCTACACAAGAAGAGTGAATCAGACAACATACACAATCCTTTGAACAGCTGAAAAGAGACAAAAGAGACTACAGTGCTAGGTGGGGGAACTCTGAAAAAACAGAGGAAATTTTCAGTAATAATGAAGAGACAGCCAGTACATGTTGTGATAAATTCACCTCTTTTAGTAAATACATTTGGTTAATTGTGCATTTGTTCTTAGATACTTTCAAGTGTCCTCTACAAAAATACCCTCTATCTGGTGGGTGTTTGTTGGCCTATATACTTCTTTTAAAATTTTTGTGAATTAGGAAGGCAGAACACCAAAAGATAAAAATCATCAGTACTTAGCTTGTATAAGACTAAATGTATGACCCCAGTATCATTACTAGCACAGAGTTCCCAACTGTTCTTATTCTCAGGGTCTCCCTGACAGTGAATTAGGCTCACCAGGAATGAAATGGTAATGTAGAGACAGATGCAGTCACAAAATAGCAGCAGAAAGAGGTGTTGACATTGGTAGCTGGCAATTCCTTATATTATTTTATATTGATACTTAATCTTTGTTTGGAAATGGTTATATGATTCACTGCAGTAATTTCTTTGCAGAAGGTTTCTACAGTTCAAGTGTCCTCCACCTAAATCAGGAAACATTGGCTTAGAAAGTATTTAGCCTCCAGAGGACTGCACTCTTTAGACTGCATCTCACTACATAAAAGAACTTTCTCCTATACACAAGCAGCAAAATGTGACATCTCAAGAACCTTTGAGAAGATGAAGTTCTGCCAACATTTTCAACACCAACATCAGACCTGTCATTCAGATAAGTTTTTTTCTTACCAACTGTCATGGCTTTACACATTCAAAAGTAGATATTATAACTACGGTAACTACAACCAGTTCATAGGCTGTTTCTCCTCCTTCAGTTCTTAGGTCATAAAAAATTATTAGCTTGTTTACATTTACTTCCTTGAGAATATCAGTTCTTTCAAAATGAATGAGGTATAGAATTTCTAAAGTTCCTGTTAAGACCTAGTGCTGTTTCAGACATCTGGCTCAACTAAAACCACAGATGGTGAGCTCTTCCATGAATCTTTTTCCAAGCTCTGCACTACAGTAGGTTGATTGGAGTATACAAAGGTCATACTGAACTCAGATTTGCCAGCTATAAAAACAAATACATTTTCTGTATTTTGAAACACAATAAAGATGCATTTTTACTTTTCTTCTGAGAAGACAAAGCTGCTAAACCATACATTCATAAAACTATTTATCAGTGAGGAGTATCTGCCAGCACACAGCATCAGACTATCTGAATCAGGTTTACCATCTTGTCAGAACCTGCAATTTGTGCCAGTTCTGTACAGAAGCAATATAAACACTGTATTATTAGATGGGAGCGCAATAGCTATAAAAATAATTATAGATCATTACTTAATAGAAGCACTTTTTTCCCTTCTTATCTGGATCAAAGCATTTTATACAAATGGCAAGGCCACACAAGAATCTAAAGAATTAAAACCTATTATCTCAAATGATAAGTGATCTGTGCCTGTAAATATTTCAGTTTAAACATCTAAAACATGCATAAGATCAACAGACTTCCATCCTTTCTTTTCTTTTTTACATTACCAATCAAATATATTTGTTCTGGTGCAGCTATTATTCCCTTTCATAAAAATCAATGTTAATGAAATATAAACCTGAAGTCTCATTAAGTTAATATTTCTCCACTGCGTGTGGGCCAATATTAAACAGCAGCAAGTCCTATTTTGTAGTGCTGAATTCATGCCCATAAGATAATTTATTATGAATGCTCTTGATTTCACTGGTGCTTCATAGTATTAGTCCCAAAGGCATCCAATATTAACAGGTTTGACATTTATGGTATGCAAGACTACAGTCTTATGAGCATGGATTGAGGGCTGGTAATGATCATTTTTGGATGACTGGAGGAGCAATCCACGTACATCTGCACCGCTCAATATATAAATAAAAGTTTTAAAAAGTCCAATTTACAAAAGACTTTATATTTTTTTTATAACATTACCTCTTTTGATTTTTATAGGGGGCGAGAGAAGCACCTGTGCATGTGAATTGCTCCTCCAGCCATCCTGAGAATGGCATTTCAAAAATGATTCTTTGTGAGGACCTGCCACTGACAACAAATGTGGGGATCTCTTCTTATCTCTGTGATTCCTGCATGAGACTTAACACTACTGTGATGTTTCCAGAGGAAAATGGAATGAAAATAATTTGCTGAACAGAAGTTTAACATCCAGTAATACACATAACTCTTAATTAGCTCAACACATCTCACTATCTCTTTCTCATCACACTTTTTCCACTATCTCCTCATAATCCCAGGTGACCCTAACTTACTGTTCTGAAACTAACTAATCCCCTATCTCTTTCCCTCACTATCATACCCACTTAACTTTTTAACACCCTTTTACATATTCAGCCAACCACCACTCACCCCAATATATAATGCTCTTACCCCCTCCAAATCAACCACTTTCTGTGTTACACAATCTCCATTTTGTGTTCACTAGCTCTAGCAGTAGCTCTAGATTATAAAGCCAGTGGTCCGAATCTCCTCACTGAGCAGAAATAAAGAAGGTAGCACTTGCTTTCCAAGGCTTCGGGCAGAGGCTTTGCTTAGTCTTACTAACCAATTACCCTGCAGCTAGAGATCCCAGGCAGTAGGCCCTTCCACACACTGTGAAGCTTCTCTGTCTGTGAGCTGTCAATCCAAATGCTTAAAGATACTGGGTAAGCAGAATCTCTTCACCTAAAAAATTAAACTGGTCTAGATCATAAATATAAAGTCCCTAATTTCTTAAGTATTGATTGAAAATAACAGTTCTCTCTACCCACATCAAATTTAGAATGTCTTCTGACCCCTTAAACATGAGCAAACAAAGCAGCCTTAAACAGCTTTCCCAGCAGCTAGGAAACACAAGCAGCAGAATGTCAGCTGGCCCATAAGGTTAGTGGCAGAAAGGAGATAAAAGCAAATGAAGAATTCCAAGTGGAAGGAGTCACTCTCTATTGTTTAACTTCCAGGGAGATGCAAGTGGGAATGGCTATGCTCTGTATATTCCACAGCAGTACTGTGAACAGTCAGAAAGGGATCAACATTCCAATTCATTTATGGCAGGGGTGGAGAAAAGTAGAAACTGCAAGTGAACTCCAATGGCTGTTTTTGGGATTCCTCAGCACCCTCAATATTTTTTTTAACAAATACACAAAACAATTGGTTAAAAATACTTCCCATCCCAATTCCCTGACTTCCAAGTGACTTCCTGGTTAAGCTTCCTGGGCTTAAAACAGCATAAGTAAGGAGGCAACATGGCATAAATGACCCTTTGGCATTTTAGAAATAATAAAAAAGGGGGCCGTGGGGAGATGCAGGTCTTCATGGTCCAATGAGGGGGGCTGTCATTCAACCTGCAATCTGTGACAGTTACCTATTCCTGACATATGAGATGATCGGAAGAAAGAACAGCATCCCAATGGTGTCTGTTTCATCTCTAGTTACTTTCCTAAATTCTGCAAAGCCTAATTGGATCTGAGATTATATGGCTGTCAATATCCCCAGCTCCAACGTTACTGCTATACAGAGTGCCCTCCCAGTATTTCTTAGGGGACAGCAAAGATAGAACACCCAACTCACCCCCCATATAATCAAATGAAAGACATGAGGCATTACAGGAAAGGTGACATAGGGATACTAAAATACAATTATACTTTACCCATCACAGATACAAGAAATTAAAATAATGATTTCAAAGTAACATCACCCACCCTTTGTCAAGGATGGCTGGATGTCACAGGAAACAAAAGCTTCTAGTAGTTGATCCAAACCAGTCAATGTAAACTTACAGATTTCAACTTGCCATAAACCAAAGAGGAAATTGTTCTTTGGCAATTATGTTGCAAGTTATTAAAGTGGTGTCTTCTAAA
Source organism: Ctenosaura bakeri (assembly GCA_948474755.1). Taxonomy (NCBI): domain Eukaryota; kingdom Metazoa; phylum Chordata; class Lepidosauria; order Squamata; family Iguanidae; genus Ctenosaura; species Ctenosaura bakeri. The sequence goes on from CAOLHI010001022.1 coordinate 286,911, forward strand.
AATGCCAATTTATATAAGCTTCAGTTATTTAATAGTTACAGTAAATCAAATAGGAAATCAAGTATTTAATTTCAGGCAGAAAAAATATCTTAAAATTTTATTGGACTTCTGGGTATTCATTTCTAACAGTCATAAAACATAACTTATTTGATAAGGGTGCATATATTCCTCTGGCTGGATATAGACAGCATGGTTCCAGTCAGTTCTCAGCAATTACAGTAGTTCTTACTTTATAAATAGAATTCAGACATAATAGAACAGGGATGCATGTATTTTCCAAAGTCCATTTACATTGCTGCACTTTTAAAAATTGTAAGTGAACAATACAATAAAACCTCTTTCCGTAATCCTACACCAGGTTCTTTTGCCCTGTGAAACAATTAAAAAATAAAATCTAAAGGCAATGGCAGCAATAGTAGCCTGGACTTGTAGAAAAATGTCTTGAAGTTAATTCACGGCCTCCTTTCTGCCTTGGAACAATAGCTTTGTAGTACCATAGCACACATTTTCTTTCTGAAAATGTTCATTCTCACCTACATAATTCATTTGATAATATAGTTAGCAGGCAATCACATTTAACACACTGAGCTCACAGGACCGTGAAGAAATTTTTGCTTAAAATACTTAATGTTTATTTTCTTCATTCTGAAGGTAAGCAGAAACATTTTAGCAACACATTCCAACTTACACCTAGCCAGAAACGTATGACACTGAATTCAACGGGCTTAGTTTTAGATTGCTGGATATAACACTGCAGATTAAACATAAGAAGTCTACATTATACACAGTAAAATTGGTTGTGTTATCTCTAAAACAATTACTTTGTCCTTTGATTATCCAAATTTTATGACATAAAATATTTTTGATGTTTGCGTCTGCCAAAATCATGCTCCGGAGGGTCTTCCAGTCCTTCATAGGTATGTGAGGTTTTCAGGGGACTGGAGCAGGAAGGAAAGATCTTACGCAGACAGCCTTAGGCTAGCTTCTACTCTTGTGAAAGGCTGGTCTTGAATATAGTGCCTAGTTTCCAATGAATGAAGATTTTAAAAGCCATTTAAATAAAGCAATTGAGTATCAGATGAAAATTGGCAAGGATGCAATTAGACTAAGAAGACTTCAGTATGTGCCTAATCCATGATTTAAGATTTGCCAGTTCTACCTTCAATTCACAGACGCCTTGAAGGCATCTTCAGATCCTTGAAGGATTACATGCTCACTGTATATCAAACCTACTACTAAATCATCAAGTTTCTTGCGCGGTTATGTCTTCCAAATATTCTGGTTTAGAACTGGGTATAGGATTTTCTTTTCACTTTAGGTTCTCAATTATAAATTGTATCTCCTCACTTCAGAGAACCACAGTTCACAGAAAAAGCCTAAAAAAAAGTGGATGGTCATGTTTCCTAAGCCCCTTCCTGTGTACTTTTCTACTAATTCTTGACATTTCTTTGTCACTCTATAGTAGAAATTCTCTGAGCAGTTCACAAATACAACCATTAAAATACAGTACAGTAAAGCAATAATGTAAAAAATAAAATAAAAACTAAATGTATATTTATAAACAAAGAATTTTTAAATGCCAAACTCAAAACAAACTTATTTTAATGGCTTGAATAAACAAAAAAGTCAACTTATGGGACCCAAGAGATCACCAAGAAGAAACCAGATGTCCCAGACGCCCCATCACCAGTATGCCACCACTGAAGAGGCCCTCTTCTTCACTCATTTAGCAGAGATGCTCACAATAATGCATCGTTAGGGTAAGTATATGGGGGAAAAGGCTACATTTTTCTTTTCTTTCATGTTAAACTCAATTCTTCCTTCAGCTTTGCATAGCTGCCAAGGATGAGCTTGATAATTATCTAAATTCTGTATATTTTCTTTCAATTCCATGAGAATAAATTGAACAAGATACAGTTTGTTTGGCTCCCATTCAGTAATACTAGCAGCCATAGCAAAATTCTTAAGTGCACCTCCTCCTCAGTTGGCTTGACAATTCACTGACAAAACTGCAACAGCTTAACCAGACTTTTCTCATTTTAAGTCGATTTGGATATTAAATGTCATGTTGAAAACTACTGAAGGCCCATTTGTGAATTTCAAAAGAGAGTAGGCTCCTGCTGCTAATTAAACTAAAATCATTTCTTGCAGAAGGAGGTATGCCAAAGTAGATAGTAAAGACAAGCCAGCAACACAGAGTAGAGTAGTGCTCAGAATTTTAAGGTGTGGCTGATAACTAATCATGTTAAAATCCCAGTGAAATCATCAGTGTTACAAGAATTCGGTGTCACTGTAATAGCAGTTTTTAACAGAAAGAAGTCAATTAAACATTTTAAATATGAAGATTTTTTTCTTTTTTTTAACTTTAGGGTATCTCTGTTGCTCTTTGGGAGATATCTGTGCTTAATTCCTGGGGAAATCAGAGAGTATTGGCTACTGAATGTCTCATCAATTCAGATCCTTTCACAGAACATATCAGCTATCATTACAATGGTTTATTTTACCTTGAGGAGATAAGTAGGGATGTTGCTGAAGTCCACTGGCAATTTCAGAAGGAACCGAGCTGAGAATTCACCTGTCTGTGAAAAAAGAAAAATATGAGACCTATAATAAATTAATATCCCTGTGTGGAAACAGTAGCAACTAAGATCTTACATTAAACCTCTTAGAAGATCACTGTTTTATGAAGCAATATTTTTCTAATAATTAAGAGAACTCACTCCAATCCTAACTTGAAACTAAGTAAATATTCATTGTTTAACAAGTAATACTTCAAACCCTGTCTGTCAAAATTATAGGACTGCGATTTTTAGTGAAAAGCTACTCAGATGGCAACCTATAACCAGATTAGACTATGCTGAAATCTCAACAATACATTTATCATTACTGGTTAATTCTTGCAATGAAAGGCTAAACTAATTTGCAACATTTTCTTTCTTTGTAATGTTTTTCCAACTGATATGTATGAATACTTAAAAAAAATTACTAAAAGTGATGTATTTATATTAGCATTACTGAATTCCTAGTAAGTTTTGTGGCTATATCTTCTCAGTATAACCATCCCTATGAAGCCACATAAGTACTGTCTGAGGCATAATTACACAAAAATACTTCTAATGTCACTGTTTTGATGGAGTATGATCATTCTTAAGTTGTATAACTTGCCTCAAAAATGCCGCCAAAAGCTTATACTTAGACTTCCTCCAACTGGATCACTCCAGACTTCTGGAACTACAATTCTCATTATTCCTGTTACCTATTCTGGCCTAGGGTTGATGAGAAACGTAGACCAAATATATAGACAGGCACCCAGATTGACAAATGCTGCACAGGTCTAATATGCAGCCAGCCTTTGCCTACATCTAAGCATATCTAAGCCATTTTCCCCTTTCTTCAGAGTCTCATGGCTAACTTATGAGAGATGATAGGGGCTTGTATGAATAAGTATGTTTATACCATCAAGTAAAACATTAATTTTAAAAATAGTTGACTGTGGATAGTAATATTAATTCTATAATAGAATCTGCAGCCAAGTTAGTAGTAAAAGTGATTTTCCCAGAAGGCCACTTTAAGAAGTGATATAGCATCTCAAGTCCTATCTCTTAATGTGATGTGACAGTACCTGCAATTACAATTTTCCTGACACTTGTTTGCTTTTAAGACTGGCACATTTAAAGGCTAGATTTGTCACAGGCACCTTCAGCTGCTGACTTTTAAACTAAAATTAAGTATGAGAAGAATTGTGATAAGAAAACAAATCTAAAGATTATATCTGACATTAGCAGAATCTGAGTTCTTTTCTTTTGTCTTTAACCTATAGGGCATGGTCCTGTGTGGCCCTTAGCTCCATACAACAGTTCCAGAACTAGTTGTTTACCTAGAAATCAGGGTCAAGTAAGGTAATACAGCTGATGAGCAAAACTGGGAGTGAAGAGCAAGAAGGGTAAATTAGGGACATCTTATTTAAGGACTATAAACCTAAAACAAACAGGTTTCCCAGACCCATAGTTAGGTCGCCATCGTGAAAGATTCTCTAGAAATCTTGCATTATTTTGCTAGTACACATACCCAGCTGTTCTTTTTCCCTGCATATATTTCCATGTTCTCTCCATACTGTGGCTCCTCAAGTAATGTTTGATATTCAAACATGAGACGAGAGCTCTCACGTAGTCTGCTGCACTGGAACTGGTGATACTGCTGCACAAGCTCTTTTACAACAAGCAGGAGGCATTCAGGGTTAGAAGGATTCCAAGAGGCTAGGTTCTATGCAATAAAAAAACAAGAACCAACTTAACCTTCAAACGCTGGAGGAGTAACATAACTGGTTATTCACTAAGTGAGGTGCTAGTTAGACCAACTTGTATGGCATTCCAAATACTTAAGAGAGTCAGTTATCAGCTTCACCATCAGTGTCAAGTTTTGTGGGTCCTTTGGTACCTCCTCCCAGTAAGCCCTTGGGCAGTGGTGCTGCCTCCAAGCAGCAGTGGCACCAGCACTCTCCTCCTCCGCTTGCATGAATGGAGGCAGACGAATGCAGCAGCAAAAAGACCCTGACGGCTTCACTTGCCTTTGACACTCTACAATAAATATGGAGTCCAATCCAGCACTATTCTATACGATGCTATGATGTTAAGGGCATTAAGACTCAACTGAAGTAGCAGTTCAGGAGCAAGAGGCTGTATTCAAGTGGCTGTAGCCAGCAGTATTTTGAGTCAGCAGCAAGGCAAGTAGTTGACCCTCCTTGTCAAGCCACAAACAACTGACTGATGCTGCCAACTCAACAGTAGGTCTGACTGGTCCAAGTCAATATTGCTTTAACGTAGCAAGTAAAAAAAAAAATGAGGAAGAAGAAAAAGCAGACTCTAATGCAACATCTGAAATGACATTTGTTTCCTACATACTTCAGGCACAGTTATCAATTTATTAATATTTTATTGAGTTGAACAGAACAGAAAATATTGCCATTAATTTCAGTTTATCCAATTTAGTTGTCAGATGTACACCATATATTCTGCAGGAAATTAATCTTGTATCACAAGGTCAGAAGTAAGTTAGCAAGCAAGTAAGTAAGCATACTCTGTACAGCTTCCATTTCCTTTTCACAAGGTTTTAGGCAAACACCCTTTCCAGAAATCTGTAGGATGTAATGTGCTAGTACAGGCTGCTATCATCACAATGAGGAATGTGAAAAAACTCCCACATTTTTGTTGTGTTACATCACTAGTATTGTGTTAAAGGAAATGACCAACATCTTCATAAATGACCTATACTAGGGAGGAACAATTCCCCACCCCATAAAAGAGAGCCAAAGAAACACTGCTCCTCACATCACCTTTTAAACAAAAAGAAAGAAAGAGCAAGAAAGAGGATGCTGTCATTTGTTCTTTTCATGATTGTTTCCAACAACAAACTGAATAATGTTGCATCAGGACAGTTTCAGAATGACTTTTCCACCCTAACAAATCAATTTTAGAAACAAACAAACAAACAAAAAATCATCTCACCAAACAGCTATTTCACTTTAAAGCCAAATAGACATTTTGAAGTGTTAAGTCATAATAAATGAGTCACTCGGAGTACAATTAGTTATTTCACGTGTCTCATGTTAAAGAAACAGCTTAAAGAAGTCTGTATTTAATATTAATCTGTTAAAACACTATACTTACAATCTATATAAAGTGAAAAGCTGCTCTTGCATGTAAAAGAACAGAGAAAAATACAACTTAACTAAAGTTAACTGGATAAGATAATCATATGGTGCTTCTGGAAGGTTTGAGAAAACTGATAATCAAATAAGGCCTTCTAATTGTCTCTTTGAAAGGAGGACAAAGTCAAAAATCTCTTGAAATTGCCCTTTCTTTTGTCTAAAATGGCATAATTTTACAGAAAAAAGAGGCACAAGGCCGCAAAACCAACCACTGTTGCTTATGCTCCTAGGCGGTGTAAAGGTTGAACAATTTCAAACCAGACAGGTTTGTTATAGCTGCTAAGTAGCATAAATATTTACTCCCAAAATAAACACAAGACTTAAAATCATTTAACTAAGTGGCTGTCTATGTGACTTAACTGGCTTTGATTTTTTTTTTAAAAAAACTCTTTAAAAAAAACCCTGTCATTTAGGAATGACAGGTCAACAATAAGAACCAATTAAGGAACAAATGCTGTGCAGGGACAATTAAACACAACAGACAGGTTAACGTAGTTATCGGTTTTCAGTAAAAAGAAATACAGTTAATTGTGCAGCACCAGCACCACAGAAATGGCAATATATATTGGCAGAAGCATTTTGCAATTTGCAGATGACTACCTTCTTTCCTGGCACATTCCAGGACAGCATGACTTAAAACAGTTTTTCCATCTTTACCATGTGCTTTCAAGTGGGTAAGATTCCAGGAAATCAACCACTCACTTGAATTTGTAAGATATATTTCTTTCAAAGAAAAGTACATTCAAAAGTTGGACAAAACATTCATTAGTTGTGTTTAGCCAGACTTTTCTTTCCCTGAAGGATCAAAAGGCAGCAATCATAAAATGAGAGAAAACAATATATTTTTATTATATTGTATAAATTTTTTGAACTCTAGACCTAGACATTTTTAACACAAGGTATGAATGAGGCTTTACATTTTAACACTGTCAACTGCTTTTCCTATGAGCCTAAGGAAAGTCAGGAAAAAGATGGGTTATGAAAACTCATGAGTTGTGGACCGAGAAAGAGAACATTTAAAATCATCAACACCAAACAATATGTTTCTGCAGTGGCCAGGAATGCACTTACACAACTGTACTGTTGTGTCGTTCCTGGTGTTCTCCGATCTGGACACAGAGATACATCTCTCCAGTACAGCCATTTGGATTACTTTATCATGTTATATGAAACCTTTGAAGAGCACTTGGACATCAGTTGGTCCAAAATACTTTAGCCAAACTGTTAAGTGGGATTGGTTACAAAGAGAACATAACTTCCTTGTTACAATAGCTCCACTGGTTGCTGGTCCCCTTCCAAATACAATTCAAAGTGTTGGATATCAGTTCCAGGCTATCTGAATGACCAGGTTCTTCCACACAAGCCTGCCCAAACTCTGAGATCTGCAAGGGAAACTCTTATCTTGGCCCCACCACTTTCAGCATGCAAATTGATGACCATCTGAGAGAGGGCCTTCCCAGTCACTGCTCTCAGACTATGGAAATCCCTTCAAATGAAGGAAAGATGGCCGCCTCCCTTCTCTTCTTCTGCCAGAAGGCAAATAATTTTCTATTCAAGCAGGACTGATTTAATTATAATATTGATAATTTATTGTACTTTTATTAGTACTTGTTTCTTTAATAATGTAACCTGCCACTGGTTGTGGTTCTGGGAGAAATCTAAGATACAAATTAAAAGAGATTGAGAGAGAGAATCTCTTTCATAGATGTGATTTTTCAATTTCTAGTATCAGAAAAAGTCTGCAAAAGATGCAATGTGTTCATATCAATAAAAGAATAAGAAAACTGTGAGGGTTTTTTTTAATTAAATGGAACCTGTTTTTCTTAAGAATGTGCTTAAGCATCCAGGTTGCTGGAATATCTTCCAGGAACGTGACTCTGAAGAAGACAGCTTGCTACTGTTTTTCCTGGCTGAACTACAGAAAACAGCAAGATCTTAGTTAGTGTATTTTTTCATATTTTTAGGAGGAGGGAATTAAGTGAAATAATTGTCAAGAAAAATAAATGTCAGGAAACACAAGATATCAAGCCCTTGATAGCAGTGAGGAAGATTAAATTTATGCAGAGCTTTTCCTCACTGATTAATCACAAGGATGACATAAGTTCAATATGAAAGCAAAGGAAAGATTTAACTTATTTACTGTGATATGCCTTAAAATATCTATACAAAATGAAACATTTTATCCTGAAGTAGTTTTGAAAGCTATCAGTGGCACACACTAACAACAAACGATGAAGTTTAGTAATCTAATTAATTGTTCTGTGTATGCAATAATCTTTTATACTATCATATACTTGTTACTGATTACTTTTTCTGTTGTACGGAAAATCTCATGGCTTATTCACACATTACATGTTTATATGCATATTCCAAATGTTTAGTGGTTGGAGTCAAACATAGCCATGGATCAGAATTCCATAAACTGAATACCCCTACAGATAGAAGATGACATATGAATTCTACCATTTCTCCCTTCTCTTTACAGCAACTATGTCCCTCAATGTATTTTCTGGTTTGCTGGAGAATCCTCCAAATTCCATGGAGGGCAGCAGTGGGGCTACTGGAAGAAACAGAAAAGTGATGGAAATCTCCCTCTGCAAACAAATTTTAAGGTTAGCAGAACAGAAGTCTTTGACGGATCTAACTCACTTCTGCAAATGGAAAAGAGGGTTCCATTCACAGCACAGTATTATATTATATTCTTACACCTAAGACTGTAAAGTGTGGAATTTAAAAAACATGCCTGAACATACTGTCAGGCAGCTATATTTATCAGACAATCAGGACTGGCCAACTCTGTGGCTACATCAGAGTTGGCCAATGTACAAAAAAAGTCCTAACTCTGGACTACATGTACTTAAACACTGAACTATGTCCTTGAAATCTGCCCCCTCTCATTACCTACAGCTAATAGCTTGCTATAATTACCCATTATGATTTGATATAGTCTTGAAATAAATTAGAACTTCCTTGTGAAAAAGCATACTTTATATAACCTGTAAGTCAGAAAAGTTCTGCAACTTCTTTTTCAATAAAGCATTTTTAGTGTCTCTATCATAATATGTTAGAAATCAAGGCAATTTATTGCCACACAGAAAAATCTAGTAAATCAAAGGGGTCCTCCATGGGAACAATATTGCTATTCTGAATAGAACAGAAATCACAATGGAGTTTGCTAGATCTCTTATTTCTAACATGATATCTGCTAATTAGGCATATTACATTTTCTATTTACATATTCAAACAATCTCTTGTTCATTGCTACCAAGTCAACTTTGACTTATGGCAACTCTATGAATGAGAAATCTCCAAGATCCACTGTCATTAACTGCCCTGCAAATTCTTGCCAACTCAGGGCTGTGGCTTCCTTGACTGAATCAATCCAACTGTACTATTATCTTCCTCTTTTCTGACTGCCTTCCACTTTACCAAGCATTATTGTCTTTTCCAGTGAGTCACATCTCATGGTTTGTCCAAAGTATGACTGCCTTGTTTAGTCATCTAAATTTTCAGTGAAAGTTCAGGCTTGATTTGCTCTTAAGACCCATTCATTTTTCTTTTTAGCAGTCCCTGGTATTTGGAGAAATCTTCTCCAGCACCACATTTTGAATGAGTTGATTTTCCTCCTGTCAGCTTTCTTCACCTAAGAGGAGACTAACTTTGGTATCTAATGATATATCTTTACACTTGAGTATCTTACCTAGTTCCTTCATGGCTGCTTTCCCAAGTCTTAACTGTTTTTCTGATTTCTTGATTCAGTCTCCATTTTGCTTAATGGCTAAGCCAAGGAATAGCAAATCTTTAATTGTTTTAGCATGTTTCACATGTATGTTTGTGTGCACATGTGTGCCTTCAAGTTGCCTACTGACTTATGGCAACCCCACGAATTTCATAAGGTTTTCTTAGACAAGGAATACTCAGAGGTGGTTTTGCCAGTTCCTTCCTTCAAAGTATAGCCTACAGCACCTGGTATTCATTGTTGGTCTCCCATCCAAATACTAATCAGAACTGGCTTTGTTTAGCTTCCAAGATCAGATGGGATCATTACCCACTTAAATTCTATATAAATCATCTGTGGTCATTATTTTTGTTTTCTTAATGTTCAACAGTAACCCTGTTTTCACACTTTCTACCTTAGCTCTAGTAAGTACTTGCAAATGTTGTGGTATCAATAGCCAGTGTGGTTTAATGGTTTGAGCACTGGACTACCACCCTAAAGACCAGGGTTCAATTCCCTGCTCAGCAATGGACACCCACTGGGTGATCTTGCACGCACCACACACTCTCAGCCCCAGAAACTCCTGTGATAAGTTTGCCTTTGGAAGCATCCTCTTGTGTGAAAAATGAGGTGGTAAAGCACCCCATGAGAGCCAGTGTGGTTTAGTGGTTTGAGTGTTGCTCTATGATCATAGAGACCAGGGGTCGATTCCTCGCTCAGTCATGGAAATTCACTGGGTGAGCTTGGACACATCACACACTCTCAGCCCCAGAAAATCCCATGATAGGTTCACCTTAGAGTGCATCCTCTTGAGTGAAAATGGGATGGTAAAACACTCTACGAGAGCCAGTATGGTTAATGGTTTCAGTGTTGGACTACCAACCTGGAGACGACTAGAGTTCAAATCTCTGCTCAGCCACGGAAACCTGTTGGGTGACCTTAGGCACACCACACATTCAACCCCAGAAAACCCTGCCATAGTTTTGCCTTAAGGTCACGTTAAGTCAGAAACTACTTGAAGGCACAGAACAATAACTATGTGCCCCATACACAGTTTCTAAAAAGAATACTGATTTTCTGAAAGTAAACCTGAGAGATATACACTGAAATAATTCAGAGAACATACAATGTGCATGGGAAGACATTTTCTTGATTACATTAATTTTACTTCAATTAGGTGATGCCCACCTTTTCTATCTAGAGATACCTCAAATCCAGAGATATTTTGGCAAGCAATGTTGACAAATTCAGTGTAGTAAGCTGAGTGAAACCCTGAAGAACCAATATGCTCAAATATCTAATAGCTTCCAAATACAGAAAAATTTCCGAGTACATATTGAGATAATATATATCAGCCTTCAACTTTGTACCCTCCAAACTACAACTCCCACCATTGCTAGTTAACATGGCCAAATGGTTACGATTGATAATGCGTATAGCCAAAAACATATGGAGAGGAACAAGTTGAGTGTGGTTATAAAATATGATAAACAGTAATATTAAAGGTAGCTTCAAAAAAAAGGAAGCAGATTGCACAGCACTTATACCTTGGGATGGACAAGCTTATCTCTAGCTACATTATTGGACAAATAAAATTTATTTACGCTAATTATAATGCAAAAACACATATGCATACTCAATAAGCAAGAAAAATACCAAATGAAAATCTTTGTCAAGTTAACAATTTTTTGCAACCTATCCTCTGTTTTTAAATAGTGTGTTTTTAGTCTACTACAGCAACACAAATCCCAATGTGATTAAAACAACTACAACACTTTGATCGCACCATTGGCTAAATATAGTTACAATTGCTGAAATCTAGCATCATACTCATTAACAACAAATTATCAATGTAACCTATGGCCAAATGCCTGTTGGAACAGGTACATCCTCTGAAATCCTGTGCAATGGTGGACTGACAATTGTGGATTCATGGCTATGCCTAAAAAGTCAAGTGTGTGTACGGGTACGTTATTGCACACAAACACAGCAGAATGTACTTACATGCAAGGCTGATGGGTCAGGAAGAAATTCGGCATCCTCTCCGAAGATAAAGTCAGGTGGCAATTCTGGATAGTGGGCATTAAAAATTATATCCCCTAAATCAAGCAAAAGAAAAGAAAATATCTTAACAGCTGTCATAGGGCAAAGTCAGTAAGCAGCAACAGTATTTGGATGTGATGCTACCATATTACCAGAGTAAGCCACAGACAACCATAGAATCATGTGCTGCCCACTCCCCTTGGGTAAATCCATATGGAGCCCAGTTTCCATTTTAGACTTGCCAAACACTAGTTTACCATTTGAACACTCTCTGACAACTGTAAGTAATCTTAATGATGGTTGACAACAGGAAGTTGGCTTGTTTCAACAAACTATAGATAATGTTAATCATGGTTTATTTGGCTTTGGGTAAAACAGCTGTTAATCAAAAAACAGAAGCAAAAGCTTCTGAATTTTTCACGGCAGTGTCTGAGGAGATGCTTTCTGTGTAGAGCAAAACTGGAACAGGCCAATTCCTTCAAAAGAATTTTTATAGACAAATTACATCTTTTTGAAAACAGTATCTCCTAAATCTGAATCTTAAAAAAGTACTATATTAACTATTGCTATTAACACCTTAAAATAATGAGTGATGTAGAATAGAAATACATAATTATGAGTGTGCTACAAGGAATATGCCTATCTGGAAGAATATTTTAAGTCTATATTTGGACACCACTTGAAAACAACAGTTGGTACAAGAATGTAGAAGTCATAAATTTGTCGTTTTTGCTGCTGCTGCTGCTGCTGCTGTATGCCTCCAAGTCATTTCTGATTTATGGCAACCCTAAGGTGACCTTATCATAGGGTTTTACTTGGTAAGACTTGTTTAGAGAGGGTTTGCCTTTGCCCTTCTCCGAGGCTGAAAGATGTGACTTGCTCAAGGTGACCCAACAGATTTCCCTGGCTGAGTAGGGATTGAACCCTGATCTCCGGAATCACAGTCCAATATTCAGACCACTACATCATGCTGGTAATGAACTAACAATTAGTAAGTTCACCCAATCAGTTTCTAATTTAGATTTTTTTAAAGCTCTAAACCAAGTATGAGCAACTATGTAGGGAGCAGAGGCCATTTTTAATCCCAGTCCCTCCTATGGGCTGCACTCTCAATAGAAAGTCTAAATACCTCCAATTTTCCGCCACAGTCCCTCTTAAAGTCACTTCCTCCTGACATTTTGAAAGGAACATCAGAAGAGTGATTTCTACATGATTTGGAGGCAAAAACTGCCCAAAAATAACACCAAAGAGTTAATTAATAAATAAAAGGGAATGGGGGGCATTATAGAACTAGTGTGGGCTTCAGGAGCTACAGAGATAGGGTGGAGTGGCCACTTGCAACCTTCAGGCTGCATTATGCTCAAACCTGCTGCAAATTGTCCAGGGGCAGATTTCATAAAGGAGAACCTGCAGTTATTTGAACTTGTCCACATGGTTAGGCTATTATTACATTCTGCCATCAGAGGCTAACTTACCAGAATCAGCATCTTTTAAGTTTGTCACTCTAGAGGCCAAGCTGGCTCTGACCATCTGCTCCACTCAGAGAAGAAAGAACTGCTCTCTTCCAGCTTTTGGAATGGCTAAGTCAGCTTTTAATTTTTTTTCTAACTAATGTTCTTTTTTTGCTGTATGTTAATTTCATTAAGCATCATCTATGTATTTATTTTGTTGTAAACTTCTTTGGGGACAAAACTGGTCAGATATGTATTTTAAAATCAATGAAACAACAACATAAGTATACACTTATTTACTGTATCAAACATAGTTACAATTATCTATATTGTTTTTATTACAAATAGTTTATTGTCAAAACCTGCAAACTGAAGAATTTACCCATGCTATGGGTTCAAAAAGAGGCTCTAGAGAATTATGGACATCTTTAACAAGTTCATTAAAAACTAGAGCCACACATTGAAAAGGCACTCCAGGTGTCAGCACCATAAAAGGAAGCATTAACAGAGATATTCCCTTTTTAAAGTTTCACTTCTAGACATCTAATAATAATAATAATAAAATTTATTTCTATCCCGCCTCTCCCAGTGGATCGAGGCGGCATTACAAAAATATACAAATACATTAAAACATTAAAATATACCCCATCCTCCCCACCCACCAACCCTTCTATCCCCCTAAAACATATTAGTTATTAAAACAAAATAAAACAAAATTAACACAAAAAGACAAATGATGAGAGGCGGTGGAACACTAATCTGGGAAGGCCTGTCGGAAGAGAACTGTCTTGACTGCTTTTTTAAAGCAGTCAAGACTGGTAATGTGCCGGGTCTCCTCCGGCAGGCCATTCCATAACTTAGGAGCGACAGAAGAAAAGGTCCTCTGGGTAACTGCAGCCAACCTAGTTCTGATTGGCTGCAGTAAATTCCTCCCAGAGGACCTTAGTGTGCGGGGCAGATTATATGGGAGAAGGTGATCCCGCAGGTAGGCTGGCCCCAAGCCATGAAGGGCTTTAAAGGTAAAAACCAACACCTTGTACTGTGCCCGGAAACTAATAGGCAGCCAGTGTACAGACTTCAGAATAGGTGTTATATGGTCAGTTTTAGATCTTCCGGTGACCAACCTGGCTGCCATATTCTGAATTAATTGAAGTTTCCGGACTAAGCACATGGGTAGCCCTATGTAGAGCGCATTACAGAAGTCAAGCCGTGAAGTTACCTGTAACTCAGGGCTGTATGCAGAAAAGCTTATATGACATTCTTTGTCAAAAGGTGCTATATTTTACTTTCACACCGCATGCTCATGTGCATGCACTGCAGCACCCGTACCTACCTCTTGCAATCTAATATTAAAGCACAGAATATATCAAACACAAAATATATAATTTAACCACATGTATTCTCAATTCCTTCAAAATGAATATAAATGTGGAGAAATGTAAGAAGGTACTTGGCTGACTTGACAGTGTTGAGGGCTATACACTGACTCATACAGGAGCTTTCTATCAACCAGCTGAAAAAGAGAGCCAAATATCACCAGGTGCTGGACGTTGCTTCTATAATATCTTACAGACCACATCAAGAGTAAAACTCTAACCAGGTGTTATAAAAGCAGTCATGTGCATGTGTGCTCGCACCTTTTATTCACTCACTGTACACAGTGAGGCTGCTTTCTTTACAGGCAGGCCCTCTCCCCTGTACAGAAGTTCTCTATTCAACTCAGGTAATTGAAAGCAGACATAGGAGGCTCTGCTGTTCAGCTGTAAGCTATCCTCAAGGAAATTGTTCCAGTGTGTAAAACCACTATTTCCCATGACACTGAAATGAGGACACTGTGATTTAGGATACTCTTAAAACAGCACTTAAACTAGAGCACTGCTATCTCTTAATGTGCTACTGCTGATTTCTTCTTTTCAGTGATAGGAACTGACTCATTAAGATTAATCTAGTTATCAATTAAGTTAGAAAAGTTGTAACAAAAAGGAAAAACGTAATTTTTATACTTCATTGACTGTAATTTTAGCATCAACTCAATTCTAGAATTAAATAGCCAAGTTTTAAAATTATATAAGAGACTGTGCTAAAGAACCATGTTGTTGAAGAGGAGGAGGAAGATTAATACTACTAACACTAATATTAGTAATATCATCATAACCTTAGCTTGTTCTCTATCAAAGCTTGCTTTCTGTAGTCCCTCAGGTTGAAGAATTACAATATTTAGGCTACAAAATTCAAACAACCTACTCAAAAATAGTTCCGGTACAATGAACCGAGTTTAGAGCGTTTGAAGTTTGTCCTCTAAAAAGAATTAAGCACTCATATTAGTGAAATATTGTTAGAGACAAACTCTCTCAATACCTCAGTTTCTTTCTATGTATATATAATATATGGAGGAGTTCAGAAAGTTGTAGAAATAGTAAAAATCACATTTGAAAACTAATAATGTTTTAAACAAAGACAAGGATTGTGCAAAGTAATACAAGATGAATTCTCAAAACATTGCAAATTTACATTTTCCTTGATTTTAGAAGAAACAAACATACAGATACTGTATTTCTGAAGATTATGGGAAAACAAACTGTCTGTGCAGCCACACTCCAAAATGCTAACTGATTAATATACCAGAATAGACTACCTGGATTTGCAGCATGGCAGCTATTTTTATTGAAGACCTGGAAAAACCTGGTCTCTTACAAAGAGGATGTAGCTATACCCACAAAGGAAGTACATACTTCAGCTTATGATTAGCACCATCCTCAGAAGAGAAAGCCATGTACTCTTCAAATCTTTCTTATATTTTTGTGAACTTCCTTCATATTAATACACTATGTTTCTAAAAGATAACAACCACACATCTAGCAACAGGATATTTGGTGTTTCTGAATGCTGCTGTCTTACAGTAACAGCTTTCACTTGTGGCCTCTATGATTTTTTTTTCCTTTTTGCCCATTAACAGACAGTTTCCGCTAAACCACAAATCTGATTTATGTTGTAAATTCAAACACTTATTGTGAATTCGAAGCTATATTATCTATATTTTTACCATTTTTTCCAGCTTGCCCAATTGCTTATAATTTTTTTTCTTTTGTGAGTCTGTCTCAAGAACCCTTATTATATGTCCCTAATTTAGATTTGCAAATAGGCACTGGAGATATCAAGAAATTATTATATGCACAGGATTCTAACACAAGACATCCTCAATATTGCCAACTATATTATTATATATATATAATTATAATACATTATATTATCAGCCTGACATTACTTACTACACAAACTATAACTGTGTTTCTTACATTTTGTTCCTCATATTTGTATCCCACTCTTCCATTAAGTAGCTCAGAGCATTTATATATAGACTCCCCTATTTTAACTTCATAACCATCCTTGCGAACTAAGGTTATCTAGACCAGTTCTTCTTAAGCAATATAAATGTTGGGGACCAGCTGTGCAGGGACTGACACCATATTTGTGTCCACTGGCTGCAACTTTTTTTCTTTCCTGGAAACTGAATATGGACTGGCAGCCATTAGCTCAGTCCACGGGCCACCACTTTCAGTAGTACTGACCAAGACAACTCCACAGGTTAGCAAAGATTTGAATCTAGGACTCTCCAGTTTAAGTGCAGAACCTGGGCAAGGTATCACTATGTACCAAAATCCAATTATGTTCCAGATCCAATACCAACAGAACTGGGGCTCTCTTCCCCTTCCCTAATAACATTTTCAAGTGCCAATAAACCTCCGCAGGCAGTCTTCATGGAGGACATGCAGCAGTGTTTTAGAAACACAACAGTTTTTAAAGGACATGGATGGCTATAGAAGTGGGGATCACTCACACTACTGAAAGCAGTAGGATCCAGTGGAAGTACATGCCTGCATCCCAGTCACTATCTTCTAAACTATCTCAGCTCTCTTGCTGTGTCTGTAATTTCACAGGTAAGAAACTACAAGGTGATATTCCTAGTTTAACAACTCCTAAAGCAGTCTTTTACAATTGCAAAAGTTAAAACAATCTCCTAATTTAATATGCAAGAAGTAATATTTACTCAGTTATATAAAGACAGAATTGAGATGTACAAATTCTTCTTATATCCTCTACTTGACATGCATTTGGATTTTTTAAATTTTTTTTAAGATCTGTCTTGCCAACTCAACTGCTTGCCATAGCAGCTTGCCAGAAAAACTGTGTGCAACCTTTTGACACATGTACATTTAGCAATCTGGTAAACGTTTTGTGGGTTCAAAACTGGAGCGTGACTGCATACTTAATAAGGGGCTTATAAAGAGGCTGTCTAGGGATGGAAGGAAGAAATGCTATGTTTCATCAATGAAAGGAACTTTTATTGAGTCCTATAGAATTTATACCTATGTAAGTATGTATGTGATTGTACCGTATGTGTCAATACAGGCCCAAAAACATGTTGAGCTGTTCGTTTATATTTACCACAAATGAAAACCTAAATCTCAAATCATTCCAAATCATCTAAATTTCAAAGTATCCCAATCTTGCCATGAATTTTTTTTTAATATTGAATGACACTAACATACCTACATTTTTTTAAGACTTGAGAGATGTATTCCAACTGTCATACAAATCTCCACTAAACTTTCATGTTTTTATTCATATTATGGGGGTGCAGAAAAGAAAAATGCATACAGTCATGCTTCCTATAGTTTCTGCACTCACCACAGGAGAAAAAATGATTTTTCTTTCAAATAATTCACTTTTCTGACATCAGGGAATATAATTTTTTTAGATATGATGCAGCTACCAAATGCCTCTGCTCAAATAGAAACAACAATGAATCTCAATATTTAAACTATGTAAGACTTTCTACACATCCTATTAAGGTGGCAGTTGAACAATGAATAGATTTTTACCAATTACAAATCATGTACCTGCTTTCCAATTGCTTTTCCCCAACAATTCAGAAACCAACACTAGAATTTAGTACAAAATTGTTCTTTGTTTTTTGAACTATGAGTACAAACAAAAATAAAAGAAAATGGTGGGAATTCCATTTTTAAGATTAATGAATCATCACTTTACACTGACTTAACATGCTCCTCTTGTTCAGATACATAGATGCAGCTATTTGTACTATATGACAAACTTGGTGACTAAATGACAGAGGTCAGATGTCATGCATCGCATAGGGGATCAAACAGTTCAGCACTTCAGAAGCTAGCTGTTACTCCTGAACACTTGCCTGCTCATAAAAGGTCTGTTCCTAGGCACTTCACTCCTTGTATCTGATCATAGACTTCGGTCTATGAAAGCTTATGCTCCCAACTTCTCTCAGTCTCAAATGTGCTACAAGATTGCTTTGCAAACAGATCCAGACCAACACAACTATGCCTTTCAAAGTCCAATGGAATCACCCATAGTCAATATATCTGATCAATATCCCTGGACATTCATATTATGCTGGTATCATTTTGATTGATTCGCCTGTTTTACTTTAATAAATTTCACTGATGAAGAATTGTGCACTAAAACATGCCCTAATATGACAGAAAAGACATTGAGAACCAAGCAGAACTCTGGATGAAACAAACATCATGTTTCCTGTACACAAACTTACAGATACATTGAACTAGGACAACTGACTGCCAATATAGGATCTAGTATAAACAGTTCTCCTGAAAATTGACTTCTTAGGAAAACTGTCAACAGATTTGTTCATTTTCCAAATGCATCTTCTGTTGAACCAGAATGGGTCAAAGACAGTATTTAATTTCTTTGTTTCCTGATACCATGTTTTCCAAAGGAAACATCTGTCCTGCACAGCTAAGTTTCAAAAATCTTCATATAATGGAGGCAGAGAATGAACCTTACAAGAAATAGCCCACAAAACCCAAATCCTACTGCATCATGGAAGATGCCATCTTCACTGCAGTAAATGAGCCATTTCACCCACTGATTTAATGGGTTGGGATTGCAGATTAAGAGGTGACTCATTGACCACTTCTCACTTATTTTCTTTCACTGAATTAAAACAAATTCTGTCAGCTTTGGACTGATGTTTGCCTGCATGCAAAAATGATACAATCTCTGAGATTTGCCAACAGACTCCTACAGAAAAGGAAAGACTATTAATTGATTCTGTCATCATCAGGAAAGCTTCACAATTAGCATGGGGAAAACACTGTCCACAAAAAGGGGGGAAAAAACAACTCAGGAAGAATAATATAATGATGAATGTTTTCTATTTTTAAACAGAGTCTATAACAGAGCCAAAGACAAGACAGAGTTCCTGATGCTGAAGAAGGTGGGAAAGTGAGATACAGTGCAACAGAATGGAACTGTACCCCCACACCACCACTACAATACACTCATTCAGATCACAATCTCCAAAATGCCAGAGTCAAAGTGCTTTACAGTACAGAGCTGCATACAGGTATAAGCCCTCACTTGCTAGGACTACAATTGGGCTGGGAAAAAACTAGTTGTTTGCCAGATCGCTCCTTTGCAGCCTGAGGTCTGGCAGGACAAGCTCAGTTCCTTCTTCTTCAAGCACCTTATGTGACTGGCAACTTAGGCACACCCTCAGGCCAATTCCCTTCTCCACAAACACAGAAAGTCCACCAATTTTAAAAAATCCTCCACTGCTACTGTTGTAGTGAAGTAGAAGGACCAGAAGACAAGCAACAAAGCTAACAATCAAACCCATACTGGATTGTTTCAGCTGTAACAGAAAGTAGACTGCATAATTTAAAAACAGATGGATGGCATCAGCCCACAGGCTGCTCATTCCATCCCACCATTACGTTTCAACAATGGCAAACACTGCTCCACCACAAAATGGGCTGTGGGAGTGTGTTCCTCATGTTTTCAAGTCAAATCACACTCCAGAAAGCCTCCCAGAATTTTGATTTTGGCTTCCCACTTGGCTTCTTGAAAGCAGGAAGAGCAACTATCCACTGTACACCAAAGTTCAGCAGCTTGCAGGGCTCAAGGGGGACAAAGCACTCTCTGCCCTTGTCACCAACTAGGGCTGTACTGCTAGAGTCCTCAAGCTAATTATATCCTAGTTCAAGCAAAAGGGCTGCAAAGGCTGTCCACAGAATCAGGAAGCACTGGTGAAGGGTAAAAGAGAAGGATGTCTAAAATAATGTTTATAACTGGTAAAGGGCCTTCAGACAATTTGATATTTTACTCTGTTTTGAGAGATCAGACAAATATAACCAGCCCACAATAAACCCAGAAGTTAGTTGCTGTAAAAAAACTTAGTAGTCTGCTATAGGAGGAACAGTAAGCTGGGTCTGAATCAAAAACCAAGAAGTTCTAGGAAATAATTTTGGATGAAACCAAGCATTTCTCTCACTAAGGGAGACATTTTCAAAATCCATCATGAACAGTTGCCTCATTTCTGTTGCATTTTTGGTTTACCAGCAGCTGTTAAGCTTCATTTTTTTGTTATTAAGAGCATCTCTCTTCCTCTTTCCACTGTCAACTCACTCAATCTCTGTGGGAGTACTGCCCTGCACTGAATTCTATGCCCTGGCCTACCTTCAACAGCTTGTCATTTACAGCTACTAGACTAAATACAAGAGTCAAATGCCATTCTGCATTACTTATTCAAAACGTTTATTACCCCATCCTTAAGTTTTTCAAATTTTTGGGAAGCTTACAGTATTTTTTTTTAACAGCCAGCATACCAACAACAACCAAATTACCAAAAATGTTAGTGAATCACAACCAAAATAGAGTTAATATTATAAAAACCTAAGAGAATAAAAAGAACCTCATTTGCTATTAGACTAACAGGGGACTCAACATTCAGCAACTGTGGCAATGCAACAGAGGAAAAAAAGTCTATTTCCCAGTCACCTCTGGAATATGAAGAAGATAATTTTAAACTTAAGGGACTTACATTTCAGTGTTTCTCCAGCATATGGAATATGCAATTTGAAGCGATCACAGCTGGGTCCAAGAGTCAATGATGTACAGCTAAAATAAAAAGAAGAAATGATTCATAAAGAGACTCGTGCAAGCAGATTCTGACAATAATGAGCCATGCATTCCTCAGATGGAATGACACTAGTGAATTGCCTTGCAAAGGTATCACAAAAAGCATGAGGTTGCTATTTTTGTTTTCTAGCCTGACACCACACATTGGAACAACCTAGCAGAAGCAACATATAATAGAAGTCAAAAGGCAGAGATTCCCTTCAATTATTGCTTACTGTAAAGCACTTATAAAGAATACATTAAGTACTGTGGGCTAGATCCCGATTTAGTTGGCTTCTTCGCTATTGCCTTTCCAATTTCCTTAGTAGGCACAGTATGATTCACACAAATGAATTTCTGGCATCCTCCTCCAGAGAGGCTCAGTACAACCCAAAATCATAAGGAACTGGGCCTGTGGCTTTAGAAAAAAACATACAGTTCGACATGTGCAAGAGTGAGAGATAAAAGTGCAGTTATTTTCTCTACCAGTAGACAGTAGCGCTATCTGCTAAACACAAAGTGGTTCTTAAAGTTCTTTAAAGACAAGGCTCTCATGCACTGGAAACTTGACTTTCAATCAGCAGTTCTTCCAGACTTTTAAAAGGATCACATTGAGTCCACCAGAATCTACTGAAATATCTGTATAGAGTGGCAAAATTATGCATAGTTAGAATCTGTAATCCTCCCTACAGCTAAGCACATAATGGTTTGTCAAGCTAAGGGACATGACAGTGACCAGTCTAAGCATACAAATACAACTGGCCACAAACTGTCTGAAAGGTACAAAGAGAATGTTGCTGGAGTGCCAATTATATTATATACAAAGTCCTTTTCTCCCTCTGTAGACTGATTTGTCTCTGTCCTACCATCCTCACAATAGTATTTCATGGGAACACAGCAGAGGACCTTTTCGGTGGCTGCCCCCTGGCTCTGAAATTCCCTTCCAAGACAGGTTAGACTGGCACTTGACTATCTTGTCATAATTAGGTTAAAAATTTCTTTTTAATTGCAGCAGGCCTTTGAAGACTGACTGCCTGAAGGTACCAGGCCTTGCAGAACTGTGCTATACTGTCTTTATTTTGTTTTTGTTGCAATAAATAGCTATGTTTTTAACTGGTTTTGGTTTTATGGATAGTTTAATGATATTTTTGACCTTTATACTTGAGGTATTTTTAGCTATGTTTCCGTCAACTATTGCAAAAAAGCCTTTTGTCCCAGACTGGCGAAAAGATGTGATATAAAAATTATTACTCCTCCTCCTAAAGAATAAACTGCCATATTATATGACAATTCATAGCCCAAGACATTGATAATGGAGCCTCTCCAACTGCTCACTAAAACTGAAATCCTACAACAGTGTGTGTTCACAGGAGAACTTGTGTGTGCACACTCACACCTGTCACTTGTTAACTTCTGGTGATAGTCATCTGTCAACTTCTGGCAACCTCATGAATTTCATGGAGTTTTCTTAGGCAAAGAAGACTCACAGGTGATTTTGGCAGTTCCTTCCTCTGAAATATAACCTGCTTCCAACTAAATGTTTGGCTGTCTCCTTTGCAAGTCATCATACATCCTTCCCAATCCTTTGCCTAACTAGGATTAATCTGACTTGCTCTGATTAACCCTTTCAAGTTATTACTTTCATGGACAAAAGCTTATTTTATTTGATTTATTCCCTGCAAGATAAAAGGATAAATACATCTGATTTAAGTCTCTTGTATGATTCCTACCCAATACATTGGATAAAAATTTCAAAATGTTCATTTTCTGAATTCTCCGTGAATTCTTTTATTTTTATTTCTACTTCATGGTTCTGTCATGCCAGTTTTTTGTTTGTTATGTGCAGTGCAGCCACCGCATGTCCCCAAGATATGAAGAGATAGAGATTATGGCAGTGGACATATAATCGAAATTATGCAGTGAATAATCCAGCCACTACATGAGAGAGATGCACCACTGGGAATAATAGAGATCAAGCAATGATCTGTTCACTGTCTGCTGTTACACAGGGCTTCTGAATCAGTTTCTGTCCAGTGCGGACAGGTGTTTCTTCTGCTCACGCAAGCCTATGAATAGACATACCTTTATTACATTAGATGCTGATGTTCCAATGTAACAATTGTACAGTAAGCTATCAATAACAGTACACACTACTATACATAACTACTAAAACACATCAGGAGCATCAGATTTAGTTGTATTTTACCAAATAAAGCTATGGGAGATTTCAAAAACTTGTACTGTTCAACCAAAAATAATTAGCAATATGTCTGTGATGAACAAGAAAAGTGCCAACAGAAAGAAAAGGAAACACTAGTAAAGAAACTAAACATTCACATTTGTGTTCTAAGATACAACTCAAGAGACACAAAGTGACATACAACACTAAGCTGCTCTTTCACACTTCTACACACTGAAGTACATTTTGCAAAGTACAAGGACTATGTAAAGCTAGCTCATGTTTGCTTTTGATCGTCCACTATTCAGACACCAAAGAGGATCTACAACTATGCAATATCATCTACTGTAATATCTACAAAAACAACCACCTTCCAAGATTAATTTTTTTCCATGGGAAAGGCAGTGGGTGCAGAGATATAACAAGTTAAATTCTGAAAAGTTCAAAGTTTTCAGTATAGCCAGGGCAAAAATTTGTTTTATAAGTTAGTAACTAAAACATTCTGGAAACATGATCTCACTCCAGCCATTATGTAATAATAAATAATAATAACAGAAATACTGTCAGACAAGAGATAAGCTTAAGAACTATTGACCTTCTTTTGGATGAGGCTGCACTTGACTGAAGGAACAAGTTCACTGCTAAGGAAAGCTCCTAGAAGTCTAGTAACAACCATGTCCAGGAACACTTGTGCCCTGCTTTGGCTTGTGCTCTTGATACTCCCTTTCCTGGAAAAAGCAGACTTAACATTAATGCATTAACACGGTTAAGTCTGCATGAGACAACTGCAACATGCTTCCTATTTTTTAAATGTTTTGGGAGACAAAAACTGGTATATAATCTACAAGCTGGATCACAAATCACAAAAATCACAAAATCACAAAAATATAAATATCATTCACTGGAATCTGATTCACTTCCACAGTCTCTAAAGCCTCTAAGCCCTAAGCAATTTGGATACCTAAAGAACTGCTCCCCTGCAAATTCCCCAGGTGATGTCTTGCTCTGTGCCTCACTACCGCATGAAGTACCTTGGACATGATACTGATGTTCAGATGTACATTTAAAATGAGCAGTACTCATCATAAGTAATTTTCAATCTTACTGCTGTTAAATGCTTAGTTTTACCATTCGTATGGATTAGTCAGTGTTTGAGTATTTACTGAGCTGTTTATTTTGTATCAGATTATGTGTACTGCTAACTGTCCTTTAGCAGACTAAAAGCAAAGATAATATATTTAAATAAAATAAACTATTGGATAATTTCCCAGCAAAAGTAAGGCCTACCCCATGAGCAAATAACACAGTTAAAAATGTACTTATTATGTTAAGGAAGCTGTGCTCCACTACTCTCTACAGCTCAGAGATGTCAGCAGTCAAATTGTAACCTCTAATGGGGAAAAAAAAACTGCCAGAAAAACTATTCAATGCCTTCTGCTTACCAGCATGGCAGACAAATTTATTACTATGGCCCCTTCAGTCTTCTGACTGAGACTATTATAACCTCCACCATATTATACTGACAGCATAAGGGCCAGCAAGAAGATTTACCAACTTCAAGCTCCTGTCTCAAGTCTACTGTCTCCATTCTGGTCAGGCAGAAGAATAACACTGAGGAAAAGAGAAAGCTGTCATATACATAGTTCACTCGTCCACTTCACTCAATAAAACAGACATGGCAGCGTCTTTCTATGCCATAAACCAGGTGTTGAAAACCTTTCACTCTACGTTCGGGGCCTGCTGGCTATCTCTTATTGGGTGAGTTTTGTTTCGTTTGTTTTTTTAATATACCAGGTTTTGTGATGATACTTCAATTTTACTTCTACCACACTAAAGGTATTTTTCACAAAAGATATTTACCATGGTGCTATACAAAAGTGGCTTGCCACTCCCTTCTTATGATTCCAGAGTCTCTCACAACTGTCAAAGACAGAAATCTCAAGGGGAAACTTGCCCTTTCCTTGTCAGAAAAATCTTTAAAGGCTACAGGAAATCGACCAATTTAGCAATAAAAAGGGATTTTTCCACTTATATATCATACAGCTAAATTACAGTTCCCTAAATATTAACAAAAACAACTGTTTTGTAACAGTGCTATTTACACTTGCCTACTCAAGAAGCAATTCTCACTGCTTTCAGTTAAGCCTATTCCTAGCTAAGTGTACATAAAAATGTAACCTATGTCTAAGAAGGAAAAAAACAACAGAAGCACCAGGTTCAAGCTGTAGCAAAACTAATTCAGACTATATAAAAGAAACACTTCATAATACATGTTTCCCCTGCTTATCTGACAGGTTAGAAATCAGATCACCGTCAGAAAGTATAATTGGTCAAAAAGTGGAACCTATGTACTGCTGAAAACATAAGGGAATGACAGTGTATGCTGCTTGCAAAGTCTCTCAGTCCATGCTGCCTTTTTTTTTTCCATCCCAGCTTGCTCTGCAAGCAGAACATATGCACAGTCTCTCCCAAGTGAGCCTCTGTAGGCAAGAAGAACTGACTGAAACTTGCTGTTTTTACACTTGCAAATTACACATAAGTTCCATTAATTCAAAAAGCGTTTGCTCTTTCCATAGGCAAGATTTGGAACCTGGTGCACACGTGATTCCAAGTGAGCCTCTTGTAGACAAGAACTGATGGAAGACTGGATTCCTTGTTGCATTAACGAACTTGTCTGTAATTTGCAAGCGTGAAAACAGTGGAATATTTAAAAACAAACCAAAGAAAAAGTGGGGAATGCCTGTTAGTGTTGGTCAAAGGAAGAATCTTGTTATGAATGTTGTAGCAAATCTTATAGTTTCTTAAAAGAAAACAGAATAATGTTTAAGAATCAAATCTGCCAGATTACACTAAACAATCTACTATGTCTCTCCAAGGACATAAAAAATCTGAAGGCAGCCCAGAGCTATAACATGGACAAAGATACTCAACACACTAAGAGCAGCAACAGCAGCCTTCCAATCAGATTTGAAGATAAAGAGGAAGGCAAGATTGTCTATGAATTTAAGTGACAATCTCTGCCAGTTTCCCATCTCCAAACTCATGCAGTTAAACCAGAAACTGTGTACCAGCCTTTCTTGCTCTGAGCAGGAAAGAAAGGAGAGGTGAAACTCTGACTGCTACTAAACAAAAGCACCAAACATGCCTTAAATAGTATGTGCTTCTTCTCTTACCTGGTCTTCTCCACATGAAACACTGGGTGGTGAAAATTTTGGAAGCCTCAGTAAAATGTACTCTGAATTCCTTTGGGAGATGCCATCTAATTATGGCCCTGTGCCCACCTAGCAATCCTATTTTTGGGAAATGTTGAAGGGCCTTTAGCTGTTGCTGATGGAGTCTCAGTGCTCAACATTGCATGCTCCCCCTATAACCATGCTCTCCCTGCAAGTGATTATACACTTAATTCTTTATATCGTGAGAAAATTAACCCCAAAACATCTCTCTCAGGGTGAAATTGCTTATGAAATTCATAACCAATTTGGTATTGACTCCTATAATGTGAATTTCTTCATAATTTCTACAAAACAGTAATACAGTAACAGTTGTAGGTCAACAAGACATTCAAGACCAGGAACTTAGTTTTGAAATTCATTCTCACAACCCTTTGTATCTTCCAACATAAAGGCTGAGAGGAATCCTTACTGCATCTTCCTGACAAAACAGATGGCTCATAAATCATTCAATCCTTACTCAATGAAACCAGAATACTTTAACTCAGGTCACTTGCTGGTATATGAACTATATAATTGATAGAGCTAATATACAATGGAGAACATAAGTAGACGGGTTGAAATCTGAGTACCAACAGACAAGCCAAGAAACTGATGCAAGTCATTTTACTCTGAGGTGCAGTACATTGAATAGGATCCAATGAACCTAAATCAGGCTGCATGCAGGTATCTGAACGAAACCAAGCTCTGTATCTGATGCTAAACATCATTCTAACATTAGTGACAAGTTAAAGAAGAAAGAATACATTCAAACTGGAGAGCAGCTAACTGGTATTCAACAAAAAAAAACTCTTTAGAGAAGATTCTTCAAAGAAGTCTGCTCTTCTGCTCTTAATTTTATTTCAGTCAAGAAATGCATTTTAATCCAAGTAATAAAATATCTGCAAAAAGTTTAAGAAAACATAACCTGACATGAACATAAAATGCTCAATACATTAAATTCACTTCTGAAATCAACTTTCAAGAGGTGCTGATGAAAAAGTGTTCTATTCTAATGTTCTGAGAGACATCTAAAGCCACACTGTCTACAGGACCGTGAAAGATCAATCTTCAATCTCCTCAAACCAAACCAACCAGAAGCATTAAAGGTGCTTACTGACATCAAAACTGATGCATACAGGTTATTCCAATTCACTGAAGAAACTTACCCAGATTTCAGATCTGTAATTCGTAAAGAGTTAGTTGCATCCAATCCTACTTTTCCATTTCTGACTACACTGGAAATCAAAGGAGAAAGTGACGGAGAAATTCTATTCAAGGCGATTTCAGGGGACATACTAATGTGAAAGTTGTACTCAGTCCTGCAAGAAAAATAATTGAGAAAGCATCAAAGAATAGCTATCCCATTTCTATACCACCTTACATTATATGAAGTGACAATTCAGAGGCCCACTGGATATAGACATGGCAAGGAAAAAGGTAGTACAGGAAGCTGAAGACACCGAGAAGTTAGGAGGAAGATTACAAGAAGTAGGAAGAAAGGCAAATAGAGTGGGAGCCAAGTTAGATGAGAATGTCTGGGCAAGCGCTCACTCACTCTGCTTAGCAATATCTCATGTTTATAGTCAAAGGCCGTATGCCTTATTACCTTACATCTGTGACCTCTAGTACATGTGAAGCATTGCATCCTAGAATTAAAATGGTGTGATGTGAATGTGGACATGCTGAATCATCTGTGTGCATGTCACCACCACTGCATATAATGGGACATGAGTACTCACAATTTGCACTATTCACAGAGGTTCCTGGAGTTGAACCCCACATATATAGATGGCCCACTGTGTTTACCATATGTAACTCTAAATTAAAAGGACACAGCCTTTTCAATATCAAACGCTATTGGTGAAAATCACTCCTTGACAGTGCTGACACCCTAAAGCTATCAATTGATCCAAAGCAGAATATTCACAATGCAGACTGTTCTGAAAGAAGTACACACCATCATCTCCATGGACGGACCTCCATGGACCTCACTAATTATATTGTGAATCAACTTCCAACATTTTAATAATACCATTTTCATTCAGATGTATGATAAACCATACTTTATTATAGAAATCAGCCACAGGTTTAACAATTTCACAAAGCTTGGCCACAAAGAAGATAATAGAAGTTTCCATTTCTATTTTCAATTAGCTGATTTAGTGAGATTGTTAAGTTTTACTATGGTTTATTGAAATGAGGCAGTTTCATGTAACAAAGTTTTTGAAAATGACATTTTCCCCCCATACCATATTAAGGACTAAGTACAGTTTAGCTGGTTTGTGATATTAGACTGAACTGCAATTAACTGAAAACAGAAACAATCCTTTTTTCATATCTACATCAGAGGAGGAACCAAATACACAAGTGCAAATTCTTTTTCCTCATGGCAAAATACAGCTTACTATTACATCCTAATGCAGTCATTCAGTTAAGACAAAAGTCAAGCAAGCCAAGTTAAGATTCTATTCAAGGTCATTCTATTCAAGGTGAATCCTGAGTCTCTTTCTTTGGATGTTTTTAAGCAGAGGCTGGATGGCCATTTATCAGGAGTGCTTTGATGTGGGTTCCTGTATGGAAGGGGTTGGACTGGATGGCCTCTGTGGTCTCTTCCAACTCTACGATTTAAGGAAGTATGCAGAGTCTAAGTTTTATAAAAACCAGACACATTAAACAAAAATAAAACAAAACAAAAATCTAAATTGGGAAATCCTTGGAGTACAATAAGTCATCAGTCAGTCAATTATTTCTGAGCTCAGCTATTGTTCAAGCATATTCCCAGAAAAAACTTTCAAGAGGTCTTGACCAGAAAAGAATAATCAATATTGCATGGTCAGTCAAAAGATAGGATAAATGCTTTACAAACACAACTATCAATGCCCAAGTACAGAATTTAAGAAGACAAGCATTCAAAGTAAAATATGTAAGATTCCACAGAGCAGGCACGACACTAACGTATCTGAAATTACAATGTTGCTGAAGAAAAGTTAGGAAGGAAGAGCAATAGTTGACTGGAGAATGCACAGCAGGATAAAGTTAAAAGAGGTAGCTAGCAGTCATGCGTATTAAACAGCATCTGGCATCCTTTATCAAGCTGGTCATCTCCAAATACTTTGGAATTCATCTTACATTATCTTTCATCACTAGCCATGTTGGCTGGACCTGATGGTAACTGTAGTCCAAAACAGTTGGAGAACACCATATTGGGGAAGGTTGCCCTACCTTCTTGATTGTATGCACCAAGGGCCATAAACAGAAAAGAAACCAATTTTAACTAATTACATTTCACCAGTGAATGGGTATATGACCACTTCCATCAACATCCCCAACCTTTCCCTTCACATGAAGTTGCTTTATAACAAATCAGTTCCTTGACCCATTCTGTCTATGAAGCATGCAGGCATTCAAATTCTATTGGACTGCCATTACCAGCAGCCTTGCTGGGAGCTGTGGTCCAACAGTGTCAGAAGATCCACATAATTCTCAAGACGGATCCAGCCCAATACACTCAAATCTAACATCAGCTCTTAAAAATCCCATCTTAATGCTCTCCGGGTAGCATTAGGGGTTGGGGGAAGGAACAGGTCATTTCAGTGATGCAGTGAATAAATTATAACATACACCGTTTTCCACAAACATGCCATGCAAAAGAGCTTCCAGTCATACACTGAGACCTCCCTTTTTCACCATCTTCCCTCTTCTCCCCCCACCCCCTTCTCCACAAATCCGCTGTGGCAGTTGTCCTAACTGTACAGGTCATATTTTCTGGAACACTGAGAAAGGGGAGGAAAAAAATCCACTGCATCAGTTAGGCACACTTACTGGCAGAAGTTAGAATGCCCTATAATAAACCTATATTGTCACCCCTAGACTGCAGATGGAGGGCTGTAGATGAAACTAGCTGGCAGAGTGCAGTGATCAGGATGTTGAACCAGACTGGACTCAAATTCCCAGCCAGCAATGGAACTTTCTGCGACAGTTTGACATCTCTAATCACTTCTCAGCCATCAAGAGATTGTGGGGATAGATAGGAGGAGGATGGGGAGTGTGAGGCTGGAAACAAACATAACGAATAAACAAAGGCTCAGCCCACCCTGTAATCTGGTTTTCCCAACCTACGACATTTCATGGGGGGCAACTGCCTGTATTAACCAAACACCTTCGGAGACCCAAAGATATAATAACAAAGACAGCTGCGAACGCTTTATTGTTGGTTGCCTGTATCAGCTGCCAGAGGCATAACCTGCTTGCCTACACCAGAGCACGTTATCACAAACAGCAACAACATACGCCATGAGGGGCGGAGGGAAAGAAGCCCCACCCCACAGAAAAACAGGCTCGATATCCAGGTTTGAACAGCCGAGCCTATATTAGCCTCACACCCCCAGCCCCCTCCCCTGTCTAGACCTCTTGTTAGAGCCACCCGCCCAATATTCACCTCAGGCGTGACAGGAAAAGCCCCTCCCCCGCATCCACCCATCGACCCCCTTCTGAGGGGATACAGTTGTATGTGTCCCCCCCGCCCCTCCTCGGCCACTGCTGCTGTGGATACCCACACAGTCCACTGAGGAAGGACGGACAACTCTCCCCTGAAAACCCTCGCCGACCCGTCACCTTACCCACGCACGTTGTGCGCTTGCGTGAACCCTCCCACTTAAACCGGTACGCTGCGAGCGCGCGTGCCCACACAGACGTAGGCCGACTGACCGAGCGCGCTCCCGAGCCCTCGGCATAAAGCGGAGGAAATAAATTTAAAAAGGGGGCTTCCGCCATTCATAGGTGTCTAATACACGCCTGGAAAAAAAAATCGCTCTTACAAAGTCGTAACGAGGCCCTGTAATTATAGCGACCGGAGTCGTCCGTTCAGTGGAAAAAGGCAGAGGCAGTGTTTGCTGTGAGAGTGGGGGTAAAGTTGTACTCAGGCACTCTTTGAGGGCGAACGCGTCAGGTAGGGGAAGGACCCCGCAGAAGGCACAGTAGCTGTTGGGAGTTAAAGGGAGCAGCGGTTGGGGACAGGTAGCCCTGGGTCGTGCAGTGTAGAGTAAGGGGGCTTTATTGCTGCTAAATCTGTGTCCGACATGGCAGTTGCTGAAGTCGTGGTGGTGGGATCCTGTATGACTGATCTGGTGAGGTTAGTATTGCCCCTGGGGTCTTGTCTGCTCCCAGGTGAAATAAAAAAATAATGAATAAAAATATAAAATTAGAAAGAAATCTGAGTTCAAAAATTGTTTTCAAGTTTAAACACCAAAAGTCGTTCAAAGTAGGAGTGAGAGTCATAGGGCCTTCCAGAGGTACTGCAACTCCCAGCATTCCTCCTCATCGGCTGTGCTGGTTAAGGCTGCTGGGAGTTGCAGTCCAACACTTAAGGAGGGCCACATGATTCCCACCCGTGTTTTAAAGAGTAACTTTCTGTAATAGTCAGAATAACAGTGTGATAACCTTCAGTTGATCTGCTGACCGAATCAACACACTTCTAACACTGACTCAAGAAGATTTTCTGTGCAAATAAAGAATTACAGTAAATTATTCATACTATTGTTTATACTCTGCCTACCACTGAGTGAGATTTGTTACCAAATTTGTACGATTAGCGATACACTCCTGTGGATTCAGCTGGGGTTTAATTTTGATTAAATGTACATAGGTGTGGGATTCTTAGGTATTCTCTTCATAAGTCCAAAATACTTGTTACTGTTCTGTAATTGTGGTCAGCTTTTCACATCAGTCTTGAACTGAAGATGTGTAGGAATTTTTTATACCATGATGATTGTGAATCACATCACGAAAGCTCGTGACAAAACCTGTTAGCATTTAAGGTGCCATTGAACTCTTTGCAATAAATCCAGAAAGTAGTTAAAATGCACTAAGGGGTGACTAATCTGAAACTGTGATCCAAAGCTCCTCCATCCTGCTACACACAACAGACATTAGGCAGAGTGAAGCAACAACCTCAGGCTGCAGATGCTGCGGGATAACAGTGGTTGTGATCAAAATGTTTGTTCAGACCTCCCTGGCAATTCATCTCACTGAAGACCAGGGCTGTGAACCATGTAGCCTAATAAAATATTCGAAGTTAAAAGATTAGAGGTTTTTACAAACAGAAGTGCTTAAGTCTGTAGTGTCAACAGTAAACTTTGTCTTTCCATGTACTTAGAACTGGCATGGCAATAACTCTAAATGGGATGTAAGAGCAGAGTTGAAGAGACCTGATTCCCAATTATATTTGCTGTAAAACAACTGTTTCCTTCTATTAGATAAAAGTACCTAATTTATTTAAATAATGTATTTATTTCACTCATCATGATGTGTCCAGTGCAGCTTGATTTAGGTATTCATGTGAGGAAGATGAAGTATCTTCTGCTTCATCTCAGTCTTCCATCATTATATACACCTCTGTTCCTGATATAGTAAGAAGCCTTATATCCCACTTCATGACTTGAGCCCTCAAGACAGTTTACAACGTTCATAAAATATAATAGTTATGTTAATAACATCATCCTTTAAACTATGAAAGTCCATCTCAAATAAGATCAGGTAGCTGATAATGCTTTTGCCTTCATATCTGTTGCCAACCAGTCTTAAAT
This sequence comes from Ctenosaura bakeri, assembly GCA_948474755.1. Classification (NCBI taxonomy): domain Eukaryota; kingdom Metazoa; phylum Chordata; class Lepidosauria; order Squamata; family Iguanidae; genus Ctenosaura; species Ctenosaura bakeri. Next base: position 319,761 of record CAOLHI010001022.1, read on the forward strand.
TAGATAGTAGAAACTTTGGCCCTCTAGACTCCTGCAGTACCTTGCTATTGGTCTTGCTGAATGATATGTCAGGGAATTGAAGTCCGATGCATCTGGAGGACCTTTGTCTGATACTATACTGACCCATTGTTCTCACTGGTTACCCGAGGCAGAATGTTACACATGTGATGGATGATTTATTTATTTAAGGCAGTGGATTGTGGTGTTCCTTCCTCAGCAAGGCTTTCTCTCAATCGTCTCTCAGGGTCCCCTTGCAAAATCCTGCAAGTTTTAGAAACATGGGATGCATCACACTCCTTGAGATCACACAAGGCTATTAAGCCTAACTGTCATTGTAGAATGCTTCTAGTACTCCTTTTCAACTATGCTTTTCAGAGTACATCAGTAATAGTACAAGTAAGCAACTATGCAATGTATCCATCCTTATTTATTTATCCAGTTGTAAATGCTACTTTTTCAATTTTAACACTTTCATAGTGGCTTTCAAACAATCCCCCATAGAGCTTGGATCTGTGATGCTTTTCTCAACTATCAAGAAGAGAAGGAGAGAATTACAGTTAGTCCCATGCTGGCCACTGTAAAGAGCCTTCCTGCCTTTCATATTTCCCTAATGCCAATGGAGGATACCTTGCAAACATCCTTATCACTGAGAAAACGATCAAATGGCTGTTCTTAGAGGGAGGGGGCAAGTGGCATTGATCTCAAACTGATGGTAGAGGTCCTGCTATCTTGCCTCTCCCTCTGATAATTTCATTTGATTTTCTAAAACAGCTGCATCTTCTATCTTCTCTCAGCAGCTCCCACAAGCCGTATTTTTTCTGGGAGGGGACTTGCAGAGAGTCATTTAATGGTCAGTAGCAAACTACAGCCATTTCCGTACTACACTTTTATAGTGCTATTATTCCACTTTCAACATCCTGTGGAATTCTGGAGTTTGTAGTTTACTGAGGCCAAAGAGCACTCTGGCTGAGAATTCTAAATGCCCCTCCCTAAACTGCAAAGCGCAGGATTCCATAGGATGTTAAAAGTGGGATAACAGCACTGTAACAGCGTAGTGCGGAAATAGCCTATGTTCATATCAAAAATTTTGATGAATCCTAGTTCTAGGAACACAGTTTAAAACTAATAATTGAAGGAAATATTTGTGGCAGGTTATATTTGTACATCAATGAATAATATTTGAGGTGGATTTTATAATGCTAATTAATATTAATTGTCATGTATTATGCTTTGTTCCAGTAGAGTTTGTATTCTTTATTTAGATCTAATTTGCTAGGTGAGGTTGACTTTTAAAAACTAAGTGAGCCATGTCTTCTTTTGTTAAATCAATCAGTATAAGCTTATTGTTTGTGACTATAGATCATCATAACATAATACAAGTACAAAAGCACAAACAGATAATAATATAGCAGGTTCACCATATCTGTGGGAGATATGTTCTTGGATTTACTGCAGATGTGAAACACACGGATAGTACCAAACCCTATATTTTGCCTTCAGGTTGGGCAAGGTGGTGAGGGAGAGGTAGCTCTATTTCTTGGCTCCTCCTCCTTTCTTACTTGCCTGCCTTCCTCCCCTCCCAATGGGGCTTGGTGAACATCCCCTCCCTGGATACAGGAAGTGCAGCTACTTGGAACGGTGTGCCTCTTTCAACCGGGGAAGAAGTCTCCATCTCCTTCCTTGGCCAAGTGATGTGTGTGGTTATGCACAGCTGGGCTTCCTTTGCCTCTCTCAGCCAAGGATGGAGTCACCCTCTTTCCCTGACTAAGAGAGGCTTAAAGGGTCTTGCTGTGGTTCGCTTTGTGCTACTCTCAGCTGGAGATGGAAGGAGACTCCTTCTTTGGCCAAGAGAGGTATGCGGACTTGGCTGCACAGAGCAAGGACCTTGCCAGCCACTGCAGCCATGGCCCTGACATGGATTCTGGGTAAATGAAACCGTGAATACTGGTCTAGCAGATACAAGTGGGATCTACTGTATATATTTAACTGTTTCAAAGTCTACCTCATTGACTTTTCAGTTATATATAAATTGTCATTATTTTTGTTTTCTTAACATGCAGGTGTAGCTCTACTTTTGCACTTTCTTTGTTGACTTTTTGTGAGTATTTAAAAGTATTTGGTTCTACGCGGTTTTTGGATTCCAGTGACCTATGTTTATCAACATACCCTGTTTTGATATGTAAACAGTTACTTTCTGGATGTCAACACAGACTCTTTCAGTTTCTTCCTCTTCTGCCCCTATAGTTGGAGCACATGCTTGGATAGGTTTTTCATGAAGTGTTATTGTTATTATTTGGTCATGCAACATTGTGATATCTTATTGCTTTTGCTACATCTCACCTAACTATTAGTGCTATCATTAGGTTGTTATTTCAAGAGTAGAATATTATTATGTAATAACATAATCTAAAATCTTCCATTCTTGTCCAGTTTTGCTTACTTATATGAAGTGTTTTTCTGTTTATATATTCAATTTGTATAATTTTTACAATTTATAGCTTCTCGTGATTCATATTTCTCACATTCCATGTAAGAATGTGAAGCTTTGAACTTTCCTTTCTGATCTAAGCATATCAGGTAAACATCCTTTCTGCTTGAGTTCAGTTATGTCATAAGACATAGCATTATTTGTACTTGCTCTTTGCTTTTCCCTATTAGCTAGCTGAGAATCTTCCAGCCTGGGCGAATCTCACCTTCCTTCCTTATTTGTCTCATCATAAGGTTTCTGAAGTAAAAGCAATTTGGATGTGATTTACCAGTGCCTCCTTTTGTGTAATACTAACAAGAAACACCGTATCCTATATATGCATGCTCAGCATAAGAGGGGAAAAAGAGTCAATGAACATATATTGAAGGGAACATCACCACCACAGGATATGCTTCTCAGGTATCAAACATACATGATGCCACAGCACTTCTCCAGTCCATCAGCCCAGTGGCATAGCCACCAGTGTCTTTCGGATCCGAGCAACTGCTAGCCAGGAATTCTAACTGTCAGAAACTGAATTCACACACACAAATGTAACAGTGCAAATACACTGTTTATTAGGAGTGTGACACATAGTACAGGACTTCAGTGAGCGAACTGGAGGCAATTAGCAATATCCAAACATTAAAAGCAAAGAGTTTCTCATCCCGCCCGCAAGAGACCTTGGAGTTCTGATTTCAGCCTGGTAGCGCTTATCACTACATTCTGTTTATCTAACAGTCTCTGGTTCTCATACCTTGTTACAAGCAAGTTGCTAATTAACTCCTACTACATGTCCCATAACTGAAATATGGAGGTGTACCCGACACTAACCCTCTAAACCAGTGGTTCTCAACCTTCCTGATGCCGCGACCCTTTAATACAGTTCCTCATGTTGTGGTGACCCCCAACCATAAAATTATTTATTTATTATTTACAATACCTCCCCCCGGCAAAGGCCACCTCGCTGGACAGGAACGGGGGGGGCGGGCAGGAAGGGAAAGAGGAGCCGTGCGTCTCCCCTGAGAAAAAACTCCGAGAACCCCCCCCCGGCCTCTACTTCTGCTTTGCTCTCATTTCCACTGGCGGGGGGCAGTGTGGGAAAAGTTTCCAGAGTGTCGACCCTGGCTGGGGAGGGGAGGAATCCCAGCGCCTTTGCCTTTTGCGCTGGGTGCAGCTCGCCCCCCCCAGAAAAGCGCCACCTTGCGACCCCCCGGCCCTTCCGCCCCCCATGGTGAGTGGGGCAGGGGCTGTGGCAAGGAGGGGGCCTGCCCCCTGTGCTGCCGCCACCCCCCCTCCCAAGCTGGCCCATCAGACAGGAGGTTCTCCCAGTAGCGGAGTGATTTCAGTCCCTTCTGAACAGGGGGCAGGAGGACGCGAGTGCATGGCTTGCGCTTGCACACCACCACTCCTGCTGTGGTGACACTGTAGCCACATGCGCTCCTGCCAAAGGGGACAGGAGGATGTGAGCGCGTGGCTCGCACTTGCGCACCACCACTGAGGAGGGAATGGAGCCTAAGACCATCGGAAATACGTATTTTCCGATGGTCTTAGGCGACCCCTGTGAAAGGGTCGTACGACCCCCAAAGGGGTCGCAACCCACAGGTTGAGAACCGCTGCTCTAAACCACTGTTTTGAACAATAGTATAGAAAGGGGAGACAGCAAGCATGGTGTTGTGTTTTGAGTATTGGACTACAATCTTGGAAACCAGGGTTCAATTTCTGGCTCAGCCATGGAAACCCACTGGGTGACTTTGGGCACATCATACACTCTCAGCCCCAGAAAAACCCATGATAGGTTCTCTTTAGGGTCACTTAAGTCAGAAATAATTTGAAGGCAGACAATAACAACATAGAAGGGAGAGGAAAGAAGGAAGTAAAAACCCATCAGTACAAGATGACATCCTGTTGTTTGTCCCCCCTAAAGCAGATCCATTCAGTTGTTGAGTGATGAGTCAACGTGTTGATAAATCAAATATATTCAATGGATCTCCTCTAATAAACCCAAAACATGTTTAAGGACATAGATAAATAGGCTCATCAGCAGAAATACTAGGGATATTCTGCCAGTATCTCTATCACAACGGTGGGAAAGCTCCAGTGTTCCTCTCATCATGCAGCTTGCAGCAAATCTGATAGCTGGGACATCTATACACATAGAATTATTTTTAGTGTGCTTAGACACACACTAAAAATAATTGAAGTTGAAATGGAAAAACCTCAGTAATCAGATAAAATACAGAGAGCTACTCTGGAATCATTCTTCCACTGTGAAAACAAGAAGTGCTAATACCCTGATGCTTCTTTATTGTGGGCAAGTGGATTGGAAATCATACTGTCTTGTTGGTATTCATTTTCCTCTGGGCTACTATTTTTTACATTCTAAAGACAAGAAGAACATCCTGGTTTCTAGTCCCCCAATGCACTCTCTCCCCCTGCTAATAATGTGTAAGCTTACTGGCTTCAGAGTAATAATGTAGAGTATTTGTCTCTGAACAGAGAAAAGAGAAAGGGAACATAAGCCCACCAGAGTTTCACACCAGGTCTGGTTAAAGCTGAATGATAAATCAGTGCAAGTGATTTAATCTTGCCTGCATATGTGCTCAAAAATTAGTGCCTTTTGGCACCTTCAGAACTAGCAAGTATCTAGGATAAGCATTTGCCGATGGCAGCCTACTGCATCAGATGCATGTCCACAGAAATGTATACCAAATAGAATGCTTTAGTCTTTAAAGTCCCACAAAACCCTTTGATGGTTTTGGTACAGCAGACTAAAATGGCTTCCTCTTGGATATTTTTACTCAAAAGCAAGTTCTGTGAAGATTACTGAGATTTACCTCCAGATAAATAAGTACCTGTATAGGATTATAGCCTGAAAATATTATAATAAATGTTCTGCCATTGAACATAATGAGATTTTCTTTTGAGTAAACATACTTAAGATGGTGCTGTAGGTTTAACTCCTAGCATGCAACATGTCATTGGTGTATTATTATTAATTATGAGTCTTCTGTCCTTTTCACTGTGGGAACATTGTTCAGTGTTTCCTAATATGAATTTGCAAGAGTTTGAATATGTTCAGATAGACAGGTAGGTAGGTAGAGAGGTATAAGAACAGAATTGTATTTTTAAAAAAATAAATAAATATGGATTTGGGATTAATAAAAGGTTGCATTTTTGTGGTCTTTGAAGTGCACACAGTCAGCATGTGTGGTTCTGGATCTAGGAGTCTACAGAATCCCTATTGAAAGCAGCCTCTAAATTGTTCAAATTTAGATCTTTTTGGTGAATAAGAAACATGTATGATCCCTCATGATCATTGGATACGTTGTTAGATTTCTGACCAAACTAAATCGTGTCTTTGTCATGTGCTGATCTTTTTTAAATTGATGTTTTAAAAGACGTTTGGATATTTTGCTGGATCATGTCTGTGGCATTGATGAAGAAAGCTTTTAGACCTTCATCCACACTATGGTCAAGACTGGAATTGGAACTGACTCCTGCACACTTGATATTTGCAATGGGAGCTTTTCTTCTGTTGTGAATAGCAGAAGGGGTCCAATGAAAATCCATTAAATCACTGGATAGACCTAGAAAAATCAGAATCTTTTAGCTTTATTTATCATGCTAGTAAGGCTCCTTAAGGTTATACTTGCTCAAGATATATTTCATAGACTATGAAGTCCTGAAAAAGCTGATGTTTCTCCAAGAATCAGAAACTATTACTTATCTTTTGTTTCTGCTCCATTTCCCTACACAATTCCTCTTTCAATGCATCCACATAAATCAGGATTTGTTCCAAATCATCTTTCTTTGGTTTCATTATTTATTTGTTTCCAGTTGCTACAAGTTGTTTCTATTCCCTTCATTATTTTGAAAGAGACATCTTTATCTCCTAAGATTTGAAAATTGCTTTGATTCTTCAGAGAGAAAAAGATCTACTTAAGTTTGCTATACTTATCTCTACCTGCATTCCTCCACTTCTAATGATTTCCTTAGAATGTTCCATCTTCTCTTTGTTTTGTTCCCCTCCCCACCTCCACCCTGTCTGTCGTGCCTTCTTTCATGTCAGCTTATGTGCCTGGAGCCGCCTTCCAGCTCCTGATTGCCACCCATCTTTAAACATGCCTGGAAACATCGAATGAAACATTTGAGTTATTCTGTTGGATTATTAATTAGCCTGTAATTAAGTCTGTTCAACCATGATGCAGCAAATACATTGTGCGCAACAGCATGCGATAACTCATCTTAAAGAAGTGAACACGCTGACAGTTTTTCAGGGTTATCTAGTATGGTTGATTGGAATTTCTGATGTATGCTTTTTCAAGCTACCTGTTACAATCCTTGGAATAATTTGGCATTTGTGGATGTATTTATCCCTGAAAGACTAATATCCAGAAATATGGACATCCTGGTTCAATGGAAGCATTATTGAAGACGCAACGATATGTGTCAAAATTCTAACAGCCAACTGTATTGTCTTTCTTTTCTTTTACTGATTAATTTGATTACTGCCAAGCTGACTTCATATCATATATTGCCTGTGCTCTTTCTTCATTTCATTCTCCTTATCATGATCTGGATGCAGGTGCCAAATAGCATCAAAGCTATTGAAACTTAAATTTGTTGTTATGTGCCTTCAACTCAACTCTGATTTATAGGGACCCTCTCCTAGAGTTTTCTTGGTGAGATGTATTCAGGGGAGGTTTTTTATTGCCTTCCTCTGGGATTGAGAAAGTGTGACTTGCCCAAGTTCACCCAGTGAATTTTGATGGCTAAGGGAGATTTGAGCTCTGGTCTCTCCAACACTGAAACTACAAACCGTGCTGGCTCACATGTAATACTTAAAGTAATATTACATTATCTAATTGTTTGTTTGTTGCTAATTGCCATTTGTATGAATGAGAGATTTTCAAGTCACTCTGTTATCAACAGTTCTGCTTAGGCTGTCCAGATTCAGGGCTGTGGTTTCCTTGATTGAGTCTATTCAATTGTAATGCAGTCTTCCTCTTTCCCTACTACTTTCTACCTTACCAAGCATTATTGTCTTTTCTAGTGAGTCATGCTTTCTCATGTCCAAAGCATGACAAATCTCTGTAGTCATCTTGGCTTCTAGGCATAGTTTGGGCTTGATTCTTGGACCCCTTTTATGATGGAATAATTAATCATGTTTTCGAAAAGGTCACACAAACAGCCAGGTATCAGAGGCTTAGTGATGGTAGCAGGTCAGGAAGAGTGACACCCCTGTATGTGTACCGTGTTCTTCAAGTTAACACAATAAAGCAAAATCAATCACAGAATTATTTTGGTTAGAGAAGGAAAATGATAATGTGAATGTGATAATGAATAGTCAGTTCAGTAAGCTGTTTGTAGGATATCTGAACAGGATGTCTGTACAAGCAGTAGAAATTTGGAAGTTCAGCCATCTCCCTGTGGTGTGGGGCAGGAGTATGTCAGATGTAGGAAAGTGAGGAGGTATATTGGGTGTCTAACAGTTCTGCTTAAGGAGCAGGAATAGAGGTTGGTCTGTGTTGAGAAGACTGTAACCATTTTTAGAGCAGAGAGCAGCCTTGTTAAGGTGGTTGCAAAAAATGTTGAGGTACTTTAAAAACCTAGTAAATTTAATTTGTCTCTAGGCTTTCATGAACTTCAGCCCACTGAGGAAGTTCACTGAGTCAGCAGGCTGCAGTACTTAAAAGCTTATTTGAAATAAAATTATTCTTTAAAGTATTATTTAGTGTGTGTGCATGCATGTGTGTGTACCAACACACACATGTATATATCTTGCATTTCTCTCAAAATGAGACCCAGAAAGGCTAATGGGACCCAAAGCAACCAAAGGGCAAAGTCTTGTTGTGCTCAAAAGATACCAAAGACTTTCCTTGTTTCTGGGATGGTATCACTCTTGCAATTCAAAACAGAGTGTAGGAGGAAAAATGGACTTTTGACTTCCTACAGTGCTGTACAGTTTGCCCTCCACATTTGGAGGTTTAACTTTCACAGATTGGATTATTTGTGAGTTTCTCCAACCCCTGACCACCCACACTTCAAGCCCTTCTTTTCTGGGGGCATCTTCACTCTTGGAGGCTCCAATCTATGGAACCCTTAAAAAACCTGCCACAGGTCTTCCTCCTCCACTAGTCACTGCCTGGCTAGCCAAGGACAGATTGCAGGCTGATTTCTCAGTACCACAAACTCTATCCTGATGCCCCCTCCACACATCTGGAAGGAGATGGGCAAGAGAGAGGAAGCATAGGGCCACCATGCCAAACCACCTCCTTTTCGAATCCTGACCTGGTTTGGATCCCAGGTGTCCACTCTCCCCACCATTCCTCGGCCCTCTTCCCACAGACACACATTCTGATATTTGCAATTTTTCTACTTTTGCAAGTGTCCTGTGCTCTAAACCCAAGCAAATGTGGAAGGCAAACTGTACCTTGAACTATTTGTGTGTGTAAGTTTAGGCTAATATAAATGTTTATTATATTTGAAGGCTGATTTATCCCAGCTGTCATTTCCACTCCACACAGTCTTCCCTGTTTTCCAGAGAGGTGAGGTCGCTGTTTGTAGTAGTAGCTATTTCCATGGCAGTAGACTGTGATGCCATCGGAGAAGATTGAGGCATTCCACTGAGAAGTGGCAATTAAAAATTATGGATTGTGAGATAAGGCTTGCATTTACCAAGCTTCTCAGTATTATAGCCCACATGAGGCTTGGAAACTATTGCTTAATTCTTAAGGGACTCACCATGGGTAATGGAATAAATGAATTGATGTTGTTTGATCCTAGCAGGAAAACAGTTACGTCTAACTCAAACTCGCCTTCTGTACTAGGGTAGAAAGAACAAATACAAGCACTGTACAATGATTGTGGCTTATGCTGTGAATTTCCCAGCTATCTCTATTGCCATTATTATTGTTGATGTTGTTGTTGTTGATTGTGATAATGAATTGTTTATTATTGTCTGTTCTTTGAGCATTGTAATTTGCTTATGACAAAACCACAACATTTGCTCCTTTAATTCTAAATAAATGTGCAGTTAAATAACTTGTTTTATCCGTCACATAAGTAAAGCTGATGTAAAGAATTAGTTTTCTGTGCAGAATAATGCTACAAAGGTTTACTCAGAAGCAAGTCCTGCTGTGTTCATTGGTGCTTACTCTTACTTTAATAGGACTGTGGCCTTAGTCTTCCTTCAGTTTTTTTTAATTGTTTGCTAATTATCAGTAAACATTTCCATATAGAACGTATAAATGTAATCACATAAACCTTTGCCCCATTCACATTCAACTACATTTACATCCAAACATTTCTGGATTAGCCAATTTATGAAAGAAAGACCTAATCACAAGAGGGGTGTCCTTCCTGTATAGAATCAATAATGAAAAGGGGTAATTTTCATTATACAGTATATTTTGGGCCTGCTGCAACATAATGCAATCCACAAAACAATAGCTTTTTGTCCCACTATTGGAACAAAAAAGTCTGTTATTTTTCAGCATGTCTTGTTGCAAAAAAACTCAGAAGTGACATGGCCTGATTGTCAGCAGGTTGCCCCCAGTTCTGGGGGGCAGGCATGGAGGACAGGGCCAGAAAATACAAGAAATGTACATTATACTGTAACCTCAACTGTAGCCTAACCCACAATATGTTGGAATGCTCATTGGGATTATAAAATGCCCAACAACTCACTTAAACTTAAAAAAAAAGTACATAAATTCTTGTGCAAAAAACCTCAACCCTGTTCCATTTAGCAGTGCAAACTGGATAAATGATAAATACAAAAACAATTATAACTGACCCACTGTGGCAATAATCAATCGATATATTAGGACTCTGTTGGTTTTCCCCCCCTTTTTGAAATGTACATATGGCAAATGGCTGAAATTGGTTATACCTGTGCAGAAGACAGTGTCTCTCTTATGGGTCTACTACTATATGGATCCTGCGACAAAAAGTGATTTTGGAGGACTAAAGGCCATGTCCTGGTGCATGAGGGTTAACAGTATTTATCATTGTCATTTTCTGGGAATAACAGTGTTATCAAATGGAAAGGGACTGAGTGAAACAAATCTTCTTGCAAATATGTCTGCAAGTGTGGCACAGACAAGATGTTAAACGATTACTCTGATCTTACTATTTTGAGGTACATTCCTTTGTATGAGGGTGTCCCTAACTGTTTGAAAAAAAATTCAACATCATATTCTTGTTCTGTGCTGTTAGATGCTTTCTCAGCAATAGTTAGAAGCTGGAATTAGTCACTTTTTTGTGTGTGTTTCAACTCTCCTGTCAACTTGTGGCAACCCCCTGTATTTTATAGGATTTTCTTAGGCAGTGAGTACTCAGAGGTGGTTTTGCCAGTTCATTCCTCTGAATTGTAGCCTACGGTACCTGTTATTTGTTGACAGTCTCCCACCTAAGTACAAACCAGGGTTGACCCTGTCTCCAAGATCAGATGGGATCTGGTGCATTTAGGTTATTTAGGTCACTTGTACAGGTAGCATAAAAGGCTGTAACAAAAAGGATTACAATGCCTTCAAAAATAGCGTCAGCTAAGGATAGTATGTTTTCTCCAAATTAATGCCTGGAGGAGGTAATGGGCAGTATGAGGAAAAACAAATTGAAGTTGAATCCTGACAAGATGGTGCTTCCTGTCAAGGGACCTAGACTGGATTTGGGGGTGTAGCAGCCAGTCTTGGGTGGGTCACATTCTCCCTGAAAGACTGGGTGTGCAACTTGGGTGCGTTTCTGGATCTGTCACTCCAAATGGCAACTCAGATGGCGTGGGCTGCTTACTATCAGCTTCTGTTGTTAACACTAGCTGCATCCCTTCCTAAAGTGAGAGAATCTAAAGATGGCTGTTCACACACTGATAACCTCAAGGTAGTAGTTCTGCAATGTCCTGTCCTTAGGGCTACTTGTGTACCAAATTCGGAAATTTCAAAACATGGCACTCATTTTTGTTACTGGTACATGTAGGAGTGATCATATTGCACCAAAATATTAAAGCCACTCCACTGGCTGCCAGTTGGTTTCTGAGCAAGTACAAAGAGTTGCCTTTAAAGCCCTATGTGCTTTGGGTCCAGGTTTCCTACAGCACCACCTTCTCCCATATAATCTACCCCATACACTCAGGTCCTCTGGAGAATGTTTCATTCAGTCGGCCAATAGTAGGCTGACAACTGTTACCAAGAAGAAATTTTCTTCATCCACTCCCAGAATGACCTGCTGGAAGAGATTCATCACTGAATTCAAAACAACAGTGAAGACTAGGCTCTTCTGCCAGGCCTATTCAGACAACTTTTATTTAAAATATGTATTGTTTTTATATGCTTTTTAACTGGTGTCGTGCGTTTTTAACAGGTGTTATATAACCAATCTGTTGCTGCATTTTAATCAGTTGTTGTTCCTTGCTTGGATCTATAGGGTAAGAAATAACAGCAACTTCTACTGCTGCTGCTGTGTGAACAGCTGTCTGCTCAAATAAAGCTGTTCTTAAGTTAGACCAACCTGGAAAATAAGTCCACAAAAGTTACTAACTTGAAAATGTTTTTATTAGCTTGGTATGTTTGCGTGAAGAGAAAGGGAACCCCATTACACACAGGCTACATTTCCATGTATGCTACTGAAATATATAACCTTAAACCAAGGGTAACATTGCTAAGGGGACCATTCAAAGAGAGGAATACATTTCTTCACTTCTAATACACTCCTCTATGTGGAATTCTAGGTGACCTATTGCTTCCAGATGAGTACAAGATTGTGTTAGTCCTGCCCTACAAAGGCAGCAAAATTAGATAACGGAACAAACAGTACGGTTTCAGACTACGGTTGAGAATTAACTGTTTTTAAGACTCTTCTGCATTCAAGTAGTATAACAATGAGAAAGCTTTCCCTGCAGCGTAGTAATTTGCTTGTTTGTTTGTTCATTGGGGTTTTTGTTTTTCTAGATGGGCAAATCTTTCAAAAATGATATTTATCATCTGCAGTGTGGAATAGTGCAGTGTATGATATCACTTAAAAACTTTGCTCCTCATTTTGATGGCCTGTTTAGACTGACCCTTAGATGAGCCTTGGGATGTTCTATGAGAAGCGGCATGTCAGATCCAATGATAAATCATTGGTGATCTCTGATTAATTATTTTACACTGTTGTTCTTTCTTAGAAAATTATAATGTTTCCGTTACTGTTGGAAAGAGAGCGGTGCTGTCGTGATAGAAGGGCAGAAAAATGGTCTGATGCTCGAAATGGATGGGGCAGGCAGCTGAAGAAATGCCAGGAGACAGGCAGTGAGCTAAGGATGTGGTTAGTTCAGAGGTTAAAGAGAGATAGGGAGGATACGGTCAACGACTAAGCATATAATCACCATTCAATTCTAGGTGCTAGAATAGGATAGCATTTCTATTATAGAATTTTTTTTGTTACACAAGTGATTCCAAGTATCTGGTATTGCAAATAAATAAAATTCATGGGTCTTGAGCATGTAATAGGGAACAGCTTCCAAGAAAGGTAGAGAATGGGTTGAACATTTTCAGTTTTCAATTCTAAAATATCACTGGGCTTATTGTCTGGTCCATTTGCCTACTACTTGCATGGTTTGACAAGATAGTCTTTTTCACACCATGAGTCAACTGTGTTCAACTGCCTATAATCCAGCAGTGAACCTCCTCTGAGTACCACTAATCAGCTTTGAGCAGAAAATAACGTTTCTCATAGTGTTATATTTCCTTGCAGAATCATATGGCTCTTGTTCTCTGTGATAGTGAGAATTTTTCCTTACATGGAAGCTGATCTGTACAGATCTTAACTTATATCAAGGGTGAGCAATGTGTGGCTCTCCAGATGTGGTTGGAATTCAACTCACTACATCCCTCATCATTGGCTATGTTGGCTGATAGGATCTGCAGTCCAGCATCTGGAGGGTCTCACATTCACTATCTTCTTATATTGATTTATGCTATGGATCAGCCAACAGTAGGGTCAAGGGCTATTATAAATAAGAGTCTACATATTTGACTATTCGGGTCAGGGCTGTGGACATCTTTGCTGTCACCATCATATCTGCTGAGCTCGTATTCCAAGTAAGCCCACATTTTGGTTATCCTTACTAAAGTCCTTTTAAAAAGCCACATCCAGCTATTCTCTCCTAGTCAGAGCACACTAAACTTTCCTGATTCTAAACTTTAAAAACACACACACACACACACACACACAAGCAGATCCCTTCATGGTTTTGTTTCTCAGCTGAATATCTTTCCCTACTTCCTCCTTATTTGTGTCCCATTTTCTTGGACTCTGGAAGCTAAGAAATGTGATTTGGATCCCCTGCAAGGTTTTCACTCCATCTTGCTGTCTTTCAAGATATTCACAAACTGAACATTGTACTGTGTTGTCAACACCCTTATAACATTTTTTTTTGCCAGGAACAAAGTCCTGCGTAAACATCTTCTGCCATGTGGCATTTAACATGTTTGCTTGCCAGTACTTTTGCCTGTTTCCTTGGTTATTAAGTGTTTTCTTCCAAGCAGTACATTCCCTAGTCATTTTAAGACTTTTGCTTAAAAAATTCTTGGTGTATGAGAAACTCTGTGAACCAGGGCTTATAGGAAGATCACTCTCCCTGGAAGGCCCTTATTACAATTCCTTAACTGTGGGTGCAAACATGTTACTTATCAAAGATGCAAATTCAGTTAGTGAGGATACTTCCTTTTATCTTTTTTAATGGTACCCAGAATGCTATATAGTCTTTATGAGATTCCGGATTTTAGAGATCCAGAATGTTATATACTAACAACATACCCGTTCTCTGACTCTGGATTCTTACATAGCCAAAGCAGCAGCAGAACAAAGCATAAAGCAGCTGCATGAGAGGATCCCAAACATTTGCTGAAGTAAGAAGAATTTCTTACAAATTCCATGGTTCATTCACACAAACAATATCTTTCCATTTTTTAATTGGAACAGTCTTACCACACGTCTGCCAAAAGCTGGAGAGACCATACACGGGCATAGGTTTTTCACTGGATTTGGGGGGAAAGGTGCCAACCAGTGTGTGCAGGCTGCTCGACTTGGAGCTAAAACCTCAATGATCTGCAAGGTAAGCTCAGATTAATATATTCTGGTTTCACATCTGTTCCAAATATTCATACAGGCTATACTTACATATGTTTTAACTACCAACAACAAAACCAAATTAAGAACAGAGGATTCAGGTCAGCATTCTAGAAGTGCAACTTCAGCTGCCTCCTAAGAAGCTGAGCAGAAAAGCTAGTTTTTTCTTCTTCTAAAAACAACAGTAGGGTGAATGTGACCCATTTCTCTCAAGTGTGAGTTCCACAGAATGGGTGCTGCCACTGCAAAATATTTTATTTTTAAATAGCAATACTTAAAATAGTAACAACTGCAAAGTGCAGTCATGCATTTATAGCTCTTCACAAGGGGAATATCAGAATAAATGATACCAGAGGTGTACCCCAGGTTATAAAGATTTAGGACCAGCATTTGGACCGAGGGCTCTTTCATTCTATACAATTATAGCACTGTGGTTCTACTTTAACTACCAAGGCAACATCATATGGAATCCTGGGATTTGCAGTTGGGGAATATATTTAGAATTCTCAATAGAGTACTCTGATGCCTCCCCAAACTACAAACTCTAGGTTTCCATAGGGGACAGCCATGGCAGTTAAAGTGGACTCACTATAACTGCCTAGTTTGGAAGGCTTGAATCTGGAAGCTAAGTAGCAACTAGTTGAACTATAGTAATGTTCCTGAGATGAGCTAGTGCCAGAGATGCTGTGTTTTGGACCAGCTGAATTTTCCAGTTTATCTTCAAGGACAGCCCCTTGTGCAGCATTAGTCAAATGATCCACAAGCTACTGAAGCTTGCCAGATAATGGTTTCCCAGAAGGCAATACAAAACTGCTAATAAGAACTTTTTACTCTTTGTAGCAAATCCAGACTGAGGGCAGTTCCAAGCTGAGAACATGGACATTTAGGACATGATGGCTCTTTTACATTTCCAAATTTAATTGGCTACCCAATGTCCTATCTGGCAGTACTTAGGTTTTGCTGGCTTTTAAGTTTCAGAACGTACAAGAGATGAATGAGAATCACATCCTCTGAACCTAGAAGGTGCTTTATGCACTAAGGTCTGGGTATTCCAGGTGTAGCTTCATAGTTCCGCATCACTGCTAACAACTACTGGGAGTTACCCAAATGGCCATCCTCCCTTCACCATGATACCATCATTCAGTTTTCCACTCCTTATACATTTTTCTCCATTCCAGTAAATCATCAGAACCAATATTACTCTTTCCTTTAAAGTAAGACAGGAACCTCAGGTTCCCAGGCCAAATCTGTCCCTACTGGGGACCTCAATGTAGTTCTCTGGGATTTCCCAGATAGCCATGATCTCTTCCCCATTATACCACCATTGGTGGTTTCCCATTCATTATACAGGTTTTCCCCACAATTCTAAAAGGTTGAACTGCTTCTCCTAAGGCTTAGTTACTGGCATTATGAGCTTCAAGCTAAAATGTACTGGCATTTTTCATCTGAGCCTTTTGCTTTTGCCCACACCCATTACTGGAATGTGGTCCCCAAGAAGCATTCTGAAACTGAATTCAGCCCTTGGGCAGAAAGATCTTCCCCACCCTGCTTTAAATGGTACTTTGAGTGCATCTGTAATACTACTGTATTTAAAAGCTGAATTTTGACAACCTAAACTACATTTCAGTCCCCATTCTAGCTTAAGAAATCTGTTGTGTTAGTTGCCAAATTGGATTCCTGTACAATAAAAAGAATAAACATACTGCCCAAAAATTAACAATAGAAGTTAGTTATGCAGAATAGTAGGTGTATGAGACATGCTTGAAAATGTGTGTTTTCTATATATTTCATTTGCAGGCAGCAAAATTATTTTTATTAATTAGAACAAATGGGGCCAGAAATCAGGCTTCCAGAATCTATTTTTCTACCCTAGGTCCACTAATGGAAGTTGGGTGCAAAATGCTATAGGCAGAAATATTCTCAGTAAATTTGAAGAAACCTCATACTTTTGAGCACAAGGTTCAAGCCACAGTGTAGCTTTGGGGAGAGGGGAGACAAAATGAGGTCTTGGTCCCATAAAAATGAATTCACCACCACCCCCCGCCGCCACCAGGAACTTGCCCTTCAGATCCCAACCTTATAGTACTACAGTAATTTAAAATTTCAGTTTAGCATTTACAAATACAATTTACACATCCAGTTTTCAGTGTCTCACTCTCTGCAATGCTAGAAATTTGAGGGTGGGAGGAAAATTTTATAAGGGATTGGGGCAGAAGTTGTATTTGGAGAGACAGTGCTCTCATTCCCCCCACCCCCACCAGAGCTATTCCTCAGTTCAAACCAAGAATTTGTCATTAGTGTCCACAGTGAACAGCCCTTTCTACACGCAGATCTACTCATGGTTCTTATACTCACCACTGAACACTTTCATTATTTCAGCGATCTAATTTTCAGGGGTAGAGGAAAGCTGAAGAGAAAGATCCATAGTTGTTAATCTTTGTTTCACAGGTTGGGAAAGATTCCTTTGGTAATGATTATATTGAAAACTTCAAGAAAAATGGAATTCCTACAGGTAGATGTTTTGCATTTTATCTATATTTAACTTTATCCACTTATACAAGCCAGGATGATCATTAAAATCTGCAGGGCAAGTCTTTTTCTCAGTCCCATCACCTTTACAGGAGCAGCTGTTGAGGACTCAGGAGAGAGCCTTCTCCATAGCTGGTACCAGATGGTGGAACTCTGTTCCACAGAAGGTCCAGTTGGCCCCTTTCCTGCTCTTTTTCTACCAACAGGTAAAGGCAGGCTTTTGAATCTTGAATTTTAATCATGGTGCAATAGTGTCTATTTAAGTGATGTGCTGTTTTAGTCTTTCGATCTTTTTATCTGTTATCAAAATTATGTTTTAAGTGTTTTTACTATTTTGAAGTGTGTTTTAATAATAGTGGCGTTTAATGTCATTTTAACTTTTGTAAATGATGTTTAGCCAGGATTCTATTCCCTACTCAGCCACAAAAACCCTCAGGTGACCTTGGGTACCTCACACACTGTCAGCCCCAGAAAACCTTGTGATAAGTTCACCTTAAGGTTGCCATAAGTTGGAACTGACTTGAAGGCACACAACAAGAAGTATCTTTTTAGATTATTGTTAAGTTGCCTTGGATCCCATTTGGGAGAAAGGTGGGATATAAATTCAATAAATACATAAAATTTTCAGCTGTAGCACCTGGGTTGTTGAATGCCCTTCCCTTGGAGAACGTGGCGGCCCATTAGCTACAGGAAATTAGATTAATTTTTAACTCAGCATCATCAACACAAGAGACATGAACTATGTTCTTGGACCATGACTCCCATCATCTCTCTTCCAGATATTGTTGAACTAAAGCTCCCATCATCTCTCACAAATGGTTGAGCTGGGTTGATAGATGCTGAAATCAACCAACATGCAGGTGGATAAACATTGGCTATGCTTGGTTAACATGGACTAGCAGCAACTTTTTGTAGGAGTCTTTCTCATTCCTGTTAAAGATCTGTTGTTGTGTGCCTTCAAGTCATTTCTGACTTAATAGTGACCCTAAGGCAAACCTTTTAATGGGTATTCTTAGCAAGATTTGTTCAGAGAGCATTGCCATTGACTTCCTATGAGGCTGAGAGGCTGTGATTCCAACCCTTGTTTCCCTGAGACACAGTTGACCACCCAAATCACTACACTGTGCTGGCTGTCCCTACCAGAGATGCCAGGGGTTTAGCCTGAGACCACTTAATGCCACACATGTACTGTACTACTGAGCTGTCGTTCTGCACAAGGGCTCCAGAACAAATGGTGCTGACATGACACAAGCCATTCTGTTAAGTTCACATTTCATTGTGCTGTGAATCCTGATGGAGATCAACATCTTGGTCACCATGTTAGTGCAGTCTAGGTACAATGAAGTTTGTGTCCACGTTCAAGATTCCTGCCTACTTCGACACAGTTTTACCTGTTCAACTCTTATTCTTTTCGAACTGCAATTCAAACAGCTTATCTGAGTGTAACAAATAAGGAACACAGCAAGACTCTTATTTGGATAGGGTCAGGGTATGGCCTGCCTGTGTATGGGAACTGTTATAATTATGCATTGCTAAATATGAAACTTAGGAAGCATGAAGTAGTGCAAATAAACCAGTGCTGAGGCTAGTTGCAGCTGGTCAGGGCTAGCTAGGTGGGAATTCTAAGGACTGCACAGAATAATACACAGAAGCAGAAACAGCCACCTGTGTGGTCTCTTCCAAAGCTGTGTGGCCATGCTTATTTATAAAAAGTCCAAAGGGGATTCTGCTTGGAAAACAGACAGAGGCTATATTTGCATCCATTGCCTGCTCAGCATTTCTATGCAAATCTGCCTGCTTTATAAGAGATCAGACCTGCAGAGGCAAAAGAGGTAAAAAAAATTCTCCATGGTGCTGAGAAAGAAGATAGTATCCCCCTCCCAACTCTTACTTATTTAACATTTACATTTATCCTACCTTTCCTCCATTGCACTTAAGATGTGACTCTCCTCATCCTCACTTTTACTTTGCAACAACCATGTAAGTTAGAATAAAACTAGATGATACATTTATAACAAAGCGGTAGAAGACACCTATTTGTCATAGCATGAGATTTGCCCCACCTCTTTCTCTTGCATTTTATGTGCTTTGTTTTGTGATTGGTCATTGAAAGATTAGTATAGACTTAATTCACAAGTGTGGTTGCTAAGTCATATATTTCTGAGAAAACTGTTTTGTGGGAGGACAGGTCAATAGCAGGAAATATGCATTTCATTTAAGATCTAGTTTAACGCTTAGATGAGGCTGAGAAAGAGTAGTTTGCAATCATTCCATGCATTCCATGGCTCAGTGGGGTCTAGATCTGCATCTCTCAGGTCCTAGTCCAACACTCTGACCACTGCAATGCATTGGCTCTCTCATACGAGAGCTCTGGATCATCCAATTAAACTGTTTGTCAAGGTTGTTGCCGGGCAGGCAAGGTTTCCTCTGAGTGGACGGCAGAGGAAGAGGCCATGTGGCCAGACAAACAGGTGCAAGGTCAGCAGGACTGCTTCACTGGGGCCCTCTGCTGCGGCGAAGCCTTGCTTCACAGATTGCACTCTGCTCATGCTCAGAGGAGCCAAATCCTGCCAAACCTGACAAGATGCTCAAGATGGGCAAAAAGAAAGTCCTTC
This sequence comes from Ctenosaura bakeri, assembly GCA_948474755.1. Lineage (NCBI taxonomy): Eukaryota > Metazoa > Chordata > Lepidosauria > Squamata > Iguanidae > Ctenosaura > Ctenosaura bakeri. Next base: position 339,483 of record CAOLHI010001022.1, read on the forward strand.
ATCTTACTTAGAATAGGTTACAGAATCTGTTGGCACGAAGTAGGTGAAACAAACCATATTTGATTGGGGCACTTCTAAAAGAAACCGGACAAATTCATGGAGGATAGATATTTCTACAGAAAGGATAGGGACCTTATGACCCTCCAGATATTGAGGAACTATTGTTGAACTCACATGATCCTCAGCTATTGACTGTTCTGGCTGGGGCTGATGAGATTTGGAAGCCGGGAGGACAGTAACAAGGCTTGGGAAACGTTAGGGTTTTGGACTAGAATTTCCAGTCTTTTGTTGTTGGTTTAAAGGACCCACTTCACATGCCAGTTTTCCTATAGAGACATGGAAATATAAGTGTGTACCTGTATGGACCATCATGTGCGTGAATGTTGTCTTCTCAAAAATACATAAATAAAAAGCACATAGGAATCATAGAGTTGGAAGGAACCACCGGGGCCATCCAGTCCGACCTCCTGCCATGTTCCTGGAGATGGCCATCCAACCTCTGCTTAAAAACCTCCAAAAAACTCTGAGGCAGCATATTCCACTGCCAGACAGTGCTGACCATCAGGAAGTTCTTCCTGAGGTTCATAGAATCATAGAAATGTAGTTTTGGAAGAGACCACAGGGGCCATCCAGTCCAACCCCCTGCCATGCAGGAACACCCTCAAAGCACTCCCAACAGATGGCCATCTAGCCTCTGCTTAAAAACCTCCAAGGAAGGAGACTCCACCACACTCTGAAGCAGCATATTCCACTGCCGGACAGCCCTGACTGTCAGGAAGTTCTTCCTGAGGTTCAGGTGGAATCTCCTTTCCTGCAGCTTGAATCCATTGCTCCTTGTCCTGGTCTCTGGAGCAGCAGAAAACAAGCCCTCTCCTTCCTCTACATGGCATCTCTTCAAATATTTAAACATGGCTATCGTGTCCCCTCTTAACCTTCTCTTCTGCAGACTAAACATATCCAGCTCTCTAAGTCTATCCTCATAGGCCATGGCTTCCAGGCCTCTCACCATTTTGGTTGCCCTCCTCTGGACTTGCTCCAGCTTGACCATGTCCTTCTTGAATTGGGGTGCCCAGAACTGGACACAGTATTCAAGATGGGGTCTAACCAAAGCAGAGTAGAGTGGTACCATTACCTCCCTCAATCTAGACACCATACTCCTATTGATGCAGCCAAGAATTGCATTGGCTTTCTTGGCTGCCGCATCACACTGTTGACTCATGTTCAGCTTGTGGTCTATGAAGACTCCTAGATCCCTTTCACATGTACTGTTATCCAGCCATGTGTCCCCCATCCTATATTTGTGCATTCCATTTTTTCTACCTAACCTTCTACCTTACATTTCTTTAGTAGGACCTTACATTTCTTTTCTTTAAAGTTTTTCTGAAGCATAGAGTTAGCCATGATGAATTTGGAGTTTGTGTTTGTTCTTGTGTGTTTTTTATCTGTCCTGAACTGCTATACATGAAATGTTTTGTAAGAGTTAGAGTATTCACTCTAGTTTTCAGTCATGTATACTGCATCATTTGTTTGTTTGCTAGAAGTACAGGACTACATTGTTACTCTGATTTTTTTCTTTATTCTAGACTTTGTAGGCCAGGTGGAGAATGCCGCAACCGGAGCTGCTTCAATTGTGGTCAATGACGAAGGTACTGAATTTTCTCTGCTCCTGACTTTAATATGAACTTATTAGGTTTTAGGATCTGTGTACTTGTCCACACCATTGTCCAGGTGCTCACAGGAACACCAATGCCCCTGTGTCCCTTCTTATAGACCTATATTGTTAAACTGGACTTGGACTGGACAATTTCAAGTGAAGCATGATTTCAAATATAGAATGGTTCTCTGTGAGGACTTTTGTGGCTAGCCTAACTGTGTTTTTAATGTTCAGTGAAAACGACAGTTCTCCATCATGCTTGCATAGTAAAATCTCTCCTTCCATATCCCCCGCAAAAGAAACCCAGGAGAATTGCTCTGGGCACTAGAGCATTGCTGTAGTAGTTAGAGCAAAGCTATTCTTCCCATTTAAAATTCATCCTTTCTTTAAAATGCTGACTGTCATCTCAAGTTTATATTTGGACTGTTGCAAAATTGATAACTATAAATCCTACACTTCTTTTTAAATTCTGTCTTTTCTTGCAAGGCTTCATAGAAGATTTGGTAGCATTCACACCTCCAAGAAAAAGCCACTTAAAACAGTCCAGTAAAAGGTCTAGTAGAGGCCTAAATACACTGAAGGGACCAAAACTCATCTGATATTGGAAGCTAAGCAGGGCCAGGCTTGGTTAGTATTTGGATGGGGTACCGCTACAGAATACAAGGAACTGTAGACTATATCTCAGAAGAAGGCAATCACAAACCACCTCTGAGTATTCTTTGCCTAAGAAAACCCTATAAATTCATTGGGTAGCCATGTCAGCAGTTGACTTAAAGGCATATATTCTGTATACAAACAAAAAAGTCTAGTGCAGTCCTGTCCTGGTTCCCAAGAAGTAGTAAATAAGTCCCAGAGTGTTCACTGTGAGTTATTCCAAGCTTAGTGTTCATAGGATTCCAATTTGAAAGGTATGAGAAACTGAGTTAAAATTGAACTGAAAATAATGGGAACCTATTTGCTAGCTGATCCTTCTCCAGCTAGGGGCCAGCCAAATATGTTGGACTAGAGTTCACGTTGTCAGTATGCCTGCTAACCAGGTTGGGTGGTGATGATGAGAACTATAGTCCAAACGTGTCTGGTCGCAGCTTCTTTTCTTTTCTTTTTTTTAATTTTAATTTTATTTATTGAAAAAAATAGTATAAAAATTACAAAACAATCTATCAAATACATAGTACCCTATACCCCCATAACCCACAAACTTTACTCATGCAACATTTATACAGCTAAATCAAAATAATAAATTCATACATTCATTCCTATCAATTCCCACCACCCAAATTCCCCCAGTGCAAATTCTCCATCATCCCTCAAGAATGCTGTTTCAATGTACTAATACTGAAAAGAATCCCATGAAGGAGGAAGGACCATAGTGAAGACAATGGTAGAGATGATACTTTGTCAGAGCATTTCCAGTAGTCCTCATGGACAAAGAGTGTGTGCAGTGGTTAGAAATCCTGGTTAAGGAGCAAAGATACCAAGGGCTTGGAAAAACAAACAAAAAGCTTTATTATGGGAACTCCATCATAAAATAGGGAAGTTACTCAGGGTACTAATCTGTTCTAGCTTCATTCCAGTGAACAGCTGTGAGAGGATTGCTAGAAGGAGAAGAGGTGGGAGGAAATCCCTAAGACTATCAGTTTATGTCACAGAGGAGTCAGAATAGATAGCCAAGAAGGAAGGAGACTTTGGGTCACTCAAACTAAATAACCTTTTCACTACTGCCTCATCTAGGACATTCTTGACTCTTCAGTGCTAAACTTTGTTGCACTTCTAACACCCATAACCATGCTGGATGTAGGATTCTGGGAGCTATAATCTCCAAAAGGAAGTTTTATAAGCTGTGTGTATTGTATATGTTAAGAGCCAAGTTCTGTTTCTGATGTTAAAAAAATAATTTTTCATAAGTCCTGGAGGGGCAGCTGCTGCCAAGTTTTGGGTAGATTCCCTAGTGATAAGCAAGTGCTGGCAGCATTAACAGGGCTACAGAATTCTGCTGATCCTCTCCTTTGGGTTATCTCTCCCTCTAAATGTTCTCTGCAATTTTTCATATTGTTCATCTAGTAGTTCTCTCATAAAGTGCAGACTTAACTGTTAAACCTCATATCAAAACATTCACCATCCCCACCCACACCGCAGTTTGAAAGAGATGAGTGGCTGATCTACACAGATCACCCTTATCTATGATCAAATTCTGCAGCTGTCTTTTCTCTAAGAGCTATTTGTATGAAATACAAGCAAGGGTTAATAAACAAAATAGCAGACATAGCTACATCAGTTAATCAGTACAGATAGGCTGACCTTGTTCAGAATCTATTGCTTAAAACCAGGGGCAGAGCTCCATTTCCCCATGCTAGTTTCCACATGAAATGTAGTAAAGATCAGCAGATGGATGGGATTTGGAGTGTCCCTAGGATGGATGAAAGGCTTTTCTATCAATGGAAGAGCTCTTTCCTATTTCTAGTTTTCTTCTTTCTCCCCTTGTAAGCAGTTGTTTGGTTCTACATACTCGAGGGAAAGAAAGAAGGGGAAGCTGTAGCCAGAATAACCAGTGTTTCAGACACCTGATTCAGGAAGGTATTTGGGTCTAGCCAGCTGAGAACTTTTTAGTTCTCACATACAGATGACCAGAATCAATTGGACTGGGATCTGATGTAGGGCAACAATCATTTGCTGCTTTGTCTTTTTATGTGTCACCAACTTTTCTGCTAAGGCAGCAAACAATAGCCTAAATCTAATTGCCAGTCCACAATAAAGTAAACCCATTGAATTTTTACGATTTACTTAAGTGTTAATTCATCATCTAGAGCAGTGGTTCTCAACCTGTGGGTCCCCAGATGTTTTTGGACTTCAGCTCCCAGAAGCCCCAGCCACTATGGTCAATGCTCAGGGCTTCTGGGAGCTGAAGTTTTTGAACATCTGGGGACCCACAGGTTGAGAACCACTGATCTAGAGGCTGGCTCAAGGAGGGCCCTTTGACACTGCAAGATTAAAAAAAAACGTAATTCCACTTTAACAGCCACAGTTCCACCTTATGGAACCCTGGGATTCATAGTTTTGTGAGGTTTTATGAGGCCAGAAAACTCCACTGACTCACCAAACTGCAAATCCCAGGATTCTGTAAGATGCAGCCATATCAAAATGCCATAATTCTGTAGTGTGATAGGGAGTAGCTTCTGGATTTAGTCCAGGGGTGGGGATCAACCAGCCCTCCAGATGGTGTTAAACTACAACTTCCATTCTGCTTTTTTGGGTATGCTGACGGATGGATGTTTTAGCTCAACAACATGTGGAGGCCTGTGTGATTTCAACTCCTGATGTAGTGCAATGGGCTCTCCACCATGATTTTCTAAAGTAATACGTCTGGAAAAGAAGTTAAGCAGAGACGCACATAGCAAACCTAACATCTCTCAGTAAGCTTCATGGCTGACTGAAGATTTGAACCTGGGTCACTCTGGGCCTAGGAGTAGGCAAAGACCTCCAGAAGTGTGCCTCTGACCCCCCCAAAACCCCACCCTGAAAAGTTGATCCCCAAATGGCTGTGTTATTTGGAAATGGCCCCTTCCTAAACTGCAAACCCTAGGATTCCATAGGATGTTGCAAGTGGAATAATAGTGCTATAACAGTCTAGTGTGGAAATGGCCCAAGTCATCTATGCCCTGTTTCTCAATATTTCTCATGTATTAAGCATGTAGCAAGTATGCGTACACATCAGCTCATTTTATTTATAAAGCTGTGTGGCTTAGTGAGTAATATTGCTGTTTGATGGTACAGTGGTATTTGGATGTCTATAGTTTGCTCACAGTGACTGAGGGCAGGGAATCGTAGTGGTGAAAGAGTGCAAAGTTGAAAATATGCTCTGGCTTTTCCTCTCTTTCTTAAGTAAAATCTTATTGACCAAAATGGTGAGAGGCCTGGAAGCCATGCCCTATGAAGATAGACTTAGACAGCTGGGTATGTTTAGTCTGCAGAAGAGAAGGTTGAGTGGGGACATGATAGCCATGTTTAAATATTTGAAGGGATGCCATGTAGAGGAAGGAGGGGGCTTGTTTTCTGCTGCTCCAGAGACCAGGACAAGGAGCAATGGATTCAAGCTGCAGGAAAGGAGATTCCACCTGAACCTCAGGAAGAACTTCCTGACAGTCAGGGCTGTCCGGCAGTGGAATGTGCTGCCTCGGAGTGTAGTGGAGTCTCCTTCCTTGGAGGTTTTTAAGCAGAGGCTTGATGGCCATCTGTTGGGAGTGCTTTGAGGGTGTTCCTGCATGGCAGGGGGCTGGACTGGATGGCCCCTGTGGTCTCTTCCAACTCTACATTTCTATGATTCTATGATAGCCCAGATATAGATAGTATGTGCTTTCATACAAATTCTTAGATTTATTTTATGTGTACATTAATGATGCAACATGATTGCTTTTTAACTGGCTTGACTACATCCTATGGAATCCTGGAATTTGTAGAAAGCTAGAGCTTTCTAGCTGAGAATTCCAAATGCTCCTCCTCAAACTCCAGTTCCTAGAATTCCACAGGATGTTGCTATACTGATTAAATTGGAATCATAGTGCTGTAATGGTATTGTGTGCAAGAGCTCCAAGCCTGCTATGTTTGGTCCTAAAGATGCTCCTAGATGTCTTGTTATTCTGTGACCCCGTTCTCCTAGATTCTTGTGTTTCCCTTACATCTGTCTATCTAGTATATGAGTTGCGTAGACTTAAGCAGAATCTAGACTTCCTTTGAGTGTTTTCTTCTTTATTGTTAGGGGTAGGTACTGTTCAAGAGCAGTGAAAGTTGTGACTGAGGAGATGGAAAGGTTATTGGGCACCCTGAGTAGCAAAATCAAAACATGTCTAGATCAGATGTTCTCAGTCAGTGTGTTCCGTGATACCCTAGCGTACTGCGAGAAGCCACAGGAGATTGTGATTGAAAAAAACACATTTTTTAAAAATTTGTAGATATACAGGCTCCCCCCACTTATCTGACAGGTTAGGGATTCAGAGCACTGTCAGAAAACAGAATTGGTTAACATGTGGAAACCATGTACTGCGCTGTAGGGAGTGTGGAGGACATACCGAGGCTCACTTGGGACCAACTCTGTGTATGTGCTGCTTGCAAAGTCTCACAGACAGCTTGGTGCCTTTTCCCTTCTCCAGCTCACTTTGCAAGCAACGTTACGTGTTTGAGCAGTCCCAAGCTAGCCTCCATGGCCAGAAAAACTGAGGAAAGAGCAGAACTCCTGCTGAATTAATGGAACCTGCCTGGAAGCATCAAAAGAGTGAGTGGTCAGGTAGTAGTGTGTCAAAAGGCAGGGGTTCGTGCAATAATTTTTATGCAGGGGTTCCCTGAGACCTCAAAATTTCTTCAAGGGTAAAAAAGTTGAGAAAGGCTGCTCTAGATGATAGTGCCGGAGTCTTGACAGTGTACATGGCTTCTTTGTGCCACTGCCAGAACTCCAGTGCCCACCGTTGTACTCATACTTGCCCTGTAGGGAGGTCTTTTTTTCTGGGAACAGAGTCTGGGACCTTCTGAAATATTCATTTGCCATAATGCCCTTGATGTACCATTGTTCTGAGTGTTATGGGTCACCAGAATGGCAGCTTGGGGTAGAAATGTTACAGTGTTAACTTACTGCCTGCCACTACTAAGGGATAAGATGGGCCTCTGGGCACCAGCACAAGCTTGCTTCAGCTTAACTGTATCTTTTGCTATTCATTAATCATTATACAAAAACTGAAGTCATACATTTTTCCATGCTTGCAAACACCCAAGTACAAAAGTCTTAAGTGTACCTTGATACCAGCAAGAGCTATTTGTGTGTGTTTCTGTATAATTTACATTAAAGAAGTGACAAGGGAGATTAAAGAAAAATATGCCAAACACATACTTTGACTGTGGAGGAGGGATGGAAAAATATTACCTGGATCTAGGGTATGCTAGCTTAATAAACTTGGCAGCTGTTACAGATTCAAAGGGTGCATGTGGCTGGTAAGTACAGAGGAACTCTCATACAGCACTACACCCACAACTTCAGTGGCCTTGGATCTTTGAACACTGTTATTTAGCAAGCTGCTATTTCTTGTTTTGTACAGAAAGAATGGTTTAGAAAATAGTAGACAGCATCCCGCAGTTGCTGCTACATTTGTAGAGAGCAGATGTACCAAAGCATGGTCTCCTTTGTCCTGTAGCTATAGCCTCCACTGCAGATTCGAATGGCACTTACAGTTTAATCCATCTTTATCTCTTGTGCTATGGTTTGGAAATTTCCACATCACCACAACATACATTTCCAGGGTCAATCAGGATACATCTAAGTTACTTAGTTTCTGTTAGATAATGTGTGACTATGGTTGTAGCTTCAGTTTTACACAAACCAAACCTTCAAACATTTACTGAATAGTAAGCTTTAAGTGTGGTTGACATGTATATGATCAGAAAAATAATGTGGTGTCATGCCCCTTTCCCAGGACCCTTCCCAACAGCCACACCCTAGAGAGCCTAGAGAGATGGGAGGAACAGTACTTATGGCAGGCAATGTAGGTGAAAAAGAGAGAGCCCAGAAGTCTGGCAACATTTATATAATAAAGACCTATTAATTAGGCCCACAGCTGGGTAAGACTCTGAGCCTATATAACAAGAGGTCAGGAGGCTGTTGTAGGCAGTCAGTCTTATTGGTGGTAGCAGTCTCGTTTACTCCTAGATTCCTTGATCATGCTCCTAGAACCCTTGACTTTTGCCTGGATGATAGATTTTACCATTACATTCTCTCCCCTTTTCCTTTCTTTTTCCCTCTCTCTTTCTGGACTTATGGTAAACTTGGACTCTGTCTTTCTAAACCTACTGAGAATTTGGACTGCAAAATGACTGAAACAAACGTTGCTTGTTAGCTCCTATTAACAGGCTAATTAGACAGCTGGAAGCCTTGGCTGGCTGCCAACACAGGGCATCTATGAGGATGGGAGTTGCTACATTCTAGAGAAGTGGCTGTAGTGAGCTCTACCACCGGGTAGGTAGCTTTAGAGTTCTTGTTAGCATCATGGCTGAAAGTCAACAGCTGGCCAGTGAAAGAGTTTACTTGTATTAGTGACCCTTATTGGACGTTTTTTGCATTAGTAGCTTGAGGCTGGGAAGTGGTATGAAAGCTGGAAATGGACTGAGAGAGTGAATTTCTTCTCTGTTGCTCACCTGCTTGCAAACTGAGAATCATAGAGTCATAGAGTTGGAAGAGACTATAGGGGCCATCCAGTCCAACCCCCTGCCATGCAAGAACCCACATCAAAGCACTCCCAACATTGTTGTTAGGGGAGATGAGTCATGCTTGCACACTTTGATTTTGTTTGTTGGCTTCTGCAGTATATAACTCTTAAGTCCATCTTCCATTGGCCTTAGCTTGGGATGTGCACCCCAGCTCATGGGCTCCTAATATGTCCAGCAATTGAGAATTTGAATTTTGACTAGGAAATAGTCTGGATAAGAGTTGGAGGCTCAATTCTACCTTTGCTTGTGAGGGGATGCTGAACCCTGTTAATGAAAGAGCTGGGATATTTCTCTCCTGTGTGTGTCACCTGCTACATCATTTATCATTTACTACCAAGAAAGCTTATGCTATAGCAGTAATGAGTGTCAGTACCTGACATCAAAAGAACTTTTGGAAGTGCCTGAAACTACAACAGGGTCTGGCACAAAACTTCAGTCTTTCTAGACCCAGGACCCATTTTATTAGCAGACTTCTATATGGTGACTACTTTTCATTTTTGAAAAGGTTATTTTTCTCTTCCTCACACATTGTCTTTTATTTTCTACATTATCTTACTGTTGTAATCTGTGACTGGAATCATGTTAGTTAGTTCAAACTAGAGTAGACCCCTTGAATCAGTTCTTCAAAGATGAGTCAACATATAGGTAAATCCAGTTGGTTTGATGGTACTGTTCTAGTCGGAAATGCAGGTAGGATTTAGTTCTAAGTTAGATAAGCCCGCAACTCACTTTGGGATCCTAACCCATTAGTCTAGAGAAACGGAATATGTGCCTCTCTAGATGTTGTCATCAGCCCTAGATAGCGTTGCAGTGGTGGTGGTGGTGGTGGTGGTGTGCCCTCAAGTCATTTCCAACTTACGGCAACCCTAAGGCAACCCCATCACGGTGTTTTTTGGGGACAGAGAGTGTGTGGTACACCCAAGGTCACCCAGTGGGTTTCCATGGCCAAGAGGGGAATCAAAACGCTAGTCATCAGAGTCATAGTTCAAACCACTACACCATGCTATCTCCCTATAGACAGCAAAGTCAATGATAATAAACAATTTGCGGTTCAACAACATCTAGTAAGGTATATGTTTCCTTCCCCTGCTTCAGTGCTTCAGATTCTGAATTACTTTTTAGAACTCAATGTGTCTCATGTGTGTACATCTCTATAGACTCCTGTTTCAACACACTTTGTCATCTGATGGCATAGATCCCCCCATAAGTGTTCTGTACTTTCAGAATATCAAAGATCAATTAAGCAGCTGTCAGACAGATTTATAAAACGGAGTGGTGTTTACAGAGTAAATAAAGAAAGGGTTTTTTTCTCCTCAAAATACTAAAATGTGCAATTCCCAATGGTTAGAGATAGGTTCAGAATAGATGAAAGACTTCTTCATGCAATCCAGTCTCATCCAATTCTGTTGCCTAAGACGTAGTTGTTGACCACTGTTTTAGAGGATCAGTCTTCCAATAATCATAGCAGCTGGAAATGTTGAGAAATCGTGTGCCCCAGTTTGGAAGATATTGGGTATGAACACCATAGTATCTCCACCTCACAGTGGCAGCTCTTGAAGATATTGAAGTATTTAGATACAATTTTGCTGTGATTTAACATATTCTTTCCTTTTAAGTTTGAGAAAATTTGCCACAGGTGATACTATCTTCAGGTCTCAGAAACCTTTGGTGTTCCTTGATATTGCTAAACTCCTGTTCCCAACAGATCCTGCCAGCTTGACTACTGGCGACAGATGACATAGTAATTGTTCATCAACATTGGGAGGGCTGCTGGTTTCCCAGGCCTGATCTGCCTCATTTCTTAGAGTAATATTTCAGTAATGCTCTGTTTGTACTGACCAATCAGATCGCTACTGTAATTAGCTGCTTCCTATGGACGTTTTCAGAAAGCTGTGCAGAATCTAATAGGTGCAGCCCAGAAGCTGGCATGTTTGGATTGGTCGGGTTCCTTTCACTGAATGTGTTGATGAAAGGAGACAAAAAGAGTAGAAAAAGTCCTGGGCTTCAACCAAAATAAGCTTTAACATGAGTAGTTGACTCATGTTTTTAGTGCTCTATTTGCTTTGGAGAGCTTAAATTCCTCCCTGTGAGATCACTATGTTATCATTCTATTTGAGGCAGTCACACTTTGCACGCAAAGTGCTTTGAAAACTCATTCAAGAAAGATGCTGTGTTCATAAACCATCACACTTTGTTTGCCCTAAGACAATCCGCAATCATATAGCCACTGATGATTTACAAATTCTGACACTAGCATGTGGCAGGGCCCAGTCGATGAAGAAATCATTCTTCAATTGATTTTTTTTTTTAACCATTCCCCATGGAAAGCTGTCAAGAATGGCAGTGCTTCCAAACGCCTCTACCTGAAGTAAATAAACTCAGACTGGGGTGCCACTGACAGTAATGTGCTGGTGTCTCATCTCATACTGCTGAAGCACAGAAAAGCATCTCCTGGATAAATCAAGGATTCCATGCCTATGCTTGAGCAGGAGCAAGCAAGCGGGAACACACTGCCACCATAGCTGCTTCAGCAATTGCACCAACAGCTTCATTCTCCATGATTGTCCCAGCCCAAGCAGATTCCTGAACTAGTACAGAAGCACCATCTGTGTGTGTTTTAGTGCAGGCAAGAACCTTAGTAATATTCCCTAGAGGCTGCAGTTAATCAGAACCAGATGGACACTGATGAAGAGAAACATCAGACTCAGGATAGTGTTAGGAATATAGTATTACAGCTCCATAGTTCTGGAAGAGGGCACACTGTGTAGTCATACCAGACAGTTGTATTCATTCCATATTTAGGAGAAATATGTAGAGCTTAGTGTTATGTTTTGGATTAAAAATCTAGCTCCAAAGTAACTTTTCCACACTCTAGAATACTTCAGTTACACAAAGGCCATTTTTTCACTAGACTGTTATAGTGCTATTATTCCACTTTCAACATTCTATGAAATCCTGGGACTTGTAGTTTAGGGAGAGCCATTTGGAATTCTTAGTCAGAAAGCTCTTTGGCCTCAGAAAACTACAAACCCCAGAATTCCACAAGATGTTGAAAGTGAAATAATAGCGTTATAACAGCTGAGGGTAGAAATGGCCAAAACTTAAGTCAGCTGTGTTCTCTTCTGGGCACCACAGCTAAAAAGGGATATTAGCAAGCTAGAATGTTTCCAGAAAAGAAAACCAAAGATACTACTAAATGTATTATTTATTAATTAAAATATTAGTTTACTGTCTCTCAGCCACGTCAGAGGCTTCATGATGAGATGGTGTAGGACCTGAAAACTGAGCCCTGTGAGGAACAGTTGAGGGAGCTGGATATGTTTAAACTTGGGAAGAAAGGAGACTGATAGCTGATATGGTGGCCATCTTTAAGTATTTGAAAAGCTTTTATGCAGAAGATGGAGCAAGTTTGTTTTCTGCATCTCCAGAAGAGGGAACATGATCCAGTGGATTGAAATTACAAGGAGGTTCCAACTAAACATTAGGAAGAACTTCCTGGTGGTTAGAGATGTTCAACAGTGGAACAAATAACATGGAAAGTTGGTGAACTCTCCTTTGTTGAAGATTTTTGAACAAAGCTTGGATGGTCACTTCTGTGGGATACCTTATGGATTCCTGAAATGGAAGGAGGTTGGACCAGATACCCTTGGGATCTCTACCAAGTCTATGGTTCTGTATGCAATCTGTTCCTTGTAAAACAAGGCCTATAGGAGAGGTGAGGACACATGTGACATCCCCTCTGTTGTTGGAGCATCAGCTCTACAATCCTAAACTATGGTGAAAGATGATGGGAGCTAAGTCCAACAACACTTGAAGAATTGCATGTCCCCCATTCCTGCCCTAAAGAATGTGAGAGATACATGCCACCAGAAATTATGCACATATAGATGTTTTTCTCTGAGATTATGACCGATCGTTGAGTAGCACAGTGTCTTGGAGGGAGATATTCATTGTAATAAATGAATGCTGTTACTAAAAACAGCAGTCTTTTGTCAAGATCTCCTTCTGCTTTTTATGTATCATAAAATAAAACTTGCCTATGTTTTGATGTCATTGGACTGTCCTTTTCTTCCTTGCTGCTCCAGATTGTTGACTGCAGTAGACAGCAGTGCAGAAAGATATGGTGCTTATGTCCGGACACTGCAAGCAAAGATTTTATTGTTTTCAAGAACATTACTGTAATAGGTGCCTTGGGGTTAATTTTATGGAAGCACATTTCCTTTCCCGTCTCTGAGCACAAAAGCATCTACTGTCTACTTAGTCTATTTTGAAACAACATTTTGGAAGTGATCCCAAAATAGTCAGGACTATCAATATGAGAGGTACGGGGTAAGTTGCTACAATATCTAAGGCACAAGTAGGCAACAGTCAAGGTTTGGGGGCCATATTATTATTATTATTATTATTATTATTATTATTATTATTATTATTATTATTATTATTATTATACAACACCAGTACCAGCAATAATAATTTATATTATGCCTTTTCTCCCAAACTGGGGCCTGAGGCAGCTTACAAAAATTAAAGCAAATGCAATTAAATATAGTTACTAATAGAGAGATAAACGTATATACAAATATATTATTAAAATACAATAAATTAGTCCCTGTTGGATCTTGGGTGGCTGCACCCAGCTAGCATGTCCTCACTCTCCAGTTATTTTTTGCGGGGGGAAATCAATCTTTTAAAAACTTATGTGAAGTGTTCCCCATGCAATTTCACTATATTTTTGACCCTTAAAATGTTTTGGGCCCAAGAGAGGGTTTTAAAAAAAAGAAAGAAAGTAAACCAGAAGTTGGCCTCTTTGGAGGGCATTTTTAGTGGGTTTTTTTTTTCAATTGGGGTGGCTCTCAAAGTTCACAGTTGCCCTAGCTACCCCACATATTAAGAGCTGGGAAGGCTGAGGTACAGAAGGTCATAATCCTGATTTGCTAGTAAGACATCACTTGAATTTCTGTGCAAACCAACCAGCTGTCTGAAATATTTAAACTGTATGTAAATCACAGGGTATTGCATGGACTGCATCCTCTTGTATAGTTTTTTTGGGGGCAGCTTCTGAAAAATTCCACTAGCCTGTGCTAATCTAGGAGCTTATCAAACAAGGCTGGTAAATCACAATTATAGCTGTGTCTTTGGCTGGGACTTATCACATAAAGTCGTTCTTCTTCTGTTGTTCTCCCAGTGGGAGATCATTTGAAAAGTGTTTCTTTTACAAAAGAGGTTAATGGATTTTCTGTATTTGTAAAAGAAACACTTTCCAAATGGCATCTCACCAGGAGAACAGCCGAAGAAGAACAATGTGATATAAATCCCAGCCAAAGATGCTATTATCCTGTTGATATTTGCCTGCCTCTTGTGATAAACTCTCTAGGTTCAAGTTTGCACCAGTGTCTTTTCTGATGATGGAATGGTTATTGAAAACATGTCTCTGCTTAGCAACAACCAATGCATCTCAATAGTATAATAAGAAAGATCACTATGCAGTCGCATAGGGGGCGATGAGGGTGGTTTGCCTCGGTGGCAATGTTTTTGGGGCATCCCAGCTTGTAGCGACACCCCCATGCACCATGATCACACCCTTCTTCTGCCCCCCCCCCACGCACTCCAAGCTCTGCTGCTGTCACTATGTAGATTCAGGTTTGATTAGGAGGGTTGAAAAATTGTTCAGAATTGACCAAAATTTTCAGGATGGAAAGAACTTGAGGTTTTAAAAAATAACAGGTTTATATATCTCAGCCCAGGGATTTAAGTCCTTAGTCCTTAAAAGTCTGGGTTTTCAACCTTGGGATGTTCAGTTAGAATTCCTGAGAAACTTCTCCTTTAGCACTTGCATGGTAGGCAGTCCTTCCCCTGGTTGTACCCACTGAATTTGAACAGTCCAGGTTACCAAGTCTCTTCTCATTTGGAATGGAGCAAGCCTGAGGTTCAAAAAATTCTGAATTTGGGAGAAAGTTAAACCTGATAATTTACCCCACCCCAAGATTTTAACAGTCTTGACAAATTTGCCTTCATATTGCTTTCAATAGATCTGTACTGTGGGACTGGGAATAAGAAAGGTGCATATTGCATTATAAATAAGAGAGGTGGTTCTTGAAATGACAACAGCCGTAGGATGGAATGAGAATTTGCATGGTGTAGTGCTCTGAATGCTGCATGAGGTCTCTGGGGGACCAGGGTTCGAATCCTTGCTCAGTCATGGAAACCTGCTGGGTGACCTTAGGCAAGTCATTTTCTTTCAGTGTAAGAGGAAGGGAGTGGCAGTAATCTGAATAAATATCATCTGGAAAATCCAAGGATAGGGTCACCGTAAGTTAGAGAGTTGATTTCAAGACACATAATGACAACAGCAACAACATCTAGGAGTTGAAGTAATGGATTTTGCTTCAGAACAAGACCAAAAATTGTTTCATAGACAAATTTCATCTGACATGTCCTCTTTATAAATGTGTTGGCATCAGTAGAAAAGCCATTTACCCTTCCTTTCTTCTTCATTTATCTGTAAAAGTAGGCTTGAGAGCCACCAAAGCTCAAACCACAGCAATTTTGTTAAACTGCACAGCAATCCAGGAGGGAGCTCTTCTGTGGAAATGCCATTGAAATAATGCGCATCTGTACAAAGAGGCTCCATTCTCTTTGTCTCTCTTGTAGGTGGCAGAGGAGACTCAGGATATACTTCATTTTAATTACTTTAAAATTCCAACTTTTTTTTTCTAGGGCAAAACTTCATTGTCATTGTTGCAGGAGCAAATTTGCTTTTAAATTCTGATGACTTGAAAAGAGCTGCTCATGTCATCTCTAAAGCCAAAGTGATGGTCTGTCAACTTGAAGTCAGCCCAGCAGTTTCTCTGGAAGCCCTGAAAATGGCTCATGCCAGTGGAGGTATGCGGCTTAATTATTTCTTTGCTGAATCCAATTTTAAAGCATCCTTTTCAAGGCAGTGTGGCTTAAAAGCTCTTTTTAACACACAGTGGTACAAGTAAAGGCAACTGGAATTCAGCAGCTATAGAGCCAGTTTAGCTTTTGAGATCTAACATACTTCATGGGCTGCATCTTGGCTGGGGTTGGACTGGATGGCCTGTGTGTTCTCTTCCAACACCATGATTCTGTGACTGCATCTGCATGGCACTAGCAGCTCCAACAGGACTTTCTTCTCCACTTCTCTTCCTACCCTCTGTGGCATCACTTCCCGCAAAAAAACAATAGCTTGGGTTTGGGAGGGTGTCCCACAGGAGCTGCAGTGGGAAGGGAAATTGGCTTCCCTTCTGATTCTCCTGGTGGAAGCTACTGTCAACAGGATCCCTGTGGGACACTGACCTCACCTCTGATTCCATTGGATTGGCATGTATCTTAGCCACAGTTCCCCATCTGGAAAATGGTGACAACAGTCACATGCTTTCTCATTCATGCCAATATAAGGAGCACTCTATCCGAACCGACAAAGAGTCAATCTAGTCCATGTGCCACTTCCCACCTTGGCCAGCTATATACTTCCAAGAAGTTTATAGCAAGGATTTAAGATAGCCATTGACAGTAGTTGTTCCCAATGCTTTGGTAAGCTGCTGCTTTGGACTACAACTTCTGGAATTCCCCCATCCAGCAGAGCCTCTTTCTATACAAGCTGCAGGATTTTCTGGGTTGCAATCCCAAAAAGGAGCTTTTCAGAGTGCTAGATGGTCCCCAGGAGATAGCATTCAAAGCAATATTGCCAGTATTGTTCTGGCCCTTGAGGGGTATTTATGTCTCTCTTTCTAGCTTTCTATTAACATTTTTATTTTGCCCTTTCTTTTAGTTGCTCTGGGCAACACTCTATTTTATTCTTATCTTCACAAGATTACACTGAGAGACAGTGACTGTAACCCAATGTCACCCTGTCATGGCTGCATGAAACTTGGAATATCCGACACTTTATCCCCTCCATCATAGGTGAGGAACATGCAGTCCTGCAGATGTTGGTGAACTGTATCTCCCATTAGCCCTAACCAGCATGGCTAGTGTGGGGAATGAAGGAAGTTGCATTCGAGCAATGTCTAGAGGGCCATATGTTCTTTATCTCTGTTACAGCATACCAGTTCTCATATGTGCTAATATGTTTAGACTAGCGGTAGCTTATCTGTGTATGAATTATTTTATACTCAAAAGACTCCATGACAGCCCTGGGATTAGCACAATTGCCAAACGGCATGCAGGTGTTAGCATGCTTGTCAATTGTACCAACATTACCATGGCTGGTGAAAACTGAAGACTCCCCCTCCACTCCGAAAATCTTCTGTTTCTTTTTACTCTTTACCTGGTTGCTTTTTATTACAGTGATATTCCATTCTAAACTTGCTAGCTTTTAAGATGCTACTAGTCCCTCTGATATGTTTTTTTAATGAGAGACTAATACTGTTGTCTCTCTAAGAACTGGTTCTTTCTGCTGTCTACCTCCTCATTTTTCACCTGCTGTCAATTTATCCTATATTTATTTATATATTTATTTATTATATTTGTATGCCACCTTTTCTTCCATATTGGGACCTAGGGCAGCTTGCAAAAATATGTTAAAAACATTAAAAACAATTAAAACAATTAAAGACATTAAAAACATATAAAATTAAAAAACCTGTAGCAATGTACAATTTTAAAAACAGGTTAATAAGTAAATAAAAAGCTCCCCAGCTCACATAAAAGCCTGCTTAAAGAGAAATGTTTTTGTCTGCCAATGAAAGGAAAGCAGGAAGGGGGCCAGCCCAGCGTCCTGTGGAAGAGCGTTCCATAGAGTTGGGATCAGCCACTGAGAAGGCGCTTTCCTGCATCCTCATCAGGAGAGCTTAGGATGGCAGTGGGACTGCGAGAAGCATCTAAGGCATATTTTCCAGTACTATTTACTTAGAATGATGCTGAAAAATATATGGCCTTTCAGGTGTTGTGGGGCTCTAGATCCCATTAGTCCTGCCAAATCTGGCCAGTGGGGAAAGATCATGGAAGTCATAATTCATGACCATGTGGAAGGCAACAGGTTCTGCAGCTCTGATTTAGGGAACACCTTCATTTCAATTACACATATGTGCAAATGAGTGTACCTAGGACACAGCAATGATCCCATGCATCTAATGAAATGGACTCTAGTTCCTGGAAACTCATTGCATACTAAATCTGTAAGTCTTTAATATGGCCCAAGACCTTTTGCTTGCCCATGATGGCGGGGAGATGTAAGAGGGACATTAAATGTATAGCCGCTTCACAAATCCCATTGGCTGAATATATATTAAGAACAAATGCAACTTAGTACAAGAGACTGACCCATTGGAAAACAGGAATAGGGGTGGACATTTTTTGTTTTTGGACTACAGCTCCCAGAACAACCCCCTGCCCAGCCATCATGGCCAGTTCCATGTAACATTTCTAAGCTCTAGTTATTTACATTCGTACACTACAGGTGTGCACAGTTGAGGTGGTGGGAGCAAGTTTTAGACTTTGCACCTCACTAGCAGCCTGCAGCAGCATTCCAAAGCCACCAGACCCTCTATTTTTTAAAAAAAAAAATCTGTGTGATTTTTCACATGACTGTCCTCCAAAATAGCTCAAATCCTTTGCAAAATGCAATGAGTTTGCCAGCATGGTGTAGTAATTTGAGCATTGGACTATGACTCAGCCATGGAAACCCACTGGGTGATGTTGTGCAAGTCACACTCTCTCAATCTCAAATGAAGGCAAAGGCAAGGGCAAAGGCAAATCTACTCTGAACAAAATCTTGCCAAGAAAACCTTGTGATTGGTTCACCTTAGGGTCACCGTGAATCGAAGTGACTTGAAAGCACACAACAACATCTTTGCTCCCCAACTCTCCATAAACCTTCAATACCTGCCAGATCTCCCTTCTTCCCAAAATCAGTTGAAACTGAAACAGGAAGAGAACAATGCCGTTTCTGGTTTTGATTTTGGCTGGTTTTTAGCTATTTTGCCTGGAGGCTTTAGCAATATTTTAAGGTTTTGGTGGGGGAGTTGAGGGAGCAAAACTACTGCATTTTGCAGAGATGTTAAGCCACTGTTGGTTTTGAGGGGTGAAAAATCATCAGGATTTATTTTTATTTTTAGGAGGTCTGGGGGATTTGGGGGAGCTTCAGGAGCCACACATTGGGTCCCCAAGGGTCTCATGGGGCCTGCAGGCCATATTTTCCCACTCCTGCTCTGTAGAGATCCATACTATAGTAAATCTCTGGTCACCTGTGACATAAATGACATGCGAAACATGTTGAACCACCTTGTATCATCAAATTCCCCAGAACAGTTTGCTAACACTGCGAATTCTTAAAACACCCTCCCAGCTGCAGGGTATTAGTGGTAGTTCTCTTCCTTTTAATCTGCAGACTCCTCATCTTTAATGCAGCAGTTTGTGTTAGGAAGTACACCAGACTGTTTTGTGTTGAACAGATGAATATTGCCCAGATGCTACAGTCAGAAGAAAGAGGAAACAGAAGAAGCGGAAGCTTGTGGTCATAAGCCCTCTTATTCCCATTTACTTGTGCGAGTTTTATAGGCTACAGATTGACATTGCTGCACTTGCTGATGTGTCATTCCCCAACAGCTAGTTTTAAAAGGGCGCTGTGGCATCTTATCTACAAGTGTAGGAGTACAAACCTTTGTTTTGACTGGCATTGTGCCAAGTTGGGTCATCCAGTCCAGTGCACCAAATTGATTGTAACCCTTTCCCTTGTCCACCAACTGATTATGGCCTCTGGTTTCTTAAAAGAATCTAAGGCAGAGTCTAAAGCATGGCCGGAAGGCAGATTCCTTTCCCGTTGCAGAATTGACTGGGAATTGCAGCTCCCTACCATCAACAAAACAGAATACAATTTTCTTTGAAAACAAATCACATGGGAAGATTTTGCTTTAAAACAAGGTGCACGCTCCTTGCTTTCAAAGATAGTTGCATTTTGCCTGGCCGTCAGCATGTTGGGGGTCAAAAAAGAGCAGAAGACATACATTAGGCCGCACGTAGCCTGGTCTAAAAAAGGTGTAGCTCCATCCACTATTCTACATCCAATGGCCCATTGAATGCAAGGCCATGTGAGCTTATTAAGGGGATGTAGAAACCTTTGCCATTTGTGTTCAAAGAAAATCAGCCTGCAGGTGAGCCACTGCCTAGTGACAGTTTAAAGCCATGTGGCTTCTGCCAGGCTGGACATCAAAATCTGTGGACTTAGTACTGCAGTCCCCTAGTGAGGGCCAAAAAGTCAAGACTTGGATTGCAATCAAAGAGACAAGCTTTTGGCTGCATCTTCTGCCCTAAGGTATCTGAACTGGGACTAATAAGCCTAAAACAGTTATATTTTACAAATACTTGCCTATAATTCTCAAAATCTTTCTGCCATGATTGGAGGATTCTGGAAATCATAGTACACAAAAGTGATTTTTTCCCCAGCTTTGTTGCAAACCATAAAATAAAGGCAGATGTATATTTATTGTTTTCTGATAAAAGATATTGCTGATCTTTACTCAGGAATGAGTGAGAACTGTAGGGGCTTCATATGCAGCCATATTCTGTGTTTCAGACATTTCTGCTGCAATGACAGGTAAACAAGATTGGGTTTACAAAATCTGAGAAGTGTTTCAGATCAACTGATAAGAGGTAATTAACCATATTTAGCACATGTGGTAGGATGGAAGCTCTCACACTTACAACAGTCTCTGCTGTGAAGTTAAACAAACCTTCTCCAGGCTAGTGGCTTCCAGGTGTTTTACCCATCACCCACATCCAACATGATCAATGGTCAGAGATGGTGAAGGGTGTACTCTAAAATGTCTGAAAGCCACCAGCTCAGAAAGAACTAAATTAAACTCTCCAAGTGATATGAGTGAAGGAATTACCTTCCTTGCCTGGATATCTCCACTCCCCAAAAGTCTTTGCCTGTCTTGTCACCATCTCTGGGGAAGTCATTCTGCTATCATATTCTAAGGAATCCAGCCATGGTGGAGCAGGTCTCCCCCACACATAGTCAGAATCAAGTTACTAAAGTAGCCATTAAGCAGAAGAAACTTCTTTCAGTGAAGATGAAGCTGACCACCCAAAACTGAGTTCCATCCCTATTTTAATCCTCAGCCTATGGTTCTACTTTTTCTCTCTCTCTTCACTCACAGGTGTCCAATGTCTTGTCTAGGACCTGTTTCCTGGACTTCAGCCACCATCTGATTGTGACGACTGCCTGTTACAGACTGATATCATTAAATACTCGAGTTTGGCTTTGTGCTTACAATCTTTGGACTAGTTTTACGATTTAGTAAAATGAACCAACAAATACATAGGGAAAAGATGAGGTAGACTGGAAAATGTGAAGAAATGCCATTTTTTGTTGTTGGCTTTTCTCCCAGTAGATTGAGATTTTCATGACTGTCCTGCCCTATATTTACTGAGTTTACAATGTCTCCTTAGCCTCCAGGTTGGATCCCAGGACATGACATCTACTCCAGCTGTAATTAATTACTCGTAAAAATAACTTTTCAAGCTCTTAAGTATGTAAATATGGTTTTGGAGCAAAGTAGCAGACACATAAGCTGCAATGCTACAAACTCATTGTCAGCGGGCATGCTATCAGCCTAATTACTGATGAGTGATCACAGAAGTGCAGGAAGGCAGGTGGTCAAGCCATTGCTCTTGTCCAGGATCATCGTCCCTTAAAGAACCTCCGCCAAGTTTGCCATGCCTTTGCTGGTGGTTTTCCATGTTAAAACTGTAGCTCTTGAGTTACTCTAACAACAACAGCATGCACTTCAGGGCCTTAGAGGGATGCTCTGTTAACTCCAAAAGGCTTTGCATAATTGTCTGGTGAGTTAAGAGATAGGAAAGAGGTGTTAATGGATGGTTAAATAGGAATCATAATGCAGAAAGGAAACAAGAGCAGCCAAGAAGCATGGAAGGAAGGAACATGTCTCAAGTGCTACCATCTGCTGGCAGCTGGCCAAGTGCTGAGGGGAGCATTCGGGTCCCACTTCCATCCTGGCAGTGGCACTATCAGGATGACACCGGGACATTGTGGGATCCAGGCATTGTGCAGAAATGGCCAAATAAATACTGGCACAGGGAGGTAGGAAGGAGGCAATACAGAGAATTAATGAGAATGAGATATAGGCCATTTCTGCCCTTCACTGTTATAGGGCTATTATTCCACTTTCAACATCCTGTGGAATTCTGGAGTTTGTAGTTTACTGAGGCCAAAGAACTCTCTGGCTGAGAATTCTAAATGCCCCTCCCTAAACTTCAAACCTCAGGATTCCATAGGATGTCGAAAGTGGAATAATAGCACTGTAACAGTGTAGGGCCCGAATGACCATAGTAAAGTATCCTGTCTTACAGTGCTTCCAGACTTCACCCACTATGCCTCTGATTCTACCCAATTTTGGTTCTGGTTTCACCCACCATTGCTAGTAGTTCAACAGTTACTTTTCCTATGCCAGCTGCCCCTCATAAGAAAAGCCCTATCCCCTTCCGTCTTTAAAGTTGAAGATTGTGGCAAGGGATGCAAAGTAAACAAAATCAGGTGCTGTCTTTAAGCTTTCTCATCTGGAAGGTGATTTGTTTTATATAGAGGGATGATCCGCATGGTACAAAACAGAATGTTAACGAAGAGCTGAGTTTTGTGTTTGGTTCTGTCATAGAATTCTATGAGCAAATCTTGTATTTCTGAGTGTAAGTCAGCAGTGGCAAACTGCTGTGCTTACAGTAGATGGAATGTCTTCAAGGAATACTAAATAAATAAATAAGAACTGAGCTGTCTGAATTCAAGAGAGCTTTCATTTTGCTAATTAATATTCCTCTTCTTTTTTGTTCTCTGATAAAAGAGGCACAGTAATCATCTCTGAGCTTTAGTATTATTGTGAAAACATTAACAAACCAACATTATTATGGTCTACTAATTGTGCTTTGTTTTGTAATGTCAGAAAATCAGATACTTTCCTGGAATGTTTGTGTATCTGCAAGTAATTTGTAGTTCTTCATATTCTAGTATTGCGTGCCATTGATTTAGACAACATTTTCCGTTATTTTGCAGTGAAGACTTTGTTTAATCCTGCTCCAGCACTTGCTGACCTAGATCCAGAGTTTTATACTCATTCTGACATCATCTGCTGCAATGAAAGTGAGGTAAATACCTCTATCTTTATACTGGTTTTGGACATTCTACTCAGGTGAAATGGTGAAAATGATTTTAGTTTTTGTTTAGTTTTCACTGTTGGAATGCCGGGCATATGCACAAATTCCATAAATGTTGTGTTCACATGTGGCTGGCTTTGCTTGGAATAGGAATGCAAGTATATCTCAGCAAACAAAGCAGATGTGTTCCCAGGCATTACTTCTTTAACAGAGAATTTGGTACCAGAGGCAAAAAATTACTTGGAAATAATAGGGATAGGAACCTTCACCACAAAGGAGAAGAGCAGTTCAATATGTTTCAGCAAACTTTTTATTCAGAAGAAAGGATGTGCATGTATGAAATGAAACTGAGCCCAGATACCTTCTGGGTATGCTCTAGCTCAGAACTTTCCAAACTTTTCATGTTGGTGACACACTTTTTAGACATGCATCATTTTGCAACACAGTAATTCAGTTTCACTAGCAAACCAGAGGTTAAACAGCAGGAAAGGCAGCCCCTTCCCAAATCCTGGCTTGCTGCCCTTGCCCTCACCAAGGAAGGGTGGCAGCAGTGGGAAAGGCAGCCCCCCCAATCCTGGCTCACTGCCCTTGCCCTTGCCGAGGAAAGACCCCAGTGAGGGTGCAGCAGCAGGAAAGGCAGTCGCCCTCACCTAATCCTTGCTTGCTTCTGTTGCCCTGAATGACCCTGGCGAGGGCGGCAGCAGTGGGAAAGGCAGTCCCACTACCTGATCCTGGCCCGCTCCTGTCTCCTTCACCAAGGAAAGACCCCAGTGAGAGCAGTGGTAGAGGAAAGGCAGCCTCCCTTCCTGATCCTGGCTTGCTGCAGCCACCCTCGCCAAGGAAAGATGCCCTAGCCAAGGAAAGACCGCGGTGAGGGCAGCAGCAGCGGGAAAGGCAGCCCTACTACCTGATCCTGGCTCACTTCTGTTGCCCTCACCAAGGAAAGACCCCGGTGAGGGCAGCAGCAGTGGGAGAGACAGCCCCCCTACTTGATCCTGGCGTGCTGGTGCAGTGGCAGGAGCGGGAGAGGCTTGGGTGGGTTGGTTGATACACCTACAGACTTCAGGTGACATACTAAGGTTTTGCAACAGACCATTTGGAAAGCGCTGCTCTAGCTGGAGATTTTGCTTTGAGGAAGGAGTTGGACTGATGGGTCACAGGGCCCCTTCTAGCTCTTAGGATTCTGTAATTCTGTTCCATGAAGCAACCATGACAGGTAATCCTTGCATAAGTATGTTGAACCTTCTACTTGAAAACTCCTTCCAAAATGCATTCAGGGATCTCCCCCCCCCCGCCCCACAATAGTCTCCACTTTTCTCACTATTTCCATTTTGATGGCTGGATTTATACACCTTTTTTTTCTGTTTAACATGCTAGGGTTAGCTTATCTGCCGTCTCATTTCCCCCCCTCTACTTTGTGTTTACTCATGCTCAGTAAGGGATTCTGGAAGCAGGTTCTGCTTATCTTGCCTCTTGTAGGTGGGCACAAACAGCTACAACAAGATTGATTGGAGCAGCATCACACACCTTCCCGATTCAAACTCTGTTTGTTGCACACATTTCTGTAATCTGATGCCAAAAGTCAGTGTTTCCCCATACTTCCTTCACAATCCGCCCAGTGCCAATGCTGCTAAAAAGTGTCCACCTAGAAAGAGGATGAGAAAAAAAGGGAGGACTTGACATGTGTAGAAATACTGTAAAAAAGAGCTTCACTTTCAGCAGCTTTGTTAACCTAGGTATGCCTATAGAAGAGCATAGGAATTGGCCTTATACTGAAGATTTATAGGTGAGAAGGCAATTTCTCAGGTGGACAGGTCCCAAGTTATGTAGGGTCTTTATAAACTAAGATCAAAAACATAAACTAAATGTTGACTGATGTCCTTTAGCTTATTGCATTTCCATTTGCTTGACCTCCTTATGCTTTACTTCCTGTTTTATGGGTGTAGCATATATGTGTTTGAATTAGATTTTTGCACACATATATTTTGGGTTTGTTACTATTGCCACCAGCACATAGGAACATAAAAGGCAGTCTTAGTTAGATCATTGACCCATCTAACCAAGTGATGTCAACTCTGACTGGCAGCAGCTCTGCAGGGTTTCAGGCTGGATTCCTTCTTAGCTCTAAGTAGAGATGTGTAGTGGTTTTCCAGGCAAATACTGTGCAGGCCTTCACCCTGGAAAGCTTCCAAAATCAGATAAGATCAAGTGTTTTTTGAGTGACATGATGGTTCAGCAGATCCAGGGTAATCTGGATAGCACTTGAAACAGAACGAGTAAGTCAAAATTGCTATGTCTCTACTTCTCTGGTTGTAGTAACTTATCAAAGCTGGAAGAAACATAATTCGTGCAACCATTCCGAATGCCTTTATCCTTTGTATGCTTTATTATTCCTTTAAAGTAGAATATTCTTCATCCATACTAGGTATCATATAGTATCTAGAAAGAACTAATGCTACAGTTTTTATGTAGCATAGAAACAATTTTATACTGTAGAAGCATCAAAACTCTTCAGGCAGCAATCAATCAATTCAAAAGCTCAGTGCTTGCATTTCAGACTTAAAATTTCAAATTTTGAAATACTGAAATCAGTTTGAAATCAATTGCCTAATCTGGTGCCCAAAAGAAAACAAAGTTGTCAACGGCATGTTCTTTGGGAGGGCATTCCAAAACTGGAGTGACACCACAGAGATTTCCCCCTCATTTGTGAATGCATAGTATATTTCCCACATTTATGGTACTCCAAGGAGGGCCTCCTCTGTAGATCTTAATGCCCAGACAGGATGATATGGAGGAATATGTTGTACTTGGCTTTGCAAAGGAGTGTACTCGAAAACCAGGGGTGGGAAACTATGATCCTCCAGATCTTGTTGGACTGCAGTTCCCATCAGACCTAGCCAGCTAAGCCAATGGTGAAGGATACTGGGAGCTGCAGTCCAACAACATCTGGAGAGCCACAGTTGTCCATTGATGCCATAAATGAAAAGAGGCAGAAAATATCTAGCTATGTCACATTTGCATCCCAATAAAATTATTGTGCATGAATTTTCTTTGCCTAATCAGAAGGCTTTGGGAAATTCTTCTTTTATTTACAAAGTTTGGTGCTGTGCAATAACCTACACATTGGCAGAACTTAACAGTTTGTCACAAAGTCCTCCATTGCAATATCACTCCTCTTTGAAGAGGAGATATTGTCTGATGATCACATCTCCCATGTCATCTGACTTTGGAGGCACAGCGATGCTGGCACAGTGTTTGAATATTGTTGAGTGCTTGTTTGCAAATTAAAGTGGCCTGTGGGCAAAGCTGATGGGTCTGCTTATTTATTATAATGACATGAAAAGAAAAGGAATGAGCTGCCAATCATCTTCTGCTTAAAATATTTATGAAGGAAAATGCAGTTCATAATACGTCAAAATTAACATCTGTCTTGAGTTTTTGCACTGACTTTGCTACTTATTTTAAAGGGACCTGGAAATGTATGACCCATTGTCAGCATATGTGATGAAGTTTTTGCCAGGTATCCTAATAATTCTTATAGTAGACACATAACCTATAGTTTATGACTGGCTTGTAAGAGTCACAAGACCGAACTGGAAGTTTCTGCTGTTTGTTCTCTCATAAAAACATTCTATATCAGTGCAAAGCCTTAAAAGTATCAAATGTTGCTGCATATTCTGCCATGCAAGCTGTAAGCCTTGAATATTTATTGCTCTGAAGCACGTGCTTGTCCACTGAACACTGTGAATGCTTAGGCAACCACAAATACTCGGTATTCTAAAACATTTTGTTCCTTATGAATTTTTGTACTAGAATGAAGCAAAACCAGGCGTTTGATATCAATGGACCATCTACCACAAGGGACATTTCACAAGCTGTGGGTTTTAGGGTTTTTTATTATTATTAAAAAATATTTACTGCTTCAATAATAAATTGTGTTTGTGCAGCTCTTCATTCTTTGTATGTGGTTCATGGGCAAAACACTGAGAAAGCATCTTGCAAGGTTATCAGTTCCTGAGATTTTGCTTAGCTTGTAGTTTTGGGCTTTTTTCCCCCTGTCTCTTCCCAGAAAGATCAAGCCTGTTGGAACTGGCTTGTTAATTCACTGTGCACCAGATGTAGCATAGCCTAATCCCTGAGGTTTGCCCAGGAATGTGCTGGTTCTCTATTCTTCCTAATACTTCTAATGAAAGAAATGCAGAAAAAGTATATCATGTTTAAGGCCTGTGGGAGCCAAATCTAAGTTTGTGTGTTGCTAAAAGATGTCAATCTCAAAGGAAAATTGGTGTTGTTATATCATAAATGCCCATGGCATTTTACAAAGTTCCAAGAGCAAAGTACAAGAGGGCCTTACTCTCAGGGAGCATAAATACAACATGACTAGGACAAAGGGATATATGTTAAAGCTCCATTGCTCCATGTGAAACAGAGTGGGTGCTTATACAAATGGAGGAAGCTGGAAAGGAAGCAAAACCTATTACCTCTTAGATTTTCCATCACTGTACCTTATGGACTTAGAGGAGAAGCTCTGGCATGCAGGCTTATTGTAGTTTGTGAGCAGTGCGGTTTGGATCAGGATTTCAGACCAGGCTCAGCTGAGTTTCCAGGTTCAGAAATTGTGGCAAAGTGAGGTTTAGTAGTCCTTGAAGGTGCTGAATTCTTTTGGAAGAGAAAGGAAGCAGGAGCACATGGGCACAAGGGTCGTTTTTGATCTAACCATGGTGTATTGGACTGGCATCATTACATTTGAACCAGCCCTTAAGATTCCCACCTACAGTATAGAATAGCATTATCTGAGGTACTTGTGAGTGATATTTCTCAAGCTAATGTGCTGAAATTAAAGGAGAATTTACACGCTATGTGGAATCACATAGGTGCACTTGAAGGTGATGCCTACATCTTCTGCTCGAGTGATTAGAGGAGATTAACTAATGGATACCTCTGTGGTGTCACCATTTTGGTATGTAACTGCACAGCTATGTAGTTACTGAATGTAACTACCAACCTCTCAACTCCAGGTGACCTCTAAACTGGGCTGGAGAGGCAAGTGAAGAACTTCCCAGATGGATGGTGAACTGATAGCTGAATAAACTAGGGTTGATCTGTGAGGCTGGAGTCATCCCTCCACATTTGCTGAGGTTAGAGGAGCAGGATCCCCACAGAAGTAGAAAAACTGTGAATTACTCTACCCGCTCCCGCCAAAATTGTATTTAACTCAAAAAAGTATGGTATTCAGCCCACCTTGAATTCTTTTGAGGCGTTGGGGTTCCTTTGTAAGGCAGAAGTGGGCAGCCAGTAGGACTTCCTGCTGCCTTCACTGCTGCCCTACACTATTTTAATAGGGACTTACAAGCCACAGTCTCTCAGTCTCATGAGGCTTACAGTCCCCATTAAAAATGGAATAGGGCAGCAGTGGAGGTGGTAGCAAATAATCCATGAACAATCAAATCCACAGAAGTGAAACTCACAAATATGGAGGGCAGGTGTATTATCTGCTGCTTCCCTTTCTTCTGTCTGTCTGTATATTACCTTTTTCCTAGGAACAGTAGAAATAATCCAATTTTATTTCTAAAGGTTTGTGATTTCAAATCCTTACACAAAAAAATAATTACAGTCAAACAAACCAAAAACTTCAAGCCTGGCTCATACTAGGCTTGAAATTTTTAAACTATTAGACTAAATATCTGCATTTTATGTTTAATTGCTTGATTTTGCAAGTATTGTGTTGAAATATCCCTGATGCTGCTTGGAAACTTCTGCACGTTATCAACACCAAAAACATTCATACAATTTATTTTAAATGTTTCTTCATCTCCCTGTGAACGTTCCTGTTTGGTCCCTTGTAGAAAACTTTTTTAAAAATACGCTTCTTGGCCTTTTACTATTGTGTTTTATTTCTCTTTTTAAAAGCAGCCATTAGTTATTTCCTCCAATTGTAAGAGGTTTTTTTAAAAAAGTTTTATTGAAGGGAGGAACTTTCCAACACAACCCAGCAGTTTTATATTTAATTTCACAACTGACACTTCATGATGCATTTTAAATTTGGCACATAAGCTCTGTCTCGCATTCGTTGCTACCTTTGTGGGGAAATGGCTCCCAGGCTGTTCCATCATGTCCTGATTTCCCCCCTTTCCTCCATTGTTGAGTACAGCTGGAGGCAACTCTTTGCAGATGCAGCAGAAACTCCTAAAGTCATCTGTGTTTTGATAAATACACAACTAGCACCACTATGTGCAGCATGGAAGGAGGGCCAAACAAGTAGCAATCTGGGACTCTGGGTACTCTGTGTGCTTAAAGAAACACTCGGTATTCTGTGCTTGAGGTATCATCCTAACTTCAAAATCAATGGTGAACACTGTAAATATGCTCAGTTGCATTTTGAACCCACCCTTTATCTGAAGAGCTTTCTGTGGTATTGCTGCAGCCTCCCTTATTTTGTAAGCAGTGAGAAGTGTCAGAATCCATGCTAAAGAGTTTCAGTTCCTTTGGTTGAATGAATAAGTATTCCTTTGTAATAACTGGGTTATTTACAATTATGCAAGGATACCATAAGCAGACCTAGAAGGCCAACTGCCAAAAGCTGGTGGGACACTTCTCCAAAGAGCACCCCTGCTCCCCACCAACTCAAGAGAGGGAGTTTCTATCTCTTGTTGGCTCTGTCTCCGTCTCCTCAGAAATTACCATCTCTCCCTTACATATTTAAAACCTGAGCTTGGAAAAGTCATTTTTTAAAGCTGCCACTTCTAGATTGGTGCCAATATTGAGATCATTTCAGCACCAAGTCAAAACCTGGCTTTTTATTAATGCCTGATTCAGGCCGAATTGATTTTATCCAGGATGCACATTTCTTATGATTGCACTATTTAAAATGATTTTAACCAATTTTAAATCATCTGGTTTTCATTGATAAACTATTTAACATTAATTTGTTTAAGCTGTTGTTATTATTTACTGTTTTAAATTGAATTAACTGCATGCCGCTCTGAGATCTTCAGATATAGAGTGGGATATAAACATTATAATACAGTGAGGAGGATCTTTCTTTCATGATGGCTGGGAGAGAGCAGGTTCTGGGAATTGTAGTTTTAAAATTTCACTTTTCTAAGCTCTGGCCAAAAAAACATACGCAGTGGCTGATTTACACACAAGCTAACACACACACGTATACATATACATATAAGAACTACTCTCTCCACCCCAACCAATTATGCTGGATTGGTTCAGCAGTCAGTTACTATTCTCTCCCCACCCCACCCCCCAAAAGCTCCTGGGAAGTAGTTTTGTTAGCTTCCAAAGTAATTCATATTCCCTAACTTTGTCTGAGGGAGATTCTTAAAGCACTCCCTTGTGCAAGGCAACCAAGATCTTTTTCTGTTTTCTTCCATATCAAAGAATTTGAAGAAAACTGGTGATCCCCATGCAGGACCCATGAGGTGAGGGGAAGCCCTCGTAGTAGTTTTTCCAGAGGCAACTCTCCAAAGAAACACCTTAGGCCAGGATGTAGAAAGTGCAGCCTGAGGTCTGCATGTGGCCTCCTGGGCTTTCCAGGCTTCGGCAAAGCAACAGAGAAACACCTAACTCCTGGGCCCAGCTGTTTAGGAGTTCACGTTAAAGGCAAAACACACTTTTGGTTACTTCATACATAATATTGGGCATTTCTTTTTCTGTCAACCAAAAGTGGTCAACAGCCTAGGGTCTGAGGACCTCACCTACTACATTTCCCACGCATCTCCAGATCGCCTGAGCTCTACTCATCCCTTGGAACAAAAGGAAAGTCCTCCCACCCCAAAGAGTAGTGTCCCTTTATTCCTTCTGGAGGCCTGATTCTCTGGAAGCTGTACGTTTTAAAAAAATGGGAGACTACAGATGACCTTTGCGGCTCTACAGTTCCCAAGCTTGCTGTACACTTTCAAGTGTAACATGCTAATAAAACATGTCTTCATACACTAATCAGGAAGGTGGGATTGGCTGCAGCTTGGTCTGAAGTAAACACGTAGTAGCAAATGTGGATTTGTTCTTGTTCAGTGTATGAACAGCCCTAGATTAATTTTTGTACAGATCTTTAGAATGGTTGATAATATGACTTTTCAGTCTTTTGCTCTGACATTGTTCAGGACTGTGTCTTAGTTCTGAAAATAGTAATAAAACAAAAGGTGAATAGGCTGATTTGTGTCCTAGAAGTGATTGTTCCACTTTTTGCTGCATTTCTTGTGATAACTACATGCCATCTCTTGCTACAAGTGAGAGAAGTGACTAACACACATAGCAATATTAAACTCTGTTGCACTAGGATTCATGAACAAATTAGTATTCTAAACATTTGAAATAGATGCTTTCAGGCTAGGTTTCTGTCTGCTTGCTTGCTTGCTTTGAAACAGTGTTAATTTTTCTCCAAGGCAGAAATTCTAACAGGCATTGCAGTTGGTAATACTGAAGATGCTGGACGTGCGGGACTTACCTTGTTAGAGAGAGGCTGCAAGACTGCCATTGTAACTTTGGGCCCAGAGGGCTGTGTCATGGTCTCTGCAAAGGCACCTATTCCAAAACATGTCCCTGTTCAGAAGGTCACCGCTGTGGACACTACGGTATGTGCTTGTGATTTTAAGAATATTGGTTTGGAGAAAGATTATTTGAACACAAAAAAGGCAGAGCTGTCAGCCAAATCTTTGGGTGAGACTTATTGTATGCCAACATACTGTCATTTTCCAGCTTGTTGTGCAATGCATGTCAGTTCACCCAAGGTTTATAGGCTGGTGTTCTGCAGATAGACCAGAGCAGTATGTACTGATGATATCATTGTAGTCCTCCTTCGCCCTTCTGCCTCTTCCACATTGCAGCAGATAGCGTTAGTGGTAATTCTGTTGCTACTTGCGCAAGATGGCGACATAATCCCTTAGCACGGTCACCTCAAACACCCCTGTATGTGCTGCAGCGGAAGAAAGGAGACGCCCAATCATTCCCTCCCTCAGACTCCCCAAAATTGAAGGAGGGGTTCTGCCTGCACATGCCTGAACTGTTTGTGCTGGCAAAAGCTTTTGCTTTGTAGAGCTTAAGTAGTATCAGGTGCTCAAATTCCACAGGGCATAGTTAAAAGGCAGAAGCGTGGCATGCCATGCCAAATTAATTTTGTCCCGATTTGTAAGGTCATTGACCCGCATTTTTCATAAACAGTAGGGTTGGGGTTCTCTTCCATACACACTACTGATTCTTTTCCTGTTTATAATCAAGTGCTGACTGAACACTCCTTTGATGGAATGTAAGGATTATTAGCTCAGCAGCCACCTCAGCCATTGAGAAAGGCAATAGTTAAGGTTCTGATAGCAATTTTATCTCACCCACATTTACAAGAGCTGGTACATTTTGTACTCTGCCTTCGGTCTGATGTAAACCCAGAGTAGATCTGGGGATGTTGCTGAGAGCACTGTATGTACTAACTATACATTTTAACTGCCTGATGTCATGAAATGTTACATGTGTTCTTATGAAGCAATTGTGACATCTGCCCCGGCTTTTGATAAAAGTAACACATAGTACCATTATGTACCTAAACCAGAATAGCTGGTTTAGTTCAGGGGAAAGCAAAGTCCTCCAGAAGAAAACAGAATTAGTGCTCATGCTGGTTGTTTGTGCAGTTGTGACTGTCTGGAAATCCTTTCCAGCCTCCAAAAACAAGTCACAAATCTGGGTAGAAGTAACTGAGATGCAAATGGGCAGGCAAGAATTCTCAATGTTTCTGAGAGTTTTTCTCATGGAAGCTGTCCCCATCTCAAACACCCAATAGCAGATTTTGAAAACTGACATACACAGACCAGGATACATAGCGAGTGAACAGTTGTTCTGCACAGCACTTGAAAATATCTCAAGAGTTTGCCAAGCTGTCCCCTCTCAAGCCTGAAAGAACAAGCAGTGAATAATAGTGTCCATGCTGGCTGGTGAATTCTGGGAGCTGGAGCCCGAAAAGTAACCTTTCCAAACTTTGACTAGGATCCCAAAGGTTCTGTGGGCCTTTCTGCACTATACTGTTGTAGTGCTATTATTCCACTTTCAGCATCCTCTGGAATCTTAGGGTTTGCATTTGAAGGAGAGGCATTTAGAATTCTCAGCCAGAGAGCTTTTTGGCCTTTGTAAATTATAAACCCTAGAATTCCACAGGATGTTGAAAGTGGAAGAATAGCACTATAACAGTTTAGTGCAAAAAGACCCTCTGTGCATGTTCTGTATGAGCACCCTGATATTTTTCCTTCCCAAGAGCAGCTTTTGTTGCATGCTTGTAACATGTTGTTACACTGCCTTGAACTGCATGGAGGAAAAGTAGGATGTCAATCAATCAGTCAGTCAATCAATCAGTCAGTCAATCAAATACAATGCTGTGTGTGTATATTTATCATCCTACTTCCTCTAATTCTATGGAGAGAACATTAAACCATAGGCAAACAAGATTTGTACATTTCTGTGCTTCGGACTTGGAAGCATCAGACAGGCATTCAAGTAATTCTTACAGCTTCATCTGCTGAGTTTTTGGAATGAAGTCTCTTCTTTGAGATCTATATTTGAATATCTTTATCACACTACCGCTTTATCATGCAAGAAACGGGTGGTTCTAACACAGATATAGGAGTTCCCAATGCCTACCAAGCTGATAGGAAAATCTAATTTTTCTGTCAGTACATTGCAACTGTATTTTCCTGAGAAAAATGACTTATTTCCAAATGTGACAGTTCCTTACTTGGGAATACCACATGTACTGCATCTGTCTTAAGTACAATTAGTCCCTACTGCCCAGTTCTAATGATGAACAATGGCTTGTTCTTAGACCTCAGCAGCTATAATCCAGTCTAGCTATTTCATAAAATTAAAGAGAGTGGGTGGACACTCCAGCACTTAGATGGGATGAGACACAGCCTTCCCCTGCCTGGCCCCTTCCAGATGTCTTGTGTCGCAGCTCTCATCATTCTATGGCCATTGGCTGTGCTGGTAGGGGAGGATGGGAGCTATGGTCTAACATATTAAGGTTGATTGGAAGTTGCAAAAAAATTGAAACATTATTTGACCAGTAGACTGATTGCAGGGATCTCAGAGAAGAGCTACCTTGATGAAGATTTCAACTTTGGCCTTCTCACCCACCTCTACTGCAGCATGGCTATCCCAGTATGGCTCACTCCTGTCTAATATGTCTGGAGAACACATTGCCAGCACTGAATCTGATCTAAGACTGTGATCTGAAAATGATTGTAGTGTTTTCACAGTACACATGAACCTCTAAGAACTCGTTATCACAGCCTTTTATTTAACAGCTCACCCAGTAGCCCTAACCAGCAAATAATTGCATGCAGGGCTGGCAGTAGAGGGCCAGATTCTGTTCCTCTGCTGTCTGTCTGTTTGGTTTCAAAACTGACTGCAAAAGAAGCGACAGCCTGTTCCTCACTGCTCTGCCTCTACTGTCAGCCTGCATGGTGGAAAATGTGGGAGTGGGCACTCTTGGCCTCACCAAGATGATGATATCTGTTTTTCCTCAGGCTAACTACTGTCCCTCCTCTCTGATATGCAATTGAAATGTGAGCTATTTGTATCTGAGATTTCTTGCAGTGAATATCAGAGCTTTCTCTTTCAGGATTTCACGGCTCCTAACGGTTGTTTCCACTCTTGCATCCAGTCATGCCTTAACTATTTGGCCCCTGGTTTGTTGCTAGTTATAAAAGTGTTTAGCACTACCCCAGTCTGCATATTTATTTTCAACCACTCTTTTCTCCCATTGGAGTTATGGCTAGGCTGTGATGTGATCCTGGTCTCTTTCCCTCCCCACCCTCCCTCTGTTAACTCTTCAACTCCCAGTTTTAGGGAAAAGTCGGTGTATAAAGTGATAGATGGATTAACTCAACTCCCCCCTCCACCGACTCCTCCTTCAGTAGCCATGCTCCCAGTCTTGCATGTTTTATTTTTTTTGTTACATTTTTGAATATAGTCATAATTTGGGTTGTGAAGGTTAATTATCAGAGATATCCCTTATTTGAAAGCTGGAAAGCTTGTCCCTTATGGGCTTGGTAGGTTTCCCATATTATAAGCAATGTCTCCTATTTGAGAGTTGGAAAGCTTTTCCTTTTATATAGGCTGAAGAAGATGTTAAATTTTTTTTAAAAGTCTTCATCAAGGTGAATATGTGTGCATCGTATAATTTATGAAAATGGGCATTATGTTATTTTTTCAGAGAAATATATGGCTAAGTTTACTGAAATAAAAACTTTCATTTGATATTTAGGTGGAACACAAACTTTTAAATAGCTATTTCCCGATGGGGCAATCCTAAGTGTCATGAACTTTGTCCGGTATTGCTGTTCTGAAAGTCTGGCAATAATAGTCCAGGTTAGCACTGTAATTTTAAAAGAAGTAGGGGAAGAGGAGAAATGTTTTGCCTGGTTACAAAAAATATAGTGTAGGAATAGAAGTCAGCAGAAACCTTGATAGAAAAGGTCATACCCTTATTCCAGAAGTCATCTGTGGGACTGCTTAAAAGTACCATAGGAAGAACTGAGACAGTGGGCACAAATGTGTGATGTTTACCCCTGCCTGTATTGGAAATTCCTGGGACAGGAGGGGTATAGTCCCTTCATTAGGTTTTAAAGGGTGCTGCCAGTACGGGAAATTCACAAGAAAATTACCGGGAAAGGAAGAATGTCATATGGATATCAGAACCCCACCCATAAGTACAGCTATAGCTCCCACCAAATCCAAGGCCTTTTTGGCAGTCTGGAGGAGTCCTCAGCAGAATAATTTCTAAAAAAAAAAAAAAAGGCAGGGTGAGAACTTTTATAGGCTTATTTTCACAGCTGCTATATCAACATTCTCATTCAACACTGTCCAGAATTACTAGCAGAAGTGCTTCTCTTTGAAATTTCCAGATCTTGGAAAAGTTACATTTTTCAAACTGCAACTCCAAACCCAAAATCTTCCAGCATGACCAACAGCCATGCTGACTGGGACATTTGGGGAGCTTTAGTAAAATAAAATAAAATTAATAGAGGAGGCACTCTGTATATTCCAGGGTTCTGTTCCAGGAACCCCCACAAATAGCAGAAATCATGAATGCTTGTGCATGGATGCTTCAGCACATCTGCATTCCTGTTGCTACAATTTTAGATATAGGATGTGGTGCTTCACATAAACTGGAAGTTGCAGATGTGGAGGTGACAGGTAAGGCGGGCCTCCCTAACATGTCCAGACTCCAGAAATTTCAGTTCCCTTGCTAACTCTGAGCTGAGAATCAAAATCTTTGGGGGTAACACTCCTTCTGCTCTGAAAACCATTTGGCCTCCTCTTAAAGATGTTCTTACCTCGGTGATAATGAAGGATGTGTACTTACTTAGAGACCTGCTTAGAGATACTTCTGTTTTCACTTGTTCCAGACTTGTCCTGGTGTTGAATCCCTGTATCCAAGGCTGAACTCTGACTCAGACTGAACTCAGCCAGAAAAAAATGCTGAAATTTGATTTTGTAGGTGAAAGTTCCTATTACTTTCCTGAGCAATACAACATTTTATGACCTTGCTGTTTTAATGGCTTACTTTCCTTCTTGTGGAGTGGTCATTCTTTCATACTCTTTAGTCCATGTGGATTGCCTCTCAGTTGTTAGTCTGAGGGATGTCATAGAAAAGGTTTGGTTTAGGTAACAACAAAATTGCTTTAGTGAAACACTAGTGCTTATTAGTCATTCTGCAGAACTTGAACTTGAACTCTTTCCTTTATTGGCACAGTAAAATGTATGCAAAAGAAGCACAGCAGCATGCAGAAATACAAGCAGCTGTTCTGATCCATAATCTACAAACCAGTTTTGGGTTTCATTTGCACTAAGAGCAGGTCTTTGGTTTTGATTGCCCATTCAAGACCAACTCACCTCAAAATACACAATGCTAATAGTTTACAGAGAGCCAGCTTCAACTTGAGCATTTTAACACAACTTTAGAGACCAGGGTTTGAATCCGTGCTTGGCCATGGAAACCCACTTGGGGACCTTGGGAAACTCACACTCTCTCAGCTTTAGAGGAAGACAAAGGCAAACCCCCTTTGAACAAATCTTGCCAATAAAACACCATGATAGGTTTGCCTTGGGTTTGCCATAATTTGGAGATTACTTGAAGGCACACAGCAACCAGAAGTTTACAACATATATTGTTGCTGGGAAGAATCCTTCCCCACTTCAACCCTTCTTTTGTGAGGAATGCAGCAAAAGAGAAGATAGGAAAGTCTGAGGATTGAGGCAGGTGATAGTGTACTTCCTGCACATTAGTTAGTTCTAGCATTTTGATCATTTGGACCCAGACTCCACTACCTCATTTTACTTATTGAAGTGTAGATCCCATTGAACTTGGTGAGGGATAAATATTCTTGAGATTGCATGTTACCACACAAGAAACAAAAGGTTGCATGGGTGTGAAGGAAACCTTAGAAGGCTTGATGAAAGTGACAAGCATCCAGCATTCCTGATAAAGAGTTTCTTATGAAAGAACAAACAACTCCATCCATAGTGTCTGGCTATCTGTACATGTTGTGGTTTGGGAGGCTAAGGTGAGGTTTACTTATGATCCTTTGTTCAAGCAATTGTGCTACTCTTGGGTTCGTATTTCATAAGAACTAACCTTATCTTACAAAGAAAAAGAGTGGTGTTTTAAAGTCATTCAGGATGTTTTGCTGATTTTAGCAAAACAGACCTGCTTCATTTCTACAATATTTGTTTTTAGGTTGGTTGTTTTCCAAGACAAATCTTGTAGTCTACAAATACTGTTCCCACTATGCCAACCTATGGTAACAAGTTCTCAGTAGGAATAGTGAGCCATCTTTTTTGCTGCTGTCTTCTCTAGTGTTTTATAAGTGCAAAATTTAAGAAATCACAGTATACACACTTCATAGTGATCAAAATGCACATAGTTAACTATGTATGAAAAATTAATAGTGCAGTCATAAGGCATGTTTACTTAAAACTACGTCCCATAAAGGTCCATTGCTAAAATCCTACATCTACTTATGTATAAGTCCGTGGGACTTATTTTTGAGCAAATCCATGTAGCATTGCACCTTTTTTTCATTTTCTGAGTTGACGTGTATAAGATTGCACTCTTAGAATGCAGTCCTATAGAATCCTAAAGGCAACTGCTGTTTACCTTGCCTGTTGTATGCACGGCTAAAGCATCCTTTCCCAGTTCATGCTTTTATTGCATTGTTTACTACATGTTGCTTCAATCTGTCACCAAAAGTATTTTTTTGGCCTTCACCATCTTTCCAGTGCCAGTGTTTCTTTATAAACAAAACAACAACCACAAACAACAACAACAAAAACTCTCACTGGACAGAGGAGGAGGAAGAGGAGGACTGAAATGATGCAAAAAGAGTTTGTAAAATGAAATTTCTTTGTCAGAGACTGTTGACTGAGATGTGTCTGTGCTAAGAAATAAATCTACTAAAGCCAATAGAGCTTTTTTTCCTGAGTAATCATAGGCTTGTAGTGCACTTTTAATGGTTACAACTTAAAGTAAGATTAATTCACAGAATGCCTTCCTCTGGGAAATAATGTGTCTGTCCCACTGGCTCTTTCCCTCTGCCCTTCTTCTCTGGAGAATTTTTTGTCTCCTTCCTTTTTTTTCCCTTCCTGAAAATAACAGCTAATACACAGGGGTGTATTTAACTAGGTTTAGGAGATAATGGCCTTCTAAAGAAAAAGGGGAAAAAACAGCTTTTCTCTTATTATGCCAGCCAGAATGTTTCAATAATCACAAAATGTCTCCTCTCTAATTGCCTTCTGTCTGCTCTGGGGTTACCTGGATGATGTTGTCAGTGTTATGAATTCTCAAATCTGACTCACTGTGTGTGTATATAAATCCCCTTCCTTTTACAAGCTGCAAGTGGTGAGTTCTTCATTGTAATAAGAACATATCTCGACATATCTTTCATGATGTTACTAGCTGAATAGGTCAACTTTTATTTGTTTTTGTCGTTGATGTCCTACTCCATTGTGCTGAAGCAGTTTTTTAAAAAAGCTGTACTTTAGAGCAGTAGTAAACATACCAGTGGCATTTCCTAGTGACAATTTACTGCATTCTCCCTCAGTAGAAATGTTTCTGTTGTTGGATAGCCTCTCAAGAGAGGTTCATTAGGCCTCCCTCTTTGCTGACTTTGAAACAGACTCTTACAGCTATTTTTTTTTCCAGTTGAGCCACTGCCTCCTTTTCTTGGGATGATGTTTATGTTGTTCTGTGGCACTGATTTACTGCTTTCCCATTAATTGTTAAACTTGTGTTCAGGTTTGTTTGTTTTGTTTTGTTGGCATGCGTGACTTATATGCTTTCGTGCAAGCTGCTTTCAGTACAATTTGTATCATAGAAAGTTGGGATGTAAATGCTGGAATAAATAGACAGTAATAGAATATGACAAACCAAATAAATCCCCATGAAATGTGTTCTTGCCCAGGGTGGTGGGGATTCATAATGACATTCATACTATGACAATACTGTAGTATGAAGGACTTGCTATTGGCTCATACTATGGCTAATACTATAGCAATAATGTGACCTGTACAGGGCCTCCAGCAATTACTACTTCCACTAATATGGATCTCAAGCAATAGAGCACTACCTAGATGTTTGTGGACCTGGATTTTGACTAGATGGCCTGTTTCAGAGTTACTTCTATGGTTTTATACAAGTGGAAATTTTACTGCCTAAGGAACTACAATAGAGTCCCGTTTATCCGACACTCGGTTATCCGACCATCCAGATTAACCGACGTTGCGATGGCCTGGGGGCGTGGCTGTGGGCATTTCCATGCACCCAGACACGCCCAGACACACCCCCAGGCCCGCCCCGACACACCCTTGACACACACCCAAAATGGTGGCCGCCGCAGGCATCCGGGTAATCCGATCCTTTCGGTTATCCGACGCTGTGGCCGCCCGTTTGGGTCGGATAACCAGGACTCTACTGTACATCCTGCCCACTTCTAAGAGAAGTTTTTCAATATTTAAGGCTCACTGTGCCAGAAATTAATGTAGTAAGTCAGATAACTTTTCCATTCCAGGGACATTCCTGAGTTCTGTCTGATCTCTCCTGAAGCTCCTCTTCACTGTATGGGAATGATTTGAATGTATATCCAGTGCCTATATGAGGCCCAAGCCAGCAAAGTACAGTGGCTGCTTGAAAAAATAGCAGCATATAAATAAAGCCAGAGAGTCCTTCAATACATACACATGCTTTGTTTCCTAGCTTTGTGGCCTAACGGCTGTGACTCAGGAGAATATAAATATGGAATCCATTCCAATGACTAATTGCTCAAAATTCTGTGCTTCAGCAGACGTGGAACTTGTGGTTGACTCTAATACTATCAAAAATGCCTTTGCTATTCAATAATACCTCTTGGTGTTTGATATCTAGCATGCTGTTTGCTGAAAGAACAGTGATTTTGTTTCTGTTAACCTTTTGACAATGAAAAAAGCAGCTGCTAGTACATGAAGCCCTTGGCAGACAACAAGTGTCTGAGGGCGCCTTCTGCAATTCATCCAAAGGAGGGTGTTAAATCTTTTTCTGGTCTTTGCTGTTTTCACAGTAGTAGAAAATGGCATTGACCACAGTGTGTGAGAGAGGCCTGTTCACAGTGGCAGTCTATTCTCAGTCAAGCTAGTTGAGAGCAGTTGTGCTCTAATTGTGGTTAATTGCACACCAGCTTGGTGAGGTGGAGAGTATTATTGTAACAATAATGCCCTCAATAGTGATGGCATAATAGCTCCTTTTATTTATCATGCAGCCCAAATAACCCTTTGACTTAGCCCTCTGCTTTCTTGCCTACAAATATGCAATCCAGTGAATTTTTATAACACAAAGACCCATACAAGAATAAATTAACCCACCAGCTGCTCCAATCAACCACGATTAAATTTTATTTAACACTGCATCTATTATTTCTTAAAGTTCAACTTGGCTGTGAAAGTCGCATGACTTGAAATGATTCCCTCAGACTTGAGTCACTATATAATAAACCCAGGAGAGGGGGCTTTCTCTTGGATCTTTGCAGTGTCTGATCTTGATTCAAGTTTTAAAGATCTCTCTCTCTCTGTCTCTCTCTCTCTCCATCTACCTATACTCACAGTGAACATGCACTTTTTACACATTGGTTGCAGAGGATTCCACTGATCTTTCCTGCAGGAAATCCCTGTGTTTCAGGGATATCATAACAGCATAGGAAGCTGTTTTGTACTGATCCAGACGTTGGGTTCGTCTAGTCCAGTATTATTGACTCTGACTGGCTTTCTGGAGTTTCAGGCAGGACCTTTCCCCAGCCCTATCTGAAGACTCTGTGGACTGAAAATTTTGTAAGCAAAGCATGCACTCCATCTCTGATCTGGGGCACCCCTTTGTATTTTTCATTGACAACCCAATAAAACCAACCCCACACCTACAACATTATTTGTATTAGAATAGAGTTTACAATGTACTTGCTTCTTCCAGAGTTTGAAGGAACCAGGCTTTTTAAAGTCCAGCTCCACATATCAGCTACCCAGTACAGCCATTGATTGATTCCTCAACTGAGGATGAGTCTGAAACCCTCTGAATCAGATGTAGACTCTGGACTCACAGGTGGAGGATGCTGCATTTCTAAAAGCGGGATGTTCAGTTCCAGATTCAGGGAGTGAGGGAAGGCCCTCTCCCAGCCCCAGACAGCAGTGCAGGATGAAAGTGTGAGCTGTATGGAAGCTGTCTGTAGAGGAGTGCCTGTCGATA
The DNA here is from genome assembly GCA_948474755.1 of Ctenosaura bakeri. Lineage (NCBI taxonomy): Eukaryota > Metazoa > Chordata > Lepidosauria > Squamata > Iguanidae > Ctenosaura > Ctenosaura bakeri. The sequence continues at coordinate 381,269 of CAOLHI010001022.1, forward strand.
GGGTTCAACACCTCAAAAACAGGTGTAAGGAGTCTCCTCAGGAGAGCATTTTCTAAAGAGATCTTTTGCTGAAGTGCCTCCAGCAAAAGAGTAAGGGTGGTAAGAGTGGAGCCCAAAAAACCTCAACTACAAGGGGCTGAATTCCATACTGGATGAGCTGCTGGAAATGGTATAATGAAGTCTAGATTCTGCCAGTCTGTTCTTCTTGCAATTGTTAAGCTGGTAGTTGACCTTGGACAGTGTTTGGTCTGCATCTTGGAGTACCTTTGCCTGGTTACTGCTTGAATTTGGCTGGTTTGGGATCCTGGACTGCTACTTGACTTTGACTGGATTTTCCTTGTGTACTCTAGTTGGCTCTCTGGCAAGACCCCATGAGTTTTGCCTTTGCTTTGTTTTCTGACTCTGCATCTTGATTCCCCTTGCATGGTTTGTTCTACTTGTTGTATGTAACCTTGCTTGTATCGACCTTGGACTATTAAGATCTTTTTGCTGGGACCAACTTGCCTGGACATAGGGCAGCATATTGGGTGAGGGATTCTGGGAACTACAAGCCCCAAAAGTAACTTTCCCCAGCTCTGATTACTTCTACTGTTGCAATGCCTATTAGAGAAAAAAGCAGGGAAATAGTAGTCTGAAATATTCAGTTACTTTGAACCATGTTCAGAAAATCAAACGTGAATGGATATTCATCAGCCAGCTCTCAGTCTGTTCCCAGCCTCACATTCTTAGGGAAAGGTTTCGAGTAAGTGATTGCCTTCTGCCTCAGACAAAATTTGATGCCATTAGCCCTCTGGATTCTTGACATTGTTCCATGACAATGTCAAGGACGTTCAACTAAGAGTTTTATGTTCAACTAAGAGTTGTTACTTGACATCAGCATCCACTTGCTTTGAGCAATGCTGGCCTGCAGTGTTGTAGGTAACCTTGTAGTAGTTCCTTATTGTAGACAATATTTCTGTGCTACACAGTTAATAGCTGTTTGACAGCACTTAATACTAGACTCCATCTTCTGGCATCCTGGTACTTGCAGGTTGATGAAGTATTTAGACTAATCCCTGGCTGGACAGCTGTAATGATGTCATTCAGGGGAACAGACTAGACCTCACTAGAAAAGAATTCCAAATACGTTATGAAACTATGAATCCCAGTATCCCATAGGATAAAGCCATGTTAGTGGAAATACAGTAGTATCCAATTGCTATAATTCTGTAGTGAATATACAACCCAGATGCCTGTTCTGTTGCAGCAGTGCTCCTGGCTCCCTCCCTTCCACGATGCAAAACAATACACAGGTGTTGGGCTGAACCTGGTAGGGCAAGTAATGTTACAAGTATAATATTAAGATTTATTTTTAAAATACTTGGAAAGGACCAGAATGATTAGTTAGGCTGAGCAAATGGAGATTATCTTTAGTAGTATGAAAGATGCTGGAGTCAATCTGCATTGCAGGTATTCCTGTGGAAGAGGAGCCAAATGTAAAGGGCAATGAGTAATAGGCACATGTACTTGCAGTAGTGTGTAGGAGCTCCTTGTCATGCACCAGGGTTGTTCTAGGCACCATACCAACAGATCTTCTAATAAAGTACTCGAAGGAGGGGGATGAGTGTGAAGAGAGAGACTTTCTTTGCTTCTATCTGCTGGCAGCCCTGCACTGTGTATTTGATGATGGCAAAGCACTTGATGAACCTTGGGGCATTGGTTACCTTTGAGATCAGAAAGCTTAATTATCCCTCTTTTGCTGAAAGGAAAAAAATGAGGCATCAGGAGGTATGCAGGTTTTTCAAAGAACACCTCCACATAATGAAGCAAAGGTTGCTTTTTGATTCACCACGGCACAGCCAGAGATGAAGCCCCATAATGCTAGATCCCAAAGACCTGTCCTGACTAGTTCAAGACAGTATCGTATGATTAAAAAAAAAAAAGCCCCCTCCCTGCCCACAGTACAAATGGCTTTTTGATCAATCAGTGGAAGCATAGTTTGAGCAAATGGAGCAAAATGTAAACAGGTTTGTACAGTACAGCTTTCAGTCTTAACATATGCAGTAGGAGAGCTGGAAGACCACCCAGGCCATGGTCTGGTCTTATTTCTAAACCACCCAGAGCTAACTAATTAAATCCCTTTTTAGCCCTCATTTTCAGGGGGAGAGGGCCTGCAGTCTTTCACAGTCTCATTCCAGATGGGAAGGCATCATTTAATCAGGATCCAGCTGTCAGAGAGATATGAACTGTGAGCAATCTCATAAATCAAGACATCCATGAAAAGCCAGTGGCGAGTCATTCTCTCCTTCTGAGTTCAAAGAGAGCCTCACAGCTTGTACATTAGCACCTCCTAAGTCTTAATTTGACCAGCGCTCAGGCACAGAACATAGTTTTCCTTGCCAGTTGTCTGTGAAGACATAAAAAGAATGCCCTTAAGGATGTGCAAAGTCTCTTCTCCTTCAACCTGTTACTATATGTGTAAAATCAGGCAGAATTGCTGGCAGGTATAACTTCTCAGAATTCCAGGCATTTCTTTTTAGGCACAATCGGTGCTCAAATGTCTAATGGAAATACCTGCCTATAAGTCTCTGTCCATCCCAGTAGATTTCTTTCCATAGACCATTCATGCTATAGAACTACAGTGCTGTGATTCCACTTTAACTGCTATGGTTCCATCCTGTAGAATCCTGGCATTGGCAGTTCATGAAGAAGTATTTAGAAATCTTAGCCAGAAGGCTCTAGTGCCTCACCAAACTACAAACACCAAGATTCCATAGGAAAGAATCAAGATAAATAAAATAGAATAACAGTGCTATAATTGTATAGTGTGAATGGGCCCCAGGACAAGAGGATGCAATTTTATCTCTCTTGTGACTGTTTTTTTGTAATTGAGTGATTCATCCATCCGTACAAAGAATAGCACAGGTATGAATTTCAAGTGAATACCTCAGTTTGCTGTAGCAAGCAACAGGCTGCCAAGATTATTTACAAGTACACCCACTATTAATGACAGACACTTCAGTTTTATTTTGTTTTTTTCAGGGTGGAAAAGTTTAGGGGATACTTTAGCTATTTTAAAGTGCATCTGATTAGGAAATGATATGTCATATCTCGTCCTGACCCCAGTTGCCTGTTTTCCATCCCATAAATGGAACATGCTATTTCAACAGCCAGTTCCTACTATACGTACATAATGATAAAAAGGCATGCAGCCACCCGCTCCTCCACAGGTAGAAATGAATGCATTCTATATTTCCATGTGCATCACTCTTATTATAACACCTGATACAAAAATGTAAAAGCTGCAGATCAAAATATTCCATATATTTAAACATGTTGTTACAGTTAGGTGCTTTCATGTTGACTCCAACTTATGGTGCCCCCCGTCATAGCATTTTCTTGACAAGATTTATTCAAGAGAGCTTTCTCATTTCCTCCCTATTAGGCTGAGAGAGTCACCCTTTGGGTTTCCTTGGCTAAGGAGGGATTTGAATCTTGGTTTTCAAGTCACGGGCCAGCTCTCAAATTATTATACCACACTGGTTTCTCCTATAACTATCTTGCTCTCACATACATATTGCCTACATAGATAGATAGATAGATAGATAGATAGATAGATAGATAGATAGATAGATAGATAGATATCCTATAACTATATTGCTCTCACATATACATAGCATGTTTAAATAAAAATATTTTCTATAAAAAGCAAATTATTAGCCATTTCAGCATGAAATGCTGCTGTGTGGTCATAATTTAGTAGCCATGTGTTGCTAGGCTTATAAACCTCAGGGTGCGTTATTGATGGCCATAATCTTTTTGTATGGAATACTGTAAGTAAATTGCCATTGTATACATGTCCTGCAGTGGAGATAAGTTGGCAGAGCACAGAATTAGCCCCAGAGATAATAGTTTGGAAGATAATGGTCTGGATTTTAAAAAATGATCTCCTTGAGCTTGCATACTTACAGGCAAATGCTGGGGTCTTGGATTTGAAGGCTAGCTTTTCTATCTGGCAGCCTGTAATCAGAGATCTGACATCAGCCATAATCATGCAGGTTTATTATTTTCCAACAAAATAAAGAAGTAGGCTGAACGCAGCACTGGAACAGTCCCAAGGACCTAGAAGTTGAAGGCTTGCCCATTAGTGCATGTGTTTGAGACCCACTTCAAGTCATTTTTGACTTACAGTGACTCGGAGCTGAACCGATCATTGTTTTTCCTTGGCAAGATTTGTTCAGAGGGGGTTTGCTTTGCCTTCGCCTTGCTCTCAGGCTGAAACAGTATGACTTATTGAAGGTCCCCCGGTGAGTTTCTGTGACTGAGGGGGGAATTGAACCCTGGTCTCCTGAAATCCTGATCCAGCTTTCTAACCACCATATCAACACCAATGTACTCTGACCTATTAGACCATAAAATATTTGTTTTTGAGGCACTGGACCAAACCTTAGCATGCCTGAGATAAAAAAAAAATTATCTCACCTATGCAGTCAAAATAGGCTAATAAGTGAAATAACTAACAGTTTGCTGCCCTCTGGCTGCCTTACTTTGTCTAAGGGTAAATCCAGGCCTGGTATCAAGCCGGCATCTCCAAGCAGAGTGGTGTTTCTAAGCAATTTGAAATATTTTTTGCCAGCTTCAGATCTAAGGAGCATGTTCCTCATGCCCAGTCTACCAAAAATGCTGAGCATGATGGCTATCTTGAACCTAATAATCTGTTCAGAATGGAACTACTTCCAAATCTTATGTCTCAAGGTCAGCTTTTGTATTGGTTGTTTTTTTATTATTATTATTTAGAACAGTGCTTTTTAAGCTATTTGAGAGTTGAGAGTGGACCAGCAATTTTTTAAAATGTGCCAGGGAACAATAGCATATTTGTGCTGTATTGTTAACTTATTTTCATAGTTTTGTGTAAAACTCTCTATGGATCAGCAGCCAATGACTTGTGGACCAGCACTGGTCCATGGACCAGTACTTTTAGTAGCCGAGATTTAGGACATCTGTATTTCCCGTATTATGCTCTCTAAAAAAGGAAAGATGAAAAATGATAAAAGGTAATAATCTTGCATGACTGGAAATAATAAAAATAATTTTAAAAATAGCATTTTTTTCCTGTTCTTTTCCTCTTCTGCTTTGCTGCTGTAGCTGCCTTTTTCTTTCTTTTTTAAAAACATTTTCCCCTCATTTTTTCTGTGTTTGTTCAATGATAATTCAGTGAACTTAGTGACACACAAGGAAGTTCAAAAGTTACATTTTGTGGATTTATGGTAGTCTCAGCTATTTAAGAAAGGATTAATAGATTACATATATAAAACAGGGAAAGGGACTTGTTCCAGAAAGGAGGGCACACTTAAGGCCTTAGGAATCATCTGCCTCTGATTTATAGAATTGCCTGGCTTAAGATGTCTTGTAGGGCACTGGTGTGATTAGACCATTCCTGAGAGTTAGGTCTCTCAAGAGTTATTAGCTATTGTGGCTGAAGGAGTTTGTCTCTTAGACCAGGCAGAGCCTTGGTTTGACCTGAAAGGACTTTAGTTGTTTAAGTCCATCAAGTCAGAAGCAAAATGAATCTGCTGTGAGATGATGCATCCATCACTTTCTAAAATATCAACTTGGAATCAGAAATACTTCAGCAATGCCTATAGACAGATGCAGAGATCTGCATACAGCTACGTACAGTACAGTGGATCTTCATCTTCATAGCTCCTTGTGATTCCAGAAACATACCTCTTAAACCAGGCAGTGCCCCAACCAAAGAGTTTCTGAGGTGCTGTAGATTGGAGCACTGGGGAATGATGGCTATAGTGCACACTGAGAGCAGTTACAGTAGGACTCCAAGGGGTCTCTTCAGCTGCCTGTCTTAGTGTGCTGCACAACCGGGGGAACACTTCTATTCAGGCCCACAGTTATCTATATGATGAAACTGTCCCTAACAATCTTGACAAGTTATTCCGTATTCAGTTGCTGTAGTGAGATAACAATATGAGTTCAGAACAAATTACTCCCAGAGGAATCAACTAAGGCCCATAGTATTGCAGAAAGTAAGGTTATCATGAATAGCCCAACAAATGTGCTGCAAGAAGAATACTACATTGTTGTTGTTGTGTGCCTTCAAGTCATTTCTGACTTTCAGCGATCTTAAGGCCAACCTATCAACAGGGTTTTCTGGGGCTGAGAGTGTGTGATGCACTAAGGTCGCCCAGTGGGTTTCCATATCCAAGTGGAGAATCATACTTCAGTCTCCAGGGTCATAGTCCAACACTCAAAACCACTACACTATGTTGGCTCCCGACAGGACTACATTAGCCCTTCAAAAATCACAGTGGTAGATAAGTCTGAATTCTGAGGACAAGCAGACACTTGGAAAAATATTTGCTTTAAATGTTCACTTTATCTCTGTGCCTGTCTTCAGATCTGTTGCAACCTGCGAGATTACCTGTCTCCCAGGTGACTGATGGATCTTGAAAAATGTAAAGTGCTGTGAAAGTGACAAGAATTAACAAACTGCAGAGCTCTTTGTTCCATTATAGCTTAATGTGTTGGGAAAGGGGGGATGGACAGGACTGACTGTTGCATGTTTGAGTTCTTTCCCAACGTACACCACAAACTAGATAACTTTCCAGGTCTTTCTTCTGCCAGCCTTTGATCTTGGATGGTTTTGTTGACTAGGATGTTTTCAAGAAAAAAGGAAACCATATATGTACTAGACACTGTCTCTGGGCTCATCTTTCAGGAATGCATGGGGTTAACAGTCAGCACCATTTAATCATTTGCAAACGACCCACCAGGAAATCTGTCAGGAAGTGGGTACAGATTCCTGAGGACTGATGCAAAATACTGCACTGGTATAATTTTAAAGCAAACCTCCAGTATGCGTGTGGATGTCTTCGACCTATATATCCATGATCTTCATGGACACCAGCAATTATAGATGGTAGTGGGTTAGCTGTGGATATCTTATGAAAGGGTAACACATCAGCTGTTCCAGCCTAAACAGCTTTCCATCAGCTGCTCCCAACAATGGAGAATTTTAAAAAGATGGAGATTCAAAGGTGTTTTGAGACTTAGGTTCAGTGGTTTGGGACACTGGCATGTGAATAGTGTAGAATGCAGGGTGAAAAGTATGCATATCAAATTTTGTAGGTGACATTGAATTAGGAGATTCTACAGGTAATTGCTGGAGAGCAGAGATGAGGAGCATATGTCTGTCCAGGGAAACTGAACCTACCATTATCCCTGCCTGCTGGTTGGAGCTGATGGGAGTTGGAGTTCAACAACCACTAGAGAACCACATATTAGAAAGCTCTGTTACCCTGTATGTTGGGGGTCCCAGGAGGGGCACCCAAATTACCAAATAAAAACACAAGTTGGGGGAATTTAGCTTGAGCACTCTCTCGGCTAAACGAGAGGCAGGGTAACGTTAGCAAGGATCTTTAACCCTATGTATACAGCGGCGGGTCAAAGAGTGGCTAGACAAGGTTTTTCCAAGTAACAAACAATATTTTATTAAAGACAAGAAACACGCAAGACAAGACATAAACTAACTAACTGAGAAATAGAAACAGAGAGCTTTTTGGGAAGGCAATATGACACCTGGTCTCGTAGTCCTGGAGAGAAGCGGGGTTCTGGGAGAGAAAGCTCAGCTGGGCTCGCTGAGGGGAGTTTCCTTAGACAACCGGCAGCAAGGCGGGATGGAAGTCCAAAGTAGTCTGTGGAGGTCCCAAAAGTGGGGACCTTTTATAGGGTGGAGTTTACCTACAGGCTATGTTATGCTCGGTGAGAACAAAGGAAATTTGGAGTTGGACAAAGGATTTGGAAAAGGTCAAGTTTAGCATGATTGGCTTAGCTCTTGACGACAATAGTGTGGCCGGTACGTTGATGGCCCAACATAAAGGAATGGTTTGGCTCTTGGCTGCAAGGCTTTGTGTAACTCCGAGCCGAGCAGAGCTGGTTTGCAAGGAGGTTTTTCCCTGAAGCAATGGAGAGGCTTAAGTTGCTAGCCTGAATGGGGTTTTGGAATGTACAGTCATTAACGGTCGCGCTCATACGTGCTCGTCCAGGAGGCCTCTGCAAACACATGGTGTGAGATGGCAAATAGAGGTATCAAAAAGGATATCTAGTGCTCTCACCTGACATATCATAACCGTGATAACAGCTCTACCATAGTGGACCTGATATATATTTATTTTATTTTAATATATGTTTGTTGCCTTTGAGGTAGAGCACAACATTATAAGGCCTAAAGTAAAATGATAGTCCCACTTAGAATAGATCCATTGAATGAATGGCATTCATATAAATGTCAGCTTGGCATTCAGCAACTGATTCAGCAGGTTGGCTTTGGCTGGGATTAACATCTGTATTTAGACTTTGAACTATATGATCTATGACCATAAAGTTCATCAACATCATATCATAAATCCAATACATATTAAACATTAAAGTGTTGTAAATGTTGCCACAGCAGGAATTTAAACAGTATACACGCAGTCAAGAAATAATTAAAACGGCAGTCTTAACAGCATGAATTAAAAGCAGCTTGAAACAAAGATTTTACAGTTTGTCAATTTAATACAATTTTTTTTCAAATTCAATTTTATGTGCAAAGTGGAAGATCAGCATGAATTTCTTTCCTCTGCCTAGTTAGGAGGTAGGCTAGAGTAGGAAGGCTTTGGTCTTCCTGAAGTTTTTAAATCCAGCTCTCATTACCTTCAGCCAGCGGTTCACACTCAGATTGATAATGATGGTTTGACAACATCCAAAGTGATGTGAGTTCTCTACCTCCAAAGTAGACTTGGAAATGCCATAGATGACCATCACGAATTGGGTGAAACACATTTTTTACTGTCATCTTCCTATGATTCATAATCTTTTCATTTGAAACCTCCCAGTCGTGTGTTACTTCTTGCCTCCCATTCATTCTGATATCCCATATCATCCTTGTCTTCTTTATATTTTGAAAATAATTGTGATAAACTAAAGGCATGTATGGGTTGTCATATGAAATTCTGCAAACTGGGTGACATTACAGACTGGAGAGAAAGAGAGAGAGAGATGTAAGAGATGTAGAAATGTAAGAATGGAAAAACAGAAGAGAATTTAGAAGGTAATTGTTGTCCAAGACCATTGAAAGAAAAATGAGAAGGAGTTTATTAAAAGTGGGGAAAGACCAGATAGATATTTAGCTTTCCAATATCAAAACAGTATGTTGAAGTGTGACAGGAGGGGAAAGAAATTGAGATGGAAGTTGTGAACACTTTTTTCCTCAGCATTTTAAATATGAAACTAAACAAGCTTATGTTGGGACTAGTTTAAAAGCAAGAAATCTTATGGTGAAAGAACATAGGCAGATACTGGTAAACCGGGGTGGGCATAGTGTAGGTTGCAGCCCCATGAAGCCTGCCACCAGTCCCCCAAAGCTCCCCAGCCCCCCATTTTTTTAAAAAATCACCCCAAAAGAAATCCCTCAAGTATATGAAAACATACAAAAGTTCCCACAAGCACTCTAGAGCCCCATACTACTTCCAAATACCTTCATTTTCCTCTGTGCTACCTCTCAAAATTGCAATAGGAAGTGACACAACATCACTTCCTGTCACCATTTTGAGAGGAATTGCAAAGGAAAACAGAAGTTTTTTGGGCTTTGGGGATGTGTGGCCCATTGCGGGGGCCGTTTTGGGGGAAATCGGCTCCCAGCTTCCACACAGTTGCCAACCACTGTAGTAAAAGAAACCGAAAATAATATAGCATGTCAGATTTCATCCAGATTCCACCATATTGTTGGTTGTTCAAAACCTCCATTCTAGTCTTTGTCACTGAAAGCATTATGACATTGCAAATACAAGGTAAAGACAAGCCTTGATCTAAGGTGCTATTTTTTAAAAAAATCTTTGTAGCTGTGGAAAAGAAGCAATTGAATTATGCAGTTTGGCTCAGTTTGAATAATCTACACAAAGTGCATAATTTTGCCTAACTTATTCTGATTTAAGTGGGAAAGAGCTATTTATGCATCAATTTCATCCATACCATTGAACTCTTAGGTGTTACACACTTTCTAGCAAATCTGTGGAGCTACACATGCTACAAGCTTACTTTAAAATGTGTTTGTTTGTTTATACCTTGCTTTCTCCCAGCATAGATTAAAACAAAACAAAGTACATCTAAAAGTCAATGAATGTAAACAAGTTTGAAAAAAAAACCTTGTCCTGTTAAAAGCAGAGCTAATTTAAATTTGTTTAAAAGCATTTAAAACATAACTATGAGAAGCAAGTGCAGTAGACACTCCTGATTCAGAGATCCTTCTACAATACGACAAAATACAATCTAAATAAAAGGTTTTTGTCTGTTTGTGAAAGACGACTGCAGAATGAGCCAGCTTAGCATCCCGTGGCAGAGGGTTCCACACTTTGAGGGCAACTACTGAGAAGCCCCTCTCATGTGTCCTCACCAGGTGTACCTGTGATAGGGGATGGGACCAAAAGACATTCAGAAAGAGAGAGAATGATGATATTGTCTTGTCAGGAAACTGAATTCTGTGCTTTTCCTTTTCTTCTGTGCACTTACTGTATGCAAATAGCCTTGTGGTGTTCTGGCTTCCAACCAGTGGTACACAAGGGAGCCATAAAGCACCTCACACAGCAGAATGAGCAGGAGGGCTCCCAACGACAGCAGATTTTGTGAAATAACACCCATTGGTTGGCATCCTGTTAGTGGTGTGTGTGTGTATGTGTGCGCACACACGCATGCGTGCGCACTCCTTCAAGTTGCCTGTTGACTTATGGTGACCCCATGAATTTCATAGGGTTTTCTTAGGCAAGGAATACTCAAGAGGTGATTTTTCCAGTTCTTTCCTCTAGAGCACCTGGTATTCATTGGCAGTCTCCCATCCAAGTACTAACCAAAGAGACCCTTCTCAGATTCCAAGGTCAGACAGGACTGCCTTAAGGGTATTTAAGTCTGTTAGTGGCATATGCACATATAAGGTCCCTTGAATTTCTTATGTCTTTTTTTTTTTTTTTTTTTGGGACTGTGGAAGTTGATCTCCTCCTCCTCTCTCTGCAGTGTCCAAATTCCCTCCAACTTATTATATAGCCTCTGAAGCCCCCCGGCTCAGCCATTCTGTTACTATGGTTCAGACATACCCGGTGATAGCACTAGATATCTCTTGATATCAAACTTATTTGGCCTTCACTTGACCTTTCTCTGCCACCCTGTTCCACGTGTTTGCGAGGCCACCGGAGAAGCACATAAACGGGCGCGGCCGGTTAGTGGTTGGGCAGTCCAATCCCCACTTAGGCAGGCAGATTAACGCCACTCCGTTGCTTCAGGGACCTCTCGGCAGACACACCTTGCTTAAGCGCGACTTTACACAAAGACGCTCGGCCTCGAGCCGGCGCTCTTACAATGCCAAATTATTTGCATACTGGCTACTCTATTGTTAAATCTGCGCTAAGCCCATCATGTAAAACTTGACCTTTGCTAAAGCTTTGTCCCGCTCCAAACTCGCTTTGTTCTCACCGAGTATGGCATGGCCTGTAGGCACAATCCACCCTTATAAAAACTCCCCGATTCCGAGAACACCTCCGATTGCTCTGGTCTTCCATGTTGCCTTGCTGTCATTCGGTCTGACGAGCTCCCCTCAGCGAACCGCGCTGAGCTTTCTTCCCCCGCAATCCTCCGCTTCTCTCCAGGACTACGAGATAAGGTGTCGTATCACCCATTTCCCCCGATACTTTCATTTCTAATTTCTAGTTAGCTGTGCACTTGTGTTGTCTTTTCTGTTGTTTGTCCTTTAATAAAGCTATCATTTTTACTATTTTAAAATTGTCTGACCACTCTTCTGACCTGACCCCGTAGACATTGGGTTACAAGATCCCTGCTAAATTACCCTGCCTCTTGCTAGCTTAAGAGAGTGCTCGAGTTAATTTCCCTATCTTGTGTCTTTGCTTGGTTATTTGGGCGCCCCTCCCGGGACCCCCAGAATACAGGGTAACAATTCTGTCCTCATGGAGAATAGGCAGGGTTGGAAGAGCATCAGGTTGTCTCTCCCTAATCAGACATGAAATGATTATAGCGGCACTAAGATCTCCAGAGAACCCCAGCCAATCTCAGTGCTGCTGTAATTGTGTGTGTGCATGCGTGGCTACAGGAACATAGCTAGACACTTCTCTGATCCTTCCCACTCCCCATAAGGTACAAAATGGTCCTGCAGGGAGGCTTCAGAGGCTGTACGGTAAGTGCAGGAGACTGGGAAATGGCTCAACCTAGTGTAGGTCTGTATGCAGCACTCTACTGTGCTACACTGTGTGTCATACAGGATTGTGGCCATAGCCATCTAAATTATCAAATGCAGAGTCTAAGGAAAAGACACTCTGGCTTCTTCCATTAACCACAGAGTTTAGGACAACTATGTTGCCTTCAGGTCTCCCAGGAGGAAGACTAAGCCAAGAGAGAGACCAACATGGTTGCATTCATTGGCCAGAGAAGGAGCTGCTACAAGAAGCCTGCTCCTCATTCTCACTAACTGGAGTTAGCAAGACCAGCAAGGGAACATCATCCCAGCCTGAACTGGATGTTCCTGTTTAGAGCTCATCACCTTGTTCAAGTCTTGAAGATCTAATCTTTCTCCTCTTCATTTTCCTTCCACTTCCATTCTCTTGTGTGTCTTTTTGTTCATAAGCATTTCTTCGTGGTAGGTCCTCTTGCTTGCTCTTTTTACATTGATCTAAGTTGCTTTGAGAGACGATAACTGTCAGAAAGCAGATGTAAAATACAGAAGCTATTACCCTGTTGTACCACTGCTGTGAACGTTGCAGTCTAAGCTGCTGTTTACAGATGCAGATATGTGACTTTTTGAACAGATGTGAAAACTCAGGTATAGGGAGAGGGCACTGGGTGACAGAGTGCCAGCTGGTGGCTCTGATGTCAATAGAGCAGTGAATCTGCTTTTGGTTTTAGTCTAAACTTTCAAGAAACTATCCAGGTAGCTGAACCTTATTTCCAAAATAAGATGCCAAAATAGCATCTTTAAAGTTCAGACTAAAACCCAGAGCAGATTCACCCACATCGGTATCACGACCACCAACTTCTCCTGGAAAACACTGCAATTTAGAAGGGAGAACACAATGTGTTCCTTTCTCCTCCTAGTTCTTCTTTCCTGCTAATCAATCCCACCAGAAATGGCCTTCTGGTTTTCAGAGGACAACTGGATTAACATATATTGACATGCCTTGTTCTGTTAGAAGGAGGATGGAAAAATTTTTCCGCAATGGCTGTATTTCCTCCAGGGAAAAAGGTTGTTGAGAGGCATGCAAATGAAAAGTGGTTTGGTCCAAACTCCTTCTCATTTACACACACCTGTATCATTCAGATTGATTTATCTACAGAAGTGCATCTCAGGCTATCTGATGTGAGGGACCAGGATTTTTTTTTCCTGATGTGCCTGGGACAAGCACCAATTTTTTTCCCCATTGGGTACAATTCTTTTTTTCCTGGAAACTTACCAGAGACCAACACTCTATGGCTCAGGAGGCCAGCATTAGTCCAAGGACCACCCCTTTCAGTAGCACTGATATATAACATATACATTCCTTGTAGACACAGATAATCTTCCCTCCATATACAGAACAGCTAGTCTTAGAAAAAGTGGCTGCAAACCAGTTGAGGGGAGATGGTGGGCTGTTATGTCCCCTGTTCTGTGGAATCTCACCCCTTTTGTGCTAATTTTTCTACTGAGTGAAGCAGCTCTGATCTTAGTCACTAACACAGTAAGTCATTACATCAGTTTATACAAGCTGCCATTTTCCTTGAAGTCTTTAAATATATTTTATTCCTCTTAGCATTTGCTATCATTTTAAAGTAGAATTAGTGCAGCAAAGCAGAAGAGGACCTAAACTGACAATTGAGGTCACCAGAGCAGAATTTGACTTGCACATTGATTTCACACTTCTGGATTTCAGCTCTGTATGCCTTTGAAAATTACTGATTGTTATTACATCCATGCAGAATGACTTTTCCTTTCCCTAAGAGGAAATAGCTCCCTGATTAAGAGGTTGGCAGTGGTTGCCACTGTTGGCCTAAGTATTATTGTTGAAGGAACGTGTATCATGCCCTTATCTTTGCACTCCGAAATGTCCTTTTGGAGTAGTATTTCGTTTTATACAATGAACAATATTCTATCCTTTTAAGTGGAGTGGCTGAGTGTTGCTTCACAAAAGGCAAGTAAGCTAGTCTCTAGACTTTTCCATTTAGCTTACAGTGTCCTTAAAAAAAATATTCTTGGGGAGTTATATAAAGATACCATGGCAACTTGTACCATCATATTTACAGAGGAGAAATGTAGATGTAGAGCAGTGATACAGAACGTGTGGCCTTCCAGATCTTTATTGGACTGTGATCCCCAAATTCCCTCAACATTAACCATGCTGGTTAGGGCTGGTGAGAGCTGGCGTTCTCCAGCATCATCTAGAGAGCCAAGCTTTCCCCACTCCTAGTGTCTTTTGCATAACTTCCTATTGCCCAATCTGATATTGATTTGAGGCTATTAGGAAAGACACTATTCTGCAGTTACAGCAACAGAGCAAGAGGACAGAACCGCTGCTAGTATCTACTTCCACATCTGCATTCTGTGCTAAACATTTACAGAAACATACACATGGCAATTCTAAGTTCACCCCCTTATAGTGAGAACTAGCAGGAACAGTAGGAGGCCACCATGGTGCCATTATTTCCAGATGTGTGTACACACGTCTGCTTTCATCTATCAACTTATGATGACCCCTTGAACTTTATAGGGCTTTCTTAGGTGAGAAATACTTGTGCATGATTTTGGCCAGTTACATCCTCTGAAATGTAGCTTATTGCACCTTGGTATTTGTTAGCAGTCTCCCATCCAAGTCCTAACCAGAGTTGACCCTGATTAGCTTCCAAGATCAGGGAGGATTTCGTGCTTAATTTAGGATATTCAGGCCCTCTCCAGCTATATAAACTGCAGGAATTAGAAATGTATCAAAACCTGTTCAAAAGAGCAGTGATTTCAGAGATTCAAAAAACTATGTATGGAGCAGATGATGCTGAAGACACTTTGGAAATTTGGAATGTTATGTGTATGACTGTTGGTATGCAAAAGAAAAGAGGCCCCACACCATAGAAACACATGGAAGTAGACCAAGAGGCTCTGAACATCAAGAATGACTGTTGGGCATCAAGGATGATGGTTAGAAAGTCTTTTAAGTCCAAAGTGCGTTTGTCACAGCTAATCAACAAAGAATCTGGAAGACTTACTTGTGACCAGGTGGGACCTGCGTGGTACCTAATCTCTCCTAGACGCCATGGCAGATACAGCTGCTCTGCCAAACTGGTTTAAATTTGAAGCACAGACATGCCCTATTCTTTATATTGTGAAAATTCACATTGTAAGATGTTCATAATAGCAAAATCCATGAATGAATATTGGTAATTTCAGACACATTCTGTGACGATATCCAGGCTCATGGATTCACCAATGAATTTAATAGTCACTTAGTTACCTGCTTTCACTAGCATCTGTCCTTAAGATGACATTTCTATGGGACAGCCAGTGTTAATATGTGAATGTCAACATTTACCCTATGCTTTCCACACATATATGAATATACACCATGCACTCAAACTCACAGTTCAGATACAGAGGTGTCAGTATGCTAATTTATCTGTGTGAACTGTTTCCCAACACATGAGTTGGCATCTAATAATTTGATTTCCTTCTTTTAGGGAGCAGGTGATAGTTTTGTGGGAGCACTGGCTTTCTACCTGGCTTACTACCCCCATCTGCCTTTAGAGGAAATGCTGAAGAAGAGTAACTTTACTGCATCTGTTAGCGTCCAAGCAACAGGGACACAGACTTCATTCCCTTACAGAAAGAACCTGCCACAAGATCTGTTCTAAGCTGTACTCCTATTCTATCAAAATGGTGGGCACTGTTTTTCTTTTGTTGAAGTAACAGTTTAAGCAGGATGTTTAACCCATATACATGTGTACTAAGAAGTGGCTTAATTGTATAGAACAGAATACCTTAAAGTCAACCCCATATGATGTACACAAGGTCTCTGCACTACCTTGCCAGGACGTACAGGAAAAAAACTGTATTTCAACCTTTCAATTTAGATCTAGGAAATGTTCACATTCCTCACTCAAATAAGGGATAAATGAAAAGAGACAGTTTGTTTTGATGCAGTAATGATGCCTTCATAAATGTTTCTAATATCTGAAGTTGCGATTTCAAAAGGGAAACACTGTCCAAGAATGAAAAAATTTATATAGCTTGTGAAATTTCTGTTCAGCAATACAGTTGTCAAAACAGGAGTTAGCTGTTCAGTGTTTATATTGGAACTGCAAGCACCACCATACTATGTAACAGAAGGCTTATGATTATACAGTGAAGTATTGTAACAGCAGTCTTTATTATCTACTTCTCACTTTGGAGGGGGCTACTGCAGACAAATTGAGTTGCAATTCTCTACTATCCAAAGAAGCTTTCACAGCAGACTTAGATATCATGACAGGATGCCTAAATATTATACATATCTAGAAAATCCAGCAAACAGCAGCCATTAAGGAATATTTCCTTAATATTGGCAACTGACTGCTCATGTATCTTCATGAGTGGGTTACCAAAAAAAAGGGGGGGGAATTAATTTGCTGAAATTGTACTAGAGGAAGGTTTTAATTTTCTAGCTGTGTGAACAAACTTTTTTTAAGCCCATAGACAATTCAGCATCAGTGATGAAACGTAATGCACACAGACAAAGGAAACTGCTTTAGAAATTTAATTGAGTACTGTAAAAATAACTCAAAAGATAAATAGGTTGTTGAGGAGGATGGTCCATTGTTAGACACCAGCAACTTTCTTCTTCCACGTTGTTCTTGTTCACAATGGCCTTCAAATCACAAGTGGCAGTCATTTCAGTCCCATTTCCTTTGCTTTCTGAGAATACTACAGGATCACCGTCTTAATGTTTCGATTCATGACTATGCCTCAAGTACAAATTGAATCATTTGAGCCAGTCATCATCTAAATGGAACGGATCTTTTTATGTTCTTTGAACAGGACACGCTGTTTAACTGTGGACCCAAAAGGAAGCAGGAAAGTTATTTATCAAGAGGCCTCATAAAATCTACAGTCAGAGTATTTAATTGTTTGGTTATTAGTATCTTGCCACTTGAAAATGTCCACCATACTTATGTCCACTATAGCTCCAATCCTAAATTAACTGTTCCCAAATGGAATCTCACTCATGTTTACATTACCTGGTGATCAAACATCATAGTTAGAAATAAGGAACAATGAGATTCCCTTAATAGATTCATTTAATCTGCTCAGACACAAATAGAATTTTACCATTTTCTCCTCTTATAATTCTAGCTGGATTAATGTTACTGATATAACAACAAGTGTACTTAAGTGCTGTTTCTTCTTGCTAAACATGAAACAGGTAACACCTTTCCTCTAATTAATTCTATCTGTAATAATGGGTGCATTCCAAGCTCTATAGACATTGAGACTAGCAGGTGAAAGAGAGAGGCGAAGCAAATTATCAGGTCTTGAATTTTATTTACATGGCTGATCAACATCCTACTTAAAAAGCTTTGCATTAGACGTCATTGTGGGAATTTCTAAGAGCTGTAGTACAGTATACATAATTGTCATCTCATGAAGAAAATACAGCCCAGCATACACTAAGAGCAACTGAAGAACAGCACTGGTGTCACAGCACCTAGCACAGGCATTTCATTTCTGGTGGTATAGACAGAGCTGTTGAGTTCTAATTTCCAGTGAGGGAAGCACTCTTTAAGCCCTTAATACTGCTACAGATCCTTTCACAGTGGTGTTTGCCTCCCATATCACGCAGACACTCAATCACCAGTGTAACACTGATGCCCTTATGTTGTACTACATTGACAGCACTAGGCAGCTATCAGAAGAGCAGCCCAAAACAATTTGCTGGGCCAGTTATCAGGGCTTTATCAGCTTCCAGCATGCAGAGGCTCCTTGTTCATGCCACAACGAGACTGAAAGCAATGTATTTTAGAATGTTGGCAGAAGGGCTAAATGACTGAACTTGGAATCAGTGGCTTTCATGTTCCTAGAGAAATCCCATGGAAATAAACACCATTTTTAAAAATCAACAGGGCAGACCAGGTTCCAGATATGCTTCAGATCACTGTTTTGCTGTTCAATTAGTAAATAAATTGGCGGTCTCAAAACAGTTAGACTCCTGTGGAAACTCTTACATTAAGTAAACAAAGGCTGAAATTCTGTTTTTTACAACTTGTCTAAGACAGGAAGAAGGGAATTACACCCACCACTTAGAAATGACTAATGGAAGAAAAAGAGTAGTTATAGCTGAAAGAAAACTGAATATATGTTTACATTTTTCATTACCAATGTCAGAGGAAATTTATTTGTTAATATTTTATATAGTAAAATGTTTATTTCCTGTCTTATCTCCAAAGATCTCAAGATGACTTATTGTAAATCAATTTAAATTTTGAAACAGTAAAATAACACTCTAAAAAAATATTAAACGATCTAACAAATTAAAACAAGGTAAACCATGTGTATGTATAAATTGGATGAAATCATTAAACCCAGAAGCTTTAATAAAAAGCCATGTTTTAGTTTTGCATTGAAATGAAATGACCATAATTGGGACCATGCCATAGTTGAGAAGGCGTTCTTATACAATCTATTTCCCCAACTGGCAGACATAAAGGAAGATCTCTTCAGCAGACCTCAGTCCTTGGGCAGGTATATATACATAGTATGGATTAAAATGCACTACAGTTCTAATCTCAAATAATCTAGCCCACATGTTCTTAAGCAAAGTGAGAATTTATTATACTGAGAACAGCTGACTGCATCCTCTATTCTGCTGCACTGTGCACTCTGACACTTCCTATCTGTATGGTGTTGTTGTTGTTGTGTGCCTTCAAGTCATTTCTAACTAATGGGACCTGAAGGCAAAGCTATCACTGGCTTTTACTGGCAGAATTTGTTCAGAGGGGGTTTTGCCTTCCCTCTGAGGCTGAGAGAATGTGACTTGTCCAGGGTCACCCAGTGGAGTTCCATGGCCAAGCAGGGATTTGAACCCTAGTCTCCTAGTGTCCCAGTCCAGCACTCAAATCACTACACAACACTGGCTCTCTTCTGTATGGTATAGGTGATTTTAAAGAAATCACTATAATAGTTTCCACTGCTCCCACTAAAACAACCAGGATACACACTGTAAAGACGACTGTTTGTATAATAATTAGACTGTGTGTCCTGTTCCCATTCAATAAGTGGAGAAGATAGTATAGTTATCTGACTGCAAAACCAGAGTAAAGCATTCCACAACTTCTTACCAAAAGGATCATATCTCAGCATAACTCGCTTTTCATCAAGCCGTGCTCTTCTCACATTGAAAGAAAAACCTGTTCCTGCTTCACTCACCATTCTCACAAGAATATATCTAAAATAGTGAACAATATGAAAAATGAAACCTTTCTTGTAATTAACTATTTTTACAGTCTTGCCATAAATCATTCCTTAATTTCTAGAAGCATTAATACAGCTGTAAAATGACAAACAAATTTACTTTACAATCTTTCTATGAGATAATATTGCATATTACCAGTACTTCCATATAACTATTATTATACATTCTGAAATATTGAATCAACCAATTTACTAATAAATAAAATCAATCACTGTCAGAAAAAAACAAAACCCTGACTCCTTCCCATTCTACTGACAAAGTAATCTGCTAGATCATAGAGTAGCCAAACAATACCAGTTGGATACAACCGACACACTGCGGTCTCCTGCAGGAACAATTCTCACTTTTCCTTAGTGAGTTCAGATTTGTTCCCTTGAAACCTGCCTCTAATTTGCACATTCTTAATTTCTCTGAAACACTGGAAACTGGAGGGACATCTTTCAAACACAGCAGGTGGTTGGCAACAGCTCCACTGATGGCTGATTTTAAAATGTTCCGCAACTGAACCACAAGACTGTGTTTTGATTCTTCCCATCACCACCACCTCCTCCTTGCAGTAATTTGTATTTGCATAGGTCTGTGCTCTCTACAAGAAAAAGCCATTTTAATATTACTTATTCTTCCAGAATGAGGAAGTTCCCCCCCCATTATTTTAGCCAGCTTATGTAGTTTTTCTGCAAAATCTGTGATATACTACTATATATAATACTATATTATAACAGTTTAACAGAGGTGTGAGAGTTGTGCAGCACTCCAAATGTTATTTAGCTCCACCTCCCAGCAGCCCTAGTCAGCGTACCCAATGGTAAGAAATGCTGGGAATTCAACAACATCTGGAGGATCACACAGTCCCCACCCTTGGTTAATGACAGAGCTTTTAATTTGAGACTTTGATTGAAGACTTAGGGAAAGAAACCTAATTTAATCCAAGCTTTTTTTTTTTTTTAAAAGGAAAACCAAATAACAGTCACTCCATGCCTTGCTTGAAGTCACTGCTGTGTGCTTCCATTTGATAAATACAGTAATACATAGCCTCCCCCAAAAATGACATAGTCAGCAATGTTTGGAACAAAAATATCTGAGTTCACTATGCTTTTGTCAGAATCATAGCCATGTTAGTCTACTTCAGTATAGAAAAAGGAAAGAGTCTTATGACACATTTAAGACCAACTGATTTGTTTCAGCATAAGCTTTTGTGAACCCACTGGACTTCTTTGGGAGCATGGAATGAAGCCTCACTATATATACATATATATGCTCATATACAGATGTGAGGCAGAGTGGAGAAGTATAAGGTGTGACAGAAATGTAAAATGTGCTGCCCACATGGGGAGATGACAAGTATATTCTTAACAGTGGCTGCAAAGAGCAGTCAAAAGGACAAACGTGGATGACAGGTTTTGTATACAAGCATGGATAAGCATTTAAACATATATATAGTGTTTTTTTTTTTAAAAAAAAAACCTTTATCTACAGATTTACTATACCGGCAGCATACAAGAAAGCAAAAAACACTCCAGATAGCGTAGTAAAACAAGCAGCAACTTTTCTTGGAGAAGATTAGTTGTATACTGTAAAAACAAAACAAAACAGTGCTCTCTGCTTTTGGTGACTTCTGCCTAAAGCTTGGTGTGGGGGATAGTAATTTTAGGTAACATCAACATAACTTAAAAATGTAACATGAAAAGCAACTATCAAAGAATATGGAACACCAGGCATTTTACAGGAGATTATCCTGGGCCAGCTGAAAGATCTCATTATCCCTGAACTAACTGAAAGATCTCATTATTCCTAATAGTTCTATTTCTTAGGTAAATGATTCCCCTGTCAGCACACAAAATGAGCTATATCCATCAACAGTATACATCTGTCACAGAAATCACTAAGGTGGCAGTCACCCCTTCTCAATGTAGTCCTTTATATATCCCCAAAATCTCTTTTGGAAGAATGGGAAACACACTGCAACCAGTTTCTGAATGAGGCTATGGCTCCTAGGGCCAGCATTTTGGTTGTGCTGGTGTTGCGGTATCAGTGTAACACAGGATTTAGGCCCATTACTGTGGAATCATCTGTACCTCTCTTCTAGCTCTGGAGACACACTATTCTTTTCTACAAATGAACTGTGCCCATGGCAACCATTTCAACCCTGACTGTCCTGCTACATACAGAGCATACAGGTGACTGAGGATGTATCCAATTATATCCCTTTCACTGATTCATCCAACAGAGGCTTTTGCAAGCAGAAATGGAATTATGGAAGTAATTTATGCTAATTACCCACAAGTCTCCTCTGGAGAGTTGTGGGAGCCATAGGACACCACAGGAGATAGCAGCAGGGGTGAGGGGGTTCACAAGAAAGAGGAAATTTATAAAGATCACCTCCCCATCCCCTGCATTTCACTTAATGGAATTTATTCCCTGTATCAAAAAAGCCCTTCTCTTAGTGAAGGACACAACTGCATAAAATTGAAAAGTGCTTAAAACTATTCATATTTAACTTTGTTTCAAAATCATTATATAGTACTTGTTGCTGCTGTGTGCCTCCAAATTGTTTTCAACTTATGGCAACCCTAAGGTGAACCCATTGTGGGGTTTTCTTGGCAAGATTTTTTCAGGGAGGGGTGCCCATGACTCCTTCTGAGACTGAGAGAGTGTGATTGCCCAGGGTTGATAGGCTTATATTAAGTCCCTAATCTGCATATGTAAAACTCATGTGAACTCTTCACTTCTTACTGTTGAGTTATGATGAGGATTTTTAAAAAACAGATAAATAGTCCCTTGCAGAAAAAAAAATGTAATGCCCATAAACAGCAGAGGCACAAAAACTTTACTACCACAATCACACTATAACATACTAGAGTAGAGGAAGACAGTGTTCACTTACTTGGATTTGCTCTTCTTGGCCACTGGTTTTGGTAGGGGGAAAAAGGAAAAATAAGTTATTTTATAAACATGTTCCAACTACTTACTGATATACAAAATTTTACTTGCCTACAAGGGGCATCTTATCAAATCAAGTGAATAATGACCAAAAGAAACTTTTGCCGTTTTTCTGAAAGCATATGTCGATGTCCCAAACAACATGTAGTTTCTTCAAGCCAGCAGTTCCTGGACAGGGTTCTAAGACAGCCTACCTCATTCAGTGTTTTTAATCTCAACTCCCATAATCATTAACCATGTTAGCTCTGGCTGATGGAACTTGTAGACCTTAACACTTGAAAGAACCCTAATTGGGGAAAGCTGTTCAAAGAGGATTGCCTTTTCAGGCTGTTGGTAGTGCATAACAAAGAAGATGGGAAAATATCTGGCAAAGCAGTTGGGCTCAAAAGCATAAGCATAACATAACTGATGGCCTCCTTAGTGAGAAACATTTAAAAACTGCTGCATATATGTTTGCAAGTCAGCACCTATTTTGTTCATCTATCTAAACATTCCATTCACACCTTTCTAATTTCTTGTATCTCTAAGTAGAGTAGAGGTGTTCCGGAACTTTACTGCTTTAACAGAAGCTTGGGTACAGAAAGAATAACATGGAAAGAACAGAGAGAGGTTCCTACACCACAAAAATTAAAGAAAAGAAAATAAACATGTTTCAGCAAACTTTTTAATCAAAACTAACATAATGCACATGGAAGAACTAAATATTACTTACAAGGGAGGAATGATTGTTGAAATTGACTGAGCTGGAGAAATGGATGAATTATCTGCTTTGATTAGAGAAAAGTTGTTGGAGACCTTTCTGAAAGATTTCGAAATGGCTTCTAGACTTTTTGTGGAAAAAAGAAAATGATTGGGCAACTTTTGGTTTAGAATATTAGCAAGATTATGTTTATGGAAAAAGTGAACAATGTGGTCTTAGATATGTATGTAACTGCCAAAAAGAAAACCAGAAGCCATGCTTTCTTTTTGTTTTCTTACTTTTGTTTTCTTACTTTTCTTTTTAATCTTATTTTTCTTTCTTCTTTTTCCCTTGCTTTTTCTTCTTTAATAAAATTGTAATTTTTTAATAAAGTTTAAGAAAACTTGTAATTTTTATTGTATTTTGAAAAACTTTTAATAAAAATTATATTTTTAAAAACTGCTAACAATATGCACATTTGAAATGAAACAACTCAGTCAGGTAAGCTTTACATAAGTAAACAAAAGCATTTTTAACCCTCTAGAAAGCACCTGAAAGTTTCTTCCAAAATGCATTCTAGGATGTTGTTTTTTGTTTTGTTTTTTTCTTCCATCAGCCTCTACTTCTCTTATGATTTCCATATTGGTGGCAAAATTTATAGATCTATGTTTTTCAAATACTGGGGTAGTTAATGAAGCAGGTTAATCTGGTTTCCCCTTTTCTTTTTGTTTTCTTCTCTACACATGCACAATAAGTGATTCTGAATGCAGCTGTTTACCTTGCCTGTTGTACATAAGCACACATAGAGATCACCTAACAGAATCCCATTCTTTCCCATGTCAAGGTTTACTGCATTGTTTACTGTAGATATGCTGCCTTAACTCAACACTGAAAGTCTGTCTCCAGCCCTCCTTCCCCATGCTCCCAATGCCAAGGCTGGGGGAAAAAAATTCAGCTAGACAGAAAACAAGAAAATGGAGGGCTGTGCTTGGCTTCCATTAAAAGGCTTTGTAAAAAGGAGCTGCTTTGTCAGAGATTTTGTTAACTAAGGTATGCCTGTATTTAGTGTCAGCACAAAACTATTTACATAATGTCACTTCATAACCCTATTGATAGAGATCAGTGTTAACATCTTGGAGATGCTAACAGGCATGCTCTTCTTTCAAATTCTTGCATCTATTTAACTGCAAAGTCCTGATGCTAAAAACAAACTGCAGGGTTAAGCCCTTGTGAACTGTCACTTGGAATCCTGAATAGCAGGCATACAAACTCGCCTAGATGGCCTTTTTACACACATACATGGAGAGAAAGAAAAAAAGAATCCATGGTAATAGCTCAGCATTACTCATGTCTTATTCATACAACAGTAGCAGGAGAAATCCTTGATCTATGTACTTCAAAATATACCATATTTCCAAAAAAACTACCAGTTTTAAGTACAACAGGGAAATGATGAAATAATTACAGGATTGTGTAGAACTCTAATAATTTCATCCTACCTTCCTGCCCTATCACACTACATTGTTATAGTGCTATATTCTACTTTCTATGGAATTCTAGGGTTTGTAGTTTAGTGAGTCCCAAGAGTGCTCTTGCTGAAAATTCTCAATGCCCCTGTCTAAATGCTAAATCCCCAGATTCCATACAAAGTCACCGTGGCAGTTAAACGTGGAATACAGTGCTGTAGAAGTGTAGTGAGGTGTATGGAACATATGCACCTAAAATATTCAGTGTGAATATGGGAAGCACTAGCACTGTAGTCATCAAGCAAGGAATAGCTGGAGGCCCCCTGTCAAAAGTTAGCCTACTGTCAGAAGTACAGTAACTTGGACTCTTCCACCACAACAACTGAAATGGCCCTTAGAGAAAGCACATCTTAACCATCAGTGGTCCTCGAGGAAGTTGGTCCCTCTCTGTCAGAGGTTGGCACCTGTCCCACTCCAGAAATTGTTGGAAAGTACCTTCCACCAGTTCTAGCCACCACAGTCAATAGCAGGAGATGAAGGGAGCTGGAATCCAATAATGTTTGAAGATCTACACATTCCCTCTCTACTCTGCGTTACAGGTTCTACCACCAGCCTTTGTATGTCCAATAACCACTTTTACTAAACGTGAGATGTATCATATTGTGTAAGTTCTTAATCTGCTGGTAGGGACAGGGTTCAAATTCCTACTCTAGTGACACTGGGCCAATCACCAACTTTCAGAACAATCTAGCCCTGCTTGGCAGATTTTGAAAGTACCTAGTTGTATGTAATTAATTTTGTTTTTTTAATGACAAGGTACAGCATTAAACATTTAATTTACTGTTTACAGGGGACTGGCCACACTAAATGGAAAAAAGAGTGCTGACTTATGCTGTGCCTCATAATCCCACTGTGTATGCTGAAGAAACTATAAAATGGAATGAATGTGTATCTTATACCACAGATCCACAGTTTGTAGCAGTCATATTTTTTTTTCAAGTAACCTTCAGTCACTTTTGCAATGTGGGAAAGTACAGACATACCTTCCAATATTTCACAGATGAAAACCAGGACAAGTGTGGCAAAGTAACATGACAGGATGGCTAAGATGATAAATGTTACCAATGAAGAAAAACACACAAGCTATGTTACGCTTCTGAACCCCCCCTTTTTTTCCCCAAGGCCAAGAAGCGCATCTACTTCGTTTGCTCCTGGTGCTAAGAAAGCCCAGGAGGACTTGTCCCTGTGCCTGGGGCAAATGATGAAGGTGGAGCAGCCCTGGACAGAAGCTATGTGTATGTCTCTCTCTCTGCAACAAGCAGCAGCTGCCTCTAGAATTCCATGCGTGAACAGCAAAACAGAGAGGAAAGGGAAATCAGATTGGCCTGCCTCACCATCATGTTAAAACAAACAACAACACGGATCTGTAGATCTGTAAGTCTAGCCACCAAGATGGTAAACAACAGAAGAGTCTGGTGAAAACAAAAATCAAGTCTCTGGATGCATTTTGGAAGAAGCGTTCCAGTATAAAGTTCAAAAAGTTTTTGTTGACTTATGCAAGCAAGGCATACCTGGTCTAATTCATTTCCTAGGTGTATAGTGGTTAGTTTTGAGTGAAACATTTGCTGATACATGTTGAACCCCTCCCCTGGTTTTTTGGTGTCAAAACCTATCCCTATTCTTTCTATGGCCATTTCTGCACGACACTCTTCTAGCGCGACGATTCCCCTTTCAACCTCCTATGGAATCCTGGGGTTGGCTATTTTGCTTCCTTTCTCTCCTCCATCACCCCATTAATGTGGCAGAGAAAAAAAGTACGGATTAAAGCGACAAATATTGTGTGTGTACACTTCCAAGCTGTTTTGCTTTTGCCGGAGCGTAGTAGGAAAAATAGGGTTCTGCCAGGCCCCCCTCCACTCCTGAGGGAACTGAGCGCTTTCCTGCACTCAGTTTGCACCAATGGAAGTAAGCGGGTGGTGGTGGTGGGGAGAGTGAAAGGAAAGAGCAATTGGGACATTTTAAAAGTAGTTGGAAAAATAAGATGACAGGATTAATTTGGACTGTCCCTGTCAAATCAGGACAACTGCAGAGTACATAAAAAATTGCAATGGTAAGGGTGCTGTAAATGGGAGATGAGGTCTTGCTTTCAAAAATTAATTTTTCCATCTACGCTCACAGGGCTGTTGTGAGCATAAAACAAATGTCATACCCGTCTTTCCAAATTCGCCACAGAACGGGGCAAACGTTTAATAAGAGCAAGCAGTGGGGTTCCACCCATGGGAGCGGGGGAATTAGCACAGGGCGCCCCTTCTCCCCGCCGCCATTTCCCATCTGTGCCGGTCTCGCAGGGCCTCAGCTCGAGAACCAAGGCAGGCGGCGGAGCCACCGAGAAAGGAAACGAATGAGCGCCGTCCCTGGGAGCCATTTCCGCACTAGACTGTTATAGCGCTATATTTCCACTTTCCACATCCCATGGAACCCTGGGGCCTGCAGTTTAGGGAGGGGCCTCCACGTGGAATAACAGCGCTAAGCTGCAAACCTCAGGATTCCGTGGGATGTGGAAAGTGGAATAATAGCGCTACAACCGTCTAGTGCGGAAATGGCAATAACCTCCCAAGGAACTGCGCCGCTTCGGACAGGCTTTCACACACACGGACGCACCCGCCGCGACAAACCCAGGCCGGCCCCTTTCCCTCTCCCCACTTACAATTGGCTAACGTGAGAAACATGGCCCTGGGAACAACGGCGCCGGGCAAACTCCGCGGGCAACGACGATTTCCCGAGCCGTCACTCCCTCAGGTGCCCAGTACTTCCGGAGCACGCGGGCTTCCACTTCCGGTTTACGAGGGATCGCCCTGCACAACGGACGGAGCCGTGTACCATAGAGTTCTTCTTTCCGTGGATTGGCTTTGTTCTTGAAAAGCCTCGTCGCCGGGACGGGTGTTCCCTCTGTTTCTCTTTGGGCTTCTCCTCGCCGCCTTCTCTGCTCTCGTGATCGCAGCCCCCGACCTAGGAATCTATTTATTTATTTTTTGGGGGCAGAAGGAACAGGCGAGGCTCACCCTGAGTATTCCTTGCCTAAGAAAACCCTGGCCATTTCCGCACTACAGTGTTAAAGCGCTGCTATTCCACTATCAACCTCCTATGGCATTCTGGGGTTTGTAGTTTAGGGAAGGGCACTTCCAATTCTCAGCCAAAGAGCTCTTTGGTCTCAGTAAACTACAAACCCCAGAATTCCACAGGGCATTGAAAGTGGAATAGCAGCAGTTTAACACTGTAGTGCGGAAATGGCCCCTGTGAAATTCATGGGGTCACCAGAATTCGGCTTGGAAGTGTACACACACAATATGTGTCGCTTTAAACCGCTACTCTTTTTCTCTGCCGCATTAATGGGGTGATGGAGGAGCGAAAGAAAGCAAAAGAGCCCACCCACACAAAAAAACATCTTACATCCAGGGCTGCTCCACCCTCATCATTTGCCCCAGGCACAGGGACAAGTCCTCCTGGGCTTTCTTATAGCAATAGGAGCAAACGAAGTAGATGCGCTTCTTGGCCTCGGAAAAAAAAGGGGGGGTTCAGAAGCGTAACATAGGCCATTTCCGCACTACATGCTTCTAGCGCGATGATTCCACTTTCAACCTCCTATGGAATCCTGGGGTTTGCAGTTCCGGGAGGGGCCGGCTGGCCCCTCCCGGAACTGCAAACCCCAGGATTCCATAGGAGGTTGAAAGTGGAATCATCGCGCTAAGAGTCTCGTGCGGAAATGGCCATAGAAAGAATAGGGATAGGCTTCGACACCCAAAAAACGGGAGGGGTTCAAAATGTATCAGCAAATGTTTCACTCAAAACCAACCATATGCACCTAGGAAATGAAACGAATTAGACCAGGTATGCCTTCCTTGCATAAGTCAACAAAAACTTTTTGAACTTTATACGGGAACGCTTCTTCCAAAATGCATCCAGAGATGATTTTTGTTTTCACCAGACTCTTCTGTTGTTTACCATCTTGGTGGCTAGACTTACAGATCTACAGATCCGTGTTGTTGTTTGTTTTAACATGATGGTGAGGCAGGCCAATCTGATTTCCCTTTCCTCTCTGTTTTGCTGTTCACGCATGGAATTCTAGAGGCAGCTGCTGCTTGTTGCAGAGAGAGACATACACATAGCTGCAGTTGTTGTGTGTACCCTCAAGTCATTTCTGACTTAGGGCAACCCTAAGGGATTTTCTGTGGGCTGAGAGTGTGTTACATGCCCAGGGTCATAGAATCATAGAGTTGGAAGAGACCCCAGAG
The DNA here is from genome assembly GCA_948474755.1 of Ctenosaura bakeri. Taxonomy (NCBI): domain Eukaryota; kingdom Metazoa; phylum Chordata; class Lepidosauria; order Squamata; family Iguanidae; genus Ctenosaura; species Ctenosaura bakeri. The sequence continues at coordinate 410,142 of CAOLHI010001022.1, forward strand.
GCCATCCAGTCCAACCCCCTGCTATGCGGGAAGATACATCAAAGCACTCCCCAACAGATGACGATCCAGCCTCTGCTTAAAAACTTGAAAAGAAGGAGACTCCACCACACCCAATTCTGGCTGAACAGGGAATTGAACCCTGGTCTCCTCGACCATAGTCCAGTGCTCAAACCACTGTGCTGCACTAGCTACAGTAAAATAGGTTCTTAACCAGACCCAGAGACCCCCAGGGGTCTGCAATGCTCTCACAGGAGGGCCGCGGAAGGCTTGAAGGCTGCTCAGCCTGTCTTTTTCCCCTGCAACAAAGTGACAACATGACAGGAACCAAGGTAAAAGGAGGTGGGCTGGTGGCTGGGCCTGTGTGTTGCCTATCACATGGCTTTTCCGTTGTGGGAGAGGAGGCAGGTTCAGCAGTAGCTGAATTACAGTGTTGCTGACAGCCAGCCAGCCAGCCAGCCAGTCAGCCAGCATTTGCTCTTCATCTCTCTCTCCTTCCCCTCCTTACCAATAGAAAACAGTCCAGTGTACTATCAGAAATGCTCAAACATCCCATTTTTTGGCCTTGTTCACCAGGAGGTGAATTTATAAGAGGTGCAGCCAAACAACTGGAGTACATGGCGAAGAGCATAGACAATGCACCCAAGGTAAAGTATAAAAGTGCAAAACACAAAGTACAAAAATTTTCACTGAGGAAGAATATGCAAAACTGTAGTATTTTAACCACGGAAATCTTTGAAAGAGAGAGAAAAGGAGCTGCAGTCAAAAAACATCTGGAGGGCCCAACATTCCCATTCTTGTTTAACAGAATTCACATTGAGCTTCATCTCTCCATACACTCAGCAGAGCAATTGGAAAATATCCGTTTGTATATGTTTATATAAATTACCACCCAGAACAATGATCACATAGTGGAAATGTCACGCAACTTGGTGCATGGTAGAATGGTAGACTTTTGTGATTTGTGTGTTACCCTGATTTCTGGGGTCCCGGGAGGGACACCTCAATGTGCTCACAATGGGGAATGGGAATTAGCAAGAGCACAAGCTAAGCAATGCAAGAGGCAGGGCAACCCAGCGAGATCTTGAACCCAATGTCTACGGGGTCAGGTCGAGTCAATAAGCATACAAAAGTAAATAATAATTGTTTTCTTTATTTGTGAAAAACAGTCAAAACACGTGTATACAATCACTCACACAGACCTATTGAAAGAAAGGTAGGAGTTGGATAGAGGGTTTAAGAGGGATTTTTGCATGGGAAATACTACACCTGTCCTGAAGCCTGGGTAGTCTGAAGAAAAGTCCATAGAAGTGGAGATTCCCAGCACGTGGAGCTGAGGGGAAGGCTCATCAAGCGAAGCGGCAGCAAGATGGGAAGTCAGAGCTATCTGAGCGATCTGAAGAAGCGCTCAAAGTCAGGGGGTCTTATAGGGGAAAATGTGCCCGTAGGCTAGTCAGTTCCCGGGGATAACAATGAGTTTTGGGCTGGAGACAAAGCCTCTGAAAGGTCAGTATTTTGCATGATTGAATCATGACAGCATTGTCAATAGAGCAGACAGTATGCAAACGCGGAGTGCTTGACAGTTGGATATTTGGCTCGTCAAGCTGCCTGCTCGGGGCAGGGAGTCTTTTGTAAGCTGCGTGCATACATAATGTGATCTTAAAAGGGTACTTGCCTTGAGGTCTCCTGAAGCTGCAGTCCGGCAATTACTGGCCTGCCTGGATTTGTTTTGAATAGTTCAGCTATTTTCGCCCGTGCCCATATGCGTGCTTGTCCAGGGGCCTCGCAAGCATATGAAGAGGAATGGGTAGTGAAGGCCAAATTCTTGATATCAAATGATATCTAATATACCACAAGTCTGGACTAGAAACTACAGTAACAAGTGAATTCTTGATTATAGTGATTTATTCATTCTGTTCTATCTACACAGAACTACTTGAAGAAAGGGGGAAATCTGCATACAAGTAATAAATTATTTTTAACTGCTACACAGACCGTTTTCATTTCCTAGTTTAGACCAGCTGCCCATGGCTTGCTCTGGCATTTCTGCTCTATCCAGCTTTGGATTTTATAAACCTGACCTGAACTAGCACCATTTAAGGGCTCCCTAAATGTTTTCTGCACATCCAAAAATAGTGTTAATAAATCTGTCATATCATATGAGAATTCTAATATGGACTGCAACTCAGCCAATTTCCCGGGAGAAGGGAAAGCCTGTGACTTGAGACCTGTAGAAGGACATCTTCCTAGTAGCTCACAGTGTCACAATATTAAAAATTAGAACTTATAGTTGGTGGGAAAAGTTGCTTAAGGAAACCAGTTCCTGTTTGAACTTTAATAGTTAATGTCCAGACATCATAATTGGTTTCCTTCTGTGGCTTTGAATGCCAGTTGTATGCAGAATAGAGGATCAGAGCTCTATTAGCAAGAAAACCTCAGCTTCTCTATGTGAAAGACTGGTATATGGAGAAATGCTGAGGCACAAAGAGAAGGCAGAAACTACAGATCAGGAACTGAAGGACAGAATGAATGACAGGCTCCAAAGGAAGGAGCTATAGGAAGCTGGGCCGTTGCTTGAAAAAAAAAAAAACAATTTTATCTGTCTCCACTTTTCTCTAAAGGCCTCTCTGCTCCTGTTGGTTAAAGAAGTGCTAGGTCTAATCTTCTTTTTTTGTGGAGAACTGGGGACATTTTGGGATGAGAGATAACTTTAAAACCCTATTCTCACACTCTCACAGTAGCTCTTGGCTGCCCTTATCTTAACCAACATTTAATCAGGCTTTTGTTCTGAACAGAATGATGTTCTACACATTTAGAACTCATGTGATTAAAAAGAAAAAGAAATTCTAGCCCTGCTATTAGGCAGGCTGAGTTAGTAGCCTCAGGTTATACCCCAGTCCAGAGAGATTCAAGTAAATTAATTTTGCCAGATATAATTTACTCAGTAGAGGCCTAAGAAGGCCAACACAAAGAAACTCAACTGCTCTTAGATCAGTCTTTTCCTTCCTTTTCAAAGGGTTCTGTAATTTTTTTAAAAGGGGCAGTAACATAAGGGCAATCAATAAAAGCAGTTATTCTAAATTATTAGAAAAGTAATACAAATTCAACTACTTTTCATACTAAGGGTCCCACACATGCATACAGAGCCAGTCCCCTCTGCTGAAGACTGCTGTGTGCACAGACCAGGCACCGAGCATCAAAACAAGCCTGTTGTCCAACAGATGCATTGCAGAACACTGCACACCTTCTAACATTTTTCAGATGAAGACTAGGACACATGTGGCCAAGCAACATCAGGATGTGGCCAATATGGCAAAAGCTTCTAATAAAGAATACACAAGCTAGAAGAGGCTGCGGCAGTTTGCTTTTACTTGAGCCTACTGGGAAGGGCAAGATCCCACCTCTCCCTCGCCCCCTACTGAGTTGAACTCAGTTTGCAGCAACTGAGATAAATTGAGGATAAAGGGAGAAGTTGGGAGGAGGAGAGAAAAACTGGAATATTTCATAAGCTGCTGGAAGAGTGGGAGGACAGAGGAGTAATTGGGACTGTCTTTGTCAAACAGACTTTTGGAGTGTATGACACTACAATGTCGGTAGTGTCAGGTTGGATTCAACTGCCAGTTCATATATTAGGGAGGAGGATTGTTCTTTGTCCCAAGCACCAGAATCTCAGACCCAGAAACCATTGAGGATCTAACCTCAGAGGCTGTTTTTTCACATTTGACTTCTTCTGTTAAAACCTAATATATTGCACTATATAAAAGTTATAATGTATTTATAATACTTTATGTGGGCAGCTGCTTACACCAAAACTAACAACGCTTTGTCACTGTGACTGAAATTCTTATATAATGAAATTGGCTTACATTGGACAAAAACATGTTTGTAACATTGTTGGGCCCATCAGTAAAGAAGACAATGTTTCTGCTTGTTTCTTACACACTGACTCCAGTGAATCTAATGTGATAAAGGAATTAACGTAACCCATGATCGTATTTTGAATCTTCACCAATTTCCAAGTTCTTGGAAAACCGAATCTTAAACACTATGTAAATCATTCCAGCTAAATGCAGGCAAATGAATTTACTGTGTATAACTCCACACCCAGCACTTGGCATCAAAGTGGGACCTTTGTTTGCAGCCCTTCCTATAATGAGATTTTCACATGAGACTCGAATCAGTCAAGAATGTGCATTTGAATGGCGTTCTTCCACATTACGGTTGACTTCAGCAGCATTCATATGTTATTTATTATTATTATTATTATTATTATTATTATTATTATTATTATTATTATTTATTTGCATCCCGCCTCTCCATATGGATCGAGGTGGCAAACAACTTACAAATAGCATGTATTTCGATACATTTCTATATGTGGCACAAGCAGTGCAAAAAAAGGTTCCACATGGGACATATGGGAGATTTTCAGAGATTGCTTTATGAGGAGTAAGCAGCATGCAACTCTAAATGTTGCTGAACTCCAGTTGCAAGTGTTCCTCATGATTGACTATGCTGGCTATTGGTGATGGCGTTTGCAATTCAACAATATCTGGAGGTCTGTGCAATTCCTATTCTTACCATGAAGCAAAGGAAAGCCATCTAGCTTTAGGGTGTCATTCAGGGCAACAAGGTAAGAGACAGACAGATCTGATATATGAGGGACTGAATGAGTGAGCGAGTGAGTGAGCAAGCCCCACTGAAATGAACAGCAGTTTAGCAACAATACTGTTCAGGGTAAGCTGTTTGGATATTCCTCCTGAAGTATTAAAATTTATCCAACGCATACCTTGACTTACTGCTCCTCCATCAAAAGGAGATTGTGCTTGTTCTCCATGTATGTCAGAGTACAACTCCCTGGCCGTGCTTCTCTGCCAGCAAGGGAAGAGAAGCAAGAAAACTTGCCCAAGAGGAGAAGGCAGTGGGGAGTGTCCAAATGCAAACAAAAAAGTGGAAATGCTGAGCTGAGCCAAGTCAAGGTCACATCCAAAAGGTCCAGAGTCTGTCCAAAGGGATCAAGGGAGCCAGAACACAAGGGTCACGAGAGCTTGCGTAGTGATTTGCTACAAGCAAACTGCAAGCCATGCCGATAGACTTATATAGCTGATGAGAACAGATGTTCCTTATCACTTTTCTGTTTTCTTAATCTTGGCAAAATGGCTTCCCTCTGAACTTCTCATTTCTGTCTCCTCCATGATTGGAGTCTGGGGGCAAAGGTGAATCAAATTCCTTTAAATCATTGCTGATCCCCTCTCCCTCTGGGGCTGGCTGTAACTTCTCTGCCTCCATTTGTCTTTCAACTGCTGGGGGTGTTTGCAAGCTAGTTTGGTCTATCACCAGCTCTGTTCCTGACACAATCAATTGCTCATCGACCCCTGAGCCATCATGTATCACACTATATGCTTATTACCCAGGAACATGGCTATTAGCAGCAGTATTAGCAGGACTGGACCAAGATGTTTTCCTGCCTGTTAAGAAAAAGATAGTGCCCCCTCTTGTTCCATGTACAAAAGCCACTTGGACAGTTGAAACTTTTTCACCACTGGAAATAGGGTAACTACCTTAGGAACTGGAGAGCAAGCTGGGTGGTGTCCTTCAATGCCTTGCTGTCACCTCCCAACTGTTGCCACCTGGAGCATTGCCTCAACCTGGCTAACAGTAGGACTGGTCCTGAATATTAAGAAGTCAGGCTTAATATGAACTACCAAGTGGGTGAAATAATATAATAGACAAACGGGACATTTCTGGTTCTGCTCACTAGCTTCGTAAAAAGCACTATAACAGGAGGTTATTATGCATACAGTGAGATACAGGAGTTATTTTTTTTTCTAATTCAGTTAGAGAAATTTAATGTGGGAATTAATATTAATGTACCAGGTCCTTGAATGTTCTGCAATTATCAGTGCAACAAATATATGTCAGCTTGACATGCTGAAAACACGCTAATGAGGCCAAGAACGAATGCATAATAACAGCTAGTTAAAGTGATATTATGTGGCATAGAAACAAATGGATGACAGTAAGATCGAGTTCTGGAGTTAACGTGACATCCTCATTGGGAGACAAGCTGACAGGCCTGTTGGTGGCCCTGCTGATTTTATTCTATGTCTTGCACTTTGTTTCCATTTCAGTTATATACAGTCCAAACTTATGGCAACCTTCTGAACAGTCCTGTAGAAATCTAGATCTAAGACACAGATAATAGGTTTCCAGGAACATCTGACACAGGAGATGGGCCATTTGAGGAGATGAGATTGTACTGCTGTTTGGATTCTTTGGCTCAATTTATTCCTGTTGCCTCGTCTGGAACAAAATCTGAAATGGGATCTGATAGCCAGCATTGTATCTTAACTGAAAGGCCTATGAAGCAATGGTCTGGATGGTTTATTTGAGCTGCTGTAAGTTAAATCCTTTGAATCACAAGACATCATCAACAGAGGTTTCATTTTGCTTTGTTACACAAGCTGCTTGTTTGCAAAGAACCAATTATTTCTAGCTGCCATTATATCAACTGCTCATTAATGACAGAATGAATAAGCATCATGACTATGATGAAAATGTGTCACTTCTCAAAGAGAACTGTGTTTTAATTTTTCAGTTCTGTGACAGGGAATCTATGCAAATATCTCTACATTGGCTAAGGTGGAGGTCTATTACAAACATGGACAGGGCCCCTGCACCTTTAATAGCTGTACAGAGTAAGGCATTTGATATATCCACACTACACAATTATAAAACACTTTGACACCGCTTTACCTGCCATGGCTTCAGTCTATGGTGAAGCATTAAGAATGTTCTGCTAGAGAGCGCTAGTTCTGTAGCTCAGGCGAGTATGACAAAGAATTCCAAGTACCTCATGAAACTACAGACTCCCAGGATTCCATAGGATGGAGTCATGGCAGTTCAAGTGGCATCAGACTGCTCTAACGGTACAGTGTAGATACACCCATAGCTTGGCATAAAGGAGTATTTTGCAGGAACAAAAAGTAACATCAGCTATGGGAGGTGCTATACTGAGAGACACTAATAACACAGTAGGATATTTTGTTATTATGTTCTCTTTGACTTTCATATGCAGGTATTTTTCCTAGGAAAAAACATCCCTGCTCTCCCCTTGCCCAAAGGAGCAAGCCTTCAGTATGTATATTAAATATAACAAGGTTGCAGCTAAATTATTAAGAGGATTAACACAGAGAGCAAGCGTGGTTTTAATTCCTCTAGCTAGGCCTTTGACTCCTTTCAGGTAAGATTGCCAAGTGATCAGAAAAAAACAAGAACACCTTTCCTTGGGAGGGTTTCTATTTGTTTCAGGCCAGTTGCCAGAAAAGCAAGGGGAAAAATTCTCTCACACACCCCAGGTTTTCTCTAGTTAAACAACTTAAAAGAACAAATGTCTTTTTCATTGGGTTCAGCTTTTGGATCTGCCTGACACTCACCAGGTGAGACTTTGGCCCAAGTTCCCCTGAAATATTTGATTCAGTCGTTGGCAAACTTCTTTCCAGGTCTATAGGTACGTGTTGCAAATTTGAATGTAAACATTAAGGAACACCCTGTTCTATCAAAGCAAAAGTATTGGAATGTTAGAAAATGCTGACATAGAAATAACATTGTAAACAACAGATGCTTTACAAAAGCCCCCTTTGTAAGGTGCTGAATTCTGACATATAGCCCTTGGCTCAACTGTGGGTAAGACTGGTTTCAGACACCCTATTCTGTGCTGTTGCTACTGAACTAAGGCAAATGTTGCCCGAGGACATGGCCTTTACTGTTTTGATAGTCTGTCCATTACACACCAGATTGACAGTGTTCACCAAGACTTCCAAGAGCCAGTAGTCACCAAGTAGTTTTTCCACTATGCCACCAGCACGGCAGTGTAGAAGGAGGCCAGAATAACTACACCTTCAGAGAAAGTTGCCCTCCAGAGTATGAACTCCAGCCCAAAGAAAGCCAGCTGACTCTCTGGTTCCCCTGTCGTCAATTGACAGAAAGATTTCAAATAAATTCAAGATAACAAAGTTTTGAAGTACATCAGAGACGAATGTGGTGATCATACTGATGTTTGAAAACTCACCATGTTACCCTGAGAATTGGGGGGTCCCGTGAGGGGCGCCCGGGTTGCCAATTAAAATACCGAATTGGGGAAAATTAGCTTGAACACTGTTTTGGCTAGCAAGAGGCAGGGTAACGTTGCGAGATCTTTTACCCAATGTATACAGCGGCGGGTCAGAGAGCAGCTAGACAAGGTTTTCCAAATAACAGACAATTCTTTATTAAAGCCAAAAACATGAAGGACAAAACATAAACTAACTAGCTAAGAAATAGAAAGGAGGTTTGTTCGGGAAAGGCAATATGACCTGTCTCATAGTCCTGGAGAGAAGAGGGGTTCCTGGGAAGAAAGCTCAGCGTAGGGAGCTGAGGGGAGTCCCTTAGCCAACCAGCAGCAAGGCGGGATGGCAGTCCAAAGTGATCTGAAGGCTGTTTGGAAACGTGGGGCTTATATAGGGGAGTTTGTGCCTGCCGGCAATGGCGAGCCAGGTAAGAACAAAAGGAGTTTTGGTACTGGACAAAGGGTTTGGAAAGGTCAAGTTTAACATGATTGGATTTGCGTTGAAGACAATAGCGTGGCTGGGACGTTGATGGCCCAACATAAAAGAGTAGCTTGGCTGAGAGCCACGTGGCTATTGTGGAGTTTGCGGCGGGAAGTCCCCTGAAGCTGGGAGTGGAGTTTAATCTGCTGGCCTCAATAGAGTCTGGAATGCAAAACCATTAGTGGCCGCACTCATGTCCGTGCTTGTCCGGAGGACCTCACAAACACGTGGAGTGTGGTAACTGAAAGCCAGTCCAGCTAAGGTCAAATTAGGTGATATCAAAATGATATCTGGGGGTTCTCATCCGGGGTGCCATACCAGAAGTAACAACCACACTTGATGGCTAGAAAATATAAGATTCTGCTGCTTAATGACAGAGAAGACACAATTAAGAATGTTATGATAAAATGGGCCCAAAATGTCAGGCATTCTATTCAACTAGACTAGTGGGAATCAAGCTGGAAGACGACCCAGAAATTTACTATAGCACAAAATCTCAAAGAGAAGTGTTTCAAAATATTCCACAGATGGTATATGATACCCAGCAAACTAAAAACAATCTACAAATTGGGTACAGGAGAATGCTGGAAGTGTCATACTGAGACGGGTACTTTTTACCATGTATGTGGACTTGTCAGAAAGCAAAAGACTATTGGTCTAGAGTACATAAAGTAATCTTAGAAATCTTTCAAACTGATTGTTCTAACTCCCCAGATATTTACTTGTTGAATATTTTACAAGAGATTGACACCAATGTTTTGAAGAAATATTGGAGGATTCTTTTGTACATGGTAACATCTGCATGAATTGAACATGCTAAAAAGTGGAAAAATGAAGGGACACCAAAGACAGAGCAATGGCTTCATAATTTATTAGAAACAAAAATGGCAGATATCTTGACGCAAAGATTAAAAGGGCAGACAGATGATAAAGTTAACAGCGAATGGGAACCCCTCCACAACTATCTTAAAAAACATAAAATCAATAATTAATGGCTAGTTGTCACAGCAATCTATGAGGTAGAAAACTGGAATCTAAATAAAGAGCGTAACAAATATAACTGGTAAAAGTACATAAGCAATACTAAGCAATGATCTAGATAAAGTGAGATATTAAAGTGCATATTTGTGTGAATATATCAGGAACAAAGAATTTAAATAGAACATATTTCGTTCTAGAAGTACGGTTATGTCATACTTGTAAATAATAGTATGTTCTAGGCAGGGATAGAGAAAGATTAAGAAGATGCACAAGAGTGTACAGTTGTTCTTATGAATAATATTATGTCTTACTGATTTGTATTTTATTTGTTAAAATTTTATAAAAGAAAAAGAAAAGAAAGCCACCTGACTCTTCAATCTACTCAGCACACACCAGGCACTATAAAAACCCTTGCAACCAAGCAAGCTAATCAGTCTGAGCAACTTGTGTAGGAAAACACCTTCTTCCCTACTTCCTTTTCTACTCTGCTACCTCAGATTGTGAACTTAGCCCATCTTGGCCTCTCTGGACCTTGTGCCAATATACGCCCAGTGTCCTTTTAGTAACATATACGTGTGTAAGTGTAGCTTACGTATGTGTATGTCCCTTTTTAGACAGGGGGCTAATCTCTTGCTCTTATGCTCCCTCCTCAGACCTCATCCCCTGGCAGTTGCCATGCTGCTGCTTCTTACTGATGGAAAGTGGAAGTGGGAGGGAAGCAATTCAGACCATGAAAATATGGTTGGGAGGGGAGGAAAAGGAGGGTGCCCTCCATCTATGAATGTACCCTCATTTCTCTCCCCCTGGAGTGAATCCAGATGCCGCTTTAGGGTCTGAATCATCTCCCCTTACCAGAAAGCAGCTGCAGCTTGCGGCCCCTCCCAGGGCCTGACAGCTGCTGGGGTGAGGGAGGCTGCAGAATTACATAGTCTGAATGAAGATCCAATGCAGGATCTTGGCCAATATGTGTAAATCTCAACCCAACTCTTGGAAAAACTTGGGCACCCCCCCAACGCATTTTTAGTCAAAAACAATCCTGACTGAAAACCAATGGAAAACACTCTGCAACCCTGTTTGGGCAAGGGGAACCCTTAAAAAACAGGAAAAACCCACCACCACCCCTGTAAAGTCTGTCTTTAGTAGGCATGCTATCAACTATTAAAATGAATGTATTGCCAAAAATGCTTTTTTTGTTTCAAACAATATCTGTTTTGATTAATGATTTACCCTTCAAGCAATGGCAAAAGGATAGTTCTAAATTTGTTTGGCTGGGAAAGAAGCCAAGAATAAGCTCTAGGGTGTTGTTGTTGTTGTTGTTGTTGTTGTTGTTGTGTGCCTTCAAGTCATTTAAGACTTATGGTGATCCTAAGGTGAACCTATCACAGAGATTTCTGGGTGCTGAGAGTGTGTGACATGCCCAAGGCCACCCAGTGGATTTCCATGGCCGAATGGAGAACTGAACCCTGGTCTCTAGGACTGTTGTGCAACACTCAAATCACTACAAGATGCCAAACAAGAAGGTGGACTTTGCCTTCAAGATTAGAAATGGTACTATTATGCTTCTTGTATGGTGTGGCTGAAAAACCGGATTGTGTTGAAAAGAGAAAGACTTTTACAACTGGAGGCTTTTGGTTTAAAATTTGGATGGCATGCCTCTTTACAAATTAGATAAAAGTAGAGCAAATGTAAATTTTAATAACCATTACATAAGGTGTGCTATATTACAAGTGTGGAATAAACATAACAATGTGACTTTGTCCTAAAATGCCTTTGTGGACTTCACCACGTGAAGCTTTATTTTCAAGAGAAATATTTTTTAATGATAAATGCCTAACATGCAGAGATTTGATACAAGTAGACAAAGATCAACTGCGAATGAAAACAATTGAGAAACTGATTCAAAGTGGTTTTCATATTGGATGGTTTGCTTATAGACAAATAACTAAAGGTTATAAAACGGATTAAAATTGTTTGAGGTTTTGAAATCTGAATTTGAAGAACAATTGTATAAAGATGATGAAACTTAAATAGCTAAAATGTATAAATTGTTGTTGAAGGCAGAGATGAAAGATGAACAAATATAATAAGAGTCACAGTCTAACGCTCAAATCACTGTACCACACTACATCACCAAACTATAAATCCCAGGATTCCATAGGACAGAGCCATGGCAGTCAAAAGGGGATCATAGCACTATAATTGTGTAGCATGAAAGGGTACTGCAGTGGGAGAGGTTACTCTGCCAGGAGTGGTGAAGTATTCAACTGCTACTTCAGTTTACTTCTGTACTTTGAATGATGCATGCCATCTCAACTCATTTTTTTCTTTGGAATTTCCTTTGCCCTAGGTGGCAATGTTACCCTGATTTCTGTGGGTCCCGGGAAGGACACCTAAATGACCAAACCACAACGCAACTTTGGGGAAAATTAACTCACTAAAGCTAGCGAGAGGCAGGGTAACTTAGCAGGATCTTGCAACCCAGCGTCTATGGGGTCAGGTCAGTCAAGCAGCCAGACGGGTTAGAATAATAAAAATGATGTTTATTAAGTACAGACAAATATTAAGACACTACAGTCACACAGATAACTAAGGAATCAGAGATTGGCTTAGGGATAGGGATTTTCAGAGGGAAATGGGTGATACGACACCTGTCTCGTAGTCCTGGACCTTGAGAGCGAAGTTGGGGTGCAATGAAGAAGCTCAGGACGATTGGCTGAGGAGAGCTCGCCAAGCAAAGAGGCAGCAAGGCGGGATGGAACTCTAGAGCAGTCCGAGCGATCCGAGGATGGTCTCGGAATCAGGGGTTTTTATAGGGTGAATTGTGACTGCAGGCTATGCCTTGCTTGGTGAGAACAATGCCCTTTAGGTGCGGGACAAAGCTTTAGAAAGGTCAGAATTTAGCATGATTAAATCAGAGCTGAACTAACAATAGTGTAGCCAGTATACAAATGTGGAGCGCTTACTACAGCTTTGTCAAGTTGCCTGCTCGGGGCAGGGAGCCTTTGTTAGTATCGCGCATATGCAATGAGGTGTTTGCCAGAGAGGTCCCTGAAGCGACGAACTGGCTGTATCTGGCCTGCCTGGGTGGAGAATGGAATGTCCAGCAATTATCGGCTGTGCCTGTTTGCATGCTTGTCCGGGGGCCTCACAAACACGTGGAGCGGGGTGGCAGAGGAAAGCCTAATTGTTTGATATCAAAGTGATATCGAGTGCTATCTCTGGGTAGGCCTGGACCACAAAATACCCTGAGACTGTATTTCTCCATCTCTCAGTCTCATTTGTTTTCTTTTATTCTGAAAGCAAATCATTAAAATGGTACTTATGTCATTTGAACAATTCACCTGAGTTTCTGGCGGTCATAATCTACCAGTGCTGTATGGGACTAAGCCTTTTTTTTTAAAGCAGCTTTTTAAAATCATTAATTTACCTGTTCCAACAGAGAAAATGCCAGCCACCAAAAAACAAAAGAGCAATCTGAGATGTGCCAAGCCTTCTTTGTGAGCACAAAAAAACAAGAAAGCCTTTCAGTTACTATTGCAATGTTCTTTTCCTTTCCTTTTTTTTTTTTTAAATCACCATTGTGCATCTGATCCCATTGCCAAACAGGTGTGGTTATGTTCCTGGCACTGAATTAGAAATTAAGGGAGTCAACTACAAAACTGGCAAGAAAACAAAATGCTCCACCTGTAACCAAACTGTTAAGATGAAGCATTGAAGACCAAGAGAGAACAGGAGAGAGGCTAAATATGTCAGAACAATGTAAACTTTGGCTGGGTGCTCCCATTTTCTATCTGCTAGTAACTGTCAGCTATCAAAAGCATGCTAAATAAATACTTAGAACAAGAGATCAGTGCAAATAAAAAGTCTTATACATTTCCCAGCAGTTTCCATTAACTTCCCACTGTAAATGAGCAGGCAGTTATCCAGCCAAGACTCTTAATACAGTTCACAATAAGTTTGATCTTTTCCCTGTGTAGATTTACTTGTTTATGGCAACCTAGGTCAGGAACGTTTGACTTCTTGGAAGCTGTTCAGATATAGTTGCTTTTCTAAACAGTATGGTAGCCACTTCTAGGATGTATTGCCACCCACTAGGACCAGGGCACTGTGTCTATTCCTGCAGACTGTTGCATCCTAGTGACATGTGATGGACTGGGGACAAGTGTCTTCCATGTTACTCAAATTCCATCCTGCAGTTCCCAAGGTTGTTCTTTGTCTTGTCTGTTGCCTGCCCTTCCTGGGGTGCTGTTTGCTTATTCTCATTCTGACACATCAGCATGCTTTTAAGTGTGTACTAATGGCAGTATACAAACATTTAACAAGAAGAGACTTGCTGCTTGATCAGATGATGACCTCTTAACTTCTTGCCAAGTAGCATATATCACATATCAATGCCCAGTGGTGATGTGGAGCAGAGAGGGTCTCCTGAACTTGAAATCGTAGGGTGGAAGACTCCCCCCTGCTTTCCTTACAAGTCACCCTTCTTGCATCTGATCTGAAATCTGGGGAAACAGTAGGGAGAGGTGTAAATCAATTCTTCCCATACTTGAGAGGAGGTTGTAGAAAGTTGGCTTACCAAGTGGTTCAGAGTGCACTGTTTTATGTTGTGTGTGTGTATATGTGCCTTCAAGTCACCTGTCAACTTATGGTGACCCAATTAATTTCATAGGGTTTTCTTAGGCAAGGAATAGTCAGAGGTGGTTTTGCTTCCTCTGAAATATAGCCTACAGTATCTGGTATTTGTTGGCTGTCTCCACTTGGTAAAGGCTGTTTGTATTTATTCAGTGGAATGCAGTGTTGAGCCTCACTCGACTGCCTTCTACCAGACCTGTCTTTTTCCTACAATGGCTTTATGGAAAGATGCAACACATCATCCACTGATGGCAGCTTTTTTCAACTAAGGGGTACCAATAGAACCTGCTGTGCTAGCACAGGAGGCTAATTCACAAGAGCTGCCTCATGTGCTTTATGTGCTGGAGCAGCAGGTCTTAGGAACTAGCAGTTCAGCCATGACTGAAATGATCACCTTGATCCTAAAGGCTTATTTTATCTCAAAATGATTTAAGAGATCTTTTTTCTCTTCCTAGAGTGAGGTCTAGAAAATTACTTTGGATTATTACTCCCAGAATTCCCCCAGCCAGCTTGGCCATGGACAATGATGGCTGAAGGACTGTGGAAGAAGTTATACAAAAAGGCAAGTTTTCCAAACTCTGCCCTGGAGGACTTCTAGAATTGTCTTTCTGAGCAGGAAAAGAAGGCTAAGAACTTCTGTAGAATACTCTGTATGCTTACAGTTGCCAAGATTCTTTGGGGGAAATTAAATGCACCTTGAAGGCACCGGATCCCATCTGTTCTGGGAAGCTAAGCAGCATCAGCCCTCACTTGTAATTGGATGGAAGACCACCAATGAATACCAGGTGCTATAGGCTATAGTTTAGAGGAAGAGCCATCTCTGAGTATCCCTTACCTAAGAAAACCCTATGAAATTCATGAGGTCACCATAACTCTACAGGCAGCTTGAAGGAACATACATACACATATGAAGAGGCCTTTAGGCCCTGCTTATTTGTTTTAATCTTGTGGTTTGACAACATGAAAAAGCATCCAGAAACACATCAGCATCTCTGATCCATGCCTCTAGTCCATGCTTCTTATAGTATAAAATAGGGAAATAACAGCAAATCAAATCAAACTAATCATTCAATATAATACACTCCAAATGTCTAGCTGATAATGCCTCTGTGGCTGGCACGGTATGCACAGCCTATGAAAGTCTTTTTCTCCAGTTTGAAATGGGAATAGTGAATTCTAGTATTTAATTCAGTCAAAAACTCAGAAATTTTGTGTAGGAGATAAGTTTATTGAGCACTAATTACATAAGATGTTCACATGCCTTTCCTAAGTAGCATACTCCACTGCTACATCTTCATACCCCCAAACTCTCTAAGCACTGAAGACTCCACAAGTGTGATTCTAATCAGTACTTTGGGGTGGGGAGGTTGGCATGAGGCCACTGGAGGCCTGTAGTGTTTTTAAGACACAAACGTTTATTGAAACAAATGGGACTCAGAGGATTAACATACCAACAGATATGCTTTTACCATTAGGATTTTTGGGGATGCTCACCAGAGCCACGAGATTCTGTCTGAGAACAACTCTGTGTATTTTTTCCCCTAAACAATATCTCCAAAAGTGCAGACTTGTCTTTTTCATTCCTCCTCATACCTAGACATGGTATCCTAGTTTAGCAAAGGTTTAGCACATATATACCTTTTGGGGCCTTCTTAGCTCCTGCTGAGATGCAATCATTAGATGATTCCTGCTATTAACAGTCTTTTGTTATGTCTGAAGAGGGATTCCATAGAACTGGAAGTGACAAAAAGGGTCATCTAGTCCAACTCCCTGACAAGCATGAATACATGACTAAAGCAATCCTGAGAGGTGGCCATTCATTCTCTATTTAAAAACTTCCATCTAAGGAGAGTCACACTCTGAAGCAGTCAATTCCACCATCAAACAGCTCTTACCTTCAGGAAGCTCTGCCTAATGTTTAGGTGCCATCTTTTTTGTACGATTTGATTCCGCTCATTTGTGCCCTCATCTGTAGAGGAGCACAAAACAAATTTGCTCCATCTTCTGTGTGACATCTCTTCAGATATTTAAAGATGGCTATCATCATATCACCTCTCACCCTTCTTTTCTCCAGGTTAAATACTCCCAGCTCTTTTAGCTGTTTCCAGATCTTTAACTATTTGGGTCATGCTCTTCTGAACACTTTTCAGTTTTTCTATATGCTTTCTGAACTGTGGTGCCCAGAACTGGACACAGTATTCCAGGTAAGTTCTGATCAAAGCAGAATAGATTGGTATTTTGACTTCCCTCAAGCTGGGCACTATAGTTCTATACTCTTCTTGCATTGGCTTGCAGTGTTGGCTCATACTTGTGGACTACTAAGATCTGTAGATTCTTTTCACAGATTTCGCTCAATATAAAAAGTGCAAAAAAAAAATAGAGTTAAGAATCACAGAGCTGGAAGGGATCTTGAGTGCTCATCCAAACAAGCCCCCGTTTTCATGGCAATCGTGTCCATACCATATATTGCCAGCAAGAATAAAAGAAATAGCATACCAGAACTCTGTGATGTTCAAAACAAAAGTTTGCAATGCACCTGGACATTCTGAAAATTTATGTAGTCAGGATATGGGTGTATTAGAAAGACCAATATAGTGATGGTATATAGTTATAGTCCAAGTAGTTATGGAAAATCAAGCCAAAGCATGGATTTGTTCTTTCTAGAAGCACTCAGCTACATTGTGCAACAAGCAAAGTAGCTGAGAAATAAAAGAAGGAAGTACAAGAGACCAAGGAAAGCAGCAGGCACGTATCTGAAATATCTATTCTCAGCAGATGTTGCTTGCATAAGAAACTTCCTTGGGGGGTCCCTTCCCCAAGTCTTCTTGGCAGTTGCTTTCTGCCAAGTCACTCCAATTCCACTGCACCTCAAAGCACACACATTGCTGAAATCTCCACTGACGCAAACGGAGTTTAACATGACCTTTCCTCAGTCCCTGCCAAAAGATCATCTTTCCTCTTTCCATTTCATAATAGCTGCCCATCTGTCCTTTTCTCCGGTACCACCCTCGGAAGTGGAGGAAGAAGATTACGTAACAGCCACTTGCCTAGAAACATCATGCTGTGATTTCGATAGGGGCAGTGGCAGGTGTGTGTGTGTGGAGGGGGGAGTTATGGAGGAAGGATAGCGGGAGGGAGAGGATGTGTGTGTTACTCTTTGGTAATGCCCACTGACCACAAAGTCCAAGCTGGAGCTGAAAAACATTGACAGCAAAGACAGGGCTATAGTTCAGGGACCTAAAACATTCATGTCATTTAGATAAATGGCTTTTTTGCAGTGGCTCAGGTGAAAATTGGTCTAGTACTCCCCCGCCCCCAAAAAAGAGGTTACATGCCACTTTCAAAACCCATTAACTTTAAAATCCCCAATTTTGAATCCTATTTATACCACACACTTGAAGACTGGGGAACTTGACTGTGAGTTTATTTGTACTGCACAATTCTAAAAGTTTGATGCTACTTTAACTGCCATAGCTCTATCCTGTGGAAACTTGGGATTTCTAGTTTGATGAGGTACATAGACGCCTCTGAAATGCAACAAAATTCAAAATCCACAAAAGATTACCTTTATTGGCCAACTGAAATGCACAAAATATGTTATGTAAGGAGAAGAAAGGTGAGGATGGAAGAGTCACAGGCCTACATGTGTTATCAAATGTTGTTTCTGTTGTCATTCAGTTGTTCTGGAGGGATCTCAGTGCAGGCAAAGGCTACTCCTCTTCTTGGCCATGTGGGGGCCAGGAACAAAGGGCAATAAAAGGCAGGTAATACAATTCAACTCCATTAGCACCTGAAAAGTTACTTCTCTTGAGACCCAGGTTGTTCCAGTCCTGTGAAGCTAACCGCTCCTTTCTTAGGCAGAGAACACTGAATTTTTTGAGTACCTGTAGTGTTGCATCTGGAAGAACTTTTAGGTGCTGTACACGTGAAAGCTGCCAACTCTGGTCCTAATGAAAGAGTTTTACCGTTTTTGAAGGTGAAACCCTCAAAGAGTTAAGTCCCAATCCATTAGTTCCCTCTTCTTAAAGCTGCCTCTGCTGTGGCAAAATTTGGTATCTTCAAATCCAGGAAACATATTCAGGGGTAACCATGTTGACCATTCAGCAAAATACAACAAAATCCAAAATCCACAAAAGAGCAATACCTTATTGATCAACCAAAATACATAAAATAAATCAGCTCCACTGGCTTCTTCATCAGGCAAAAAATGTTACTAAAAAGTACAGAAGAAGAAAGACAGTGGTAGTAAAGTCATATGCCTACATTTTGCATCAGATGTTCTCTAGTGGTTCTTGAAATTTTAGTAACACCAAGAAATCTTGACCATTGGCTATGTTGGCTGAGACTTCTGGGAGTTGAAGTTCCAAGCATCTGAAGGACCAAAGTTTGAAAACCACTCCTGTGGCTATTAGAGCTATCTGGCTGAGAATTTTCCTCCCTAGATTACAAGTCCGAGGATTCCCTAGGAAGGAACCATGACGATTCAAGCAGTGTCGAACCACTGTAACTAGGCAGTGTAGATAATCTCTGTATCTGAATGTCGGCATCCCTCACAACACTCTTATCAAGCTATGGTTTTCAGAATTCTTCAGAGGAAAACCTGGAAAACTAAAAGGGCATAAAATTTGCATAAATTTATAACAGAAGGTAGTCTATACAATATACCCCAAACAAAACTCAGTTGTACTGAGTGAGCTCATTTGAAAGGAATAATAGAACTGCAAGTCTTTTCCTCTAGTCTCAGCAAACCAGGATCAGTGCTTGGAAGGAACATCTAATAAGTAATATATTTATCTCTAACAAATCACCCCCTCTTTTTTTGTAACAAGGATGATTTTCATGGCATAACAAGTGGGAATGAATTTTTGTGGATATAAACCCACTTCTTTGAATGCAGTGCAGAGTAATAATAAATGCTCAGGTACTCAGGAATTCCATCCCACAACTGTGTAACTATGCTTTATACCTGAGCATTTATTATCACTCTGTACTACATCTGAAGAAGTGGGTTTATATCCATGAAAGCTCGTGTGAAAAAATAAAACCCAGTTAATCTTGAAGGTGCGGCTACATTCCTTCCTCCTCCTCTTCCTTTTCATGCTGTAAGAGACTAACATGCTTACTTCTTTGAACATCAGGAATGAGTTGCTTTGTTGGTGTAACAGGTAATGTTTTCTAGTTACTTTAAAAGTTTTTAAAAGATGTTTTAGACATTTTAGAGTTGTGCTGATAGGACTTTTTTTAACCTCCTATTTATATTTATTATTTGTTTCATTTATATCCTAACTTTCTGCTGGTGCAGGACCCAAGGGGGTAAGTCGTCTGGCATCTTTCTATCAATCTTAAGAAGTTTTTTTTCCTTCAAAAAAACCTCATGAAAACGTATTAAAATATATTAAAGGTAACAGCAGGTATGATGTGTTGCTAGCAATTAATGAGTAATGACAAGAATTTACTTTGCAAACACTATAATGCGTAACAGAAACCAATTGCTTGTAAAGAATTGTTTTTCAAGCTCTGGCCCAAATTCTTGATATCCAGCACTTTCATGAGGAATATTAGTTATGGAGTTCTCTCCCATTTGTACTTTCCATTAGTAAGAAGCAGCAGCAGCAGCCCCACACATGGCAAAAGGCCCAGGGGGTAAAATGCTTTATCCAGAAAGGGACATATGTATACATAAACCACACTTGCACATGAACATGTCACTAGCAGGATACCAGCCACAAATTGACACAGGATCCAGAGATGCTGAGACAGGCTGAAATTACAATCTGAGGCAGAAGAGGAAAAGGAAGCAGAGGAGAAGGCTTCCTACCCCATCACAGAGTCACCATAAATCAGAAACAACTTGAAGGCAGACAACAAGAACAACAACAACAGCAAGAGACTGTGAAAGTCTCCCAATCCCCACTTACAGGGTAGCAGCTGCTGTGACTGACAGGAGTCTGTTCCCCTGTTGATCAGGAAACAGCTGACTGACATTCCTACTCACTCTCCCTTGCTCAAGAAATCTCTGATGCTTGTGTGGGGAATTGTGCCAGGGACCTTGTTTCTGCCTGTCGCAATGGGGAACCCTTGCAAGAGGGGATAGAAATGGCAGTCAGTTGCTACCCAAGTGACAGGGGATCGGAACCCTGTCAATCCCAGCAGCTGCTTCCCAGTAAGTGGGCAATGGGGGTGGTGGTCAGACTGGAATTCACTGTGTAGCACTGTAACTACCATGCTTATGCATATGTAAATTTCATGCAGGGTTCAAACCAATAATAATAATAATATCTAAAAAAATTGCCCATTTGGTTCCACATGGAGAGAGACTTTTTTTAAAAAATGCTGTTTCCTCCCTGTCTCCAGACCCTTGCCCTTTATAGATATGACAGTTGTGGATAGTGGAAGTAATATAGCCCTACAGGGGAGAAATTCTTTTTTAAGTTCTTCACGTAATCTCAGTTTGTTATTGCTAAAGAGATCTCTGACCAGGAGGCAAATGGTTCAGTATAAGCCAGAACTATATATAGCTGAAACTCCTAAGGGGGTGAAGCCAGCATGGCTCTTGTCCGACACAGAAGCCTTGGGAAAAAAACCTTGCGTGAATTTCAGTGCCTTAGTTCACATATCGCTGGCCTGTCTGTTTCTGATGCAAACAGAGACTTCCATTTAGAAATTGCCTGGGGAGGTTTTTATCACAGGCGTGCACAAAGATTACCACAGTTCATATCTTCGGAACTAGTGCTGATGATGCATGAATATAAGATTCATATTTCAAGTACAATTTATATTGTTTTCTGTCTTTGAATTGCACATCCCAAAATGTAACATTGCTTCAGATTGGAACTGATGCGATTGTTTACTATATTAAGTATTTATTTCATGGGAAATTTGGAGAATCTTTCACTGATGGAGACAGCAAGCTCCTCTTCTTGCAATGTGGCTTGACAGTCCATCCCTCACACGTTATTTTTAACAGTGCTTTTATACATTTGCCTTCTTTGGGTTATTTTTGTGTCCTTGGAGAACTCGGGTCAGCAACTGATAGGTTGGCTGAAAGGCAAAGAAGGAGAAGTTTTCTGAATCTTTGTGCAGAAGAGGAAAATATATCAGACTGTCAAGCAATTGTATACATTGTTTTTAAAAAATTATTCTGGAGCAATGTCCTCCCATAGCTAAAGATAAAATTTGCTATATTTTAGCAAAATGTAAGGCCAGATCTAGATGTAGCCTTGTGTATGTGTTTACTGATGAAAACAAGATGGATAAATCTCACTGTAATGGCAATTTATCATAGGATCCCCCCCCCATCAGTACAATGTCTGCTTCATTCACCTGCCACACGAAACATTTGACAATACCTGGGGCCCTTTCGTACTAGACCATGACAGGACATTGATCCCACTTTGACTGTCATGGCAACATCCTATGGAATCCTTGGATTTGCCATTCATGGACGGATATCTAAAATTCTCAGCCAGAGAGCCCCAGTACCTCATCAGACTACAAATCCCAGGATTCCACAGGATGTTGTCATGGAAGTTAAAGTGGAATCATAGGACTATAACTGCATACCCTCAAACACATTTCATAGATGAAAACTGGGACACATATAGCCAATAGACATAAGAGTGTGGCCAAACTGCAGAAGTTATTTATGAGGAAGAACACATAAGTTAGGGGATGCAGCAGCAGTTTGCTTTTGCTTGAGGCTACAAAGAAAGATTACATTCTGGCCCCTCCTCTCCTTTCCTCTCCGCTGAGTTAATGGAGGGCAAACTACGCTTGCATTGTGAAGTCAGTCTGCAACTGATATAATCTGAGGACAAAGGAGAAAGTGGGAAATGGGGAGAGAAACTAGGACATTTTAAGTAGCTGAAAAATTAAGGTGACAGAAGGTTAACTGGAACTTTCCTGCCAAATTGGAACAATTGGAAGGTATGTTGTTATGAGTTGTGAAAGCACCCTGGTCCTCCCTTCCTGTTCTGTTGGTAGGAATGGCCTCAGGACCTTTGCATGAGCTACCGAATTTTCAAGCTACCACATTTGGGCAGATTGCAACAGATATGTAAAGTAGCCCCATGTGGAAACATCCATATGCACTGGTAGGTAAGCTAGTGAAACCATGAGAGCGTTGCCATGTGAATGTTACCATGTGAACTGTGTAAATGCTACCAGTCACAAACCTGGCAGCCTTGAAGATCCCCAAGACTGCTGTCAGGAGGCTGTTGGCTACAGTAAGCCAATTCTCAGTCTCATAGTAATGCACAAATCAACTAACACACTGCGCTGTTTTAGCACTATCATTCTGCTTTAACTACGCTGGCAACATCCTGTAGGAGCCTGGGATTTGATGTTTAGGGAGAGGCATTGAGAATTCTCAGCCAGAGAGCTCTTGGTCCTTACTAAACTACAAATCCTAAAATTCCACTGGATGGCAATTAAAGTAGAATAATAGTGTTATACTGCTATAACAATGTAGTGTGATAGCATCCTAAAACAGCCGTCCTAGGCACACTGCCTATGGGTAAAGCTCAATGAACTCATTGGGACTTCCTCTTGAGTAAACATGCTTAGGATTGCATTAAGTCAAATCTGTCAAAAGCAAGCTAACTTACTTTTTATTATTATTAAAGCACTTCTGTCCTACCATCTATCACAGGATCTCAGGACTGTGTATGATATAAACAATGTTAAGTACTGTATTTCCAGATTAGAATCATAAATAATTTGAACAAAGTGAAAACACATTAAACATAGTAACTGTTAAAATCACTTTAAAAAGTACAGTATACCAATTTAAAACCATGTATGTGTAGGTTTGAAATACACTGGTTTAGCACAAGCGATCAGAGCTGAAACTATTTTAAATCAAAATATTGAAACAATCTGCTACAGATAATAGTGTGTTAATCGCACATCCTATTTGCAGCATCAGAACCTGGTGTCCTTTTTAAACCGCAGTCAATTTACCAGATATTCTGTTGACTTGTAACTATGTTTAGCTGAACAAATGAAACAATGAAAAAAATCTAGACAACATTCTACATTTTTAATGTGAAGATACACAAGTCAGAAATGACACAGGGGATCACAGCTGTTGAGAATTAAATAGAAACAGATGCTGCCTTTATCTGAGACATGCAAAGCAGTACAAGTGATCAAATAAAGCAACTGGAAACCAATCATACGGAAATGGGTGCATGTAAATGAGAAAGAATTTATACATCAGCATGTCTGTATGTCAGTTTTTAATACCGAGTGTCTGTATGACTATAGATGCCATATAAAGGCATAGAAAAAATTAAAACTGCCTTTTAAAATTTGAATGTGCATCCTGTGTGTTTGTAGCACTTCCCACATGATGAATTTAGGGCATCTTCTTGAGAAATTCATTGTTCTCTGCCTAACAAAGGGGCAGTTAGCTTTGCACAGGACAGGGACAGTGTGGATCTCAAGGCAAAGTCACATTTCTGTGGCTAATAGAGTTGATTTTTTATTACTTGTCCCTAGTCCCCACATGGCCAAGATGGGGAATGGCCTCTGCTTCCATTGAGAGCTCTCCAAACTACTGGTTACCACACTTTGGCCCTCCAGATGTTTTAGACTTGAGCTCCCAGAATTCCAGACTATTGGCCAAGCTAGCTGGGTCTTCTGGGAGCTGAAGGCCAAATAACCTGGAGGACTAATATTTGCAAATCACTGCTCCAGACCATCTTAACTGACAACAGAAATAACATTTGAGACAGAATGCAGGCCTGTGACTAACATTTTCATCTCCTGTATGATTTCTAACATCTTTGCCTGTTGAAGAAGCCAGTGAAGCTTCAAAAGCTTGCATGATTTATTGTGTACATTTAAGTTGGCCCAATAAAAGTATTGCTGTTTTGTGAATTTTGTTGTATTAACGCACTGTATATACATGCCTACTCAGAAAGAATCACCTGAGAGCTCACTGGGACTTATTTCTATGTAAGTGTTTATAAGATTGTTGTATACTAAGTCAGACCTTTGGTTCATCTAGCACAGCAATTTTAACTCTGATTGAAGACTCACCAGGGATTCAGGCACGAGTCCATTGCCCTCTAAAACAGGCTATTTGACTATCAAACACAGTCAAGAAGTTTTTCCTGATATTTATGTGGAATGTATTTTCTTGTAATTTGAATCTATTGATTCATGTTCTAGTCTCTGGAGCAGCAGAACTCAAGTTCACTTTCTTCTACATGACACCTCTTCAGGTATTTAAAAAGAGCTGTCATATTACCTCTCAGTCTTCTCTTCTCCACATAAAACATACCCAGCTCCCAACCATTCTTTGTGGGCTTGGTTTTCAGAGTTTTCAGACCTTTCTCGTTCTGATTTTCTTCCTCTTGACACGCTCCAGCTTGTTAATATCTTGCCTGAACTGTGGTGCCTAGATCAGGACACAATATTCCAGGTGAGATTTAACCAAAGCAGCATGGAGTAATATCATGACTTCCCTCAGTTAAAACACTATACAGTCTTACCGCCACATTCACTAGGGTTAGGGACATAGGACCCCCATGAAAATGAAAAAACCCAGGAATAACTCTAGGCCCTCCGAAACCATATTTAACACACAAAAAAGTATGATCACCATATTCAACCCATTGTGGATTCCTTTGAGACTCCAGGTTTCCTTCACAAGGCAGCAGTGGGTGGCTGATGGGACTTACTGCCACCTCCATTGCTGCCCCCACATTATTTTTAACAGGGACTTACTATCCTTGTTCGCAGTTTTTCAGTCTCATGAGGCTTGCAGTCCCTATTAAAAATGGCATAGGGAGGCAGCAGAGGTGACAGCAAATAATCTGTGAATAATCAAATCTGCAAAAGTGAAACCCGCAAATGTGGAGGACTGACTGTACTAGAATTGCATGGGCTTCTGTTGGCTGCCACATCACACTGTTGACTCCTGTTTAGCTTGTGGTCAACTAAGATCCATCAATTCTTTTCACATGTACTGTTATCAAATCATGTGTCACCCAATCCAGATGAGAATGAGTATGTTCCATGTGGTGTGGTGGAATACCACCGGCTCCCCCATTCCTGGAATCAAAAGACATTTCTGCCCTACACTGTTATAGTGCTATTATTAAACTTTTAACATCCTGTGGAATTCTGGGGTTTATAGTTGACTGAGGCCAAAGACTCTCTGGTTCAGAATTCTAAATGCCCCTTCCTAACTCCAGGATTCCATAGGATGTTTAAAGTGGAATAATAGCACTATAACAATGTAGTGCAGAAATGCTCAAAGTCCTTGATTAGTCTGGTTTTGTCTCTCCTACTAGCTGTCCCTTTCTCTTGTCTGGGCCCAATGAATTCTGAGGCTTCTGGCTCTTTAGAAAGCGTGCCATATAAGGAAGCACAAAGCTGTCCTGTCTCTCAAACTGCAAATTCTAGTTTGATTGCATAAGTATGTGCAGTGCTTGCAAAAGCTTTTTTTTTCTTTTTTTTTTGGTAAAACTTCAAGAAACCCTAACCAGCCTGTCCACGGGCTACTCTGGTTATGAGATTCTGGCAGTTACAGACCTAAAAGTAACATTTCCAAGTTTGGCCTAGAAGAATTACTAATTGCTCAGAATGGGCCTTTTTCTGCTCTACAAATCCCTTACAAATCTTACAAGTTCTGGAAAATGGGAAACAAAGATACATAGAGATAGGTTTCAGTGGGTGGGTTGATCTGCAACACAAGGAGATAGATAGAGGATCTATCTTCCAGATGTCTCCCCACCATCCCTTAGAATTGTGAGATCCATGCATCAGAGCTTGGTGCAAAAGACATACAGTTCAGGAATTTGTTTTGAATACCAGAACTGGATGAAGTCTGGATTACTTCCACATATAAATCCAATCTTGTCTATTCCAAACATTCCTCCGTTTCCCTGGTATAATTTGAGGATGTGGAGCAGAGGGCAGAATCATTTTGTTGATGCTACTCCTTATGCATTTTTAAAATTTTAAGAAATTTATAGCCCACCTATTCTTGAAGAGCTCAAGAGTTTGTAATTTCAAAATGTAAAAGCTGCCCTCCCTATGACATAAAACACAAAAACAGCAGCAGGAAGACACAACATGTAGCAATAAGAAATACTTAACATGTTTGAAAATCAGAGACTAAACAAAACAACAAGTAAAACAACTGACTGAAAAGCTTCCTAAAAAGGAATGCCTTAAACTTCTGAAAAGCTGTTAGTGAGGAATTAAAGAATAGGGAGTAAGAAATCTTTCCTGAGCTACAAAAAGTCTCCCAGAGATCCACCAGTACTTTCAGTCCAAAGGTACAGTTGCCCGCGCACCTGTTTGTGGGTTTGGCTTTCATGGATTTGATTATTTTGCTGCCACCCCCCTCAGGTGCTTCTTTTCTGGAGGTACCTTTTCTCTCAGTAGCTCCAATCAGGCTGTGCAGCCCTTTAAAAACCTGTCATTGGTTCTCCTCCTCCCCCACCAGCCACGGTTTGGCCACTTAAGGACAGCTCACAGCCTGAGTTTTCAGCACCACAAACCTTCTGCCGATGCCCCAACATCCACCCAAGGAAGGAGATGGTGAAAGAGGAGGTATAGGGCCACCATGCCAACCTGCGTTCCAACTCCTTTCCCTGACCTGGTTTGGATCCTGGGTGCCTGTTCTCCCCACCATGCTTCAGCCCCCTTCCCACAGATACACACAAGCACACACTTTGATATTTGCATTTTTTCCATTTTTATGAGGGTCCTGAGCCCTTAATCCTAGTGACTGTGGAGGGCCAATTGTACTTTTTGCCCACCCACAAGATATAGTCCGGCCTTATTTTACTCCCATGTGGGAACGGGGATCTTCTTTCCATCCCCATACCTTAATAAAGTGTATACTTTTTGCCTATCATATTTGGGGCATATCTATGCTGCCATTACTTTTCAAAACATAGCTGTAAAATAGAACGATCAGGAACAGAAGGAAGAGCTTGTTCCTTTTCAAAGAATATGATGCAAAGAATAACAGTCTTAGTGGTAGCCCAAAGAAGAAAAAAACCCAGATAATAGCATGTCTGAAGACCCTTGGGTCTCTTTCACATCAGACAATTAAAGCACTTTGACATCACTTTAACTGCCATGGGCTCCATCCTATGAAATCCTGAGATTTGTAGTTGCATAAGGCAATGGAAGGCCATTTTCGCACTTCAGTGTTATAACGTTATTATTCTACTTTCAACATTCTGTGGAATTCTGGGGTTTGTAGTTTACTGAGGCCAAAGAGCTCTCTGGCTGAGAATTCTAAAAGCCCCTCCGTAAACTGCAAACCCCAGGATTCCACAGGATGCTGAAAGTGGAATAACAGCATTGTAACAGTGCAGTGCAGAAACGGCCAAAGTCTCTGTCACAGAATTCCAAACTCCTCATGAAACCACCAATCTCAAGATTCTGCAGAATGGAAGCATCGCAGTTAAAGTGATATCAAAGTGTGCCGTAATGGTGTAGTATGAATGAGACCTAGGCCAATATAAAGACAGAACAATAGGATGGAAGAGGACATACAAGGGCATATGTATGTACACATTAATGTACACCAGGTATTATCATATGGCTTCAGGGCAGCATGTGGCCTCCAAAGACCATCTTAGTAGCCTCTGCTATGCCATGCCTTCCAACTGCCCTTATTTGGCAGAGACAGTCCAATACTGTGTCCTCTCACTTTCAGCTCCATTTAAAATAAGCCAGGTGCTAGCTCTTCCTACCACTTCCCTCTGTCTCCTTAGCTTACTTCACTGGCTGCAAACCGAGCTCAAAGGGCAAAAATAGTGTGCATGCTATTAATTTAGAAGGAGGAGAGGAAAAGAGAAGAAAGAGTGAAATCTTGCCCCATCCCATAGACTCAGGCAAAAGCAAACTGCTGCTGCCTTTCCTTATTTGTGTGTTTTTCCTCATTAATAACTTTCACCAACTTGATCACATGCTGATGTTGCTTCTCCACGTGTCTCAATAATCTGTGCAATGCCGGAGGGAATGCTATGTTCCCATCACTGCCCAAACTAAGCAAACCTGCTCCCCTCACCAACCCTGTAAAGCCCCATCCTCCATAATAAAATCTCATTCTTGCTGGTTTCTCTTCTTTTCTGCTGACTTCCTCCTCCTTCTTCTTCTTCCTTCACTTGCTTCTTCCTGTTTTCCCATGAAACCATAAAGCTGCTACTAATTGCCACTGTAATTTGGTGGTCTGTGGTAGAAGTGGCAAATTTCGTGGTGGCACTTTCAGGTGCAGCACATCTGGAAGGAAGGATTCCAGGTGATCCAGTGCAGCCCCTCAAACATAAGATGTTTCCCGCTTCAAAGCCGATGAAACTTTAAATGGAAAAAAAGGAGAAAGGAAGGGAGAGGGGAAAAATATGGCAGCACATTTACAGAATTATGGTTCTATAACTATGTATAACTATGTAGTCTAGAGAGATCAGAGACATGAGACCACCCCCCACCCTGCAAAAAGAAAAGCTGGAAAAATGGTGAAAATGGGTTCTCCCAAATCCTTTTTTTCCTGGAAAAAATGTATTATGTAATATTTTGTTTTAAAATGCTGAATAAAATGTTAACAATGCATATTTACTGCCTCCAAATCATTTCTAGAAACTATGTAAGAGGAGGGCTTTTGTGTAAGACTATGTGTGGTATTGGATCATTGCAATTTGTGCTCATAGTTCTTTTTATGAGAATGGCTGCTCTATGTCTGCCTGACACTATGGAAGACTAGTGGAGACAAAATAATATTCTTTGTTTTACTGATTTTTTCCAGAGGGGTAATACCCCAGAAGACAGGATTGAGATTCAAGATGAACCTGACAGATTGGGCCAAAACTAACAAAATGAATTCAACAGAGATAAATGTGATGTACTACATTTAGGCAGGAAAAATGAAATGTGCAAATATAGAATGAGTGACACCCGGTCTTTTTATTCTATTTCCACCAGTTAGAACATTGTTTTCCTTTTTGGGAAAGGCTGAGGCAAACAAGGTATTCAATAATTTGTCCTCTTTCCTCTTTCCCATGTTAGCATTTCACCATTTTCTGTGTATAATGGCTCAACCATTTCTTTGTTCTTCCTTTTGCTTTAAACATAGCCATCCCCACCCTTTTTATTGTTTTTAACTTCTCTATCAAGTCTGAACTTATTCTGAGCTTTAGCTATTCTGACCATCACCACCACCACCACCGGTACTGATCTTCCCCTTCTTCTTATGCATGTCTCTGGTAAACCTCAGCTCACCTGAAAGTTCTTTGTACATTCATCCTGGTTTCTTTAGACACCTCCCATTTTTCTTCCTTGTTAGAAGTGTTTGTAACTGTGCCTTCAATTTCTCATCTTTAAGAAACTCTGATGCATCATGAACTCTCTTCTCTTCCAGCATTTCTGACCATGTGATCTCACCAATATTGTCCTGTGCCTACTGAAATCAGCTTTCTTGAAGTCCCAAGTGTACGTGCCTGATTACATTTGGCTTCCTCTTCCCTCTGTATAGCAAATCTCAGAAGGACATAGTCACACCCACCCAAGGATCCCACTACTTCCACCCCACTGATCAGCTCATCTCTGTTGGTTAGGATCAATTCAGAATGCTGATCCCCTGTTGCCTCCTCCTCCATCTTTTATAAGGTGAAATTGTTTGAAAGGCAAGAGAGGACTTTGTTGGGCATTACAATCTTGGTAGAGTTTGATTTCAATCAAATATCAGGGTGGTTGAAGTCTCCCATTCAGTGATGTATCTAGGTTCAACAATTCCTAGGGCAAGCATGGAAGTTGCGACTCTAGGCACTGCTGCTTCTCCTGAGTCACTGCCTCAGGCAGAGGAAGACTCTGGCAGGGGTGACAGTGGGCCAGGCTCAGTTGGAAGAGCTGCTGCTTCTGCCGCTGCCCCCCAAGTGGAGGAAGTCCCTGGCAGGGGCGGTGGCAAGCCAGGCTTGGTTCGAAGGGCCACTGCTGCTGCTGCCGCCACCCCCCTGGGTTGAGGAAGATCCTGGTGGGGGCAGCAGCCGGCCAGACCTGGGTGGAAGGGCTGCTGATGCCGCCGCCACCACCACCACACAGGGCCAAAAACAACCCCGCCAGGGACAGCGGGGTGGCAGGAGGCCAGGCCCAGGTGGAAGCAGGGGTTGGCTTTTTTGCACCCCCCTAGCATTGAAACCCTCGGCAAGTGCCCTGCTTGCCCTACCCTAGATACGCCTCTGCTCCCATTACTACTATATTTCTCCTTTTTGAATATTTGGTAATTTGTTTTAAGAAGGCATCATCCAAATCTTCAGTCCGGCTGGGGCAGGAGGGTGGCTATAGCAGCCCTCCAAAATGAGGTCACTGTTGTTTCTCTCCCCTTTAATTTTTATCCAGACACTCTCAAACTGATTTCCATGCTCTAAGTCATGGATCTCCTCAAAGTTATATACATCCTTGAAAAAAATATATATATATATATATATATATATATATATATATATAATGCTATCCTTCTCCCTTTCCTGTTTAGTGTATTTCTTTAGAACAGGCTACATTCTTCCACTATATGTTCTAGTCCTGAAACTCATCTCACCATCCTTCAGTGATAACTAATCAATCATATTTGCTTTCCTGTGCTAATGATAATGAACATTTGAAACACATAATTTGATATTTCTGCAAGATATAGAAATGCCCAGAAGTTTAACAGGCTTTCAACAAGCATTTTAAGTAGAATGAGTAAAAGACTTTTACACTGAACCACAAATATTATCAACAGCAATTAAGCTAAATTATACTAAATCGGGCCATTAGGTTCTGTATGCATGCATGTATACCACTGAATATCAGATGCTGGAGTCAAAGGACAGGATCCAGATTGAGGCCTGAATTCTTCTGGTAGTCCCAACTGGAGTAGATCCATTGAGTCAATTGTTGAATGCTGAGTCAACACATTTGTAAATGCCATTGATTTAGTCATTCTGCTCTAATTGGGACTACTCATACAATTCAAGACTTAGTCATGGTCAGAATGGAACTGCAGATAGTCATGACTAAAAAGTTGATTAAAATGAGTCTATCCTAACCATGACTAACAGTCAATTTTGATAATATATCTTGTTTTTTTCAGCGGTGCCACAAACTAGTAAAAGACACCTGTTTATTGTTTTTTCTTACCTACATATCTTGCATTTAACATGCTTCATTTTGTGATTGGACACTGGAAGGCAGATGTGTATTTGATCTGCAGCTGTAGCTGACACACATGTCTCTGAGCAAGCCGCATTGTGAGAGGGCAAATTAAAGGGAATATACATTCCCCAAATATCTAGTTTGACCCTATGTCTTGATCTAACCCACAGAAAAGGAGCCACTGCTTTCACACTCTGCTTTGTGAGTTTCCTGAAGCATCCCTGAGCGACCACTGTTAGGAAACTCTCAGTAGTGAATTTGAAGGACCCTGAGTTCTGAGCCAACAAGGCTATTTGCTTATCCATCTGAAAGTTTCCCCAGGACTGAAATGTTACTTCTCTAAGATTCTTCTTTTCTTTCAACACTGCCTTGGCTCTGGCCAAATACCAAGGATATCAGCAACAAATGGTGCTTTCTTTTGCTCTTTCTTCCTTTTTTGTGAAGCTGGCAGCTCCTTCAAACACACATCCAACCAACGCACAATACAATTTTTTTTTTAAAAGAAGAACCCAGACCATCTGGCTAAGTGCTCCTTGAAAATGAGAAGACAAGAAAAACAACACTCTCAGAGAGCTGGCAACTGAATGCATCTCAGCCCGCATGTGGACTTTCTCCTGTGGTGCATGCAAAGGACAGCCTCCACATCTCCCGCTTCGTGAAAAGAAGGGGATGGGGAGAGAGACAAGGTCAGCGTTCTGAGTGGGATGTGTTGACTTTGCTGAGCTGCACATGCACCCATTAATTAGCCTCACTTGAAAAAGTGTCCTACACTCTCCCTGTTGGGTTTACCAGCCTACAGTCCCTTCAGTTTGGTTGCCACAGCATTACAGCCCCCTACTGGAAATCAAACATAACATATTTTCATCATAGTTCTATAGTTTTGGGATGGAGGTGGGGGCATCTAGCAACCCACAGAAGTTATGGGTTGGGAATAGAGGAAGACCTCACCTTTCAACACCCTGTTATCTGACAATTCATTCTTTTGCGGTTCCCAAATAAAGGACAAGTTCCATTAGTTTGGGGAGGGTTCCACTCTTTCACCAGATCTTCTTGCCCACAGAGGTTTGCTTGGAATCACCTGCATGCACGTGCTGCTTGCAAAGTGAGAGAGTGGGGGAAAGGCACAAAGCCAGCTGAGAGACTTTGCAAGAAATGTGCGGCCGATCAGTCTTAAGTGAGCCTCTGTTAAGTCCATCATGCTCCCTACAGTTAAGTACATGGGGTCTACTTTTTAACAATTATCTTTTCTGACAGAATTCTAGTCCCTAACCTGTCAGATAAGTGGAGGAAGCCTGTAGAGTTGCCAGTTCCCAAGTCATGAAGTTTCTGAATGAAAATCTGAGACCTAGGACCTTGGTGATGTCATGAAATGTTATCCATGAAATACCAACCATATAGCAAGAGCAATAGCAGTTACATTTCTATACCACTTGTCAGTGTGAAGCACTCCCTAATTGGTTTACAATGGATTTAGCTAATTGCCCCCAACAAGCTGGGTACTCATTTTATCAACCTATGGAAGGACAGAAGGCTGAGTCAACCTGGAGCCCTGCAGGACTGAACTTACAACGTTGTGGCTGCAGTACCGGCATTTAACCACTGTGCCACCTGGGCTCTGTAATTAGTTAATCACAGCTTGTTATGTAAACATGAGCATATGCACATACACACACAAATCAAATTTTTCTGTTTGGAAAGTACTTTGGTAGAGCAGAGTAGAAGGTGAGCCCTGGCACCACAACTATTAGCAAGGAAGAAGGAGGCTAAGTAAGTGATTACATAGACTGCCTCCCCGAAACTCTTTGCAAGTTGCAATAACAACTCAGTGAAGTCTTACAAATTCTAGGAAGTTGCTACTTTACTAGCTGAGATGAAAATTTGCACATGGTCCTTCGCTGCCTGGAGCTGAGCCCATCAAAACTGGAAAATTTGCACCATCACCCTCCCACCTGCAGATGACTTATGAAATTTAGCTGGGAAGGTTGCATTTCTGAATCCCTCATGGATGGGCTTACAATGTATCTCCACCTTATTCAATGAACAAGTACACAGTGCAGGGGATGTTCTTGGACTTGTTGCTCTCTGGAGAAATGTAGTAGTAGCAGCAGCAGTCACCAGAAATGGCTTCCTATGACAAGATGAGTCCTGCTTACTAGCTGAAACTCATTTGAGTCTTGTTGGCTCATGCATTGAACTGCACTACTGCAAGGTAGTTTATGCGGTCTGCCTCTGAAGGCTATTTGGAGAATATATAGTGATGCAGTATGAGACCACACAGATGCCAGCAAGAGCCAAGTCATCTGAACACATAGCATCACATTTGCACAAGTTGCACAGGCTACCAATACCTTCCCAGCACTGGGTTTAACTGTTCAGGCCATAAGCAGGAGGTGAATCTATAGAATACCCCCTCCCAACATGTCACAGATGAAAACTGGGACAGATGTGGCAACCCTCCCCCCAAATAGAGTGCATTCAGTATGGCAAAAGTTAGTATTAAAGACACATGAGCTATGAGACTGCAGCAGTTGGCTTTTGCCTGAGTCAATTGTGAAGGGCAATATTTTTCCTCTCCTCTCCTCTCCTCAACTGAATGAAAACTACCTTTGAACTTTACATTCAGTTTGCAGTAACTGAAGTAAGATGAGGACAAAAGTAGGAAGACAAGAGGGAAATTGGGACAGTTTAAAACCATCTGAAAAAGTGAGAAGCCAGTTCTGTTAATAACGTACATTAACGGCATGTCAAGATAGCAAGGGATGATGAGAACTGGGAATCATAGATTAATAGGATAATAGAGTTGGAAGAGACCACAAAGGCCATCCAGTCCAACCCCACACCATGCAAGAACACACATCAGAGCACTCCCAACAGATGCCCATCCAGCCTCTATTTAAAAAACCTCCAAAGAAGAAGACTCCACCACACTCCGAGGTGTTCCACTGCTGAACAGATCTGACCATCAGGAATTTCTTCCTGAGGCTTAGGTGGAATCTCTGTTCCTGTAGTTTGAATCCATTGCACCTTGTCCTAGTCTCTGGAGCAGTAGAAAATAAGTCTGTTTCCTCTTTGACATGACATCCTTTCAAATCTTTAAACATGGCTATCATGTCCCCTCCTGTAATAAAATCAGTTGCTCTTCTGCCATTGACATGGGGGATAGTATTCTTCCAAAGGAATCTGGCTTCTTTTCAGATTTACTGAAGTATTTATCTGCTAAAGATTTTGTTCAAAACTGAACTCCCACCCTATTGCGCCATGAGAAATTAATTTATTTCACATCATTTATTGTATACATTTCTATAATAAGCCTGCCTCAGTTTATTTCAGGGGTTCAGTGTGGTGCCATGACAAGTCATAACCCTTTTCTGGCTTGTCTCTGAACCATAAAATTGGAAAACATAAGGAGTCTTTAGTATATATTTTCCATCACCCCCATAGCAAGCGCTGATATAAAAAAACTTAATCTGCTGGCTTTTCTATTCATTCAGCCTAGACTAAAAGGGATGATTTACAGCAGATGCCCTGACCTTTGCAGTCCAGAAGTCCTTGATTCAGCCTTTGAAAGAAGGCATAAGGGATAGCTGCGTGTACACAAATACACATGTCATGTGCACAGTTCAGTGACACAGTCATACTCACTCCCCCATAAACACATGCTCCCTGATTCAGAAGAGAGTCACCCATGCACACAGAGTGATGTCACCTGCGCAACAACCCTTAAGCACAAACACATCCTCCACACCACATTGTATTCCCATGTAGGCAACAATGTGAGCTTATTTTCTTCTTTTTCTTCTTCAAAAATCAAAATCAGTCATTTTCTTTGTTGGGAATTAAGTAGCCTATTTATTACATTTCCACTGTGTTGTACTTAGGTGATTCAATCCATTTTCTTGCGTCCTTTAATTTAAGGACTAGCTCCATACATTACTGAGCGCCAGTGCTGAATACTGGAATAACTGCTAGCTAAAAGCAAGCAGGGGCATAGACTATTCAATGTTCATGATTTACATACAAAATACTAATCTGCAAAGAGCCAAGTCTAACATCCACATTAACCATCAATTTTCACAGCAGAGTGCAGAGATATGCATCACAAAGCATAAAAAACAATATTACATTCTGCAGTTATTACCTTCTTTTCTTCTGAACTAGGCTGATCATAGAAAATTGGTCCCTTTATTAATCATTCACCTTCAGGACATTGTATTGCTATTGAAAGCCTGACTTTGCTGGAAGTGTAAAAACTGTGCTACACCAAAAAAACAGAAAGACACCGTCCTTATATGATCTTTCAGTAATTTGCTCACAAGAAGACATTATTCTTACAAGAATACATCCTCAGAAGGGAGTGATCTATTCTGTTACCAGAGAGATGCATTAGTTAATGCTGCACTCATCAAAGTTTGGAAGAGTTACTTTTGGGAACAATAATGCTGACTGGCCATGCTGACCGAGGATTCTGAGAGTTGTAGTCTGCAAAAGCAACTTTTCCAAGCACTGGTCTATTTCACCCTGACAGTAGAAATATAATAATAGCAAAACAAATGAGTAATAATTTGCTTTCTGTTGATGAAATACGCAAACTAGTGACCAGACAGTAAATCAAAGCTGAGAATTATGTAGTCCTACAAACTGGTCCTACAAACAGATGTTGAACTGCAACTCCAGCATTTCTCACTATTGGCTATGCTGATCAGCACCAAGGAGAACTGCAGTTAGGCGACACTCATAATTTCCTCCAACTGTCCTAGCTGGGTTGAGACAGCCTACCAAAGCTGTCCCACATTCTCAGCTGCTTTTAGAATGTCTCAGGTTATTTCCGCACTACACTGTTACAGTGCTATTATTCCACTTCCAACATCTTATGGAATCCTGGAGTTTGCAGTTTAGGGAGGGGTGTTTAGAATTCTCAATCAGAGATCTCTTTGGCCTCAGTAAACTACAAACCCCAGAATTCCACAGGATGTTGAAAGTGGAATAATAGCACTATAACAGTGTAGTGCGGAAATAGCCTCAGTTTCTTCATTTCCCCAATTACCCCCGCTCCTCCTGATCTTACTTGCTGAAAACAGAGTTTAAAGTGCAAAAGTAATCTGCACTCAACTCAGGAGGAGGGAGAGAAGACAGCAGTCTTGCCTTTCCCAATAGGCTCAGGCAATCTGTTGTAATCCCTCCCAGTTTTAAAATGGAATATCCTATGCTTTTTGACTCCAAATTCAAAAGGAAAACAGTGGGTCCTTGGGATCGGGTTTGGTTCCAGGACCTCCCATGGATATCAAAATTTGTGGATGCTGAAGTTCCATTATATACAGCGATGTAGTAAAATGGCATCCCTTATATAAAATGGCAAAATCAGAGCTTGTTTTTTGGATTTTTTAAAAGATTTTTTAAAAAATATTTTGAAGCCATAGTGGGTTGGTTAAATCTGCAGATATGGAGGGTTGACTTTAAACGTATCTTGTAAAAAGCAAAGGAAGGGGAGATCACAGCCAGTTCAGAGGACCTTGCTTGCAGGAGTTCCTCTTTGAATTACAGTTGTCCCTCCACTTTCCACAGTTGTCTCCATGAAAGTGAAAAAATTGTGAATATCTATAGTCCTCTCCAACTATATTTAACACACAAAAAAGTACAGTATGATCTATAAATTCAATCCACCATGGTTCCAAATGTACAATACATTCAAATCTGTGGTGGGGAGGATGCCAGTCATCTGGTTCTACCTGGGAAGTTCTTCCTACCTCTCAAGGTGGAAGTAGGTGGCAAGTGGGGATTGCCGTTGCCTCTGCTGCTCTCCTCTACCATTTCTAATAGGGACTTAGAAGCCTAGCTTCATTTTCGTGGTCTCTCTCAGGCCATTTCCGCACTAGCCTGTTATAGCGCGATGATTCCACTTTCCCGAAACTGCAAACCCCAGGATTCCAGAGGATGTTGAACGTGGAATCATCGCACTATAACAGGCTAGTGCGGAAGTGGCCTCAGTCTTGCAAGGCTTGCAGAGAGACTGAGAGCATGAGGTGAAACTTAGAAGTCCCTATTAAAAATGGCATAGAGCAGCTACAGAGGCAGTGGCAAATAATCTGCAAATAACCAAATCAGGGAAAGTTAAACCTGTGGTTGCAGAGGGGCAACTATATAGCACCTAGAACTATGCATACATGTTTGGATTTTTACCTGTGAAATGTTGGAAGGTATGCACATGTAAAGGCCAACATTATTCCATATAAGTCCCAGTCCTGTTCTAAATGCTGAAGGCTGGGTTGCCCTTATGCATTTCTGATCAAAAAGCAAATCTTGAATAAGGTTTGAAAAAACTATTTTGCTCTTGCTTTTTTTTTTTTTTCCAAACAGCCTGGACGTATTCTGGGCGTTTTACTCCAAAAGTGCAACTTTTCTGAGCTCTGCCCAAAGGTAAATGAGAAAGGTCATTCTGCAAACAAACAGAGACAGTGCTAAATAGGAAAGAAAGAGATGGGTGCTGTCCAAGAGAAGAGAGCTGGTGGAGACCACCTTTGAGACTGATATATTTTAGCATGAGCTTTCATGGATTTCAACTCACTTCATCCGTCACACTGATGGAGTTGTGCTGTGAGCGGATTAAGGCTGGTTGATGCACAGGCCTGCTATGCAGCTCAAACATATACAACACAAAGCACACAACCCCTTATTTATACGTTGTTTACAGGACTAGAGTAGCTGAAGAGACTTCAAGAACTGAATTGCCTAGTTTTAATCCCAAATTGCTTCCTTGAGTAAAAACACAAGCCAGACACGAACAACATGCTCATTTTCTAGCTGAATATTAGAAAGGACTTATTATGCTCCGTGTATGAAACCGACATAAAGATTAGCTGTTCACAGTTGCCAACTTTCGGAACAAAGGCCTTCTCTCCAGAATTACCTCTGAAGACAATGAAATGCCATTGCCAAAACTTGGTATCGCTCAGTGTTTAAGGGCTGCCATTATGCTCTTGGCCCCACAAAATTCCTTATAGACTGTGCCCCAGACGTTCAAAAACAGATGGAATTGCACAAATAGCCATCTGGAATTCACAGTGCTCCCATGCTGCATCAGGAGAAATTCAACCCAATGTTAGATAAATGCGCAGAAGGATTTTGTATGACATACAGGCAGCAGAAACTTGGAACAGACAGCCACATACGACCTACTTGATTCGTAAATGCAACATTCAAGATTGGTTAATGGTGGATATTTCACTCCGGAATGCAACACGCAGACACTTGCCATGTTAATAATAATAATCACCGTTAGAGGTTAATTGATCCTGAGAGGTTGCTTTAAAATCCATTAAATAAATACATTAAATACAATAATAACAGCTCCGTAGTGCTCCTGCTAGGCCACTTATGCATCTTAAAACGTAATATGAGAAAGACTAATATGCATAACTGCCTCCAAAGAAGGCATAGAATAAATCCTGGATGGCGTACACAGTATGCTTATCTGGCTGTAAATTATGTACAGTAATCGTGGGAGCCAGAGATTTTGGCGAGTCAGCCAAAAGCTGTCAGGAATTTCTACTATTCTGATGCAAGCTGCAGTTTAGAAAATGCAATTTGTGTTTCAGGCCACACCTCTCTTGTACATGTACCTATCCCATGTTCAGGCAAAACAGCTGCGCATGGCATTCCTCATGGATTTAGCACCTTTCCGCACTACACCATTATGATGCTCTTATTCCACTTTCGACATCCTGTGGAATTCTGGGGTTTGTAGTTTACCGAGAGCTCTCTGGCTGAGAATTCTGAATGCCCCCCAGCCACTGCAAACTCCAGGGTTCCATTGGATGTTGAAAGGGGAATAGTAGCACTATGGCTATTTCCGCACTAGGCTGTTATAGCGTGATGATTCCACTTTCAACCTCCTCTGGAATCCTGGGGTTTGCAGTTTCGGGAGGGGCCGGCCCCTCCCGAAACTGCAAACCCCAGGATTCCAGAGGAGGTTGAAAGTGGAATCATCGCGCTATAACAGCCTAGTGCGGAAATTTCCCTCTAGAGCAGTGTTAGTCAACCTACTGGTTCCAGTCCCTGATGAGTTTCCAGGAAAGAAATAAACTCCTGCAGCCAATGGGCAGGAATTCAAAGCACATATGATACAATAATCATGAAAAGAACTGTGAAACGCTGCTTCTTTTTCGTTACAATAGTTTGTGGTACCTACTTCTTTTAAAAACATCCTCCACCACCACCAGACAATTCAGACAACTGCCCGCCCGAAAGGTGGAATTGAACCACTCTGTCGCTAAACAGCTACAGGTTTGAAGCCTGCACCCCAGACCACTGAGGATCATCCGGGCATCTATCGCTCTCAAATCGATCGTTATATAAAGGTGTATACAGAACAAATAACTAGGTCATGGGGACTTATTGAGTAAAACGTGACTACAATGCTATTTGACACAGTGGGATGAAGTCTACCGGGTTTAT
Source organism: Ctenosaura bakeri (assembly GCA_948474755.1). Lineage (NCBI taxonomy): Eukaryota > Metazoa > Chordata > Lepidosauria > Squamata > Iguanidae > Ctenosaura > Ctenosaura bakeri. The sequence continues at coordinate 449,954 of CAOLHI010001022.1, forward strand.
ATCACTTTTTTGTACATTATATTCCTAAATCTCTGTTCTTATTCTTCTGTACTTAAAACACATCCTGTAAATATCCCCACTTTGTCCTTTCTCGCTCACACCGATATTTTATGCAAATATACTTGACGCTGATTCGCTTACTGGCTTCCGCTTCTGGAGACGAGGGTGTTAAAGAGACAGCGCCTCTTTCTCGCTGTGCTTAGTGTGGTGCCGGTGCGTAGGCTTTCGAACTGTTTGCAGGTTCCGACGGGAAGGGAAGGAATTCAGAGGAGAAGGGCGAGAAACGCCCCCCCGTATTTGCCGTTTAAGGGCATGTGGGGAACGAGTCACTTTCAGGCTGACCATTGTATCCAGGATCTGTTGGTGGGCAGGACTCAAGCAGGGCTTGGGAAAGTTGCCTTTTGGATTGCAACTCCCAGAATCCCCCAGCCAGCATGGGCGTCCTTGCACGTGTTCCAGCGCCTACACGATTGCTTGGAATGTACGATTCTTTGTCTTTTTAGTAGCACGTGTTTCATAGGGAGTCCATTGGAGGGGGAAAATGTGCTCTGAGTATGTTTGGAGGCGAAGTCATCAGGGAGGAGGCTCACAGATTACAAAAGTCGACTGGTATGTGTGGGATGCACCTCCTATTTTTGTAAAGGCTCGTGTATCCAGGGCCAGTTTCCAGGATTGAGATTATGGCCTGATGGAATGAGAGGCACTCCGGTTTTTGCTCAGAAGTAAGCTCAAGTCCAGGCTCAAAGGTTCCATGGCCCAGAGAAGCATCACATAAGCAGGTTTCTTCAGGAGAACTAGTGTGGCATTGTTAGAGCATTGGACTATGACCCCGGAAGCCAGGGCCATTTCTGCACTAGATTGTTATAGTGCTGTTACTCCACTTTCAACATCCTATGGAATCCTGGGGTTTGCAGTTGAGGGAGGATCCCCCTCCCTAAACTGCAAACCCCAGGGTTCCATAGGATGTTGAAAGTGGAATAATAGTACTATAACAGTCTAGTGCAGAAATCGCCCAGGGTTCAATTCCCCACTTGGCCATGGGTCAGAAACTACTGGAAGGCACACAACAAGTTTGCCCAGAAGTACTTTGAGCAAGATCCCATTCACCATCAGGGAAGGTGTGAATGGTAGGATGATGCCTACTACCTCACCCCGATTTATTCATATGGGGAGAGGGAACATGGCCAGCTGTGAAATCCTACACGTGTTGAGTTTTCAAGTCATTTCTGATTTATGATGACCCCTGCGGTGAACCTATCATGGGGTTTTCGTGGCAGGATTTGTTCAGAGGAGCATTATCTTTGCCTTCCTTTGAGGCTGAGAGAGTGTGACTCACCTAAGGTCACCCAGTAGATTTCTGAGGCCAAGCTGGAATTCAAGACCCGGTCTCCCAGTGACCTAGTCCAACTACTCAAACCACTACCCAATGCTGAATCACTTAATCCTAAGCATGCTTTCTAGAAAATGAAAAAACGTGAAAAAAAACCAGTAAAGATTTCTCAGACAAAATCAATTTAGGATGGAAGCGTTCGTACAAAGTATTCCATTACTTCCCCTTTGGAAATCTATCCTGGGGAGCAAAGTTCCTCACTGGCAACAGAATCCACACTTTTAGTGCCATAAATATTTGGGGAGGGGGAGAGATTTTGAGTGTTTCCCGTTGAAATTGGTTGCCCCTATCCTACCCCCACTCAGCACAAGCAGCAATGCAGTTAGTTGAACCTGAAACCCACTTCGCATAGTTATAACATTTTAATGGCTATGGACGCTTCATATGGAATCCTGGGGTTTGTGGTTTGTTGAGGTATTAAAACTATAGGCAGGCTCTACAGCTCTCCAGTAAATTGGGAGTGCACCAACAAACTACAGATCTCAGGCAAATATAACAACATCCAAAACTAACAAAACAGTGATGGTTTTATTGGCTAACCAAAATGCACAAAAGGCATCACACACAAGCTTTCAGAGCTTCATTGGCTTCTTCAGCAGGCAAAGATGTTAACATTCATATAAGAGGAGAAAAGGAATGTCAGAGACACAAGCCTACATTTTGTCTCAGATGTTGCTTCTGTTGTCAGTTAAGCTGGTCTGGAGGGATCTCGGTGCAGGCAGAGGCCATTCCCCTTCTTGGCCATGTGGGGACCAGAGACAAAAGGCAATAAAAGACAGGCAATATTAACCTGTATTTTATTGCTCTTTATCTCCAGTACCCACATGGCCAAGAAGGGGAATGGCATCTGCTTGCATTGAGATTCTTCCAGACCAGCTTAACTGACAACATCCAGTTTCTTTCCACCCCACCCTGCTTCCCTAGAACAGTGAAGGGTTTCTTAACAACATCTCCTGGGGAAGGAAGAGAGGGAAATGCAAGAACCATCACCAGTAAATTGTCTGCCCTTTCTCCCACATTGTGTGCGTAGGGGGCAGGGAGAGTGAAGAGATCTGTTTTTCTGTGCTGTATTCTCTTCTCTGGCTTCTAAACATAGGTCACTGAGTTCCACCCAAACAGGACACGGGAGTTTTAATCTTGTTCTTCCACCCCTTCATACTTCTGAGGTTTCTGGTTATTCTTTGCTGCATTCCATGCTGGAAGCCTCTCTTGGGTAGTTAGCTTATTCTCTTCCTCCCACACCTTCCTAGATGTTTCCAAGCTGGGATGCTGTTTGTATCTGGATTATTATTTGGCATGATTATAGATACAGATATACTATCATTCAGTTTATGGACACAAGGGAGAGTTTGCAGTGAAGAATTTTATTGCGGGCTTATTTCTCCAGGCTCTAGAGAAGTAAAAGAAGAAAACAAGTTAATATGCACTTTCTCTGATGCCAGTGTTTATGAGTATATATACAGGAGGACCAGTAGAGGTGTATGTATGTTTATTTATGTGTGTGTATATATAGCCAGCCCTACACTACATGTTGTTTTTCAGGCTGTATTCAACAAAATGAAATAATCTAAATCATAGAATCATAGAATCATAGAAATGTAGAGTTGGAAGAGACCACAGGGGCCATCCAGTCCAACCCCCTGCCATGCAGGAACACCCTCAAAGCACTCCCGACAGATGGCCATCAAGCCTCTGCTTAAAAACCTCCAAGGAAGGAGACTCCACTACACTCCGAGGCAACAGATTCCACTGCCGGACAGCCCTGACTGTCAGGAAGTTCTTCCTGAGGTTCAAGTGGAATCTCCTTTCCTGCAGCTTGAATCCATTGCTCCTTGTCCTGGTCTCTGGAGCAGCAGAAAATAAGCCCTCTCCCTCCTCTACGTGGCATCCCTTCGAATATTTAAACATGGCTATCATGTCCCCTCTTAACCTTCTCTTCTGTAGACTAAACATACCCAGCTCTCTAAGTCTATCCTCATAGGGCATGGCTTCCAGGCCTCTCACCATTTTGGTCGCCCTCCTCTGGACTTGCTCCAGCTTGTCAATATCCTTCTTGAATTGGGGTGCCCAGAACTGGACACAGTATTCAAGATGGGGTCTAACCAAAGCAGAGTAGTGGTACCAGTACCTCTCTCGATCTAGACACCATACTCCTATTGATGCAGCCAAGAATTGCATTGGCTTTCTTGGTTGCCGCATCACACTGCTGACTCATATTCAGCTTGTGATCTATGAAGACTCCTAGATCCCTTTCACATGTACTGCTATCCAGCCACGTGTCCCCCATCCTATATTTCTGTATTCCATTTTTTCTACCTAAGTGTAGGACCTTACACTTCTCTCTGTTGAATTTCATTTTGTTCGCCTTGGCCCAGCTCTCCAATCTATCCAGGTCATTTTGAATTTTGATCCTGTCCTCCGGTGTATTAGCAACCCCTCCCAATTTGGTATCATCTGCAAATTTGATGAGCATGCCCTCTATTCCTTCATCCAAGTCATTGATAAAAATATTGAACAGCACTGGGCCCAGGACAGAACCCTGTGGCACCCCACTAGTCACTTCTCCCCAGGATGAAAAGCAGCCATTCGTGATCACCCTTTGGGTTCGGTCGGTCAACCAATTACAAATCCAACTAACAGTAGCCCTGTCCAGCCCACATTTTACTAGCTTCATTGCAAGAATGTCATGGGGAACTTTGTCGAAGGCCTTACTGAAATCGAGATATGCTACATCCACAGCATTCCCTTCATCTATCAAGCTAGTAACTCTATCATAAAAAGAGAGAAGATTAGTCTGGCATGACTTATTTTTGAGAAATCCATGTTGACTTTTCGTGATTACTGCATTGCTTTCTAAATGATTAGAAACTGACTGCTTAATGATCTGCTCCAGGATCTTTCCGGGTACTGATGTCAGGCTGACTGGGCGATAATTATTTGGGTCCTCTTTTTTCCCTTCTTGAAGATGGAGATAAATTTGCTCTCTTCCAGTCTGCTGGAACTTCTCCTGTCCTCCAAGATTTCTCAAAAATTATAGCAAGCGGTTCCAAAATGACCTCTGCCAGCTCTTTTAATATCCTAGGATGCAATTCATGCTTTGAAAGCACCAGATAAATGCTTTGAAAGCACCAGATCCTGTCTGATCTTGAAGGTGAAGCCTTCTTGGATGGGAGACCATCAAGGAATAGCGGGTGCTGTAGGCCATATTCAGAGGAAGTCAATGGAAAGCCATCTCTTAATACTCCTTAGCTAAGAAAACTCTATGAAATTTGTGGGGACTCCATAAATGAATGGAGAACAGATACGGTATACTGCCAACCCACAAAACCCTGAGATTCTTGAAAAATTTCACAAAGGTCCATTGTTGAGACGACTGGCTGTATGGTACTCACAGTCTAGTACAAAAGTAGGCAATTGTGAGAGGCTGAGGGGCTGCATTAGCTCCCCCAGGAGAACTTGGAAAGTGGCACCTCCTCCACTGCACCTCTCCACAAAAAGAAAAATTAAATTAAAAATGATCCCCGGATGCCCCCAAGCCTCCTCTACGGAATGCAGAGGTCATTTTTGACAAGCATTTGAGGCACCCTGGTCATTTTAGGTCCAGGAGAGGCCTTTTTTTAACAACAGGAAGTGACCTATTTTTTTTTCAAAGCCTCTCTTGTTCTGAAAATCTCATGAAAATCTCCCCATGCTCTCTATACTGCATTTGGGGGCATTTGGAGGCCAAAAATATTGGGTTGGGGGGTAGGGTGGGGTTTTTTGGGCCTTGTTTTGCACTTTTTACCCCCTGGGACTCTTGTGACCACAAAAAGAGCCTTAGGGGCTGCATGTGGTCCATGGATCACAGTTTGCCCATCACTGCTATAGAAAAAGAGAGCCCGTAGTTCTGAAAGTACTTTTGCCTTTTGGAGACTTTCTTCCCCTGTTCCACTTACCCCTTTTATATGGCAATATTCTTTGTATTTATTTGTTACCTTTTTATTATACTCTTCTTTTGAGGAGCTTAGCTGTATATATGGGCCTCTCTTACCTTTTTTCTTCTTCAGAACAGCTCTGTGAGGTAGGTTAGGCTGAGAGAGAGTGTCAAGTTCAAAGGCCTAAATCTAATGGTTTGGCCCACTGGATCAATGTAGCTTTCTTAAAGAACCCCAAAATACACTGAAATGGATCTGCCACCTTTCTGTTGCCCCTGCTCCTATGCTTTTTAAAAACTACCCTGAGAGGAACTGGGAATCATGACAGTACACTTTTGTGCTATGGTAGTGGAACATGGAAAATGGAGTTCTGATACCAGTGTTACCCTGTTTACTGGGGTCCCGGGAGGGACACCTAATTAACCAAACAACAACACACTTTGGGGAAAATTAGCTTAGAGCACTGCTGGAAAAACGAGAGGCAGGGTAACGCAGCAGGATCTTGTAACCTAATGTTTACGGGGTCAGGCCAAGTCAAGAAGCAAATTGTGTTGGAAATTAAGGAATGATCTTTATTAAATACAGGCACACAATGTAAGCAACACACTCACACAGGTAACTAAGGAAAATAAAGGTTTGAGTTGGATAGCGGGATTTTTGAGAAGGATAGTTGATTCAGGTGATACGGAACCTGTTCCTGGAGCCCGGAAAGAAGATAGAGAGCGATGCTGGGGTGGGATGTAGCTCAGCACGTGGAGCTGAGGGGAAGCTCGCCAAGCAAAGCAGCGGCAAGGCGGTCTGGAACTCGGGAGCGATCTGAGGAAGGTCTCAGAAACGGGTTTTTATAGAGAGAAATGTAACTGCAGGCTATGCCATACTTGGGGAAAACAATGAATTTCGGGCGCGGGACAAAGCTTTGGAAAGGTCAAAATTTAGCATGATTGAGTTAAGTCCAAACTGACAAAGAGGTAGCTAGTATGCAAACGCAGAGTGCTTGGCGTTTGAGTATTCAGCTTGCCAAGTTAGCTGTCAGAATATAAAGATATGCAAAAGGTCTTGTAGTACTTTTGAGATTGTGAGAAAGAAGTTGGTAGCATAAGATTTTTTAGGGCCTTTCTGCACTACACTCTTATAATGCTGTTATTCCACTTTCAACATCCAGTGGATTCTGGGATTTGTAGTTTATTGAGGCCAAAGAGCCCTCTGGTTGACAATTCTAAATGCCTGTCCCTAAACTGCAAAGCTCACAATTCCAAAGGATGTTGAAATCTGATACAGGATTGAGAGGAAGGTCTCTCTTGAGGATCTCAGAGCTTGGGGAGGCTTAAATGGGGAAATACGACCTGTCAGATAGCCCGGGCCTAAACCATATACAGTGATCTTAAACACTGATGTTAATGGCTAAAGAGGGCTCGTTGCTCTTCAGGTGGTAATGTGTATTATTTCATTTACTTCCAAATGTGCTAAGGCAGCCTTTGGTACTTTCCTCATTTTGCTGAAGGGAGCCCTGGTACAATAAGCAGTCATTTATTTGTGTGTATCTCTCTTATTTATGGATGTAGATGAGTTCCACAGTGACAATATTTAGATGATTATAGAGATGTCCAGCAAAGCTAAAACATTCATCAAAAGTGAAAGAGAACTTCAGTGAGCACTTTCAGGAAGCAGGGAAAAAAAATTAAGGAATGTTGATCTCTTCTCTGGACATAATTGGTCAAGCCAAAAGTTTGTTTAAAGCTAATGGGAGCTGATAAGAGTGACAAAGAATGAGTGACCATTTAAGATGACATCAGTTTACTGTACAATGTGCTATGCAGGTGGGGCTGGGGAAATAAAATTGTCTTGGGGAATTCCTATCACATTTATCCTGGCACAAATTCTGAACAAAAAAACTCCCCACAAGAAATGTTAACATTTGGATTGTCATGATTTCAGCTCGAAGGCATTAAACCTTACTAACCTTCTGATGTAAATCAGAAGGCTTGCCAAAGGACAGTCAAAATTCCAGTGTCATGTATGGCTATTTCACTTTCTCTCTCATTTTTCTCCTACCCTAGCTTTTGTTTTATACTAGTGATATTCAGCAGCCGTGCTTGTGAAAGCCAGTGGTGTATTTATGTCTTTTGCTCCAGGTCTCAAGTCAAGTCTCAAGTAGAGTCTCAAATCCTTGCAAGATACTTTCAAGTCAAGTCTTAAGTCTGGGAGTCAACATTATACTCCAAGTCTTAAGTCTGGGAGTCAACATTATACTCCAAACCTATATTCTAGAATTCCAGTCAGTTTTCACAATTTAAGCAGAGACAGTCCTCCACATTTGTGATTTTGCCATCTGCAGCTTTCGAAGTAGGGAATAGGATCCTTCTTACTTCTGAAGCTGGAAGCTGTTTTGAAAGTGGGGAGTAGGATCTTTCTTACACTCCATTACTGAAGCTTCAAGGGCTTTAGAAAGAAGGATCCTTCCTCTTCAAGCCCACTGCCTAACACACTCGCTGTTCCCTGCTGAGAAACATGCCCTGCACTCTGGGAGTGAGTCTTAGCTTCTGCTCTTATGAAACGTTTCAGAAGGCTCCTCTGATATGCAGTGGGGACTGGCTGCTGAGCAGAGTTCAACCCTGCCTCAAACCTAATCTGTTTGCTAACCCTCCGAGAAATTCACCCACACTTTGGGCTTGAGATAAGATTGTCATGTAACTAGTAGGCACAAAGGGATGGAAGCATTGTTCAAAGTTGTAAGGTTTCTGGGTGAATCTGTTATGTTACTGAACCAAGGGCAGCAAGTCAGTCACTAAAAATATACAAGTCTCAAGTTGAGTGAAGTCAGTATGTCCTTTATTGCCAAGTCGAGTCCAAGTTGAGTCACTGAAGCGACTGAAGTCTGACTTGAGTCCGAGTCAATTGACTCAAGTCTACATCACTGGTAAGAGCCACTGTGGTGTAGTGGTTTGACTGTTGGACTAGCACTCCAGAGACCATAGTCTGAATCCCTGCTCAGCCATGGAAACCCACTGGGTGACTTTGGGTAAGTCACACTCTCTCAGTGGAAGAAGAAGGGAATGGCACTTGCCAAGAAAATCTTACAATAATGTCTCTGCAAGTCAGAGCCAACTTGAAGGCACAACATATCAATGCCAAGATGCTGCCTCAGGGTTCATACTGTAAATCTCTGTATGCGGAGTGATACACTGAGTGTTCTATGCAACCCTTGTGCTGAATGTCCAGGTTGTCCCACAATGTGCTAACTGATGTGCATGCATACCCACACTGCATATGCAGCTCTGCTTCTGCAACTTTCAATGGAACTGGGCATTCTGCATCAGACAAATATCTCCCGCAGTTTCTATCAACTGAAATAATGTGTCTGGAAAGTTTCAAGACCATCTGCGTTATCCTACCTGCTCTGATGCATGCAGCAGCACCCCCATTCATGTACAGTGTCTACATATGGCATTACACACATACATCAGTGCACTCCTGCAGTTCTTTGTTTATTGGCCATATGTTCTGATGGTATGATGCTTTACTTGGAATATTCCCTGGTACTGTGTCCATAAATCTATTGAGGGTGAGTGAGGTTGGTATGGAAGATCTTGTCTTGGAAGAAGGACAAGGCTTGAACCTGCTGATTCCACTTTAACCACCCTGGCTTCATCCTACAGATACCTGGGACTTGTAGTTTGATGAAGTATTTAGAACTCTGTAGGGCATTCCATTGAAATATACATTATTGATGTCTGGCAGAGAATTCTAAGTATCTCATAAAACTACAAATAATAGGATTCCACAGGATGGAGGCGGAAGAGTAAAAGTGATAAGCAAGGTGATAGAACAATGTAGTGTAGATGTACACTATATGACATTTTGGTTTATTCCAGTTAATTTGTTCTATTAGGAAAAGCACCTGGCATGCACACACGGCATTGGGCAGAATCCTAGTGCTGTGCTATGTTTGCAAACATATGCCAGTGCTTCTCTGCTGGTCTAGGCAGTGGTGGCAAAAAAGAGAGAAGTCCACACCTTCCTCGTGTTTGGCAGAGACAGTCCTGATTAATCCTGTCATCCCACTAATTCAGCTACTTTACAAATATTTCAGCGCCTATCTGGAGTGATTGAAAGTGCAGAGTTTCCAGGACTTTTTGTTTTAATGTTACTTGCATATCTTGAGATACATCAGGTTTCCTGTTTCAAAGTGGTATTTTTCTCCAGGACCTCAGATCCACATGGCTATTTCTCTTTTCATTCACCCTTCTCATTTCTTCTTAGGCCCTTTCCACACTACACTGCTATAATGCTACTATTCTCCTTCCAGCATCCTATGGCATCCTGGGGTTTGCAGTTTAGGGAGGGGCATTTAGAATTCTCAGCCAGACAGCTGTTGGGCCTCAGTAAACTACAAACCCAGAATTCCACAGAATGTTGAAAGTGGAATAATAGCACTATAACAGTGTAGTGAGGAAATGACAGTGATGTATTTAAGTCTTTTACTTCGAGTCTCAAGTCAAGTCTATGTCCTTGAAGATACTTTCAAGTCAAGTCTTTAGTCAAGTCTCAAGTCTAGGAGGCAATTTTATACCCCAACATATATTGCAGAATTTCTGGAGAGAGTCAAATAAAGTCAGTTTTGAAAATGTAAGCAGAGTTGGCCTTCCACATTTGCAGTTTTGCCATCTGCAGTTTCAGAAATGGGGAATAGGATCCTTCTTACTCCGCCTTCCTAAGACTGGAAGCTTTTGTTCCAATGGGCATTTGCTGTTTGCCTCTGAGAAATGCACCCTATATTTTGGGATTGAGTCGTGTCTTCTACTTTGTCGAAAAGTTTTAGAAGTTTTCTAAAAGTTTTTAGAAAAGTTTTTAGTTTTCTGATATGCAGTGAGGACAGGCTGCTAAGCAGACCTCAAGCCTGCCTCAAGTCCCTTGCCTAACCCATTTGCTGTTCCCTTCTGAGAAACGTACCCACACTTTGGGCTTAAGATGGATCATCATGGGACCAGTAGGCAAAAAGAGATTGAACAGCTGTTCTGGATGAATGCGTTTTATGTTACTGAACCAAGGGCAGCAAGTCAGTCATTAAAACTATACAAGTCTCAAGTTGAGTCGGGTCAGTGCCTCATTTATTGCTGAGTCAAGTCCAAGTCGAGTCACTGAAGCGACTTAAGTCCGACTTGAGTCCAAATCAATTGACTCGAGTCTACATCACTGGGAAATGGCCTTAGAGTGTTGTTCTTGGATTGTCTGTGGACATGTTTTCCTTGATCTCCGTATTCACTTCCTCTCTCCTTTGAATTCTTTCCCTCCCTCATCTCCCTGGAAGACCTTATGAGAGGGGCTGCCCCACGAAGTCTAAAGCTTCAGTTTCTCTTTTCTCCTCTCACTTTCCCCCTTTCTTCTTGGTTTACTTCAGCTTCTGCAAACTGTGTTCCAAATGCAGTTTACATTCAATGAACTCAGTGGAGGTGGGGTGGGGGGACAGGAGAGGAAGGGGCAAAATCTTGGCCTTCCCAAAAGGCAAAAGCAAACTCCTGCAGCCTCTACTAGCTTGTATGTTCATACTCCTTAATCACTTTTGCCATCTGGACCTCAGTCTGGTGTTGCTTGGCTGCACGTGTCCCAATTTTCTCCTGTGAAATGGGTGTAAAAAGCTATGGTAAAATGGCTCTGAAGGAAGTGAGGTGCTGGAGAAATAGACTCAGATCTAGCAGGGTTTTTCTGCCTTCTTTTACTGCCATCAGCGCAATCCTGGAAAAAATGCAACCCCTAGAATAAAGCATTTAGCATAGTGATCACTCAGTTCTGTCTTTATTGCACATGTAAAATAAATGCACTATGCAAACTCCTTGGGGCAATCCATGAAACATCCTCAGCATTGATGGCTGTGAGAACAAAGATATCATTCCTAATTCAAGGCTCAGTTTTGAGAGGCTGGACACCTTCACTTACTAGGTTTACTGGAGTGCGAAATCAGTCTAGTGTGTTTTAATGTTCATTCATACTAATCTCAAGGACAAAAACTAGCTGATTTTCTTCCTGACAGGATTATAATGTCTTAATGATTTTTTTTTTCCTTGTAAAGGACACTAAAAATTGAAGTGTTCAGCTTGACTAAACTCTCCTGGATATTTTCAGTGCTTTTTGGCTTGTTCACCTTCCCACCTCTGAACTGCCATGGGATTCTGTGTCATCCAGATTTTCTTATTAAATTATTATTTGGGGGTGAAGTGTTGGAAGGGGGGGCTTGAGTTAGAAAGGGCTGCTATTTTTAGCCCAAGCAATGAAATCTCAGCTGCTGGTGACGTCGGTGCTGAAATGTCAGTGTGAAACAGATTGGAACAAATTAAGAGCGTGGTGCTGTCATCGAGAGAGGCAGGCGGCTTGCCAGTGGGGCTGTAGCTGGATGTACTGAAGATACTGTGTGTGTTTAGTGGGGCGGGGGGGAGATAATTTGAACAAGCAAAACCCCATGTCGTTCACCCCACTTACCCCCCCACACACAAAAAAACTCCAAAAGGTCAAAGAAAAGTCACTTTTGGATACATTACCTTCCAGTTATAGTCTGAATGGGAAAAAGGGAGACACCAGCAAATAATCTCTTAGGAACAAACAACTGTTATTTCCAGAATGATTGTGTATTTAACAAACTGGGTCAAGTCCTCTTCTGATGTCATACCTATGACTCACGTCAAGGAACAAGGTAGCCCTTTGTGTCTTGTTGTTCCTTTACCCAGTGGTGATGATGCAGAAACAGGAAGGAGGAGGCAAGTTTTGAAATCCTTATTAGATGTTATTTGAGTTCATTAATCTCTAATGGTTGGTTCCTGGAACACTCAGGAAATATATTGGAAAGAGGAAGCTTTGGATATGTTGAAACTGAGCTGCAGAACACTTTTTAAAAATGTAGTTTAAGTGTTTGAAGGGATGTCATTTCAAGGAGGGAGTGGGCTTGTTTTCCCCTGCTCTAGAGACTAGGACAAGAAGCAATGGATTCAAGCTGCAGGGAAGGAGATTCCACCTGAACCTCAGGAAGAACTTCCTGAAGGTCAGAGCTGTCCAGCAGTGGAATGTGCTGCCTCAAAGTGTGGTGGAGTCTCCTTCTCTGGAGGTTTTTAAGCAGAGGCTGGATGGCCATCTGTTGGGAATGCTTTGGTGGGTGTTCCTGCATTGGAGAGGGTTGGACTGGATGGCCCCTGTGGTCTCTTCCAACTCTGTGATTCTATGATTCTATGATCCCTTCCTCCCCTGTGGGAGATAGGGCTGGTTGCTTCAGAAACCCTGATGGCTACTCTCCTGTTATGGCTTTTGCCACAGGGGGAGAGTGGAACAGGCTCCTTGTTGTTTTCTTGCTTCAGCAAAGTGATGGCAAGTGCCCTTTCTGGGGTGTAATAGTACCATCCCTGTAGCTCAGAAGGCATTAATGGGCTCACCGTGGCTCATGGGTGGCCTTGCATCTGAAAGCCACTACATTAACATCCAGGATTTTCCCCCTCTGCCCCTCCTTTTTTGGTTTGTTTATCACTTGCCAAATAAAATCTCCTGAGAAGCACAAAGTTTGCACATTATTTTCTGACCTTTGTGTTAGCCTAAACAAGGGTCTTGTCTCATCATAGGGTTTCTGAGGTAAAGGGCGTTCAGGAAGGGTTAACCACTGCCTTCTTCTGCCCAGTGCTAATTTCTTCAGAGTTGGCTAAAGTGCCATTTCCAGATTCCCTGCCAAGTGTCATTCCTGACTACAAGGATGCTTGGGAGATTTTTTAAGGGATACCTGTGTTACTATGGTTCAGACATATCCGGTGATAGTACTAGATATCTCTTGATATCAAACTTATTTGGCCTTCATTTGACCTTTTTCTGCTACCCTGCTCCACGTGTTTGCGAGGCCACCGGACAAGCATGTAAACAGGCGCGGCCGGTTAATGGTTGGACATTCCAGTTCCCACTTAGGCAGGCAGATTAATGCCACTCCGTTGCTTCAGGGACCTCTTTTGCAGACACACCTTGCTTAAGCGTGACTTTACACAAAGCTGGCGCTCTCGCAATGCTAAGCCATTTGCATACTGGCTACTCTATTGTTAAATCTGCGCTAAGCTGATCATGTAAAACTTGACCTTTCCCTAAGCTTTGTCCCGATCCAAACTCGCATTGTTCTCACCGAGTATGACATGACCTGTAGGCACAATCCACCCTATAAAAAGTCCCTGATTCCGAGCCCAACTCAGATCGCTCCTGAGTTTCATCCAGCCTTGCTGTCGGTTTGTCCAGAGAGCTCGCCTCAGCGAACCACGCTGAGCTTTCTACCCTGCAATCCTCCGCTTTTCTCCAGGGCTACGAGATAAGGTGTTGTATCACCCATTTCCCCCGAAAACTCTCATTTCCACTTTTTAGTTAGCTGTGTGCTTGTGTTGTCTTTTCTGTTGTTTGTCCTTTAATAAAAATATAATTTTTACTATTTTAAACTTGTCTGACCGCTCTTTTGACCTGACCCCGTAGACATTGGGTTACAAGATCCCTGCTAAGTTATGCTGCCTCTCGCTAGCCTAAGAGAGTGCTTGAGTTAATTTCCCCATCTTGTGTTTTTGCTTGGTTATTTGGGCACCCCTCCTGGGACCCCCAGAATACAGGGTAACACCGGGGTACAAAATGAGAGCTGGCAAATGATCATTTCCCCCAATGAAATGTTGTTTGCAGTCTCCAAATTTCTAGCACTGGAGTAGCTTAAAGCTTCTATTGAGCACTGAGAGGAAAAGGGACAGGCAAAATTACCAAAGGAATGGGAACACAGCAAATGTAAGAATTCTAGGAGTGAATTGTTTTCAGTATCTCACTCTTTGAAATGCTAGAAATTTGAGGAGTGAAGGAAAATTTAATTTGGGGGTAGAAGAATTATTATTTGTGTTGGCAATGCCCTCATCTCACTTCTCACCCTTAGCTACAGATCTGGCTGCTGAACACAGTTAGTCTGCCAAAAGCCTATCTGCCTTGAGACACCCTATGAGTAGCAGTGCTGCTGTCAGCTTAGCCTCTTACCTCATGGGAACACACAATCCCACCACCAAGGAAAGGTAGACATGAAAAAGCAGCCATGAAGGAACTGGATAAGATGTGCAAATGTAAAGATATATGCAAGTGTAAAGATGTATAATTAAAAACCAAAGTCAGAATTATCCAGGCCATAGTAACTTTCTGTCTGGCTGTGAAAGCTGGAGAGTCAAAGACAACTGACAGGAGGAGAGTCGACTCCTTTAAAAGGTGGTGCTGGAGGAAAATATGGCACTTGCCATGGACTGTCAAAAAGACAAATGAATGAGTTTGAGAGAAAATCAACCCTGAACTTTCACTAGCAGCCAAAATGACTAAACTGAAAATATTGTACTTTGGACATATCTGAGACCACATGACTCATTGGAAAAGATGATAAAGCACAGCAGAGGAGAAGACAGCAGGATAAGAGAAAGATCATATTACAGATGGGTCAATTCAATGAAGGAAGCCACAGCCTTGAGTGCAAGACCTGAGCAAAGCTGTTGACAAGCGGGGCTCTTGGAAGTGTCTCATCCATACAGTCACCCTAAGTCAAAGCCAGCTTGATGGCAAATAACAACAACAATGAAGGGCCAATCAATATAAAACTATGTATTGGGAGAGTCTCCTGAATTGCTTTCTGGATAGAACTTGCTGCTAGACTGATTCTGTTTGAGAATGAGCTAGAATATTTGAAGGAAGAGGCCATTTGCAAAGGAATCTTATCTTCTCAGGTTTACTTTGAACTCTTTTTCACATCAACACCTCTTCAAGGAATCCAGATCCATATCACTTTCTGTAAATGAGGCAGCCGGCTGAGGATATGTACAAGAGTGTTTGCTTATTTTTCAGTCTCACACCTGAGTGTCAGAAATAGCCGGAACAGCTGAACTACCATAAGGAAGAGAAAAAGGATGTTAGTCTTTAAGCTGAAAGGCTCACATATTGTTGGTGGTGATAAGGACACCTGGCAGACGCACCCAGAGAGTTACAAGAAGAGAGGAATTTTTGTGCTCTGAGGCCATTTCCTAGTACTCATGAGTCCCTCTATTGGTAACACTATTTATTTTGTTCATTTTGTGCCAGAGGATTTGCGTAGATTACAGTAGGCTGCATTGCTTAAAAACAGAAACAACAAACCATGAAACAAAACAAGAGCTTACGGCTGCAGTCCAAGGTTATTGCTATTGAGGGAGGGGAGATGAGGGCATTGCTCCCTCAACTAAAAATTCTGCCACCCTCAAATTTTCATTCACTCCTCAAATATCTAGCATTTGCTAGAGGGAGACCCTGAAAATTGTTCACACCTAGAACTCTTATATTTACTGTATTTGCATTCCCCTGGTAAAGTTGCCTGCCCTTTTTCTTTGGATGTCTGAAAAGTGTTTCCAAAAGCTCAATGGGAGTTTTAAGTTACTGCAGTGTTAGAAAATATTTAGAGACTGAAGGAAAATTTCATTGGGGGAAGTTATCATTTGGCATGATAGAAATTTGGAGACTGAAGAAAAATTATTTTGAGGAGACCAGAATTCCAATTTTGGGGAAGGCAGTGCCTTCATTTTGCTCCCTACTCTAGCTATACCCCTGGAACACTCATATGCTGCAGGAGGAAGGAGGCATAGGAGAAAGTTCCATTGAACACAACATACTCCTGAAGAAATTCCCAGAGGGTTCTAGAGTTATTGTCTGCTGGACAAGCGAAAGCTATGAAAACATCATTAGGAAAGAAAATTACATTTTTAACTTCAGGGACACAATATCCGAGAAAGGGATGACTTTTTTTTTAATCACATGCTCCAAAAATATTTTTGTAGCAGTTCTTATGAAGTGAAGCCTTGCCATTTTTATCTCAGTGAAGTCCCTTCAACCTATATAAATCAATAAGGCTTAGTTGTCCAACTTGCTTCTAGCCCTGCTGGCTAGAAACAGACTCTCTTTTCTTTGCCCTGAGTGCTGAAATAATGTGACAGAGGCAAGGGCAGATTTAGGGAGCTAGGGCCCTGGAGCAGTTCTGAAAATAGAGCTGCCTCATCTGTGAGTTGTTCTAAGAGAGGTGGCATAGAAATTAAATAAATGGGTGAATAACTAAGAAATGAATTGCAAAGTATTGTAAAGAGAAGCACCGACAGTCTCGTGTGTTCTGCCCTGAAACTTGAGTGACCAGATGAGCAGCCTATTTCTATGTGGTTTAAATTAGCTATACACAAAATGTTGATGGTAATAAAACCTCTCAGCACTATCACCCTCACAAGAATGTCTGGTAGGAATGCAGAAAAGTACCTTCTCAGTGGCTTCCCCCAGGCACTGAACTCTCTTCCTAGGAAAGTTAGATTGGCTCCCTCCTTGCTGTGTTTTCCTTGGCCTTTGTGTTTATTCATGCCCCTTAGAGCATTTTTTTAAACAGTTTTAATTCTGTAGAAAGTTTAAGCACATTTCAGCTATCATGAATATGTACGTGCTTTGTCTACTTTATGTTCTTACATTTGTTTGATTTCATTATTATAAGCTGCCTCGAGTTCTTAGGGAAAAAATGCAGTATATAATGGTATAAAACAGCAGTCTTGCAAAAAGGGCCACAGAAAATAAACAATGCTGAATGTGTGGTGGTTGTGGTGTTATCAATATCCACAGAGCCATGGAGAAAAGCAGTCTTTGGAATGCAGCAGCAAGTTCTGAGATAATCTAAAATCAAGCCCTTTGCCATACCCACTGACTGCCCCAATTTGTCAGGGACAGTCCTGATTAAACCTCTACCATCCTATACTTTCACCTCCATTTAAAATGCCCCAGATTCTCTCTCCTCCTCCCACTGTCCCCTTTTGTCCTCTGATTATTTCGCTTGCTGCAAATTGAGTCCAAAAGTGCAAAAGTAGTTTGCAATCAATTAACTCAGAAAAAGGAGAGGAAAGAAGGGAGTAGAATCTGGCCTTTCTCAGTACGCTCAGGGAAAATCAACTGCTGCAGCATCTAGCTTGTTATGTGTTCTCTCTCATTAAAAAGTTTTGCCATCTTGACAATGCTTTAATGTTGCTTGTCCCCCCTGTCCAGTTATCATCTGTGAAATGTTGGAGTGTATGTGTTACACGTTAACCACAAATCATCCTCAAATTACCTGTTTGCATGGTGTCTACCTAGATGTAAAAATGAAAACCAATACAGTAAAAAAGTCCCACTGGTGTATGGGTGTTCAGAAGGGTGTTCAGGAAATAGCACGGGCAGTGGAACACTGAGAATACCTACAATTCACCCTTGACACTGATAACAGCTCACAAAGTTTTTCACAAAGCCCAGCCTTCTCTGACCTCTTACCTACCTTAAGCTGTTGAATCTAGGAAAACATTCTCTGCATGACCAGTCAGTGAGCAGACCCACTACTCCATCATCTTACCTCAGTCAGTAATAGAAGACTTGGAAAATTCAGAAAATGACAAAGCAAGGAATCAAGCTATCCTTTTTTTTTTTTTCCCCCCTTGAGCACTAGGCATCCAGCCAGTGAAAAGCCTAGGGGAATTGCACCAATTCAACCATTGATAATCCAGCCCTGGTGGTTGATCATACTGCCGATGTTGTTCTGATTTCTTTTGAAAAAAGGGCATGTGGGGTTTTATATTATTTGTGAATCTAAAAACCGTGCTTGAGCAAAAGCAACAGTTGGACAAAAGAAATGTGTCCATGTATGCTTAGTACAGCCTTACCTATTTGGGTCCACATGTACTGGACTACAACTGCCATCATTGCCATCTTCTGCTGTCATATATTCAGCTGAACATGTGAGAGTGGCTCTGGCCATGGTCTGGGCCTGCTGTGGCCCTAACACTAAGGAAATTGAGTGATTTGCCTCAGGTGGGAGATGCTGCATAGTGTGGAGAGGCAGTGCAGGTCCCTGGCCATTCCCTTCTGTGAAAGATGGAGCTGTGTGTTCAAGCAGTCCATCTTGCATCTCTTAAGGTGGTTTCCTAGTAGCAGTAAGCCTGAACTACTAATCTTATCAGTGTCTAAAGATGGAATGGGGAGGCAGAGATGCCATCTTGTCCTTTGTCTTTGCCCCAGGTGACAAAATACCTTGGTTTAATGTAGTTGTCGAAGCATCCATCCAGGAGTCGCATACCTTGTTGTGTGTTCTCTGCCTCCCTGTCTTTCCCAGTAATTCATCCAGATAAGGACTTTTTTGATACTCTTGGCTTAGTTTCCTACTGATTTCAGAGCACATTATTTATCCCAATGTTAAGTCTCTGCAGATCTCTTATCATATCATTTTCTGTTCATCTCAACAGCAGTGGACCTATAACTAGCCTAAGGCAGCAGGCAGCAGAAACATGGAACCAAATTGTTAGAGGCCACAGTGGTGCGTACCATGCAACCTGTCCAGTGGTACCCTACTTAACCTCCCGTCCTCAACTGTGGTGGACGATGCTGTCCCATTTCCAGTGCTAAAGTAATCTGGCTGGCTTTTCACCACAGAATAGAAGGGGCACCATTTTATCCTTCACCTCAGGTAGGCAGCAAAATATCTTATGCCAGCCCTGATCCTGATCCCAGGTAAAAAAAAGCCGGACTAGAAAGGCTTAAATACAGCTTTTTTGTTCACTTTGGTTCTTTGCATTTAGGATGATTAGTACTGAAAATTTTTGTGCTGCCGCCAGCCCTCATCAGAACTGTGATTAGTAAAAACTTGACCTGAAAAGGGAATTGGGGGTTGGAGACTTGTGTATAATGTATCTCAGTTAATGCAGTCATCCTTGTCTAAATTCCTTGAGAGATTTTGATTTCACTACTTGAAGAGTGGGGATGTTTATTTTAGCCTATTTTATTTTAAACAGGGCAGGCTTTGGGTCTTTGTGGCCAGCCAGCTAGTAAATTCCTGAAAACAAGAGTCATAGCAAAGCCCAATTCACAACTGTCCACCTCCTGATATTTGTAATATCTCCTTACAAGTTGTCCCTGCCTACGGTTGCTGACACCCTTTGTGATTGCTGAGCTCTTGTTTCTAGAGCGTGAGCAATGTCGCGCAGCAGAGATACAACCCATGACTCAATTGCAAACATTGAGTCAGAAGTGCTGGAGCAGAGCAGTAAGACTTCAGCAATGACGGAAGATGTAAAGTTGATGAGAAAGCAGCTGGTATTCACGCTCAGCTTGACTCCAGGAGTGTATACGCACCAGTCAATGTGGTTCCAAATCCTCTTTCTGCTGTCTCTTGCTCTCAGATAGCAGGTTCCTAGGTTAGTAGTGTCATGGCTGCAATCACCTCTGGGCAAGAGATGATCACATTGAAGCCTACCTGTCAGACACACACTGCTCTGTGAATAGCCCATTTCCCCCTCCCACTCCTGCTAGTCTCTGCTTTTATAACAATCACCTCTTCTCTCTTCTCACTTAGTCATGAGCAGTTGAACCAACTTTTCATTAATTGAATGGCTTTCCTCTCAAAGCAGCCCTGTGACAGAAGAAGTTGTTATTATCTTTCATTTACTTGCTAAGTTAAAGATATTAACAAAGCAATGCTATATTCACAGTCTGTTACAATTCTGTCAGAACAGAAGAGTTGGAAAAAGTTACATTTTTGGACTGCAGCTCCCACGATCCCCCAGCCAGCAGAGTCTGGTCATGCTGGTGTGATTCTGACGGAATATGAGAGGCTTTCAATAAGGTACATGGACTACAGCTCTCAAAATCCCCCAACCACCTTAGTCACTGGCCATGCTAGCTGGGGCATGCCGGGAGTTGTAGTCTCAAAAGCAATGCTTCCATCTTCTGCTGGACAGCCACCACAGCCAATATGCATTAAGTCAGGAAGAGAAGAATATACACACAAATCAGAAGATACTGAAATGGCCAACATGTCCACAGTGTCTCCCACGGGGTCAACCTGACCATTATACACAACAAGGGAACTGCCTCAGGGACCAGATCTTAGGTGCAGGGATGTAGCTCAACGTGGACAGGTAAAATGAGAGCATTGTCCCTGCCAATAAGAATTCTGCTGTTTTCCACTGAAATTTTCCCTCAGTTCCCAGATTTCCAGCATTGCATTAACTTAAAACTTCAGTTGAGCACTTGCACCTGAAATTACAGTTTAGGCATTTAAGGAAAATGAGCAGGCACAGAGGATGTGAACACGTCAAATACAAGGTGTGAATATTTTCACCATCTAATTCTCTGTAATGCTAGAAGTTTGGGGAGTAAAGGAAAATTTCTTGAGTTGAGGGATGCCTTGTTTTGTCCCCTCTATTGTATTTTTTCTTGAGTGGGATGGGGAGGAGTGCTTAAGAAATTTATTTATTTATTTATTCTTTGTTTGTCTGTATCACCTCCCAGCCCTCCAGGGTTGACAAACAAATACAAAACCAATTAGTACAAAGATTTTAAAAAACCATCTAAAAATACATTAAAATATTCTTTAATATTTCTAAAAGCAGTCTAAAAACATTCCTAGAATCTAGTTTTGAAATAGATGAAATAGCAGTTTCAAATACTGAATGAGATCTGGAACAGTGTTGTTTGGGTTGCCTGCCAAAAGCTTAAGAGAGGTGGGTCCAGCCTAACTTCTTTGAGTAGGGAGTTCCACTTCACAAGGTGTTGGGACAGGCAATAGGGCCTCCTCTGAAGATCTCAAACTTCTGACAGGCCCATTCAGGAAGAAGTGGTCTTTTAAATATCTTGAGCCCTTTTCACGTGACATTTTTCATGCGAAAGAGGGCCTGGAGCGTCATGCAATTGTGAGGAGCGATCTGCACGTTGCACTCACAATCACCAACTCTAGCAGCTGAAAATGTTCCAAAACATTCAGGAATCCTTTTGGATCCATTAGCATCTGAGAGTGGACCATTTTAATGGGTTCACTGCTCTTGTGTTAGGAGTCCAAGCAAACCTAAATCCTATGAGATGGTCATCTATTCATGGTGACAGGGTTCTTTAAATCCTCCCTAACCCCAGATCCCTATCCTCCATCATCCTGACCAAGATTGTGGCCTGCTACAGTTGAAGGTCCAGATATTAATTGATAGAGGCCTGTGGTTGCCATGGAAGTTTTAACATCTGAGCTGATCCCAAGGAGGGTGCCTCAGCATAGATGGTTAAAATCCCCAATACAATAAGTTTGGGGAAGGTTAACACCATTTATGAGAACACCTCCAGAAGCTCTGGCAGGGTGACACTTGAGCAGTGGGAAGGGCAATACACTAACATGATCCCCATCCTATCTCATTGCCATATTGCCAGATGTATACACTCAGACCTTGGCGACTGCTGGACAGAGTATCTCAATAGAGGAATGGATTCATAGTAGATCACTGCAACTCCTCCTTCCTGCCCATCAAATCTTGCCTGCTGCTGCACCCAGAAACATGGTGGGTATAACTGGTGTAAGTTGACACCCTCTTCTTCAGTTAACCAGGTTTCAATTATACATGCAAGGTTAGCTTGCTTGTCCAGGATGAAGTTCTGGCTCTTGCAGCTCTTCCTTGTGAGTGACCTGGTGTTAAGCAGCAGTACTTTGTGGTCTGATGGTATTCTACTAGAGTAGCCAGGAATTTTTTGGTTGGATTCTTCCTCATGTGCATAAACAAACAAACAACAGTGAGTGAATAAATAAACTAAATGCAAATAACTTGGGCACGAATAGGTGCCATTGTCTGCATTGCCTCAGGCAGCAAAATATCATGGGCCAACACTGGTCCCTGGAAATTCTGTGTCCGCAGTGAAGTCCACAAGCTGCTCATATGGTGGTGGGGATGAGGACAGTGAACACTTAATGACTGGAGTAAAATTTAGCACACAGATGCTATCCATTATCACCACATGGACTCAGCACAAAAATCAGTGTTAGGTACCAGTTGATGTTCTCCAGTCCTCCTCCTCAGCAATACATTTAGCAATATCTTTGCTATGACAAACTCTAGAGCATCCCTACAGGGAGTGGTCCAAAGTGCTCCTCACAACAAACCCTGCTTTGCCATGAAACACAAAAGTGAAGAATGGAGAGTTCAATAGCAACTCAGTCTTCTGCCCTAAAGGCAGAAAGGAAAGGATAATAGCGAGTTTTCAAGTACACTTCAGAACCCTGCTGATCTTTTGCGCCTATTGTGACTCAGAATGAAAGTCCTCCCTTGCAGTCCTTTAGAAAATTTATTGTAATGCTGTAATTCTACAGGGATAATTTTGAAAGCCCCTTTCAAAGTGGTGGCTCAGGCTTCTGGGCAGCTCATGCACTATTCAAGACAGTGTCCTTCAAATACCATCTCCAAGTCTTCCTTGGCAGTCCTAGGTACTTTAAGCCCCATCCATCCATTTTCCATCTGTGTTTCTTCCTGCAGAGATCTGGTGGTGGCATTGGCAAGGATGGTAGTGGGGAAATAAAATCTCTTCTTCCAGATGGTAGAGAGGATGCATGCTTTCCATTATTGGCAAAAACAAGCGCTCCTTCTCAGGATGTGCAAGTAACAGAATTGCAGCTGGAATTATCCCCATTTTTTTAATGTGGGGAGGGCAAGAAAAAGAGAGAAGCACAAGCGAATTATTTATGAAATCCACAGAATTAATGCTTAAAATTGTTAAGGGATTAATGGTGTCAGAGGAGAGAATGTACCCAACTGAATCTAAACAGGCTAAAATAGATTTGTGCTTGTTTAGCTAGTTATATCCTTTCCTCCTTTGGTTTTAGCATTCCTGATCTTGTTAATTCATTCCATGCAGGTGTCAAATTCAGGTGAAAGAAGACAGCAGTCTTTAAGGTGCCCCAAGAGTTCTTTCTGATTTTGCTGCAGCAGAATATTATGGCTACTTGCAAAAAGGCAAATACTAGGTGAAATTTACAGGATTGCTTACACAAACAGCTTAGTTCAAGAATGTGAATAGATGAACTTTCCCTCACACTTTAAAAGCTTTTGTTTGCAATACACTCCACCCTTTCTGCATACACCATGCAGTATCATACAAAAGAATTAAAAGCTGAAAATTTTCACTTCTCCAAAGTTTAACAAAGTAAGTGGTAACGTTCATTCATTCATTTCATTCACTGTGAAAAACTCTCTGGATTAATGAATCGACAAACAAGTTACAACAATTAACACAGACTTGCTAGAACATCTCCAGATAAACATATCTCATTGAAATCTACCTTTCTGTCTATAATTTAACTGCTTTTTGGAATGGAAAGATGCATGAATACTAATTTGCTATCTGAAGCTAAGTGATCTTGGAGGAGTGCAGCATTTATTTTTTTATTTATTTAAAGTTTATTTATTTGATTTATATCCCTCCTTTCCTCCAATATGGGAACCAAAGTGCAAAGCAATGACTTTAAGATGTTAAAAGTGACAAATTAATAATTTGTTCAGAATAACAATTCCTTGGGATCGATCTTTTAACACTTCTAAACACAAAATGACAGCAAGTTGAAACACTTGATTATAGCTATATACCTCCCCCAAAATTTTCATTTCTCCAAAACAGGTCTTGGGGCAAAAAAATGGACCCCATATCAGTCCACACTGGTCTATAAACAGGTCTACCCTGAAACATCAGCATGATCAGAAAAAAAGAGAACAAATGTTTTGTAACAGCAAGCATGTCCTGTGCCATTTGCTCAGCTGGATCAGGCTGGGTTCAAAGCTGTATGAGAGACCACATGTAGATGCTGCCTGCTATGCACTACTTACAAGACAATCCAGTGCCTAGATTACCAGGCAAGGCAGTGTGGCTTCAAGGGTCTGGAGGATTCAAAAATAGCCTCTTGAGGCTTGCAGAGTGGCTATCCTTCGTCTCCCACTCTTCCCAGTAGGACCAATTAAAGTTATCTGGATGTAGCAAATGAAACACTATCTGAAGGCTCATGCCAACTGTCCTTAAAGAGATAGTTTTATGGCAACTGTTGATGAAAACTAGTCTGGATCCAGAAGCAGTGTATTTTATCACCCAGTAGCTGATAATCCCGAGTCAGTGTAATGTAGTGGTTTGAGTGCTGAACTAGGACTCCAGAAAAGCAGGGTTTGCATCCTCACTCAGTCAGGGAAATCCACTGGGTGATCTTGGGCAAGTCATACTCTCTCACCTTCAAAGGAAGATAATGGCAAACTTCCTCTGAATAAATCTTGCCAAGAATACTCTATGATAGGGTTGCCATAAGTCAGAGTCAACTTGAAGGCATACAAGAATAGGAACGAAGCTAATATTTTGTTTGGAAAAGTGATCAAAAGAGAGATGATGCCCAGCTCCAGACACTCTTGGAGGAAAGCAGGCCTAGTCCGCAATTCAGGGCTGCTTTTATTATCTATTCCACCAGGGCCCATTAGTCACCCTGATGGATGGGTAGCCTTTATTGGGGTAGTGCAACCCTCTTACTCTTGTTTGACCTCTCAGTTATGCTGAGTACAGGTGCTCATTATAACAGACCTCATTGTCTCCTCCCGGTGGACTGAGCTGTACTGATCCCTATCAACTGCCCAATTCTAACAGTTTTCAACTTTACCAGCAGCAGATCTTCTGTAAAGCTAATAGGTCTTTGTGATCTATTAGCTCTTCATAGCCCATTCAAGACCCAACAATCCCAAAGAGCTTTGCAATATACAATAAGGATGTGTATTGCCTCTTCAAGTCATTTCCAGTTTACAGTGACTGAGAGCCAATGGCCCTTTCCGCAAGAGGTGAGGAATCGCTCCATGCTGTTACCTATTGCTTCTTCTGGGGTCCAAAGCAACTCAGACTGTGCCTGAAGCCTTTCCGCAGGGCTCCTCCTTGGTCCAGGGCAAATCGGAGCAGTGCGAGGTTTGTAGATCCGCACTGCTCCGCCTTCCAAAACGGCGGCTTCCGGCTTCCAAAATGGTGGCTTCCAGCTTCCAGAACGGCGGCTTCAGGCTTCCAAAATGGCAGCTTCCAGCTTCCAAAATGGTGGCTTCTGGTTTCCAAAATGGCGGCTTCTGGTTGGTCGTGGGTCCCGACCAACCACTGAAGCTCACCATGCCTAAAGCCTGCCCTCAGCAGATCACAGGCTCACATTGGTGTGAGCCTGCGAATCTGCACAAGGGAGCAGGAATGCAATGGTGCATTCTGGGAAAATAAAGACCTTTTTTTTGTGGTCTTTAGAAAACACGCTGGAGGACCACTTGGGGTTGTTTTGGAGCGGACTGAGGCACGGATCTTCAGTAAGTAGTCTGCTCCTAATCCACTCCAAGGTGCAGACGACCTCCGTGAGAGGACGCACTGCCCCGTTCTAATTGCCTGGTGTGGAAAGGGCCAATGTAGTGTAGTGCTTTCAGCATTGGGATGATGACCCTGGAGATCAGAGTTCAATTGTCCGCTTGGCCATCGAAACTCACTGGGTGCATCAAATATTCTCAGTCTCGTAAAATCCCGTGATAGGGTTCATCCTGGAAACAACTTGAAGGAACACAACAACAGCAAAGGTGACCCAAGCCTATCATAAGGTTTTCTTGGCAATTTTTTTTTGTGCAGGGGTTTGCCTTTTTCTTCCCCAGAGGTTGGCTTGTTCAAAGTCACCGTGTGAGTTTCCATGACTGAGCAGGGATTCAAACCTTGTTCTTCCAGAGTCCTAGCCCAACACTCAAATTAAAACAACACGTTGGCTCTACAATAGGGATTGTTGTTGTTGTTGTTGTTGTTGTTGTTGTTGTTGTTGTTGTTGTTGTTGTGTGCCTTCAAGTCATTTCTGACTTATGGCAACTCTAAAGTGAGCCTATCATGGGGTTTTCTGGGGCTGAGAGTGTGTGATGTGCCCAAGATCACCCAGTGGACTTCTGTGGCCGAATGGGGAATTGAACTTTGGCCTCTAGCATTGTAGTCCAGTGCTCAAACCACTACACTATGCTGGCTCTACCATAGGGATAACACATTTTTGTTGGAACACATCCACCACCGACACTGTGAGGACTGCCAGGAAGCTTGAGGACTATGCACAATTCCATCATTATGTCAGTTAATCTTGAAACTTTGACTCTGCAAACCCCAGCTCTGCTATATCACTGGACAGACCTGGCTGGGAGAACAAATGATCAGAAGAGCAAGACCAAAAAAGCAAGAATGGGAAAGATAAACTTGGAGTATGCCACAGAATTACATTCAGCAAGAAATCTCTTTGTGTGCCCCTTGCTGAAACTGGGATTGTTCTTCCTAGGACAGGAAGTTGCGATGGTGTATCCTCCCACTTAATGCTATGGAGTAGAAGGAAAAAAAAACCTCACTCCCTGCAGGGTTACTTAAAAACGAAGTCTTGGCCTTTTAGTGCTCTTTGTTATATAAACACAAGTAGCACAGACATATTAATCAGCCTGCCATGGAGGGCGGAACTGAGCAGCAACCTCAAATACCACCCACTCTTCATTCTCTCTCCCATTTGAGGCTGCTATTTTAAGAAACACATTATTTCCTGCTGTGATTTTATATTTTTACCCAGCTTCTAATTTGGGCTCTGAGGTAAGCAATGACATACATATCCCTCCTCTTTACCTCTCTAACCTCTTTACTTTTGTTCCTCTCATCCTCTCTCTTCCCCTCTCATCACCCACTTTCTCCCTCTCTTGTTTTTACATTGGAAAGCTTTTTACCCATATTTCAGGTGGTTGAATGTCACAGGTCAGTTTGTTTTTCATTTCTCCAGGCTATACAAGCCAAGCAACCCATCACCACAAATCATTCTCTCCCTTCCGCAGTGCCTGTGTCTTAAATTTTGGTGCCAGCATGAAAAACCCTGAAATCCTCAAGGATATATATTTTAGTCCCTATGCTGCTTATGAACTAAAAAAGGCTGTATTGGTATAGTGATTAGAGTGTCAGACTGGGACATCCAAATTCTAGTCCACACGCAGGTATGAAACTCATTTGGTGACGCTGGGTCACTGTCTTGGGTCAGTGGCTTCTGTCTCTCAGCCTGACCTACCTCACAGGGTTTTTGTTAAAAATAAAGGAGGGCCCTGTATGCTAATTTGAGATCACTGGAGAAAAGGCATAATATCCATATAAAATAACCAACAGCACCACCACCACTACCCTCATAGCGGCTACCATCATCATCATTGAGCTGCTCTGCCTATAGATTTACATGGAGCCATGGCTTTTAACCTTGGCCTGCTGTCAAAGCTATGTAGTGAGGGAATACTGGGAATCCAGTACCTAGGCAAAAGCATTCTGCTAAGCCACATAGATTTTTGGTTATGATAATGATCATGATGATGTCGGTAGTGTCATGGCTCATCATTGTAACAAATTTCCTGGGCATAGTCTTGATCAAAATTAAGTCCATATATGTCTCAATTTAGGATAACCCTATTGCCTTAGAATAAGCTGGTAAGAAGCATTAGGAGAACTAGTTCTGCAGACAAAGTGGGGTAAACGTAACGGCTGATCCATGAATGAACAAGAACCAGTTGTCATGTTGTCCTTTTATGAAAAATATATGGGGTGAGTGTGTTTTAAATGGTAGAATCCTACTCTATATTTGATTGTTTCCCGACTACTCAGGAAGCAGCATGATATACTCATCTACCTCATGAATCTTGTGAAAAATTGCAAAGTGTTTTTGGTTACTGAGAGAACACAAGATATCAGTAAATTGCTATGTCCTCGCTTACAGCTGCTAGAACCTGGGCAACCACCTCCATTACTCAAATGCACACTGATGTCATATAGTCCAAACCACATGGAGGGACAAGGTGATCCCTCACTGTTGCACCACCCCTCCCTGGGCTACAGGCTTCCAGTACTTCACTGTGTGCAGGGCTAACCCCAGATGACAATACTCCACAAATACTGAATGGAATGGAAGTAGAATCTTAGTTCAACAGGGGTCAGGAATCAAGATCCTGCACTGCTACTGAGGGTAGGGGCTGACTTAGAATGTGCAAGACAGATGGTTGATAGAGCACTGTCCACTAACACCTTGGGATCACAATTGGAATTCCTCCTCAAACACAATTCCTACCAACACAACACCATTACTATCCGAAATCATGTGAAAGAACAACACATGCCCTTGTGTAAATTCTGCTGGAGCAGCTGGTCCAGGCTGGGTGCCTCTCTGCCTGCATACTTGGGATTTTCCCAGCAGTAGGCCAGTAGAGCTTCCCAGAAAATCCTTAGAGAAAGTCTAAGTTGGTTCTGTAAAGGATGAGTCATATGGATAAGATGGGACCAATCAGAAGGTCATTTTGGACCACATCAAAAAATTGATAGATAGTATGTTGTTGTTTTTTTCTTTTTTTTTGTAGTGGAAGTTGAGGAACTACAGTGTCCCCTCCACTTTTGTGAGGGTTTGGGGCACAGAATCCTTGTGAAAGTGGAAAAACTGTGAATAACCTGCCTCTGTGTGATCCCCTTTCCATTCCTTCTGGGGCTCCCCCTTCCCATTTCCTTGCCTTTTGCACCCTGTTTGTTGTTCCATGCCTACAACAAAGTATGCTAATTAGTTACATATATGTAACTAAGTAACATCTCCTGACACGATTCCGCAAGGCCACTTTAATAGCCAGCAGCCACATTGGGCAATGGAGGTCTGTTCTGTTGCTGATTTATGTGCAAGGAGGATGACATTTTCATCCCCATCAGTGTGTGAGACTGTGATGAGGAAGTGTGATGGGGTCCTGCTTCTTGTTGTCACACCCTCAAACACTGATGGGAGGAGGCTGGAAACATCATCCTACTTGTGCCCCCAAGTGACAGATGAACAGACCTCCTGTGTCCAATGCAGCTACTGGCTATTAAGAGGCATTTATGTAGCTTTACAGAATGACTACATAGCCTTATTGAACATGGAACAGCTTCTTCTGTTATGCTTCCATGTGTCTTCTTTTGGTCACTATGGAACTTGGGATCCTTCACAACAAAGAGTGACCTACAGGACTCATGATGTAGCTGCTATAGCCCCCCGGCTCCATTGCCTTTCACTAACTGGTGGAGAGACTCTGTGTGTGTGTGTGCGCGTGTATGCATGCGCGCACACACACATGTAGGCACATACAAATCAGAGAAGCATCTGTCTAGGTCCCTACAATCAGACACTGAATCAGACACTGAACATCAGCTAAAATCCCTGAAGGACTTTGGCAGATCTTGACAATTGATGTTATCTCTTTGCATCTTATAGGAATCCCTCCACCATTTCCACTTGCCACTACATTCTCATGGATTAGAGGCTGAAGAAGTTTAAAACTGAGCTCTGGCAGGAGTGATAGGGGAGCCATAGCATGGTTCCATATGCAGAAATTTTATGCTGTGCTATGAGATACAGGATCTCAGCCATAATGTAATAAACGTATCTCATTATGATTGTAAATTATTGAAATCCAGCTATTGTAGTGTAATTGTAACTTTTAAGTTATCTCTACATTTATGGAAGTGTGATCTCACTAAACAATGGAGAAAGGATATTGTATAGCATGCAACCCAACATTTCACAGATTAGAACCAGAACTCATGAGGCCAAGCAACATCACAGTGCAGTCAAAATAGCAAAAGTTATTCATGAAGAAGAACACACAAGTTAGGAGAGGGTGCAGCAGTTTGCTTTTGCTCGAGCCTCCTGGGAAGAACGAGATTCTACCCCTGCCTCTCCTCTTCCTTGCTGAATTCGTTGAGTGGAAACTGCTTTTTTTGCTTTGAAGTCAGTGGGCAGCAAACTGAAGTAAGCTGGGGACAATGGGGAAAGCAGGAGGAGGAAAGAGAAATTGGGGCATTTTTAAAAGCATCTGAAAGATTGGGATGACAGAGGATTAATTGGGGACTATCCCTGCTAAATTGAAACATTTTGGAGTATATGGTATATTTCAAACTGGTTGGTTCATTATGGTTGTTGAGGCAACAACAAAGTGGACTGGAGGAGAATGTGTCTTGTACTGCAGCCCAGTGGCTGGCAAATAGAATCAAACAATTCAATTACTTGTGAGATACAGAAAAGTAAAGACTTACCTTCAAAAACAAAAATGTAATCAGAGAGATGTGGGATGCTTTGGAATGATAGCAACAACATATTTCTGAAAGTAAATTTCTAGGCTCTGACTATATTCAAAAATGGACCTAAGATAATATTGTTGCAAACTGTTGTGGAGAAAACAGAATGAACACAGGGGAAAGGAACTGAGGGAGTGAACATCCAGCTGCCAAAGAGCAAGGAAAACCCCTTTAGAAATCATTAAGTGGCTCAACTGGGAAGAAAGGTGAATCAGAAGGACAAACCAGTTGGGCAAATTGCATCAACTCTTTCTCCCTACAGCTCCTCTGCTTCTCTCTCCTTATTTATACTTATGTTTGTAAACACTTAGTTTTTCAGTTGCTGGTTGCAGGGGTTTGGAGAAACAGCCCTGCAGACAGCTTTAAGAGGTCACTGCGTCCATCGATTAATAAGTATTAGTGCAAGAGTTAGCTGTGGCACTGACAGATCTCAGCATAGTTCCCTGGCTCTTCGGGTGGTGAGTTCAGCATTTAACAAGCAATCTCTGCCAGGCATCAAGGAAAATTCTGGAACTCCAAGGGCAGCCTAACTGGCATGGGAGAAGAAAACCCACTTTGCTGCTTGCCAAGTCTCATTCTCCAGCTTATGTCACATCATGATGGCTGAAACAAAGGGCATGTTTTCTGTCTTCGGGTCTGGTGCTGGTGAAGTATTGACATTTTATAATTTCTTCCCTTGAGTTCACAGAGCAATTCTCAACGTGCTCAAAAGAATAAAAATAAAAATTCTAACATTTTGTGGGTCTCTATTTCATTTGTGCACTTGGTCAGGTAGAAACCACAGCTCAGATGGAAAAGAAAACCAAACGAAGATACATGTTGCCTGGAAAGTGTCAAAAACAAGCTGGACATCAAGTAACATGCTTTTCAGGGAGCAGGTATGTATTTCTTTAGTGATAACTTTGGCTTAAAAACACAAAAAGATGATTTGGGAATTCTGCTGTTTAAACACCCAGACTGTATGCCTATGCAGTGTTCACTGTCTGCTGCCCTCTGATGTAGGGGGTGAACACTCCCACCACCAGTACTGAAATCCAGCCTTCCAGTCCAGTGAACTTCTGAACAATATTGAGATGGGTGGGCAGGCCAGCCTGGATTTACATACAAGTCTGCCCCTGCTAAGATTATGTATTTGAAAGCCAACTTTTCTTCTCCTTGTTGTGTGCTTGACTTTGACTCTGACCTATGGTGATGCTACCCTAGGATGTTCATGGCAAGATTTATTCAAAGATTTGCTATTGCTGTCCTCACAGGATGAGAGAGTGTGACTTGCCCATGGTCATCTAGGAGGTTTCCATGGTTGTTTGGTGATTCAAACCCTGCTCTTCCAGAGTCCTAATCCAGCACTCAAACCACTCACATTGTCTCAAACTACCTTTTTATGGGAAAGGATTTAATTGAGGTGATGCAACTACTCCTTCCATTAAAGCAGATGGCAACTCTTTCATGTACACACCATTCCTGTGCTCAGTTCATCACCAGGTGGCCATCCTGCTACAAATGAGCTTCTTCATATTTAGCTAAGCTGGACTCCAGATGATGGACACTGTCATCCTGGGACTGTTCACAAAGGCCTATCAATTTGATAGTAGCAGATAAAGCTTACATTTCATTGGTGTAGCCTTCAAGATCCCACGGTCACCTCGATATCACAGTGATGCGCAAAGACACACCACAATGAGCAGAGAATTGTTTTGTGGAGGAGGGGTAAATACTTGAAATCAAGGCTGGGAGTTCATCAGTTCTCCAGATCTTGTTGGACGGCAAGGCCCAGCAGCCCTAGCCAGCATAGACAATGGAGAGGAATGCTGTGAGCTACAATATAACAAGACCTGGACATCATTCCCACACATGCTCTAAGGCCCTTTTCGCATGGCATTTCTCATGTGAAAGGGCTTTCAGAGCGTTGTGCCATTGTGAGGAGCGTTTCAGACGATGTCTTTTGGCTTTTAGCAGAAAATGATGCATGATCGCTCTGGGGCCCCATGCACACTTACCATCCATGCGGAGCTCTGGATCTGCGGCCCTCGCGCTTCCTCCCCAGCGCACCTGGGAAAATACCTGGCTGTGCTGCGGAAGGAAGAGATGGAGCTCTCATGTTGCCTGCTGGCCAGCCGGCAACTCCTGCAGAGCAGAAGCAGCGGGGATGCGAGAGCCTCACGGAAGAGGCTCCTCACATGATCCTCGCACAGTCGCACAGAAGCAGGTAAGTTGTGGAAAGGGCTTCAGTCAGTGGTTCCTAAACTTTGGTCCTACAACTTTTTGGACTTCAACTCCCAGAAGCCTTGGCCAGCTTGGCCAACAGTCAGGAATTCTGGGAGCTGAAGTCCAAAACATCTGGAAGACCAACATTTGGGAAACAGTGTTCTAAATAAATAGAACTTGAGGGTTTTACTTTTGAGAGACTCCGCCAGCCACAATGCCACTGGCTATGCTGGTTGCTTGATTCTTGGAGTCACCATCCAAAAAAGTAACTTTGTCTAGCTCTCATGAATATAAACATAAAATATAACAAGCATGAGTTTAGATAGTTCTGGTAAGATTCCAAATCTGGCTGAGGAATGTCAAAATCTGCAGTCCCTCTACAATGAAGTTTCTCCTTCTCAAGGATAGACATGATAATTGTTTCCAGCTGGACAGGGCAACTTGTGATCCTGGAAATGTTGGACTGCACCTCACATCAGCCCTAGCCAGAATAGCCATTCGGTAAGAGAATCATGGCTGTTGTGATCCAACAACTTCTGGAGATCTACATAGTCCCTGTTGTTGCTTTACAGGTAATTTCATTCATCTCATAGTCACCTTGACTGGTATAATTTGTAAGAAGAACAATTACTTTATAGTGTGTCACTGGCCATGGGATTTTGAGAGCTGTGGTCCTAGGAAGTAACTTTTTCAACTTTGACCCCAAACACTATTTAAGGACAGTAATCCTTTCTGTAGGGATTCTCTCATCTACTTTCATTACTGTTTGTGCTGATTATAATAACACCACAACTTATAAATCCAACAAGAGGAGAAGAATTATTCCTTGTCTTGTTAAGGGAAAGGGGAAATAATAGTACTGCGGCGCCTTTAAACCAAAAACCCAGTAGCTATGGCTGGATTTACCACTGCTGGGAAATGACTCTCTGGAAGCTGCATTTTTTTCTCAGAGTGCCTCAGGGGTTGGTTACTAAATTTGGTTACTGGGCTTAAATAATGCAGCATGGCAGGGCCCAGTGGGTTTGAACATTGTCATATCCAGATAATCCTCTTCTTGGTGGCTGAGAACTCCCTCTCTCTCTCTCTTCAGCCTCTGCACTAGACTTTGAATCTGACAAGCAACATCATCTTAAATAATCAGCACTAGCTGAGATGAGTCGGAGCTGCAAAGTTCTGTTTCCTTCCAAGAGTGACCTACGTGGTTTCAACAGTGCCTTTCAGCATGCTATCTAGCCCTCCCTTCCCAGTACACACACACACACACACACACAGAAGGAAAATATACCATAAATGTGACATTGTCCACAGGAGAGCATTGATCCAAGAGCTCCTTTCCTTTATGGCCCCTTTTTGCAGTAACACAGCAAGCAAAGAGATAGAGGAAGGCCAAAAAACCTTACAGCTAATTCCAGTAAAAAGGTAGGAACATTCAGGTAGGAGGGGGCAAAATTTGTCACCCTTATTCTCCAGACAGGCTTCATGGCATACCGTCCAACATTCCACAGATGAAAAATTAGATCAAGAAGGCAAACATTATGATTGCCTCTCACATCAGTGGTTGATAGTAATGACCTGCCCTTTGAATTCAGTTTGCAGCAATTGAGATCAGTAGAGAAGGACAAAGGTTTAATCAGGACATCCCTGCCAAATTGGGACAGTTGCCTATGACACCAGTGTGGTTGCCTCTCACACCAGTGGTTGATCGTAAAGACCAGTGATGTATTTAAGTCTTTTACTCAAGTCAAGTTTCAAGTCTCTACCTTCAAGTCTCAAGTCAAGTCTCAAGTCTGGGAGCCAACTTTATACCCCAACCTATATTCCAGAATTTATGGACAGAGTCAAATAAAGACAGTTTTAACAATTTAAGCAGAGTAGAGATGTTTGTAATTACTTGGAAAGAAGATGGAGGGTGTCATCAGTTATCCTGTTGAAAGATTAATGGGTTTATGTTAGAGTCTGTTTTACTATAGATACGCAGGAACTGAGAATCTAGGGAATGTGGAATGTTTATGAATGAGGAAATGTAATGCCTTGTACTATATTGAGCTCTACTTTCTGAAACTATGTTGTAGGGTTGGCTATAAAAATAATAAAAAGGTTTTGCATTAAAAAAAAATATAAGCAGAGTTGGCCCTCCACATTTACGATTTTGCCATCTGCAGCTTCAGAAGTGGAGAATGGGGAATAAGATCCTTCTTATTTCTCATTTCCAAAGCTGGAGGAATTTTCAGAAGTGGGGAATAGGATTCTTCTTATTCTCCGTTACTGAAGCTTCAAAATCTTTAGAAGGAAGGATCCTTCCTCCTAAAGCCCATTGTCTAACACATTTGCTGTTTGCCCTGGAGAAACATGCCCTGCGCTCTGAGGAGGGAGTCTTGTTTTCTGTTCTTAAGAAAAGTTTTACAAGGTTCCTATGATATGCCGCAGGGACAGGCTGCTGAACAGACCTCAACCTTGCATCAAGCCCATTACCTAACCTATTTGCTGTTCCCCTCTGAGAAATGCACCCACACTCTGAGCTTCAGACAGATTGTCATGTGACCAGTAGACAAAAAGAGATGGAAGCATTGTTTAGAGTTGTAAGGTTTCTGGATGAATGTATTATGTTACTGAACTAAGGACAGCAAGTCAGTCACTAAAAATATACACGTCCCAAGTCGAATTGAGTCAGTGCATCATATATTGCTGAGCTGAGTCTGAGTCGAGCCACTGAAGTGACTTAAATCCGACTTGAGTCCAAGTCAATCGACTCGAGTAACATCACTGGTAATGAGCTGCTCCCCAGTGCTTGCTAAAAACATTTTGTTGCTGGAGGCAAATGTGAAGATACCTTCCCACTCTGTTTCATGTATAAAGCAGACTGGAGTCCAATTCATCTATCTGGTATGCATAGGCTCCTTTTCCAAGGTCATTAGGACACAGGACAGACCTAGTGTTGAGGAAGTTCTTGCCAGTCTATCTGTCCCTGCTCCCTTTGATCAGAAGTCTCTGCCAGGCATGGAAATCATGTGGCTTTCCAGGTGTTCTTGAACTGCAGCCTCTAACAGTCTTGACCAGCATGAATAAGGTGTGAAAGGCTGAGAGTTAACACTTCCCACCTTTGATTTAGGCTGATGTCAATTCCCTGGCCTGATATTCCTAAGTAATAAGACCACTTCCTACAGACTAAAGTCTTGCCAATTTGGAATGTGTGCAGTTTCTTACACCCAACTCCCAAACTGACAATACAAAAGAAGTGAGTGCGGTCATGTTTTTTAGCTTTCTGTTGGCTTTGATCTTTCTCTTAGTTAAGATCAATGCAATCCTAATACTGACCATGATTAAAAGCAAATACAAGCATACAAATGCACAAACAGAAAACCAAAGCAAACTGACCAATAAACACAGCAGAAAAACTGTGAGGCAAATACATTTCTCATAGGAGATTTTCACAGAAGGGAAGGGGGAACATTGAAGGAAGGGTGAAAATGAGAAGTCATAAACCTTTCAAAATGCAATCTTCTTCTCTAGACTAGCCATGAAGACACAGTCAGAATCTTCCTCCAGGCTCTGGAGCCAGAGCTGTAATGTTATAATTTTATTCCACAATTGATCTCTGTTTACCGTGATGGTTTCTCTTGCACATCCACAGGTCACACTTTAAATCAGGTAACACTTGGTAGCAAATTGAATTGACAACTTGTCCTATAAGCCGCAGTTACACAGCAGGGTAGCATCACAGTGGCTCTTCAGCTTGGTTACTTCAAGGCTATCAGAGTCCAGCTCTGCCAAAGCCAATGAAACTCTCTCAGACATCCCCTCCCGCATGGTCCTAATATTTTCTGAGTGCAAAGAAATCAATATTACACCTTCCCTTTCTCTCATGTTGCAGTATGTTCTGCAACGTGGAGATTCACAGTTTTTAGTTAACGTAAATTGGACAGGTACTTTGTTTACTATGGTATGCATGTGTGTAAACCTCTCATTTCCCAAGATCTGGAGGTCATTGTACTGAATGTTAGAACTGCTTTGCAGCCAGTCTGCTTCTTGTTGATCCAGCTCAGATGTACATTCGGTGAGGCTTAGTCAGAAGCATATTTAGGGTGGGGCAAGTAGGGTACATGCCCTGGGTGCCAATGCCAGAGGGACACAAACAGGCTGAAGATTTAGCAGAGGAGGAGGAGGCCACAGAGGTAGGAGCACAAATTCCATGCTTGCCCTAGGTGCTGATATACTAGATATGCCCCTGGCCTTAGTTAGTCTGAAAAGTGACACTATTAAGCAAAGACTTGGGGGCAGAGGTTGAGGGACCTGTACAGCAAAATGAATAAGCAAGGAGGCTTCTAAACCAGAACATTTTTTTTAAAAGTATGGTATTGATGAGGTAGCACTAAGGTGGGGGAAGTGTCAAATGATAATCCCCTTTTGCCCAGAATTTCACAAAACTAGGCTGGAGGTTTAGCATTTAGTTCAGTGAGGGCAGATGCCAAATTTATGCACAAACCAATTAGGTTGTGCTTAGCTCCTCAGAGTATGACAGGCTTTAAAGCAAGCACACAAGTAAGCAAGCACATATCAGGTTTTATATCATATGGGCTTGGGAAAGTGTTAGGACTGGGAGATGGTCCTCCACCAGAGGTCTTAGAGCCCAGGCAAGCCCAGATAGCCTGGATCTGGATTATATAGGGTTTTATAGCCATCCTTGGTGCAATTCAAATTCCTCCCATCTATAACGTTGATAATAAATGGAACTTCCTTCAACCACCAGGCTGACAGAACATTGATTCTATTCATGTTCTCTTTGTCGTAGTGTATTACCTACTACATGCATCATAATACATCAATTCCATATGGCACACAGACCATATTTGGTGGGCTGCTGGTTTATAGACGTGCAATTAGGCATTTTTAGACTTTTGACTTCATGCCGTTCCCCCTTTCCTCTCCCTTTTAAGCTGTTACAATAATGGGTCTTACTTCATTTCTTTGAAAAGGAAATAAGCCAGGGGTAGCCTCCTGTTCATCCTGCTGAATAAGGCCCTGAATACCTACCCCAAAATACAGAAGGGTGGCTGCTGCTAATGCATCATCTGCTGGTAGTAAGTCTGCAGCATTAACCTCTGTTTGCCACCTTCTTGTGACATCTATTTAGAATCCTGTAATATTGTGGGTGAGTTTGAAAGTATTATGCTGCCCCCTGCTGTTCAGCATTCTTCATAACAGAAACCAGAATGATACCTTCTATATGATGCTTATACTTGAATTAACTTTGCCTGCTTTAACAATAATCTAGTCTTCTTCTAATTTACCTGGAAAAAGACATGGCCAACATAAAAAGAACATTTTTATGCATTTGTTTTCCTTTGCAATTTCCTTCCAGCAGAAATTCAGCAATGTCTGTTTTTGCTGCAACCCTTTCGGGGCAAAATTCAAATAATGGCACATATTTCTGCAGTAGATGTTCCAGAACTGAAATGAAGACAGAATTCTAGAATGGTTGTGACCACATAGTGAGTATGAGACAGGGTCACTTTAGAGAGTAGGTCTCATCTTGCTGCTTTTAGTAGACATGGCCTGGCACAGTCAAGACACAGGTTGTGAATGGCAAATCAGGTGTAATAGGCAAGATCAGGGCTATATAACTGTGGCCCTCCCAGAATTTTTTTAAAAAAAGTATTTATTAATTTTAAGAAAACAATCAAAGTAATATACATATAGAAAAAGCAAAAAGAAAAGAAAGAAAAAAACTAATATTAAACAAAAACATATCTGGTGACATTTCAAAAATCCACCTTTAATTTTTTTTTTTAAATGAACATGTAAGTCTTAGACCAATAACTTTTCACCTTCTTAAAACTCCACCACATATGGAAAAAGGAGTCCTCCTCATTTTGACATCCCCAATATTATTTGATTTGAAACATTCTTAGACAGTTTTGACAGTTTACTTGGAGCTAGATACCATCTATACACCATTATATCCATGATTTCTTTTAAATTATTACACAAAGTGAATTTTATATCTTTAGACCACATTTTTTCCCCATACATCCATTTGAACATTGTGCCCAAAATTTTGGGCCCAACTTATCATGTTCTATTTTACTGATTTATCTTTTGCCCCTATTTTCAAAAAGTATTTGTACATTTTTTGATTAGATGATCATCATCTTTATGCTCTCCCAAGGTTTTTGATCTATGACTCCTATCATTCTTAAGTAGTGTAATCAATGAGGAGGGATTCCAGGAACTGCGATGTCAAAACTTCTGCAGGGTTACAATTTCCACCTCAGAGTGAGAAAGATGCCAGAGCTGGCAAAGCTCCAGGAATGGTGGAGGCATGTCCCTAAAATCTGACTATTTTACCAGATAAGAATATTTGTTCATCTAGCCTAGTAGTATTTATTCTGTCGTGGAAGAACCTCTGGCCCTCTAGACATTGATGAACAATGATTTGTTTCACTCCTCACTAATGGACAGATTTTTAAAAACAGATGAGAACTGGAGTCAGCCAACATCAGCTGTGGTCTTCTCTAACCAACAGTGGTTCTCCAGTGTATCAGCAGAGATCTTTCTCATTACCTTCTACCTGATACTTTTTTGTACTTGGATGAGGTAACTCCCCTGACTACATCAATTTTAGCTCAGAGACTGAATTCCAAGGATGTTACATGCCAATTTAGATGCATCTGTTACCGGACATGCAAGTTGAACTTTGCTGGACGTTGCTGGAGATTGGTCTGGCTTGACAGACAATACCTTTTCTACTTTTTTGACTCTGTTGTTGTTGTTGTTGTTGTTGTTGTTGTTGTGTGCCTTCAAGTCATTTCCAACTAATGGTGACCCTAAGGTGAACCGATCATGGGGATTTCTGAGGCTGAGAGTGTGTGATGCACCCAAGGTCACCCAGTGGGTTTCCATGGCTGAGCAGAGAATTGAACCCTGGTCTTTGGGGTCATTATCCAGTGCTCAAACCATTAC
Source organism: Ctenosaura bakeri (assembly GCA_948474755.1). Taxonomy (NCBI): domain Eukaryota; kingdom Metazoa; phylum Chordata; class Lepidosauria; order Squamata; family Iguanidae; genus Ctenosaura; species Ctenosaura bakeri. The sequence goes on from CAOLHI010001022.1 coordinate 489,389, forward strand.
ACCATGCTGGCTCTCCAGACTTTATTATTATTACTTTTTATGAAACCCACCTTTTCTTTGATCTTTTGACTCACTTTTGGGACAACTTAAGAAATAGAATTCTTATTTGGAAGGACAGTGTCATTATTTTGAAACTCCCCCCACCTCCAGCTTCGTGGTAGCACTAGTCATCTGTCCAGAAGCATGACAGCTGCATTGATTAAAGTCCATGATTTATTGTGCAGTGAGTAGATACTGCCACTAGATGGTGCCTGAACCTTCCAGTATGGGGAGGTTTTCCCATCTTATGCCTGTTTTGCTATTTATGGGTCAAGGCAAAGGAGAAACAGGAGGACTGAGGGGAAAAAGTAAAAGTCTTAAATATTTATTCAAGACTGATAAAAATCAAGTACACATTTCCCTCTGCAGTGGTATTTTTCTGCTTTACCTTTTCTGTCTTCCCCCTTATCTTTGCACTATGTTATCAAGTTATCATCAATATTGAGGCCATATCTGCACTAGATTGTTATAGTGCTATTATCCCGCTTTCAACATCCTATGGCATCCTGGGGTTTGCAGTTACAAGAGGGGCCAAAGGATGTTGAAAATGGGATAATAGTGCTATACCAGTCTAGTGTGGAAATGGCCTGAATCATGGAGCTCAATTGCTTCTTAATTTTTGTATGTTGTGAAATTTTAACTATGTTTGTTTTACTATGTTGCAAGCTGTCTTGAGTCCCAAACTGATAAAAAGCTGGGGAATAATAATACTGTAGTAACAACAACTGAAATAGTTTGACTCTTTTGTGAGGAAAAGAGATAAATTTTTATTACTTTTAGTTGACACAAAAGCATTATCTTCCTTTAGATAAGATGGCTCAACAAACAAACAAACAAACAAACAAACAAACAAACAAACAAACAATAGGAACTACTTATTTCCAGGCAATAAAGCAAGGGTCAGCACTGTGTATCCCTCATACTATACTATACTACACTATACTATAGTTAGGATTGCTGGGAACTGGAGTGCAACTTTTGGAGGGCTATATAATTCCCAACCCTGCAATAGAAGGAGTCAGAAAAGTACAGGAAGTCCCCAACTTTTGACACTCATCATTTGATGACTCGCTTCCAAATTTCAAATTGACCCTTCCAAATTAAGGACAAGTTCTATTAATTTGATGAGGGTTCTGCTTATTCATCAGGAGTCTTGTTGGAACCACTAGCACATGCACACTGCTTGCAAAGTGAGCAGAGAGAGCAAAAGAAAGTTCTAAACCAACTGAGAGACTTTGCAAGAAGCGCACATGCAGTTGGTAATAACTGAGCCTCCAAGTTCTTCATGCTCCCCATAGTATAGTATATGGGCTCCGTTTTTCAACCGGTTCCATTTTCTGACAGTTCTCCAATCCCTAACCTGTCAGATAAATGAGGAAGACTATTTCAAATTTCTGCAGACAGGATGGTAGTTGCGCCACCTTGTTAATTATATTAAAGGCAACCTAGGCCATTTCTGCACTACACTTATAGTGCTATTATTCCACTTTCAACATCTTATGGAATCCTGGAGTTTGCAGTTTAGGGAGGAACATGTAGAATTCTCAGCCAGAAAGCTCTTTGGCCTCCATAAACCACAAACCCCAGAATTCCACAGGATGTTGAAAGTGGAATAACCACACTATAACAGGCCCTAGATATCAGGCTGCAGGCCTGTGCAATTTCCTCAAAAGTAAGTCCTACTGGACTCAGTATAACTTCATTTTTAAAAACTTCATTAAATAATGGGTTGTAAGAAAACTGGCAAGGATGTAATTCTTTCATTTGCACAAAATAGGATTGATACCTTTTCTACAACTTGCTATAGTTTTCTGCCACTCCTGCATTTATTTATTACAATGTTTATATTCCACCCTTTATCATATGATCTCAAGGTGACATGCAAATAAAACATCCCTAACAGTTTTTAAACAATTCCAGATTAAAACAATGAAATAGCTTAAATGGGATAAAATCCCATTAAACAAACCAAGAAGTTGAAATAGCTTTAAAAGCTGCAACAATTTAAAACCATGTACATGCACATTTAAAAGTAAAATGCACTCCCGAAGGACCATGTTTTGATTTGGTGTCAGAAAGAAACTAATGTTGTCACCAATATGCCCTCCTTCAAGGGGAGGGCATTCCGTAGCTGATGTGTCAAAGCCATGTCCTCCCACAGCATATTTCCTTAACTGATGAGAAACAGAGAAGGAGGGCTCCTCTTTGGCCATTTCCGCATTGTACTGTTATAGTGCTATTATTCCACTTTTAACATCCTTTGGAATCCTGGGGTTTGCAGTTTAGGGAGGGGATGTTATGGAGAGAGCAAGGTCTAGTGTAGAATGGCCTTCAAAGACCTCAGTCAAGTATATGTGAGGAGAGGTGCTCTTCCATGTATTGAGGTCCCAAGTTGTTTAGGGCTTTAAATGTCATTATCAGAATTCAGATGAGAAGTGAATAGACATTGACATTCTGATGGGAATAAAATTTAGTGCTGATCTCCATGCTGTTGAAGTCTTCCCTTGCTGGTAAAAGTAGCTTGAGCTGCAGAAAAAGGTTGTTGCCCACAATAAAATAGTAAAAATCCACTTCCCCACAGTTAGTTACTCATGATAGGTTGTCTGCTGAGAATGGGCAGCGTTTCTTGAACCCTTTTCCCCTCAAAGTTAAATAAGTAACTTCCCTTTATGAGAAAGATGCCTGAGGGAGAAAATCTGTGGGTTCCCTAGGCCCTAAGTATCTCACAGTACTAATTTCAAATTCACTGGTTGGCTTGAATCTAGTATAACCTGAGTAACTTCCGAAAGCTGGTAATATCTGACAGCTGTCCATCAACCGTTGTGAATGTAATACCTCCTTAAAATGTTTCTTAAAATAGTTAACAACTTTTCCACAGAAAAAGGGAGAAAGAGTGAAAAAGTGATGAAATAACCCTTCTTGAGATGTTACAGAGAGCGCAAGGTGAGAAGTGATCAGGCACTCCCATTATTGCTGGAACAGAAGTCCATGGCCCAACACAATGGAATGAACAAGAACTCTCTAGTAACAATAGATCTGCCTTTTAAAAAAGGGAATTGAAATAATTTACATATTACCATTTTAGAAGGTCACCCCAGTATTCATATCCAGAGCTTAAAATCACCTTGCTGAACAGCTAGGAGGGATGCTTAGTAGTTTGAGTTGCTACCACTTTGTCTAGAAGAGATCGTGTGCCCTGACTAATGATGTAATAGCCAGAAATTCAATAGATGTGTACTTTTCTAGTATGAATATACATTCATGAAGAAGCAGCACCTCTGTAATTTCTGTCTGATATACAGTTGGGCATAGAAAACCTTATTGAGTGGAAGGTGTGGTAAGTTTAGTTTTAGATATACTCTGTTCCTTGGAAAGAGCTTTCTTCCCTTTCTCTCCTGCATTTAAAATTATAAGGATATTGGTGATAGAATATGTGCACCTTTCCTTTTGTTTCCAAGTTTTGTTGTTGTGTGCCTTCAAGTTATTTCTGACTTATGGCAACTCTAAGAAGAACCTATCACAGGGTTTTCTGGAGGTTGAGGATATGTGATGTACCCAGGATCACCCAGTGGGTTTCCATTGCTGAGTAGGGAATCAAACTCTGGTCTTCAGGATTGTAGTCTAATGCTCAAACCATTATGCAATGCTGCTTCTTACAATAAGCCATTAGTCTATGAAATGTTTCAGAACGGTTAGATAGTCAAGATATACAGATAAGCCTTTGGGCTGTGGTGGCTGGTGGAGGAGAACCTGCTCTGAATTTAAGTCCAAACTTTGAAGGACCTGTCCAATGTGCTGAACTCTACTCCCAAACTAGGCTCAGCATATTAGTTGGCTCTTTCAAAGTTTAGAGTAAAGCCTTGAGTGGATACACTGTCTTAATGAGATGGGGGGTACCAGCTGCTGCTGCTGTTTCTGAGAATTTTTGGTATTGTTGTATAATCTGATCGTTAGGTACATATAGGCAAGGTTTTATTAACATGTGCATCAGGCATAGTTAGGCCCTTTTCACATGGTTTTTTTGTTGCGCGAGTGCCCCTTGAGCATCGTGCAAATGGGAGCGTCGCTCCATACGACGCACCCCCACTTGCGTGACACTCACGAGGCTGAAGCGGGGCGCGCATGCATTTTTTGATTTTTGGCTTTAAGCTGAAAATGCCCCGCGCTCGTGCAATGCTCACGGTGCCCTCGTGCACTTACCTGCCGTGCGGTGCATCAGCGAGCCGGGCGGGTCGCGCTTCCTTCCTCCAGCGCAGCCTACAGCTCTCACACTGCCCTGCGGAAGGAAGGGGTGGGGCGCTAGCACGACGGTCGCGCTAACAGGAAGCAACCTGTGGTAGGAAGGAGCGGGAAAGCGGCAGCATTTCGGAGGAGGCTTCTCGTGCGAGATGCCCTCCCCTGTCGCACAAACAGGTAACATGCGAAAAGGGCCCTACGGTAGACAGCTATCCTGCTTTACAGTCTTCTGTTTGAAGAACTCTCAGAGAAGAATGCTATCTTAAAGGTATTCGCTATCAGAAAGATGCATAGTTTAAGTGAGATTGAAAAATAGAAAGCCACAAGAAGAAAGGCCAATGGGTTTAAAGAAATCCATCAGAAGTACTCATCTGATAAACAGATACAAAAGGTCATCTGGGTCCATTCATCCAACAGACCTATAGTGCTATTATTCTACTTTAACTAGGAATAGGGATTCAGCATTTGTTAGATGGGGGTTACACGTCCCCTGAAAAGGCAGGTTTACAGTTTGCAGGTACTGCTGGATTCAGCTCTAAGCCTAGGGGAACAGGTTTCAGAAGTGACCAGGAGTCCTTTTGCATACTTAAAGCGAGTGAGCCAACTGCACCAGTTCTTGGAGAGGCTGGTGTGCTCTACCTGGGGCTGCCCTTGAAAAATGCTCAGAACCTTCAGTTGGCCCACAGAGCTGCAACCAGGTTGTTAACTGGGGTTGGCTACAGCAAGCACACAACTCAGTTGTTGTAACAGCTGCACTTGCTGCTGGTTTGTTTCTGAGCACAATTCATGGTGTTGACCTATCAAGCCCTATACAGTTTGGACCCAGGTTATTTGAAGGAGCCATATCTTCATTTATGAGCCCTGTAAAGGCTAAGATCACCCAGAGAGGCTCTTCTCTCTGTCCCACTACCCTTTCAGGCTCATTTGGTGGGAGCAAAGGAGAGGGCCTTCTTGGTGGCTGCACCCAGACTTTTTTCCTTAGAGAATCTATGACGGCCTTGTCCTTGCTCTCCTTCCATTGGCAGGTGAAAACATTTTTGTGCTGTTAAGCTTTTACAAACTGATTAGACTTAAGCTTTTAATACTACGTTCTGTTTTTAAGTTTTGCATAATCTTTTAATACATTTTGTTTTTAATGTATAATGTTTTTAACTTCATAAATGGTTTAATTGACTTTTAAATCTTATATTTATAGTTGTATGAATGTTTTGTGTTTTTTTAAAAATTTGCACTGTTTTAAATATCTTGTCAGCTGCCTTGAGTCCCATTATTGGGAGAAAAGCAGGATATGCATGAATAAAATAACAAGAAGAACAACAGCCATGATTTCTTTCTGTGGAATCCTGGGTTTTATAGTTTCTTGGGACATTGGAGCACGCTGACTGAGAATTCTAAACATGCCTCCTTAAATTGCCAATCTCACAATTCCACAGGACAGAAACATCACAATTACAGTGGGATAATAATAGTGCTATAATTCTGGAGTGTGAATTGACCCTTGGTCATAATCTTCCCTATAAAGGTGTTGAGATGTATTTCAGTTTAGAGATTACAAAAATTGATTTTAAAATTGACATCTTTTAAAATATGTACATTCACATTTTAAAAAGATCTGTCTTTTCTTTTCCCTTAATACAGAAGTAGCCACTGCAGGCATAATAAATTCTAGATGCTGAGACACACGATTGTTTGTTTATTTATTGGGGCTTGGAGTCTACCTGATACAAACACTCAGGGTGTGTAATAAACAGTGCAAAAAAGCAATGGAAGGCCTTGAGTTTAAATAAACAGCAATTCATCAACCAGTCCACAGGAGTATTTCTGGAATGAGAAAGAGCGTATACAGCTCCCACACAGCCAAGGCCTAAAACATACAAAAAGAACATCAAAACCTTGAGTGATCCTGTGATTTTGCTGAATTTCCCAAGATGAGTAAGTACGAAAGGCTTTTATTTCTGTCAGAATTTGGAAAAGGTTTTGGACTACAGCTCCCAGAATCCCCCAGCTATTTAATCATGGAACCATTTAGGCAAATAATACACACATGAAGAGAACTACAATGCACAGGGTTTTTGTATGTTAATTTAATGTACCACCTTTTCCCCCAATTAACTGAAGGTGGCATATGTGGTGGTTCTTTTCTTCCCCACTTTATCTTCACAACAATCATGATAGCTTGATCAGTGTTAAAGACAATAACCAACCCAAAGTCACCCAGTTATGTTGTCCAATGGGGACCTGAACCTAAATCTCCCAAATCCCAGCTCAACACTTCAATCACTCTACCAGTGACATACTTGCACCACTACCCAACATCAGAATCAACAGTGTGCCATATATTTGCCTGAGCACACTCGAGGTTGTTTGAGGAAGCCTTGCTCTGGTCCTGCTTTTGTGAGACATGGAAGATTGATGGATGAAACAAAGTCTTCTCACTAGTGATGTCTGGATTGTGGAGTTCCTTGCCCCATGAGATCACTTGAGTGGCATTCCGGGTAGTTCGCTAAGATAAATTTGCTCATATGTTTATTGGATGAAATATTCTTCAGTTCTCCTGCTGTCTGACATCTTAGATGCAATTCTGTTTATGAATTGATTAATTAGACCCATACAATGAAGATACAGAAAAATAAATTAATGATGCACATCTACTTACAGACACACATATACATACAGACATACACACATGCAGAATTGCATCATTGGCCACGATTCTTCATAACTAGTTTTGGCTGTACCCAGATGAGGTGTGGGCTATTAAAAAGAACTACCTCAAAACTTTAATTTGATCACCAGGGACCATATTGGAATACACCATGTCCAGTAACAGTTTCAGTATAATGCATCTAAGATTGTAATCTAAAATGAACTTGCTAGAAAAGAAGCCTCTCTGGTCGTGTGAAAATGAACAATGATGCTAATTTTACTTCACAGAGAATATCCTACTTAATTATTTTATTGTATTCACTAGGCTGCTTTTATCCAGAATTCTTTTATGATTTCATACTCTCCTCCATATGCATGCAAATAAATCCCTTTCTTTCACATCCTTGTCAACACATGGGTGACACATTGCTCATACACAAACAAACACACACACACACAGCTGAGAGATATTAGATTTTATAATTATTGTAACATTTTAAAAATCTGCAAATAATTTCAAACATATTTTCTTTTATCCTGGCAGCTTTCTAAATAAACTTTGTAAAATCTCATCTACTCGCTTACCTGGGAATAAACCTTGTTGAATTGAAGGGGTTTTTAAAGCAGACCCATAAGACATTTCACTGAGTGCCAGCCAGGGACTCTGTAAATATTTTTAAGATTGGTAAGCTCATATTAATTTGCAAGGTAGTTGTTATTAATTTTGGCTACTTGCAATTATGTTTTAATAAAACAGTACTTTGCATTAAAACTTCATCATCATCCAAGTGACGCCAGTAACAATCTGAGTATCATGAAAGCAGCTATAGCAAAACATCTATCATTTAGCATTCCTATTGAGGGGCTCAACCAATAATCTTGGCTGTCCAGTTTTGCCTGATCATTATGGGAGGCTCAGCCCCCAAACCTGCTCTTGGGAAGGGTGCTTGAATTCCTTTGCTTCCCACTCCAGGGACTATGGCCTTTTCCGCACGGGGTGAGGGAATTGCCCCATCCCAGTACCCACCGGACCTGTGTGCTCCATGTCCGGGTCCAGGCTGGTCCAGAGCAGTGCGTGGCCACGCTCCGCACTGCTCTGGGGATGAAAATGGTGGCTTCCGGTTGGTGGAGGCTCTCCACCAACCAGTGAAGCTCACCAGCCTAAAGCCCTCCCCTGGCAGATCTGCAGGCTCGCGGCCATGGAGTGGCACGCTCCGTGCTTTTGAAAGACACGCAGAACAAAGGCACGCAGAACAACCACTTTGGGTCATTCTGGAGCGGGCTGAGGTCCAGAACTACACAAAGTAGTCCGGACCCAGTCTGCTCCCAGGTGCAGTCATCCTCCCTGGAGGACGCTCTGCACCGTTTTAAAAGCCCTGTGTGGAAAAGGCCTATGAGTGGCACATCTGGTAGAAAAAGACCTACAAAAACCCTGGCACATCAGACACACAGGATTTTGCAGTGACTCACATGTTTCTACACTCACAGATCTAAATCCAATGAAGTTCCAGTCTGGAAAAATCCTACCCAGTCAACACACACTCCTTACTTTGCAAGATTTCACAGACAGAAACTGGGACACGTGCAGCCAAACAACATAAGAGTGACAAGGAAAAAAATTATTAATAGGAAGAACACATAAGCTAGGAGAAGGTGCAGCAGTTTACTTTTGCCTGACTGTCTCCTCACCCTTCCCTAGTTAATTGAGCACAAAATAACTTTGCATTTTGGACACCATTTTCAGCAGATAAGGTAAGTTGAACACAAAGTGGGGAAAGTGGGAGGAGGATTGAGACTCTGGGACATTTTAAAAGCCTCTGAAAAAGGGGAATGACAAGTAATTAACTGGAACTATTTCTGCAAAATTAGAAAACTGGAAGATACAATACTCAGGTTAGTCAACACTGATATTAATTCCATAGATTTAATGGGGTCTACTCTAGTTTAGATTTACTGTTGGATGTAAGCCACTCAGCATGGATAAATATTCTACACTTAAAAAAAAATTCATAAAATGAAACATAGAACAGATGGAGTTTATTGTACAATCAGCCCTCCACATTTGTGGGTTTCACTTTTGCGGATTTGATTATTCACGGATTATTTGCTGTCACCTCTGCTGCCTCCCCATGCCATTTTTAACAGGGACTGCAAGTCTCATGAGACTGAGAAACTGCAAACAAGGCTTGTAAGTCCCTGTTAAAAATGGTGTTGGGCAGCAGAGGAGGTGGCAGTAAGCCCCAGCAGCCAGCCACTCCTGCCTTGGGTTGAATACGGTGATTGTATGTTTTTGTATGTTAAATATGGTTTGGGAGGTCTTAGAGTTATTAACGGTTTTTCCACTTTTAATAATAATAATAATAATAATAATAATAATAATAATAATAATAATAATAAAATTTATTTCTATCCCGCCTCTCCCAATGGATCGAGGCGGCATTACAAAAATATATAAAAACATTAAAACATTAAAACGCACCCTATCCTCCCCACCCTCCAACCCTTCTATCCCCCTAAAACATATTAGTTAATTAAAACAAATTAAAAACAAGATTAACACAGAAGACAATGATGAGAGGCGGTGGAACACTAATCTGGGAAGGCCTGTCGGAAGAGAACGGTCTTGACTGCTTTTTTAAAGCAGTCAAGACTGGTAATGTGCCGGGTCTCCTCCGGCAGGCCATTCCATAACTTGGGAGCGACAGAAGAAAAGGTCCTCTGGGTAACTGCAGCCAACCTAGTTCTGATTGGCTGCAGTAAATTCCTCCCAGAGGACCTTAGTGTGTGGGGCAGATTGTATGGGAGAAGGCGATCCCGCAGGTAGGCTGGCCCCAAGCCATGAAGGGCTTTAAAGGTAAAAACCAACACCTTGTACTGTGCCCGGAAACGAATAGGCAGCCAGTGTAAAGACTTCAGAATTGGTGTTATGTGGTCACTTTTAGATGTTCCGGTGACCAACCTGGCTGCCATATTCTGAATTAATTGAAGTTTCCGGACTAAGCACATGGGTAGCCCTATGTAGAGCGCATTACAGAAGTCAAGCCGTGAAGTTACCAGCGCATGTACCACTGTTTTTAGGTGTTCCAAGTCCAGGAAGGGACGCAGCTGGCGTATCAGCCGAAGCTGATAGCAGGCACTCCTGGCTGCCGCATCAATTTGAGCTGTCATCTGAAGCGGCGAGTCCAGGAGCACTCCCAAGCTGCGGACACAGTCTTTCAGGGGAAGTGTGACCCCGTCTAGAACTGGTTGACAAACCTCTATACCTGGGCTGAGGCCCCTAACAGCAAGTACCTCCGTCTTATCTGGATTCAGCTTCAGTCTGTTTTTCCTCATCCAGTCCATTACTGCTTCTAGGCATTCATTTAGAGGTGAGATGCCATCCTTAGTTGATGCTGTTATCCGAGGCATGGAGAGATATATCTGGGTGTCATCAGCATACTGATAGCACCTTGCTCCATGCCTCCTGATGATCTCTCCCAGCGGTTTCATGTAGATGTTAAATAGCATTGGGGACAGGACGGCGCCCTGAGGGACGCCAGATTTAAGCTCCTTTTTCGAGGAGCAGCTGTCCCCAAGCATCACCATCTGGTATCTACCTGAGAGATAGGACCGGAACCACTTAAGTGCAGTGCCTCCGATCCCCAGCCCTCTCAGGCGTTCCAGAAGGATACCGTGGTCTATGGTATCGAAAGCCGCTGAGAGGTCCAGGAGTACCAGCAGGGTCACACTTCCCCTGTCGATACCTAGGCGTAGATCATCCACTAAGGCGACCATGGCAGTCTCAACTCCATATCCTGCCCTGAAGCCAGTTTGAAATGGATCAAGATAATCTGTTTCATCCAAGACAGCTTGGAGTTGAAGGGCAACAGCCCTCTCGATCACCTTGCTTAAAAATGGAAGATGGGAGACTGGTCTGTAATTATTCATATCCAGGGGATCTAGGGAGGGCTTTTTTAGAAGCGGCCGTATAATCGCTTCTTTTAAACAAGCTGGAAAATTGCCCTCCCTGAAGGATGCATTAATAATATGTCTTAAGTACGTCTTAATTGCAACTCCTCCCTGGACGACCAGCCATGAAGGGCAGGGATCAAGAGGGCAAGTTGTCCTTCTTACCTTTCCAAGGAGCTTGTCTACGTCCTCGGTACTCACTGACTGGAACTGATCCAGTATAATCTTGTTCACGCGGTTGCTGGACGCTCCATTTGTGACCTCTGCTATAACACCGGCATCCAAATCGGCTCTTATCTGAGAGATTTTATCTGCGAAATGATTATTCAAGGCGTCACAGCAAGCTACGTTAGGTTCTAACAACGAGTTCAGGGGAGTGGGTATCTGAGTCAGATCCCTTACCACCCTAAACAGCTCTGCTGGACGAGAAATCGCAGACGCAATACGTGCAGAGAAGAAGGTCTTCTTCGCTGCATTTATTGCCACTCCATAGGAATGAAGGAATTCTCTATAGCGTGTCCTGTCAGATAAGAGTTGAGATTTCCGCCAATTGCGCTCTAGTCGTTGTCCAGCCTGCTTCATATTCCTAAGTTCTACTGTATACCAAGGATTACGGTTTGCAGCAGGCTGGAAAGGACGCTTGGGAGCAATCGTGTCGATAGCCCTGGTAAGATCACAATTCCAGGTATTAACCAGGGCTTCGACAGGATCACCGGCGATACCAACCATAAGACCCTCGAGGGCTTTCTGGAATCCAATAGGTTCCATTAACCTTCGAGGGCGGACCATTCTAATGGGTCCACCACCCCTGCAGGGGCGGATAGCAACCATTAGTCTAACCCTGACCAGGAAATGATCTGTCCATGACAAGGTGGTAGTATTTGTTATCTCCACCCATGGCTGTGCCCGTTCCGTACTAAAGACCGCATCAAGGGTATGACCTGCACAATGTGTTGGCCCAGAGGCTAATTGGGATAGGCCCATGTTTGTCATGGATGCTACGAACTCCCGAGCTGCACCTGTTAAACTGGTCTCAAATGGGACATTGAAGTCACCCAGAACCAAAAGTCTGGGTGATTCCAACACCAACTCCGACACCAGCTCTGTCAGCTCGGCCAGGGAGTCTGTTAGGCAGCGGGGTGGTCGGTACACTAACAGAATTCCTAGACTATCCCTTGCCTTCAGGCTCAGGTAGATACACTCGAAGTGGTCTGTTTTCCGGACAGGTATCCTGGTCAGCATAAGATTGTCTTTGTAAACCAAGGTTACTCCGCCCCCCCGCCCACTTCCCCCCCCCGCCCCTAACAGGGGTCCTGTGCCCCTAACCCTAGCAAATACGGAGGGATGACTGTATTTGCATCCCTGCTGGAAAGGCATGGTAGTCAACATTTTTCCTTTTAGACCCTACCAGCTAGGAGGGGTGTAGCGGGGAGGGGAAGGAAATGAAGGCATTGGCCCTCCAAAGAAGAATTCTGCTAATCCATCTATTCTGCCTTGCACTGAAATATTCATTAATTCCCCAAACTTCTAGCATTCCGGAGAGTGAGTCACTGAAAATTGTTCACACCTAGAACTCAAATACTGTACTTATGGTTTCCTTATGTTTGTGTTCCTTTGTAATACCCATGTTCTTTGGATGCCTAAACTGTATTTGCAAATGCTCAGCTGAAATTTAGAATTATTACAAAACTAGAAATTTGGGCACTGAAGGAAAATTTCGTTGGGTGGCAGGAAGCACAATTCTTACTTTTTTTTGAGAAGGCAATATCCACATTTTAGCCCCTTCTGCAGCTATGCCCCAGCTTACAGTTGCAGACCTAAAACTAGAAAACTTTCCTGTATCTTTAATGGTTGTGTAGAACATGAAATTTTAGCCCTTGCTGCTTGTTATCTGGTTGCATGACAAACAATACCTGCTGAAATTCCCTCTTCTACACGACTATTAAAGATACAAGAACAGGAACTGTCTCCACTTTTCAAGCTGGCAATCCCACTTGAACCTGAAAAGATGTCCCCAGTGGCAGTGGGATGGTGGGACTTCTTATTTTTTTAAAAGACCCTCTCCCCGAAGAAAAAGAAAAAAAAGGAGTCTGCTGGGAAGGAGGCAGATACAGACAGTGGCCCTTTTCGTATATTTTTTTGTTTGCGTGAGCGCCCCTTGAGCGCCGCGCAAATGGGAGCGTCACTCTGTATGACGCACCCCCACTTTCACGGTGCTCATGAGACTGCAGCGGGGCGGGCGCGCATTTTTTTGATTTTCGGCTTGAAGCCAAAAATTCCCCATGCTTGCGCAATGCTCTCACTGCCCTCATGCACTTACCTGCCATGCGATGCGTTGGGGAGCCGGTGTGGACGCGCTTCCTTCCTCCAGCGCAGCCTACATCTCCCACAGTGCCCTGTGGACGGAAGGGGCAGGGCGCTTGCGAGACGGTCGCGCAAACAGGAAGCGCCCTGTGGAAGGAAGGAGGGGGAAGCAGCAGCGTCTTGGACGAGGCTTCTTGCGCGAGACACCCTCCCCCGTCGCGGCAAAAGCTACAATGCGAAAAGGGCCCGTGATGGGAAAGGCTTTAAAGCTTTAAAGCGGCTTTAAAGACAACAGGACAGTGGTTCTTAACCTTTTCTTTACCAGAGACCCCCTTTAACTAGCTTGCGTTGCCACAGACTAGGAAGACATAGGCCATTTCCACACTATACTGTTATAGTGCTATGATTCCACTTTCAACATCCTGTGGAATCCTGGGGTTTGCAGTTTAGGGAGGGGCCTTTAGAATTCTCAGCCAGAGAGTTCTTTGACCTCAGTAAACTACAAACCCCAGAATTCCACAGGATGTTGAAAGTGGAATAAGAGCACTATAACAGTGTAGTGGGGGAGTGACCATAACTCAATATTTAAAAACATAAAGTGCATCAAATATTTATTTAAATTTGCTCATTAAAAATCTTCAAATTTGGAGAGAAAGGAGAAATAAGTAAATACACACACTCTTATTTCAGTACTAGCAAATATACCTGGTATTGCCCAGGATTTCATTTTCTCATAGGTGATACTCGTTAGAAAGATTTGAGATCCTGTGTCTGTAATTCAGGGCTTTCCAAAATGGTGTGCCGTGACACATTAGTGTGTCGCCTGAAGTGTGTAGGTGCGTCGTCTACAATCTTGGAAATGTATGTTATTATTTATAAATCATATATTTTAAAAAATATATGAAAGGTTTTCATGAGATATGTTGTGTCCCCATACCTTTTGTTATTACAATTTATGTACGTGTCTGTATCTCTTTTAAGGGGTTAGTTTAACCTCCGGTTTGCTGGTAAAACTGAAATACTGCGTTGTGAAATGATGCATGTCTAAAAAGTGTGCCACCAACATGTAAAGTTCGGAAAGCTCTGCTGTAATTCCTCAAACTGTCTTGTCCAGTACCTCTAACTTTCCCCCACATTCCAATCTGTATTCAGAGTTATTAACATGCAGAGGTTGGGTTCCTGAGGGAAGACACTGCCCTCCTCCTCCTTGCCGCTAGGCCTTGTCTCCATAGCAACCAGCCTATTCAAGAGGGATAGAGTGAAGCCCAAGAGCTCTCTGGCTGAGGCCATTTCCACACTCGCCTGTTATAGCGCGATGATTCCACTTTCAACCTCCTTTGGAATCCTGGGGGTTGCAGTTTCGGGAGGGGCCGGCTGGCCCCTCCCGAAACTGCAACCCCCAGGATTCCAGAGGAGGTTGAAAGTGGAATCATCGCGCTATAACAAGCGAGTGTGGAAATGGCCTGAGAATTCTAAAGCCTCTCCTCTAAACTGCCAATCCCAGGATTCCACAGAATCTTCTCAGGCAGCCAATTATAGGAGGTCTTCTGCTAATAACAGCCAATGAGAACTCCTGATTTCCATACCTGATACAGACAAACGAACTTTGACTTTTATATATTAAATTTTTATTGGAATAATTCCATAGCAATAATGTGAACAACAAGATTGATAAAAAAAAAAATACCATCGTGCCTTCGCCGATCTCCTGCAAGGGGGCGAGTACCCCAGGGGAAGACCCCCTGCCCTGGGGCTTACCCCGCCCCTGCGTAAAGACCCCCTCCCCCGGCTCTCCTTTTGGTTTCCCTTTAAATGCAAGCCCCGCCCCCTAAAATCGACACCGTCCCCGGCCAATCGCGGCGCTTCCTGGGCTGCGCGTTCGGCTCGGTGCAAAAGTTTCGGCGAGCTCGGAAGCGGCGGCCACAAAGGGGGCGAGCGCGGAGAGTGGAAGGAGCCCCGGCGGAGCGCGTGCGCGGAGGCGCGCGGAGCCCCGAGCGAGGAAGGCAAACGGGGCTTGGGAGCGTAAAGCCCGAAGGAGGAAAGGGAGGGAGAGACGGCGCGGGAGCGATGCCTCCCGGTCCCTGCAAGGCAGCAGCGTGGAGGACGGGGCGAGAGAGGACGGCCGGCGAGGGACCGGGATTATGAGCCGATCCTGGGCTTGGAGAGTTGCCTTATCTCCCCTTAAGCCCCTGTTGCATCAAGTGCCTTCCTCTCTGTCCTAAGCGGGGGGGAATAAAAAATAAATAAAATAAAATCAAACCCTCTTTAGCGGCGGCCGTTTCCACTTGGGTTTCCTCTGCAAAAAAAAAGAAAAAAAAATGGAAGCAACCAATGAATAGGTTTGCTCACTTTAAATCGAAGTTGTTGGAGGCGAGAAACCCGGAGTGGTTTTTAGCCCCCAAATAAATCGATCCGGGATGTCGTGAGGGTGCGAAAAAGAAAAGAAAGGAGCGCGATCGCCTCTCTCGCGTCCGGCCAGGCGTTGGGTGTCCCCGCCCGGCGTTGGCCCGGAGGCGAGCGAGCGCTTTCCCTGGCGCGGGGTGGCCGCGGCCGCCGAGCTGGATGCGCGTGTGAGGCTGGACTCTTTCCTCCTGGCGCTCCAGGTTTGGACCATGCTCAAGGTCCTCACAAAGAAGCTCAGGAATCAGAGTTTGAATGAGATCCAGCCGTTCCAGTTAAAGGTGAGTTTATGTTGTGGGGGAGGGGAGGGGGTGGAATCCAGATCGATGCACGGCGGTTCTCACATCTCCATTGATCAGCTGTCCAGATCTGGACCTTGGGCCGTTTCCGCACTCGCCTGTTGTAGTGCTATGATTCCACTTTCAACATCCTATGGAATCCCGGGGTTTGCAGTTTAGCCCTTCCCTAAACTGCAAACCCCAGGATTCCATAGGATGTTCAAAGCGGAATAATAGCGCTATAACAAGCTAGTGCAGAAATGGTCTTGGGTCTTTTCTCCATTTGCCTCGACTTCGTTGTTGGGGCTTAAAGAGCGAGAGTTGGGTTGTGTCCCTCCGAAGAAGGCAGATCCCAGTTCAGCTTTCTTTTGCCAGTACAAAAAACAAGTCCTCGTGCCATACAGGCCTTCCACTTGTCTGCCCTGCAGCCCAAAGAATGTCCTGTATGCGTGAAGAACGCAAAGTTTCATTCCATTCACGCGCATGCTTGGTCATGGAGAAGGATGAGGATGTAGGACAACCGTGTGATGCTGAGAGAGCTCTTTCCAGAGCAGACTTCTGTTTGCTGTGTATCTGTGTGGGGTTGGGGATTTTTTTTTTTATGTGTAAGAGTCCAAAAGGAACTTTTTCATGTTTGGTGTCACTTAACCCTTACTGTTCTGCAGGCTCTGTGTGCAGCAATGCTCCACCAAGCTTGAGAATATGCATATTTTCCATCAACTACAGTGGGGATTACCTTCACGCTTAGTAGGCTTTGGGTTGTGTCCCATAGCTCCTGGAGCTTGGAAATTATACTTTTGGGGTCTGATTGGGGGATTCTGGGAATGATAGTCTCCAAGGTCTGTATTTGTGCCTCATTTGAGAAAAAAGCTTCTTGAATTCAGCAAGACAAACTTATGAGTACTATAAATGCAAGAAGAGTGGGTCTTTCTCCCCCCCACCTCTCTTGCTCTCTTTCTCTCTGGCTGCTGTCTTCCTGTTCCCTTTACTGGAAGGTAGGACTGGATCTGAAGTTAATTTATTTTAGGGCTGGCCTTTGCTCGCCTGGCTCTTGTCATTTTATATAGCTCTTAAAACAAAGAGCAGGGGCTCTTTCTTTTCTGCTGTGCTGTCTCTGATTTCTCTCTTCTTCCTCTTTCCCTTCTCCTGTGAACATAATATAAATATTCAGCAGGACTGGGGAACGTCCAAAGTCTTCAGCAAAGGTTTTTCGTGACATTGCAAGTGAACTTCAAGTATTTCTGGAGTTGAGTGGGGTCATATGCATCCCTTTGAAAATAAAAGCTCAGGAAGGCTTGTGGCAGGCTCCTGAGCAATGAGCATCCTGTCTGAGGACCTGATCTGTGTAGTTATGTATCTTGCATGTGTGATTTTAGGTTGGTTTTTCATTGTGGTTAAGCTTTTGTTTTTTTAAAGCATCCACCACCTTCAAGGACAAGCTGAACTTTCCTAAATCTGCCATAGCCTCTTCCAGAAGGAACACAGGAGGAGAAGATGAAAGCTAAAGATATGGAACAGATAGATGCCTTGCATCCAGTTATTTTAAAGTCTTCCTTTCCCCAAATTAAGAATGATCGAGGATGGGGAATCTATATAACAGACCTCTCAAAGTCTTAGTATCACCTGTTAATTGTACTGGACTTGGAATATTGGAAGTTCTGAAAATTAGGTAAATTTGTGAAACAGTCTATTTTAACATTACAACAACAGCAGCAAAATCTTAACTAGGTGGAAATAATGGTGGGCCCAACTGATAAAAACAAGCTAATGGAAACATGCATTTGAATAAGAAAAAATGTCTTCTGGTGTTCAAGATTTTTGGAATATCCAACTTTAGAATTCTTTAGTGTAAGAGGGGATTCTTTACTTCTTTACTGGAAGACCTGTTTGACAGTGGACTAGATTGCTTGGGGCTGGAGGTGAGCTCTCCTTTGGAAGTCTTTAAACAGGGCTTGGATAGGTGTCTTTCTGGAGTGCTGTAGTTGTCCTAATTGGAAGAGGTTGGACTAGATGGTCCTTGCAGCTTTTTCCAATTCTATGAATGGTTTTGGTCATTTATTTAGTTACAGTGGTATTCACTAATATAAAGGCCTACAGTCTTGGATTCAGCTGGCAAATGCAATTCTGAAAGTTTTGTGTAGCAGATTCAGCTGTCAAATCTTTGGGCAGAATCTCTTCTGTTTCAGTTTAGAAAAGTTGCTTTTTTGGGGGGAGAGTGTAAAATCCTAAAATGCACCAGCTAGGGTTTGTTAGAGGATTCTGGGAGTTACAATAATAATGCAAAAAACAGCAACAACAAAACCCCAAACCAAACACATAGACACAATCTTAAAAAGTAGTCGTTAGGATTGTGTTGTGAATGAGCATCGCCTCAAGAAGGCAAGTCCAGGCCACAGGGATGCAGAAGTTTGCAGCAGCTCCAAAAGATCAGCAAACTGTAATTCCTAAGACAATTGGAGAAGTGAAAAAACTGGCTTTCTTCCATGATCCCAGACATAGAGACTTTGAACTCTCTGATAACACACAACGGTTTTCATTTATCTCCCTACACATGAATCAACCAAATATGGGGGGGGAAATTATAAAGTGTTTTGAGGTAAGGTTTGTGTGTTTTATGTATGGTAACATTGTCCTCTGTGTGTGGATAGACTAAATTGGGGGAGCATATTCTCCCTGTGATGTTGTCCTACAGTATCCATCATCCCTGGCTAGAATAGGTTGTGGTAAGGGCTGATGGAAGCAGCAGTCCAGCCACATCTGAAAGGCCACAATTGTCCACACCTGGACTAAATTATTTCTGTTACTATCTCCTCTGGCTGTTTTAAATATGATGAAGGAAAGATGTCTCAGTCAATGGGGCAAGTGTGATCTGATCTTGATTCTCTGTGTCTGGGATATATTTAAGGTGCAAGCTACAGAAAGTTGGCGTTATTAAGAACATGTGTTGTGGCTAACTTTTTAGACTGATTATTAATGGGAGAGTGAGTATGTGTCTCAGAAATAAGCATATGGACACTCTTGGATATATGCTTGCATCATAGCTACTAGTTATTTGTTTAAAGTTTGTCCACAAGCCTGTGTCTTTCTTTTAAACATTCATTCTGAAGGAAGTGAGTCACTGTCTTGTTTGGGGGCAGAGCTAGCACCTACTAGCTCTGTACAGGTGCTAGCTCAGTCTACAGAGCTTGGTGAATAGGAAGAGGAAAATGGACATGTTGTGAGAATGTTTCATTGGGGAGGAGGTTGGCATACTGTACAGGATTAGATGGCCCTTTCAACTTTATGATTCTGTTTTTCCTTCTTAGAGCAGGGAGTTCGACAAATAGATTTCCCTTCCTTAATGTCTAGATGTAATCTGTGCCTTTTGATTATTGCTTCTCCAACAGATTACTATCTAAGCAGAAAATGATATGATTGCATAGTTACACAGAATGTGATGAGCCCAAGACACTTTGCAACCTGAAGTTGAGCAGCAGGTAATATGCTGCCCCCCCACTTTAAGTTGAATGAGTAGTACCCAAAGCCTGCCAAGATATCTTGACACACGAGTCAAAAGCATCTTTCCCCCATCTCTGGTGGTAAAAATGCAGTAAACCAATGAATACGTTTGCTGCCCTTCATAACACCCAAGATTTTCTACCTGAAATAGCTGCCTCACTCTGCCCAATGGTACGGGTAGCCCAAACTAGGAAACGTCTATCAAAGGGATATCGTAGCACCTTCGAGACTAACTGAAAGAAAGAAGTTCGTAGTATAAGCTCTCATAGACTAAGTTTACTTCATCAGGTGCATGATGCATATTTTGCATGTTGATCCAGGCTAACACAGCTGTGCCTTTGAATTCTAGGAAATGCCTAGTTCACATCACTGCTCAGCCATAAATCTGACTGGTGGCTTTAAGCAAACCATCTTTTCTCAGCCACAATCTGCAATACTATCAACAGTGGTTGTGAGGGGAGAAGGCATAGTGAGTGTGTGAGCTTGTGGGTAGATTGCTTTAATCACTCTAAAATTATGTGAACAAAGGACTCCTCTTATAATTCCTTCCATCCGTGCAAAGGCATTTTTAGTCATTTTGTGATTCTCCTATGTACTTGTAGCAATGTTGGAGCCCAAATGGATTTGTATGCAATGTCTTAGGGCGTGGATATATCATTTGCTGACCAGGGGATTTGACTCCTCATAGCATAAGGGAAGACTTTCTAAGATTGTCTTTCCCAGTGTGGTGCCCTCTGCTGTTTTGGCCTAAAGTTCCCATTGGCTCAGGCAGCATAGCTAATAGAGGTGGTAGGTGTTGTGACACAAGTATCTGGGACATCAGAGTCAAAGAACTGGTGCCAGATTGGAGAAGATGCTGCCTGTTGGAGAGGCAGTTCCAAAAGCTGATGGACAATTGCCAGTGTATTTGTGAATTCTTGTCTTTCACTTGACTGGATCAGGCCAAGAGATGGTGGGCCATTTCCTTTTCCTGTCATTTATAAGATGGGAAAACATTCTTCCATCCTTACATTGACTAACACAGTGGTGATCTGGTCAACTTATTCATTTAACCAGGAGCAGGCTGCTTTCTTCTTGAACCCTGATTCAGTGGGCGTGGCTCTATTCCTTTTCCTCTCATCCTTTCCCTTGCATTCTTCAGCTGGAGTGATAGTACTGACTCTGATTCTGGCTTCAAAATTTAAAAAATATATATTAAATGCCTAGTTTGTTGCATATTTGTTTTCACTGGAATTTAGGCAAGCTTTCTTGTTCAGAAATTTTAATTACATCAATCTATTTTATGTTCTAGCAGTCTAAGTAGCCTGATTATTCATCTGGTGGTGATGAAATGCTTGGTGCTACCACTTTACTACACTTTACTATAATTATTACTAACTATTATATATTTGCCATTTCAGAAGGATTCAGAGTCAGAATTGAACAGTAGAAAAATGGAGAGGTTGGACTTGAAGGTTTGCTGGGCTGGCTAGCCAGCCCTGGTTATGTTCGTAGCATACACACAACCTTTGCTAGAAAATACCTTTCAAATGAGAAGAATGTAGGAACATGGGTATTTATGCTTGCAGAGTTTGTACTAGCACAATACAAGCAGGACAGTGATGTGGGCTTATGGCTGTTAATTTTATTATCTGTTTATTACATTTCTATCACACCTTTCCACTAACAAATAGTGGTCAAGGTGGCTAACCTTATTAAAAATGGATTAAAGCAAGTTACAAATAGATTAAAAACAAATTAAAAACAAGTAAGACAGTAAAACTATTAAAACAGTCATACACTGAGCAATTAAAATCACCAGACTAATCAATAAAGCAGTTTAAAAGGCCAAGAATTAGTACTCTGGATTCTTGTAATAAAGGAATTTTGAAAAAAGATAGAAAGTTATATTTATTGTTCCTGGAAATCCTTTCAAAGACAAGGAATGAAAGTCAACCTATGTATATTTACAGAAGCCCCTGAAGCAGACAGCTGTATATGAGTGCTGTTGGTAGCCATTATGAAGATAAGACCTAACATTTGCCTATTCCTTTCCTATGGGGTATTTTTAAAGAAACTGTTACTAGATGTCCATTTTCCTATTTAAAAGCTTCATGAGTTCAGTCTCCTCCACTACAAACGATCTTTACATTCAGATTGAGTTGAAAATGATTTTTTTTTTAAAGGGAGAAAGTCAACATAGAGCTGCAAATACATTTAAACACATCAGTACCCTAGCAGTTTTATTATCCTGCCCACTACTGGGAAATACCTTAATTTAAAGAGAAGAAAATACATAGAACTTTATCAGAACTTGGGTTAAAAATACAACAATGTTTTAATTGTTTACACTGTTTTAGTTTTTTTTAACATTTGGAAGCTGCCTCGAGTCCCACCTTGGGAGAAAAGGTGGCATATAAATTCAATAAATAATAAAAAATAAACTGATTTAGGATTGCAAACGATATAGAATCACAGAATTGGAAGAAGTCCAACCCCCTGCTCATTGTAAGATCTCCAGCAGCTTGCTCTCCAGCCTGTTTTTTGGAGATGTCAAGAGAAAGAGACCGTGCTAGTTTTCTAGGCAACTGGTTCCATTCCTCAAGTGCTCATCTTGTCAAGAAGTGCTTTCTAATGTTCAGTCGAAATCTGTCCTCCTCTAACTTCAAACCATTAGACTTGGTCTTACCTTCTGGGCCAGCAGAAAATAAACCTGTACAGCCCTCTGTAACAGTATTTGAAGAGTCCAGTCATGTCATCCCTCACCTCTCTTCACCAGACTGAACATACCCAGCTCCTTCAACCTTTCCTCATATGTTCTGCTCTCCTTAAGCTCTTATCATCCTTGTTACCCCTTACTGTTGGATTTTAGCGGCTTGCAGAACACATTAAAACTGGGGTGTTAATCATCTGGTTCACTGATTAAATTGTTTGTGTCCTTTTATCTCCACTGGGTGTTCAAAAGCAAGGACTGGCTGTCCATTTGGACATACAATAGTTAGTTTAAAAATGCTTTGCCTTCCTGTAAAGAAAAGGCAGAGACTGAGCAGCTTCTGTCACAAAAAAAAGAGAAGGAAATGTGTATGAGAATAGCAGTTTGTGTATCAAATGCATGACTACTTTGATGAAGAGGAGATTAGATGTCCCAGCCCATCTGGCTGCCTATTTCCTCTTCACTGGTTGCTTGTTGTGTGCTTTTAACAAAGATGAGTTGGTTAAATCCATCCAAGCCACATGGGAGCTCCTCACAAACTATTTGAGGCTCCACCCATGACTTTGCATGTGGCCTTCCGTGTGGGTGGCTGTCCAACGCCCCACACAGCATTCAATTACGGATGAAGAGTGGCAGACAGGCAGCCATTCTTCATTCTAACAGACGTTCAACAATATTTCTTTATATTACAGATTTAAACAAGTTAACAAACCAACTAACAATTATGGGAAGGAGCAAACAAGGAAGGGACACAATGTCAGTCATCCTGGTACAGCCTACGAGACCAACTGTTGGTTATCTACCACTAGTTGAATAGCCATCTCTGTTATAGAAAGTTCATCTCAGTCTATCATTTTTGTTGCTTTGTATTCTTTATTTCCTTGGTCTTTAGTCTGTTTTTTTTTTATACTTTTTCTCCATTTTTTCCTCTTTCTTTTCTTTTCAGTCTCTTCTCCAACTGTCTCTAGCAGCTGTTCATGCTCCATTGGTTGTTATGTTGGCCAGGCCACTAGAAAAGGCATTCTCCACCTCTCATGATGGCCTAGATAAGACTCATTGTAGGAACAATCAAGAACCCACAACAGCCCAGTTTAGGATGAGCAAAGCAGGCTGTGTCATGAACTCATACCTGACCTCCAAGAGAGGGAAATGGGATGTGACAAGAGGAACAGCTGGGAAGTTAGCACTGTTGACCAGGGTGTTTGCAGCCTGAGGCAGTTGCCATACTCTGCCTTGCAGTAGGATGCCATGCTTGAATCCAAGCAAGAGTTAACAAGGACTTCCTTTCATTGAGAGGAAGGTTCCTTCTATCTGCAGCAGAATTCCAGTCCAGTGAAACATTTCTGCTGGTAAAATGTTGGAGGACTTGATCTTTGTAGATGTTTCCTCCTGCTCCTCCATTCATTTTCCCCTTCTCTTGGAAATCTGCACCAGAGAGTTATTAGACCCTCTGGAAGAGTGTGGTGGTGGTGGGGAGATGACAAATATAGGCCTAAATCCTATTGTTTCTGCTAATGAGAGTAGATCCATTGAATCAGTGAGACTTATTTGTGTGTTGATTCACCATTCCACAATTGATTCAGTAGGTCTACTCTGGTTGGGAGTAATCAACCAGATTTTAGCCATTCTTTTACCTTTTCTGCCAATGGGACTGTTTCTTAAGTTCATTTTCACTCAGAAAATGTTCTCATTGAAGGAGGGGAAGCTGGATGCCGTCCTCTTGCTATAAGCTATGACCTCTCTAGCTATTTACAGTTGTTTGGCTCCCTGTCGTTCCAGTTCCCAGTTTGTGAAACTGTTCTTCCTCTTCAGTGTGTTGCTTTTGCTGAATTGTTCATTTGTAGAATTGAGCAGGATGCTTATGGCTGTTGTTCGTAAGGGCCTAAAACTTGGAGTTTGGTTTGAGTGAGTCAGTTGTTGCTTAAGACTTCCATTTGGATCCAGATAGCTTTCTTATTAGCTGACAAAAGACTTGCTCAACAGGATTTATATCCATCTCCCATCAAGGATATTTCTCTCATCCTTTCCCTCTTGCTCCTCATGCCTTGTTCTAGCTTTCCCCCACTCTTATTTAGAAAACGAGCTCCCTTAAGAGGAAGACTTCTTGCCTCTTTGCTGCTATCCAATGATCTTATTGACTAAATTTAGTATGAGTGTCTGTGAAACACACTGGGGGCACATCCTGCTTCATATGTCAACCATCTTATTTCTGTCCTTTTGTTGTTGTTACTTCATATTATTGCCAGATGCTTTTTAAAGATGCCTCAGTCTATATCACATTGTCAAAGAACTGGGCTTGTTTCCTATACAAACATTTTCCTATGAACATCTTTCATCTTTAGACAAACTGGAACTTCAGCTGGTCCAAATTGCTCAAGTCATACTAGTGACTCGAGTAGTTATATGGGGTGCAAGACATTGTTGCAACAGCTCCACCAGCTACCAGTCCCAATTCAGAGTGCTGATTATGAGCTATAACATCCTATATGGCTTGGGTCTGGGTTGTCTGAAGGACCATATTCACTTGTAAAGGCCAGCCCAGGTTTTGAGATCTCCAAGGAAGGCTGCTCTTACAGTCTTACTACTCTCACTGGTACATCTGTTGGGAGATATACCAATAAGCCTACTGGAGAGGGCCTTCTCAGTGGCTTAAGAGGCTAGACGGTCCCTTTCTGTGGTGTACTTTTGTTTTGATAGGCCTTGAAAGGTGACTTTTTATGAGGAAAGGGTTTTAATAAATGTGCTATGTTTTCTGTATTTGTTGATTTTTAAATATATATATATTTAAATTGCTTTTGAGAATTTAATTGCATTTTAACATTTTGTACATTTTATTGATTATAGCTTTTACCTGTATCTGTTTTAATTTTTCTAAGCCTCTTTGAATCCCAGGGCTAGGTAGAAGGCATGAATAAGCAAATAATAGGTTTCTATGGAAAGATCAACCGACTAGATTAGCTTCCTTTGGGAAAATCTTTGAAGGAAGGATTATGGCCATTGAATCATAGAGTATGAAGGGACACCAAGTGCCAGGAATATACAATGAAAGCATTCCTGAAAGATGCCCATCAGGACAAAGAAAGAGAAACTTCTACGTTCTGGAGAAGTCTACTCTACTGTCAAACTGGTCTTACCATCAGCAAGTTCTTCCTAATGTTTAGGTGGGATCTCTTTTCTTGAAATTTAATTCTATAGCTTTGTGTCACTTTCTCTGGAGCAGCAGAAAACAAGCTGTTTCCATCTTCTACATGACACTTTTTCAGGTAAAGACTAAGTGTGGATTTGTCAACTCGAATTCTCAGGAGAGCATAGGCAGCCCATTGGTCTATATAGATTATGGATGGGCAAAATGCACTCCTCCACATGCTCTTGGACTTCAGTTCCCACCATTCCTCACCATTGGCAGTCATGGATAGAGATGACGAGAGTTGTTCTTCAGTAATACCTGCAGGGCCAAACTTTGCTTACTCTGATTTGCTTAAGTTTTTCTATACTTGGACCCCACTTTTGTTGCCCTTGAAGTGTCCCCCAGTCCCTTAAAGATCCCCTAGCACCCCAGGTTTTTTTAAAAAATGGTGTAGTTCTTAATTGATCTTTCTCTGAAAGTAGACACACACACACACGCACACCAGCAACATGCCCAAATTCATCTGTCACTTTCAGTCACTATTTTGAGTGGAACTCTGAAGAAAAATGGAGGCATTTTGGCCTGTGAGATTTGTGTGTGGTACCTGAGAGGAGACTTGGAAAGGAACTGGATCTACTCTGCCAAATAGTGGCTTTACAAGATTTCTTTCCCAACACTACTGGGAGTTTCTGGGGCTGGGATCTTTTCCATGCCACTGCCTCATGATCTATAAATTCTGCTTAAAATACATACCCTATTCAATGAACTTTGAGGAAGTTAGTGGTGCACTTAAGCTTTGCCAATCCAAGTTAGTATCCAAGTCCTGGCTGTCATTAACCATGGTGCAGATACAATCACCATGGTCAAGGGAGAGCTTTCTAAGGGACTTCATTTCTAAGAGGAAGAGATGAAATTGGAGTATATCCTTGAAGCAGACTCCTTGCTTGTAATCAAAAGTGCTATTTTTATTGCATGATTAAGTTCCTTTCTTGCATTGCTGAGGTGGTACAACTGAAATGATAGTGTTCCCTTCTAGGAACTTATCCTGTGGAATGTCTTGCAAAATGCACAGCATCTGAGGAGGTACTGAATCTTTCCAATGGGTAGCTCTAGCAGTCTGGGCAGTCTGTCATCATTCTGTCAGCTATTGTGCCAGTTCTTGCTCTTCCAAAATAAAGGTGGACCACTTTGGTAGGTCTTGGGGTAGGGGTGGGGTAATTCCTGATCCTGGAACAAGGTGCAGGCTGCCCGATTTCTGTACTTGCAAAGTTTGGTAGCAAAATGAAAATACTACTTTAATATAAGCAATTCTTCCTTATTTTAAAGAAGAAGTGGACAACTCCAGTGAGTTTAGAGCCCATATCCTCCATCTTTTACTGGATATTTAAATAGTTTTCATTTTACAGATTGTAGAATTGAATTTTAAAAGTAACTTTTAATATGTTTTTGCTGATGTTTTTATATATATTTTAAACTGTATTTGTTATAAATGGGTAAGCTGCCTTGAATCATATGTTTCATCTCTGTCATATTTGCTATTCGTAAGAACTTCTAAATCAGCGGTGAGAATTGTGAATTCCATATTTCATTACTGCACTGCTCAGCAGCCCTACCTAACATAGCCAAAAGTGAGGAATTGCAGTCGAACAACATCTGAAGAACCACAAAATCCCCACCTGTGTTCTATACTGTATGACCTGAGGCAATGCAGTTGAAATTGTAATGTTCCCACCTGTGTCATCTTACTGCTAGAGTGAGAAAAAGTAATTCCCAAGAGCCTTGTTCTCATAATACAAAGATCTTCGCATCAGCTAAACCACCCTGAGCTAGTAAAGTCAAGTGACCTCTTTGAAGAAGGAAATACAACATGACAGAAGCAGAAGTATCATTATTATCAGTTATGGCCTTGTGACCTTGGGCTGTGAATCTCTGCATGTCCAAGGGGACACAGGGAAATCATTGAACACTATTAGAAGAGTTGGCCTCTAGCCAGAGGAATGCTGCTTTTAGCACAAATACTGATGGAGCAGGTTAATCTGGTGGCATGGCAGTTTGTGTCTGGAAACAAGTATATATAATGTTGGGAATGAAACATACTTTGTTCAGCTGTAGATACTTCAATTAACAAAATAGATGTGTTCCTAGGCATTACTTCTTTAAGAGAAAATTTCGTTCCAGAGGGAAAAATATTAGCTTGACTTTCTGGAGCTAGCAGCTGAGGCTGGCTTGTCTGCTCTCCTGTTTTCCTCTTTGTTTTGCTGTTTACACAGTTTGCAGGCAGCTACTGTTTACCTTGCCTGTTGCAGGCAGGCACACATGACTCCAGTAGAATTGGACACAGTACAGTCCTGCTCTTTCTCAGCTTGTGCTTTGTTTGTTGCATTGTTTACTGCAGACACACACTTGCAACCTGAAATTGAAAGACTTTGTCTCTTCAGCCATCTTTCAATGCTGATGCCGCTTCAAAACGTCCATGTAGATGGAGGACAAAAAGGGGAAGGGAACTGGGGAGATGTAAAAAGCTTTAATACAAAGAAGCTTCATTATCACATTTGTTAACTGAGGTGTTGTGACCATAGGATAAAGAAATTTAAGAGATATTTTAACTGCTAGATGTCTTTTTTAAAAAAGTGGTTTATCTTATTTCATGTCCAGTTAAACTGAGTAGAACTACAAGTGGAAATGTGCATGTAGGATGAGTTCTATGAAAAGTTCGTAAGGGATAGTAGATCTGGAGGTGAGGTAGTTTTTAAGTTATTAATACCTACTGTCATATACATGAATTTACAGAGTTGTCCTCCTTACTCCATCTTTAATCAATTCCTTTAGGAACCTGACTCTACACAAGTCTTATGCCATATGCAGATATTTTCCATTCACACAGTGCCGCCTACATTTTTTTTTAGTAGCATACTGTTGAAAACAGTACTTCCTCTACTTGAAGAATATAGTTTAGGTACTATGGACTCAAGTGGCACTGCCTATCTTTGTTCACCACTGATGTTTACAGGATCCTGCTCTTTTTTTCGTTATATTAAAATTGGAGATTAAGACTATGGGTCAAAAGGTTTAAAACAGTGGTAGGCAACTTGCAAGCCTAGGGAGGGCATACTGGCAACCCACAACTCACCATAGTTTTTCTTTCCCCTCTTGTCATGTGGACAGAACAAAGGATGAATAAATGAGGAGTTCAAGGCACTTGGCTTGTTTTGAAGTTAAATTGCATTTCTGAAAGGGGATTGGGTCAAATGAAAGGTCCACCAGACATAGTGCCAGTTGAGCCTCCTTGGGAAGAGTGTTCCAGAGCCAAGGTGCCAAAGCCAAAAAGACCCTACTTTCATTGAATATCAACCTTGACTCTAAATGTGGAAAGATAAGGAGAAGGGTCTTCAAGGAAGTTTTTAATAGGTGTGTTCATGTGAGGGAGAGCCAGTCCCAAAGTATTCACATCCCAAACTATCTAGAGCTATACAAGCAGGCACTGGTAACTTGAAATGTCGTCAGAAACAGAGTGAGAATCCATGTTATGTTAAAACTGGCAAGGTGTCTTCCATATTCTTGTCATGGTCAATAATGTAGCTCTGATCTTTTGAGCTAACAGAATCTTGGAAGGCAACCACTCCATAACAAATTGCAGTTACTGATGTATGTTGTTTTGAGAATATGGAGAAATATGACAAGATCTTTTGTGCTGAGGAGATGCTAGAGCTATTGTACCAACCACACATAGTGCTTAATGCTTCTGATGCCACCTGCAGCTCCAAGAATAGGACTGGGGTGGGTTCACATTATACAATTTTAGTGCTGTTGTTCCAGATAAGCTGTCATGTTTCCATCCTATAAAACCTTGAGATTTGTACGATGATGACATTTGTTTGTACACCACCTTTCTTTCAAAATTGAGATTCAAAGTAGCTTACAATTTTACAGAAGATTGTAGTTACAAACATACAAAAAGTGAACATTAAGGTACTTTAGTGAGGGACAAGAGCTTTTTGGCTGAGGATTCTAAGTATCCATCTCTAAATTGCCAGTCCCATGATTCAATAGCATGGAACCACAACAGTTAAAGTGGAATTATAGTGCTATGTTTCTATAGTGTGAATGGGCCCCACTTTTAATAGCAACCATCAAACCAAAGATCTAGCTAGTTTGACCATATAGTTAGTTCTGTTTCCCACAGTAGCCAATCAGATGCCCCAGTGGAAACCTTGCAAGCAGAAATAAGGCAACGGTTGTCTCCTATTGCTCCACAGCAGTTGACCATCATAGGAATGCTGCTTCTGATCCTGGAGGTAACAAATAGCAAACATTACTTGTAGGTGCGTGTTGCAAATCTGGTTCTTTAGCCTACAGAATAAAGAGCAAGTTGAACACAATCTTCCCCACATAGATGAACGATCCACCAACAGTAGCTCCATCTTGTCTGGACTTAGCTTCAGTTTAATGGAGTAAATTGGCCTCTTTCCAGATTTGTTCTCCACTTGACCAATTTCTAATCTCAAATCACTTTAGCTTCTATAGCTTGTTTTTAGGTATTTGCTTCTCTTGGACCTCACCTAATATCATGGCTCACTGAAGATCATATATTTTAACAACTTGGAGAAGTTTTGGTGGCTCTACAGTTTAGCTCTTGATTTTAACAGTACTTGATGTTGAGCTGGCCCAAGATGTTTGCTGCCTAAAGCAAAGAAGATAGAACCCTTTCCCATCCCATTTAAAAAATCTGAGTAGATTCTTCACTACACTTGAAGGCATTAAGGCAGGCACAGAACAGTCTGTTTGGCCTCCAGTCCTTGCTTCCAACTTGTTGCTGTCACCTGACAGTAGTTGTTTTCTGAGGGTCTGCCTCATTCTGGCTTGATGGGTTGCTTAGAAAGCCTGACTCTCTGTTAAATGTGAATTGCTGGAGCCAGTAAAGCTTTTCTTTATAATTCAATGTAGATCTAAAAGAAAGTGGTTTCATAAAATTCTTGATCTGATTTTTGCATGGGTGGGTGTGAACATTTTGCCATATTTCCCTGGTGAAGGAGAACATGTCCAAAATTTCTTAGGAGTACCATTTGCAGTGGGAGCAACACCATTTTCCCGCCACAGTTTTTTTTCTTGTTGCTGTAGAACAGGCCTGCACAACATATGGCCCGAGGGCCACATGTGGCCTGCCAAAGGATTTTGTGCAGCCTCTATATCCACTTCTCCCATGCCTGTTTGCCTGCCGAGCCCCATCAGTGGGGGTGGCCACTTTGCGCTCGGCTCCCTGGCCCTGTTTCTTGGTTCTGGATTAGTGAAACTGGTGACGTGGTGGGACAGTCCCCGGGCATGGCCCAGCCCCTTCCACGCACTCTCACGCACAATCCCCTCCACCCAGGAGATGCAGACGGGATGAAGTGGGGACTCCTACGGGGTTGGTGGTAAAACTGTCTTGGCTGGCTTCTTCAGTCACTGAGGGGTGAAGAGAACTGAAGGGAGAAAGGAAGCTGTCTCCTCACCACCACAGCTGTGCCACACACACATATATACACACACACTATTCCTTTCTGAGCGCTGAAAGAGAGAGAACGGAATAGCTTGTGAGGAAAATAAAAAGGTCCAGAGAGCGTGAAGCAAAGGAGGAGGCGCTGGAGGGGAAGCAGGTGTGTGTGTGGGGAGCTAGCCCGTTTGTTCACTAAATAGAGCGCCGCCAGAGTGGGCAGGAGGAGAACCAGTGGGAAAGGGAGGAGGCAGGTGAGTTGCCTTTGGTTGGTGGCGCTGTGGGGTGGCCCGTCTGTGTCCTCGTCCCCATCCCCTGCTTGGGCAGTGATGGCAGCAGTCAGGCCATGACGCTGCTGCGAGCCCACGTGTTGTACGACTTCAAGTCAGAGAAGCTGGGCGAGATCTCCCTGTGGGAAGACAAGATGCTGAGCCTCTGCAGCAACCAGGAGATGGAGGGCTGGTTTGAGGGAGTCAACAGCTGAGGCGACTGCAGCCTCTTCTTGAACCGCTTCTCCATTTTTGTGAATCCAGTGGTGAGGCATTTGTGTTGGGCGAGGTGTTGGGTTTCATGAAGGATGGGGACAAACTGTGCATGGTGCTGGGCACCTATGGGCTTGAGTGGCAGGAGAACCCATACTCTTTCCAGTGCTCCATCGAAGACCCCACCAAGCAGACTACATTCAAGGGCATGAAGAGCTACTTTGCCTACAAGCTGGTACCCAGCCACACTGGGCATCAGGTGCACTGGCACTACAAGCACTTTGACTGGCTTTATGGTTGCCTGGTGGGAAAGTTTCCTGTCATCTCATTGCCTCATTTCCCAGAGAAGCAGGCCACTAGGCACTTTGAGGAGTTCATTTCCAATCGCCACAAAGGCCTGGCCTGCTGGATGGGCAATATGTGTAGTCATCCAGTCTTGACCCACTGTGATACCTTCCAGCGTTTCCTCACCTGCCCCAGCACTGATGAGAAGACATGGAAGCATATTATAAAAACATATTTTTATAATATGGTTTATTTTATTTGCAAAATAGTTTCATCATTAATTAATTACTTAATTAATTATGAAACTATTTTGCAAATAAAAAACATTATTATATCATTATTATAACTTTACTTGGAAAGTGAGGTGCTAAAAACCTATCTGCGACCTGAAGAAATTTAGACTATTTAATTTCGGCCCTTATGTACTGCCAAGTTGTGCAGGTCTGAAGAAACAGAAAGCGTGTTGATGGCCTGACTACCATTTTAGTCCTTCATGAGACTTCAGATCTAATTTTCTGGGATGTTGGTAGTGGAGTGTGTATACATATGTTTGGGAGTAGTTGCTACCAGAAAGTGGTGATCTCTTGCTCAGATAGCCACCATATTCTAAGGGGAAAGATAAGATGACCAGAAATTTCCTCACAAAAATATCTCTTTGAAGGTGTTTTAGCTCAGCCTTAGTTTTTTCTTCCATTACATTTGAACTGATGTCTCTAAAGTTCATGTTCTTACTAGCATTCTTCAACCTGATGTCCTCTAGATGTGTTGGACTGTAACTCTATTATTGTTGATGGCTGGGGATGATAGAGGAGCCCAACTCCTCTGGAGGCAGCTAGGTAGGCCATTTTTAATGCATCTGTTCCCCAGGCTTGGCTGGGGATGGGGGAAGAGAGCAGAACAAAAGTAATTCCAGATGTTAAAATGCACTTGATTTTCCTAAACTTTATAGTCTTATGCTCTCAAGGGAAAAGTAGCTGTTGGAGGAGAAAATGTAAAGGTTTTTCTAGCCTTGAGTTGGGGGCTGAGGAGGAATATTTGAAGGTGCAAGAAAAGTTGCCACAGTAAAGTCCTCCCTATAGGCAAAGTTTCTTCCATAAGTAAACACAGCTGCAGCTTCCTGTGGAGACAAAGCCAGTATTGCAGGGACTTCTGTGAACAGTAGTAGTATATTCTTGATCCAAAACATGCAGACAAAGTTTTATGCTCCTAGATAGCAGCCTCATCATATCTTTCCCCCCCCACTCCCTCACCAGTGCAGACTCACAGAATGCATGCATACACTAGGGGATATTATTTGGGTTTGATGAATAGCTGTGTATAAGCAACTGCATAAGACACTCTGAGTTGCTCAAATACATACACACAAAGGAAACGCCTAAAAATTGAAAAGTTTCTATATGTAGCTTGATGTTCTCAAAAATATATACATGGTGCAGCATTCTTGTCTTGCAAATTTTGTCTTATCTTGGTACTGTTCAACTCATTCAAACTATTTTAACTGTATTATCAGTGCCAGAGCACCATACATTAAATACAAAACAGAACAGTCAGTGTCTTCAGGCTTACAGTCTAAAAGGCATGATAGGAAAGGAAAAAGGGATGAGTAGGGGAGAAGATGACTCTGGAAGGAGGAAGGAGCAGTAGAGCTGGTTGCTCAGCAAACCTGATGGAATGGGCCTCCTTTCCCCTTTTACTTGACCTACAGCCTGATAAATGGGTCCATTGTCTCATTCAGCTTGACTGTTGGGGTATCCATATTGCGTAGTTGTAGCAGTTTGATACCACTTTACATCGAATCATAGAGTTGGAAGAGACCACACGGGCCGTCCAGTCCAACCCACTGCTATGCAGGAACACCCATCAAAGCATTCCCAATAGACGGCAGATAAATGGCAGATAAAATGGCCTCAAATGCTGTAATGACATTGTGTCGATACACCATGAGAGTCTATCTCATCCATGTTACAACAGTTTCAGCTGTTATACCCTGGCTAGACAATCCATGGAGTGTTGTGAAATATAGTCTAATGAATATAGTGACAACTTTTTAAAATTAAATTTATTGAAATGTATAAAAGAACACAGTGAGTGGAGGGATTACCGGTACATCAATAAAATTATACTTCTGCAATTTTTACAAGTATTATCGTATTTACTTATTTATCCCAATAACATTTAGCATTTCCCTCCTTCCTCACTCTACCCCTTCCTCCCAGCCCCTTCCCACCCCCTCCTCAAGATGTTGGTGATTAAATATCTGTTCCTTACCCTCTAAAATTTTCTGTATCTGATAACTCTGAATGTCCCATATTTCCCTTATCTTCATTTGTTTTCTGTACAAGTCTGTTATATCCTATCAATTACTTGTTAATTGCTGAGAATAAAAATATTAACAGAGAGCTTAGTTACAAACCATAAAACGTAAAATTATCAATTTCTAATACCTATCAATGCTTATTTTCATAGCCATATCTATCTTATTTTGATAATTTTTCTGTGATATAGATTTTCACCCCTTTTTCATATCCTTTAATACTTATATTATTTCTGGCTAATTAACTTAAATTTTCTAGTCCTAAGATTGCCTTCCTACCTCATATATGTTCCCAAATGGGCATTACCATTTCCTATCCATTTCTAATCTGCATTGCAGATTTTTCTGATGTTAGTATCCAGATTTTGTCATATTCTAACATTTCATATAGTTTCAGTGCCCAATCTACAATACTTGGGGGTTCCAATTGTTTCCATCTTTGTGGAAAGCATAACTTTGCTGCCGTTACCATATATAATAAAGTTCTCTTTTGTGTTTTGTGTGTGTTTGTCCAATTTATCAAGTTTGGGAAGACAATTGATCATATTTAATAAGTATAGCTCTGGTACTAAAGGGAATTTTGTTTTAAATGTTGCAGAAATTATTGTGTGGATCTCATTCCAGAAATTTTTTTGCTTTTGGGCATGTCCACCACACGTGATAAAAAGTACCTTTACCTTCATATTTCCAACACAAATCCTTTCCATCCTTTCTCATTTTAGCTAAACTGTTTGGTGCTAGGTGCCACCTATGGATCATTTTATAAAGATTTTCTCTCAGACTAACTGATTTTAGTAGAGACCATGACTGAGTCCATGACCTTACCCATTGTTCCAATGTAATGTTGTGACCAGTATTCCTTGCCCATTTTATCATACTGTCTGTTACTGTTTCTTGTTCCACATTGATAGCTAATAAAATTCTATATATTTTCCCCACTCTATGATTTACTTCCAAATTTAAAAGTTTATCTATCTCTTTATCTTTAATTTTGAATCATTCTGTTATCTTTCTTTAACCTTTCTTTTAGTTGTTTTATGTGTGGTGAAACCTTGTGCCTTTAATTCTTCCTCCGATTTAAATTGTATGTTGCCCTTTTGATAATTTAGAAGGTCTCTATATATGACCCATTTGTCTATTCTTGGCATTTCCCTCTTATAAAATGCCTCATGGGCTGAGATCCAAGAAAGAATTTTTAAATATAATTTCCTTTTGTATTTTGCCCATACCCTTAAGACGCCTTTTCTTACACAATGATTGGTGAAGAATATAGTGACAACTTTTAAATAACTGTAAGCCCCTTCAAAGTAACAAGAGTGCTCATGGTCCTTCAGGATAAGAGACACTGACAAGCACAATGTTTACTGAAACAGGTCATACATGCACATGGGATTTGAGAGGACAACAGCTGGCCAAGAAAGAGGTCTTGGAGTTGGGGTAGAGTCTGATGAAAGTGTTGACCAAATGTGTAACTGTTCTTATTTTTTTAAATGAATCCCATGTTGGAATTGTTGCAAGATAAAAGTCTCAGTGTCATACTGCCCTTGCATAAATTTGTAGAATGATCTCACCTGAAATACTGCGTACAGTTCTGGAAACTGCACCTAAAAAGGATATTGTAGAACTGGGAAGGGTGAAGAAAATAGGAAGCAGAATGATCAAGGAAGTGGAGCAACTTCTCTGTGCGGAAAACTCACATCATGTCAGCAAGGGAAGATGTGATGGAGGTGGAGAAAATAGTTTGGGCCTGACTTTTCTACCTCTCAGAATCCAAGAGAGACAGTAATTGTCTACTCTCTTAAGCTGTGGGAGATACAGGAGAAATAAAAGAAAGTAGTTCTTCATGCAGTGCATAGCTGTGGAACTCACCACACAAGATACAGTTATAGCTGACAACTTGGATGGATTTAAAAGTGGGTTAAATAGATTTATGAGAATGAGATCATCATCAATGGCTAGTAGTCAAGATGGCTATATGTCATCTCCAGTATTAGAGACAGCCTCTGTATCTTGGTGAGGAACTATGAGATGGAAGATGCCCTTATAACTTACTGGCAAGCATCCCATAGACAACAGACTGCAAGGATCTGTGAAAAGAGTATTGGTCTCTTCTGTTTTCTACAGTTGTTCTCCAAAAGTAAGATTGGTTGAAAGAAAAATTAGCAGGGAATGATACAGGGAGAATCTCTACAGTAATTTCAAGGGTAGGCAGACTGGAAATTTCTCCTGCAGAACGTTCATATTCTGAATATGTATTTGCTTCATACTGATACAAGAGAAGAATGGTTGCTATTAGTGCTTTCAGATATAATATGCTTCTCCTTTCTCTAAACATTCCATACTGGTTGGCCACTATCTAAACAGAATGCTGGACTAGATAGGCCTTTGGTTTGATCCAACATGGCTCCTCATGTTCTAATGACATGTGAAATCATAGAACAGTTGTATTCAATGTAATGGAATCCCAGCTGAAGGGCTGGGTTCTTGGCAGTGTGAAGTGGAAAGGATTCCATGGAGAACTGTGAGGATGATAAAGGGTGTACAAGCTCAATGAAGCAAGAGAGAGAAAACATTTTGTTGGGTACAAGAAAAAGATACTGAGGGTGCACAGGCAGTCCTCAAATGTGGAGACGGGGGAAGTGAGGAAAAAGTAATTATTGCTTTTAATGGTGTAGAATTTTAAACTTCAGAAAAAAAGAAGAGAAATGGAATTGCCAAGTTTGCAGATTATTTATTGTATATCTTGCTTTTTCTTGGCATGGGACCAAGAAAAAAGTTTAAAACATCAATGAAAAATAAAATACAGTAAGGCCTATTTGATGCAAAAGTTTAAAAACACTAAACGGTTCTGTTAAAAACATTAAATTACAACAGTTTGCTAAAAAGCGAAAGAAACATCGAAACATAGTAGAAGGATAAAAGCATAACACATTCCATCCACTCCTTTAATATGTATCCTGACATTCTCCCAGGCTGGGACCCACTCTTTTGAAAGATTCTTCTGCTGAAGTAATTTAAGAGTCAAAGCCCTGCCTGAATGAGAAGGTCTTTGCCTGCCAGGAGAAAAAGAATAGACAAGAAGGCCAGTTGAGCCTCCCATGGGAGGAAATTCTACAGCTCTGAGGCAGCTATTGAGAAGGTTCTTTCCCATGTGTTTACCAAGTGTCTCTGTGATGGTGTCAGGACAAAGAGAAAGCCTTCCCCTGAAGATCTTAAGAGCTGGGCAGTCTTGTAGAAGGAGACAGGGTTTCTTTGGAGGCTTCTGGAGAAAAGGTTACGTTGGCATCTGGATATAATAGATCACCCTACCTCCAAGTTCCCCTATAGACTTGTAATTCCTATTGACCATGGTGGCTGGGGGTGGGAATTGTAGTTCAACATATCTAGAGGGCAGCAGGTTAGAGAGCACTAGATGCACAGGATGGCTAACTTTTGAGATCCTTGTTTTGTATCTCTATGTATTGTTTATTTGCAAAACTTACATGTAGTTTCTTGCTTAGAATTATTGTAGTAAACAGCCAATTGTAAAATTATAAAATTACACATAAAATCTTTTAAAAACTAATATTATGACTAGCTAGGAAGCTCTGACATATAAGTATTAGAACCTGGAATTATTATTATTTTTTTAAAAAAACCTTCTCAATCATTATTTAAGCAATTTGACTTGTTTGTTTTTAAAGAGCAGTGTAACACATTCCTAATTAGCTCTTTTTAACTATTTTTTTTTAAAAAAAATGCATATGGAAATGGTCCCAATGAGGCCCAATCCATTTAATCTCAACTTATTTAATCACTGATAACAATCTCAGGTATTTGAAAATGTGATTATTTCACCAGCTGTTGCATTACTAAGGAGGTATAATGTTATTGCCCCCTTACTTTTTCCCAAAATAATCCAAGCTTGAATAAGTACATTTTTGCCTGGCATCAACAAATTGCAGTGCAAGCACCCGGGCAACTAGTACCCAGGCAAAATTGCAGAGAGAGGGGGGGGCTTTTGGGGGGGTGACTCAGTTGTGTGCCTTCCTTAAAATGAATATATCGACCTCAGCAGAAAATCTTAAAGTAGTGGTTAATAGTCATCATGTTTGTGTAAACAGAAACCTGAAATCTACCAGCTGAAGCCTGGAGATCTAAAACATTTTGAATCTAACATTTTTACTCCCTCTCACCATCGGGGAACTAAAGACTAAAACATTTAGAGAGCTAAAGGTTGAGAAACGCTGCAGTAGAGCTTCTTGGCTGAGAAGTCTAGACATGCCTCCTTAACTTTAAGTCCCAGGATTCCACATGACTAAAACCATGGCAATTAAAGTGGAATCATAGCACTTTGTTATGCAGTGTGGATGGGCATATAGTTACTCTCAGATTTATTCTTTTGAATAGTATATAGTATAGGATGGGGGAAGAGTAATGTTGTTCATCTGTAACAATTGAGGATGAAGCAGCCTTGACAGTCAACTGCAGGTCTCCTAGAGATGTACCAGTAGATGAAGATTGGCAGAAAAGTGTGGATTCACAGTGTGCACATATGTGAACTGAGCCTTTTTGAATCTCAGATTAGAGAGAGCCTGCCACTTTTCTTAGGAAAACAGCCACACTTTAGCCTAAGTCTTGTTGTTAGTCCTGACTAGAGTAGGCCCACTGAATCGATTTAATTTACTTATATCTTGAGTTACCATTCAACAATTGATTCACAGGGTTTCCTTTATACTTAGAATTTTTATTAAATATATAAAAGCATGACACCAAAAACAAAAATAGGAAATAATAATGAAAATAAACACAAAAACATACATACATTTATAGTACATCTAAATTCTTAATGCAGCCAAATTTCCACCTCATTCTAAACTAAACTATCCTAAAAAAACAAACAAGCAATCTATCTTATTTACAAAACGTATAACTATACATAATTAAAAAGTGGTTCCTGACCCCACTCTCAACAACCCGTCATAATCTATAAGAGCACTAGTATAATAAATGAAAAAATATCACTATATTTAACCATTGTTGCTTAATATTAATTCAACAGTTCTAAAGAATACAATAATAATAATTAAAATAGTAATTTGAGATGTGTGTCTATCCATATGTTTACTTATGGTATACTTATGGTATTTTACTCATAAAAGTATGAAAAAGAATATTTTAATGTAGCAACAAATTAAACTCATCTATAATTTTCTTTAACTCGTTTGCATGATATCACAATATATGTTCATTTAATCAAAATAAAGTAAAATAGAAACAGTTCAGAACCCTAAAATCATCATTTCACCCTCACTTTCTCTCAAGTATTCAGCCAATAATTGCCAATTCCTTATAAGATCCTGTTTTGGAAGATCTTTTGGTTTATCTACCGAGCCATTCATTGATTGATGGGATTTCTGTTTTCTTCCAGTGCCTTGCATATACCTTTTCCACACGGAATCTAGAGAAACTTAGGCAGTGAGAAAGGTGCCCTCAGCAACAAAAAGAATTTTAGTCTAAGTCTGAAGGAAGATCAGCATAGGTTGAGCAGAAAGGGGCAGTACAGTAACTTGAGAAGATCCAAGTCTCTGTGTCCTTCTTGCACAGAAATGTGTGCACACGTCCATCACTTTCATCACCAGCAGAGA
Organism: Ctenosaura bakeri; assembly: GCA_948474755.1. Lineage (NCBI taxonomy): Eukaryota > Metazoa > Chordata > Lepidosauria > Squamata > Iguanidae > Ctenosaura > Ctenosaura bakeri. Next base: position 528,735 of record CAOLHI010001022.1, read on the forward strand.
TCACTACTTTCAGACTCCACATTGTAAATCATAAGCTGATAGATAAGATAAAGTCTTTGCTGACCAAAGGGTACCTAGGGTAGAACAATAGGTTGCTTGTATGAAAAGAAGCAGGGAAAGATTATGGTTCAATATCATGTCAGGGATGCTAGAAGAATGTGATCTTTGCAGGTTCTATTATGAATGAACCCCCTCGCCCAGTGCTGCTTGAACTTGTGTGCAGATTGTAATGTGTGCTCCTACAGAAATGTAAAATTTCCTGACGTTCTGAAACTGTGAAGGGAACAGAAAAAAAATCTGTTCCATTTTTTTTGAAAAAAATAGTAATTTTCAGAAGAAATGAAAACTGCAATATTGAAAGTCATTTTGTTACTTTAAGTATATAAACTGCATTGTATATAACTTGGTTTGGCATAGAATAATTGATTTTGATTTATTAAAAATACAATATAATTATCTGTTGAACTTTTTCTTTAAAATTTTTTGTTACAAATGGACCTACAAGGTTCTTGCATTGCTAAGGAGCATTTTGGTTTTTGCCTTTTTGAGGAAGGGACTTCAAGATGAATCACACTTGCATAAGCAGCACAGATGGCAGAGCAATCTACCTGTACATATTTTGTATGACATGATTTTCTGATTTGTTTTTCTTTTAGATTTCCTACCCCTCAAGTGATGAAGATGACAGTGATGATTCTGAGGGAGAGAACCAAGAACTTGCTCAGATTGACAGAGGTAAAATCCTTTCAGCAACCAGGAAGCGTATAGGATGGAGGACCAAACTTTTTACTATTAAATTGTAGGTGTATGTGTGTATGGACCAGGTTACCAATGCTATCAGTGGCTTCTCAGCAGTACTTGGAAAAGTTACTTTCTTGACTACAACTCCATGACTAGTCATGTTAGCTGAGAGATTCTGGGAATTATAGTCCACAAAGTAACTTTTCTAAATGTTGCTTTCCAGTATGTATATACTTGGAATATATGTCACATCCATCTCATAAAAAGTTTTGCACAAATTCTTGTCTTCAGCTGAGCCAAAATGTATTTAAAAGGGTGTGTGTGTATATGTGCAGTCAAGTAACTTGTCGCCTTATGGTGATCCCATGAATTTCATAGAGTTAGAATCATTGAGTTGGAAGAGACCACAAGGGCCCTCCAGTGCAACCCTCTGCCATGCAAGAATACAAAATCAAAGCACTCCCAAGAGATGTTACCACTGAAGTTCACCCAAGATTTGTTTTTGTGAAATCTGTGTTGACTTTTAGTGATCACAACATTATTTTCTTTGTGCTTACAGACTGTTTAATAATCTGCTCTAGGTATTGATGTCAGGTTGACTGGGTGGTAATTGTTTGGGTCCTCTTTTTTCTTTTTCTTTTTGAGGATGGTGGCAACATTTGCCCTCCTCCAGTCTGCCGGGACATATCTTGTTCTTCATAAATTATCAAAAATTATTGCCCGTGATTCTGAGATTACTTCTGCCAGTTCTTTTAATACCCTTTTTTAAATACCCTTTCCTAGGGTTTTCCTAGGCAGGGAATACTCAGAGGTGGTTTTGCCAGTTCTTTCCTCTTAAATATAGCCTACAGCACCTGAAATTCATTGGCGGTCTCTCATCCAAATACGGAACAAGATCTAGTGCCTTAGGGTATTTAGAGAGGTCCCACTTAATTGTTATATTCATGGCCCTGCATTATGCAAAGCTAGGGCATGTTGCCATTTTTTTGTTTAGTTTACATAACTTTAATTTGGGAAGCTGCATCACCACGACTATCAAAGGCTGAGAGAAATGTGGAACTAAAAAGAGAGTCCAGAGAGTACTTGCTGGGACATGGGAGGCTACCTTCTATTGAGCAGGAACATTGATCCATGTAGCTCAGCAGTGCGCACAGAAGCTTTCCCAATCTGATGCCCTTCAGATGTGCTGGACTACAAGTCCCAGGAATCCTTAGTGAGCATAGTGTAGCTGATTGTTCGCCCTGCTTTAACTGGTGTGTATTCCTTAGGGCTTTTTGATGTGTTTATTTTTATTTTCAGGCAATTGGCTTTGTATGTTTTGCCCATAGTTTTGTATTTTATCTTGTATTTTATTGTCTGAGTCCCATCTAGAGCAGACCCCCTGAATCAAATACTGAATAATCAAGTCTGATGGAAATCTTATTAATTTGTTGAGTGTACTTTAATTGGGACTATCAATAGGGTTCAGGCCATTAGTTGCCTTGAGTGCTGTTTACGATGGAAAGGGAGTATCTGAATTAATTGTTCCCCATATTAGCTGTATGTTATGTTCATGAGTCTTTTCCCATGTCCAACAGTTTTTGCTGTTTTTCTTCTCTGAAGAAGATGCTTTAAAGCAGTACTGCTCAAAGTCTATGGGCCATGTATTGGTGCCAGTCCTGAAGCCATTGGCTGCTGGATAGTGAGTTCCAGCAAAGAAAAAAACGATTATAGTCAATGGGCACACAATGCTCCCTGACACACTGAGAAAAAAATAGTGTCCCTCACATCAAATAGTTTGAGCAACAGTGTTCTAGAGGATTGTGATGGACCAATAAAGTTTCCTGCTGTCTCCTGCTTCTTGGTGTCCGTGTGCTGGCTCGTAACCATCTTGTGTTCAGACGTCCACTTCTCTTCTCTTCCCTTACTCTCAGTTCTGACCGCCTTTGGAGGTGGGACTTTCAATAATGCAGCTATGCTTGTCAAGCCAATGTTAAGGGAAGCTCTGCATCCCTTTCCTTTTGAAGAGGTTGAGGGGGTCAGGAGGAATACTGACTGTACAAGTTTCCTCTCAGGACTTGTCCAGGACCTTTTGCTGCAGAAATCACAAATTGCCACTTCCATTCACCACAAGATGTGTAGTATCTATGGCCAACTAAATTATTTGAGTACCTGAGGCTGGGAGTCCCAGAAGTGCCTCTGTTCTTTTCTTGGGAATAAAAATAGAAGGATAATAAATAGCTAACCATTTGCCTCTTTTTCGTCTCACCAAATATCTGCTGACTGAGGTAGCCAACTTATTCTGTCTAATGGTAGGGTCAGTCCTATGATAGGCATGATAAACTCTTTCCTCTTAATCACTGTAATATCTATATATCTTACATATTTTCTCAGAGAGAAGACAGAATTGCACATTGACTCCCCTGGCAACAAATCAGCTGCAGAATCAAGAAAATCAGTGCTGCAAAGTGCGGGCCCATTTTCCTCCTGGTCTGGACCGCCACAGTTCTGAGGAGGAGCTGGAACGCATCAGCTGTGAGTTTGCTGCTGAGAAGCGGAAGTGGTCACAGGTCAACAGGCTGGCCTGCTGTGGCGACAACTACAATACCTCCTCTAGTGACGAGGAAGTGAAGAACTTGTGCGGCATGTCCTTCCGGCCTGTGGTTGAAGCCGCAGACCGCTTGCATGCCAGTCCTAGCCCTGTGCTTTTCAGTGCCTCCCCTCCCAAGAGACTCCAGCCCTTGGTACGCACCCCAACCACCCGGCCCCTAATCTTCACAAGTGTGGGAGCCAGCTTTGAACAAGTGATGCCCTGCAAACGACACCGACAAGGCTATGGAGATAAGGTCAGTAGGCCTAGCCTTGACCTGGAAAAAATGCAGCAGGTAAGGGTGTGTTCCTTTCCTGATCATTGTGTTCTGGTTGACTTCCTTTCTAGACTTCACAACAGATGTTTTGGAAAATCATTGCTCAAGTGTTTTCTGTTGATTTGGAATTAGGCTCATCTGAAGTTGATTTGGCTGCCTGGGTTCCTTTTAGACACTGGTAGGCTAGTAAGCTGCATTTTGGAACTACTGCATTTTGAATCTTTTGCTCCTGCTTGATCTGCACTCACTGAGTTTGCATTTTTTTTCCAGTCTTAATTGCCTGTCTACTTTGGACTTGATGCCATGGTGGGTTCTGCTCTGGATTTGATCTCATTCTCATCTTGGCAGGATAAAATCTAGCCTTTCTGCTTTGAGTTGTGCTCTTGAATCATGACAGAAATGTAAAGCTTACAAATAATACATGCTAAGTAGCAGCATTATATGTAAGTGATTATTTTGGAAGGTAACAAAGGGGTAACAGTGTCCAGTTTTTTGTTTGTTTGTTTTGTTTTGACATTTTAATCTTAGCACATGACTTGTGTGTATGTGTGATGGAGAACATTTGCTCATTACATCTACGTGATAGGATGGCTTCTGGATAACATTTGACTATTTGAAAAAATATACAAATGATTTTATATTATGGAAAGTGGTGTTAGTACTAAGAAATAATATGTGTTAGTTTTCACCCAGTGAATATTATATGAGGAAAACAATAACAAAACAACAACAACAATATGCTAACACATTAGATTTCTAAAATAATTTTCTGAACTCTAAAAAAGGGCAGACTTCACCCTCCAGGGAGGAACCATAATGCAGCGGAAGAACATATGCTTTGCATGTGGCAACTCCCAGATTCACTCCTTGCCATCTCCAGTTGAAAGGACCAGGTAACGGGAGGTATGAAAAAGATAGCCCCTCTCTTCTACATCTCAGAAAAACTTCTTCCAATCAGAATGTGCAGTACTAGGTTAGACAAAGCCTGACCTTGTATAAGATGCTTCTGTTTTCCCCTATTCTGCTGGGGGTACTCCATGGTCTCTACCTGTTTTATGTTTCGTCAGTTTAGGCCACTGGTGTCCCACTGGCTTCCATACTGGTCTTGATGGTGCTTGTATTGTTTTGCTGTAATGAAATGGAAAGAGCAGCTGCCCCATCTGTTTGTCATGCTAGGCTGCTTGTGCCTTTGCCGCAGAGTGCTTGGTTCAGTATGCGTGTTTCTTTGCATTTGGCTCTGTTCCCATCTTCCCCTCTCCTCCTCCACTTTCTTTCTTTTTTTCAAAATTGGGCTGAAATGGCTTGGCTTGCCTATAAAGGCACCACTACATCTACAGTGTATTGTATGATCTCTCGCACCCCTTGATCACTGTCCTTGGGCAATGTCCTAATTACACCCAGGACCTGCTGCCAGCCATATGCATTTTAATGAGGGCATTGTGTTTGTGTCCCAGAAAGACCAGGGTCATGGCTGGCTTCTGGTAGTAGGTGTCGCCTCTGCTTTTCAGGGTCACCAATAGGGAAGCTTCAGAAGGCATGAAGCAGATGGTGTGTGTGTGTGTATGTGGTTGAAGACTGCTTCTGGTTGCTCAGTGGGACAGCAGTCAGAAAAAGGCAGAAAATCACGGAGCACATGTACCTTTTCAGACTTTGGTAGCTTGTCATGCAAAGATGAGACGTTTCACTAGCTGAAATTCTCAGAATTTGGAAGTTACTAGATATAACTAAACAGTTCATTGTAATTTATGGCTTTCCCAATAAATAGGGTATAACTATGTTACAGTGTGATTTAACTTAACTAGGAGTAGCACTATTTTTTTTTCATAGCTATGGGTATGTGGCCTTAGGAAACAATGAGGAGGAATATCACGCTGTTCAAGTACTGGCTTGGGCTGTGCCTCATGCTCTTTTCAGGGAGCTGAAGTGATGACAAGGTGGGTGGAAAGATGATGTTTTGGACCATAGGACAGCAGCTTGTAGCATTCAGCTGTTACATTTGAAAAAAAGGATAGGGATACTTTTTAAAAATGTTGCCTGCAAAGGTAACTAACTACTTTTGACAAGCCTTGAAATGATAATGCTAATGACTTACTTTGAAAGTAACTTGGGAAGCTTTGGAAATTCTGTTATGCAGTTCTTCAAGGTAAAAAAAATATATGTTTTTTTCAGTTTTTGGTCATTGCCATAGAAGCAAAAGGTTAAGTGAGCAGAATGAAACAAATTCCAGAAATTCAGCAAAGGCCTTGTAAAACACTTGATCAGGTACTTAAAAGATGAGGGTAGTTGACACTAGTCTCTAGTGTAAACAAGTGAAGAACAGCTAAAAATGGTATATTCAAAAGGGTGTAATAAGCAGCTACAGAACAGCCAAACTAACAATGATTTGGTCAGAGATGTGTTGTGTAAAACTTTTCATGGAAAATTTTCTGTTATATAAATACGCACCCATACATATGTATGTATGTGTGTGTGTATATGTATATATGTGTGTGTGTGTGCGCGCACACACACACACACACATGCACACACATATTTATCCTTGGTTGGCTGGACTGTTGTCCTGCTGTCGGTCTCTCGGTGAACTAGGACGTTCTACTACTTATGCTGAATCAGTTTTTTATCATCTTGAAATGAAACTGATAAGAACTGCACAGTGAGTGAAGCAGAAGGCACTAGTTACCCCTCAACAAAAGAAAGTTAAATTGACACAATATCTGTCTAGTACAGATCTCTTTAGGTATATGTCCTAAAATGTAAAGAGAAGTATATTATGTTCTTTACATTTTTACAAATATTGCAATAAAATAATTTCTACATTAGGCCTTGAATATGCTTGAATATGACATTTAAGGAAAGGTGCTAAATCAGATTACTTAGAGCACTGGAAAATTTTCCAGTTCTTCTTTTCCCAGAAAACCCTGCCTCCCCTGAGGTGGTGGTAGTCACATCTGGAAGACGATTCTGGGAAAAAATATTTTGCATGATGAGCAATAAAGTAGTCATAGTTAATGCCAATGTATTGGGAAGAATTCATCATTTCAATAATCAGTCCCCCTGATGGTGAACTTGTGTATGTGCTTTCAAGTCACCTGCTGACCTATGGTGACTCCATGAATTTCATTGGGTTTTCTTAGGCAAGGAATATTCAGAAGTGGTTTTGCCAGTTCCTTTCTCTGAAATATAGCCTATAGCACCTGGTATTCATTGGCAGTCTCCCATCCAAGTACTAACCAGGAACCTTTCTTAGCTTCCAAGATCAGACAGGATCTCGGGTATTCCAATTTGCATTGGAATTGTTGGAAGTGGAACCAAAACAGGGCTGCACCAAGAAACAAGAGGGGAAATAATCAGCATGCCTGAGGGAACCTGAATGTTCATAGCATTGAATGATTTATACACACACACACACACACACACACACACACACATACATGCATACATACATATTAGCCTCCCATTGGTTTCATGAAGACTGAGCATCCTCAGTTATGGAAAGTTGAATGTAAGTTGAAGAAAAACTGGAAAGGCGTTAGGGGAAGAATGCCTTTAAATGGTGGGGAACCCTTTGCTGTGGGACACAACAAATGAGATTGGGACACATGGCCACTGGGGAGCTTGGTTTCTTAGTTGAAGAACTTGGTAGTATTTTTCCTGTAGGGGAATTTAGCTTGGAACTAGGTTTCATCCCTTCTGTGTAGGGAAGGGAGTGAGGCAGCAAATTCTCTCAGCTATTGCTTTCAGAACCTTCTGGAAGCTCTGGGTGGGCATGGGAAAGGGAATTTCTGCTATCTCAGCTCACAGAGCAAAGACAATGGGGACTTCCTTTTCTGACCAGGAGGGGTTGGCACGTGTATCTGGACTTTACTTGGGCTACAGGGCCCCCACATATACAGACAGAGAGTATTCTAGAGAAGATAATGGGTGATGAGAAACCTGAACAAGAGGGCTACGTTTTGGAGGTGATGATATACTGCAACTTTTGTAGCGGGTACAAAGTTCCAGTTGTTTAATATACTGAACATTTTGGGCTACTTGTGTTTCTAGTTTTATTATTGTGTTTCAGGGAGCTATGTTGTGCCTTCTTTACTCTCTCCTCTCGTTTCTAGCAATAAGCCTGACTATATCAGTCTGCCTTTGTTCTGGAGTGAGTAACTTCTTCCATCCACATCTCCCCAAGGATCTGGCCTTCCAGTGTCAGCTGAACTCTCTCTTCGGATGCTTAATCAACAAAGAAAGTAATTCTGAACACAGCTGGAAGCATCTTGGTGCAGTAGCACCTTTCAGCTCTTCTCTTTCCTCTGTTCCAGTTGCTATGAGACGTAAAGTGGTTTTCTTTTGTGCTGAAAGAATGAACCACTTAAAAGAATCTATTGGCACAATCTAACAAGAAAATCCAGTCGCTTTTAACTTCCTTTGAAGTCAGTAGTGGAGTCCATTGATTGTTGATCTGAAGTGAGTGTTGCCACTCACTCTCATGAGGTTGTGCCTGTTGTCTGGTTGTGGTTCAGCATCTGAGTCTAGGTGAAAAGGTTGGGACTGAGATGCTTTTGTAGTCTACAAACATACCACTTGTTTGAGCTAGAGCTGTAAAAGTAACCACCTTGCAGAATTTTTAAGTAGATTCTCTCTGATCCACATTGCTGGGCTGGAGGCAGATTGGGTGCTCTTTGTATTCCTGGATCTGTCCATTACTAGACTACCTGTTTTTGAAAACTACATATAGAATGTAAGGTGTACCTTTCGAACTAGTGTAAAAACATACTTCAGTCAATGGGGGAATGCTTGCAAGTGATATCATATGATGATAAAAGTCCACAAAAGATAACACATTTTAAAAATATGTAAAAAGGGACTGATTTTTGTCCACAATTTCCAAACCAGCCAGTCCATTTTATACATGAAGTACAAATATTCCTGACTAGGAACATTCAGAAATGTAGCTTCTCCACCTGCAGTCAGAAATAGTACAAAATTCTCCACTGCCTCATTCTCATGAATGTGTCAAGCAGGGCTGAGGTCTGTTGGGTATGCTATGGTGGAAGGGAAGATAATGTTGGACATGAAGGCTACAGGCATTTCAGTTTTTAGCAAATGAGAAATCAGGAATTTGGAATGAGAAAGCTCTCATCATTCATTTATTATTTTTTTTTATTATTAACAATATAGAAGCATACAGTCGATAAACGAGAAAGGAAAAAGAAAAGAATAATCTTGATAAAACTTCTAAACAGACACAACAAAAACAGGAAAGCAATGAGAGTAAACAACAAATACAATATGTTACAATTCAGTAAACTAATACACACACACACACACATATATATACACACATGAATATTTGCACACACATATATATACACACACACACAGATATTTGCACACATGAATATATACATATATGAACTTCCTCCTTTAGTAAGGTGACAGTCTTATCAAATTATCACACAGATGAAAATGAATAAAATAATTTTCGCCTCCCCAGAGCTGAAAAGAAGAGGAGGGGTAACAATTAACAATTACCCTTATAGAGTTTCCTCTACGTAATCTCATTCTTACTATTTATAAGATTGAACATCATTCTTGAGTAAAGAAGGCCTCTCAGTGTACCAAAGATCTTTGACATAGAAGCACAAATGTGATCCATTCTACAAAGTGAAAAGGAAGCAGTTGAAGCTCTTGATCAAAGCTAAGAAGGCCATCCTGCTTTGCCAGTTTCACAAAAGGAAGGGAGTTAGCATCTGGCAATAAATTATAGGTCTGAGCTTATTTTTTTTTCCTGTTAAAAATTAGCATTGGTGGGTTCATTGGAAGCATGCCCAGTTTTGTGGCCATCCTTTTGACACTGAGCTGAGCAGCCTGGTTGGAGGGTATTAGAGCTGAGCTGTACTTCTGGCTGTCATCCAGAAGGAAAAGGTCAAGCTTGACAGCCCTTGTCGCACATACTTTGGCAGCTGGGTGGTGTCAAGGTAGTCTACTAAGTGCTTCTAGGGTGTGAACACTCTCCAACCTGCTCTGTAATTCAGTCAGACTGTTGTACATAGGGCCTCTTGTTTGCAAGTGTTAAACAATACACTCATTCTTTTGAGTCCTTGCATGTCAATATCTAAAACTGCTTGGGTTAGACTGAATGTGTACTTGCAGAGCAGACAGAATGTAACCAGAGATTGGATTATTTCAACAGCCTCAGAAAAGCAGCAGGATTGTTCCATGGAAGGTCCCCTTTCTCATTCCCAAACCTTGCTAGGAATCAATCTGTTTTGGCTAGTAGCTCTGATGGAATATGCTCTCTCTGGTCTGTTCTAGAGAACGCTTCATATCAATTTGGCTGCATTTTCCAGATCTTCAGGGGCAACCCTTACCTAAACATTCCAGGAAATTTCTAGCCATACGATTTTATTAAAAAGTCTTGATTTCCAGACAGATGGGACTTGTTTGTCTTGCTTTTTGAATGCATCTGCAAATTGTCCCATCCATTATTTCCCACTTAGTGATCAGCTGTTGATGAGTGTTTCCCTTCTGGAAGGGAAAGATGCACAAGAAATGAGGAAATATGAATATGAGGAGATATAAGAATATGAGGAGAAGTTGAAGGAGCTGGGAACATTCAGTCTGGTGAAGGGAAGACTAAGGAGCAACAGGATCATACTCTTTAAATGTCTAAAGGACTTGTCACAGAGCCCTGCTGCTGCCCCAGAAGGTAAAACCAGATCTAATGGTCTGAAGTTACAGGAGGACGGATTTTGATGGAACATTAGAAGGAACGTCTTGACAATGAGAGTGGTTCAGCAATGGAACCAAGTGCTAGAAAAGTGGTGAGGTCTTTGGACATCAGAAAGAGGCTGAACACTCCTGCTGGGCAGAGTCTAGTTAGATTTCCTGCATTGAGTAGTGTGTTGAACTTGATGGCCTTTGCCTTTGCCTCCCTCTGAGGCTGAAGGAATGTGACTTACCCAAGGTCATTCTTGGGCAAGGGTGACCTTGGATGCTTCCTAGTTGCTGAAAGAGTTTGCCTCTGTCAGTCTGATCAAGTTCTTGGTTCTCTTTCTCAGAATCATCATGGTCATCTTCATCACTTGTAGGGTAGGAAATCTAGAAAAAAACCACACTGGAAAATCATGTAATATGAAATATGGATAAATGGATTTATCTGCTTCTTGTTTATTTTGCTTACATGAGTGTTGTTCCTTATTCAAGCGCCTGCACATTAATCTGCAATTTTACAAAAATCTGGTTATTGAAGTGGTGTGCATTCAAGTTGTTTCTGGCTTATAGCAAGCCTAAGGAAAACCTATAATGGGTTTTTCTTGGCAAGATTTGTTTGGGGCAGGGGGTTGCCTTAACTTTCTTCTGAAGCTGACAGAGTGTGACTTGCTCTAGATCACCCAGTGCATTTCCATGGCTGAGCAGGGATTTGAACCTTGGTTTCCAGAGTCATAGTCCAATGCTCAAAGCACTATACCTTGCTGGTTCTTAATATTTATATTATCTGGATATTTTGATGAGTGTTGACATGATTATGCTCATGGCAAGAACTGCTATTCACCTCTCCACTCAGATTTCAAAATGCCCTGTCTGTTTAACTGGCCAGAGATTTTCCCTTTGTTCTTATCCACAATATTCTTTGCCATTTGTCCTTGCAAAGAAACTGTTTCCCTGACAGACTTTATATAAAAAATAATATTCAACGGAGAAGGATGACTCTAATGTCAGGGCTTCACAAACACCTAATGGAGAGAATCCACAATTACAAACACATGACAGAATTAAAATAACAACTATTCACACATGTACCTCAAAATGTTCAGTTTCAAAACAACATTTTACAAGGATACGCCTTCTGGAAAAGATAAGACCACTGTCAGCAGAATGGAAGATTCCAGGAATTGTTCTTTCTGTTTCACCAGTATAGCTTCTTCATCTGAAGGATATTAATTTGTACAGGTGAGACCTCTGCTCAAAATCCCTGCAGCCTATACCACCATTATGTGCATTTCTCCATGCCTGAATTTATTATTATTAGCATCTAGTTATCCATTTATATGTGATTTTTGATATTTTGATATCTGTTCATGTCATATTGTTGGAATTAACCTTTTGATACAATACATACTCATGTACAAACAATTATTTAGTACCATGTCTGTATATTTATAGGTTATAGTTAATAATTCTGTTTAGGAATATAGTTTATGCAGCCTAATTTTTGTTCAGTATATAGTGTCATCCACCTGGTAGTGATTGTACAGGGTTATGATCACATGCCATCATTGCTCCTCATGATGGAAAAGCACATAGCAGATAGTGGAGTAGTGTTGCTGTATAGGTGGCATCAGGGTACATGGCTACTCTGTGAATTAACCAAGGGTAAAGCTCATTGGTGCAGCCTCTTAATGTCAGCCTTCTTAAGGAACAATGCTCAGAAAGGCATTCTAATGAGTTTTGGTGCTCTTCCAGATTGGTGGAATGTGACTTTTCATGATAAAGCTCCTTGGGTTTTTGCTAAGTTATTTGGTTGCTGCTGCCTCTCTGTCTATTCATTATTATTTTTTTGCGGGGGCTGTGGGGAAGTTCTTTGTGCTAATTTCTTGGATCTTCCAAAGGGGCAAGTTTTCCTCTTTCTGGTGCTATAATTTAAAGGGCAGATTTTCTCCTTTCATTTTAATTTTTCCCCTCAGAGTTATATTATTACAATGCAAGAGTGCAATTTCACTGATGCACCAATGTCCTATAACTCTAAAAAAGAATGGGAATGGAATGACGGATAGTTTTTTATTCTTGGAATTAAAAAGAAACCCACTTGGGAATAAATTTTTTCAGCTGATGCTGGACACTGCCAGAAAATAGTCTGGGACAACAGAAATGTTGTTTGGATAGTTTAAAAACCCCTGAGAAGCCCTTTCTGGAGAAACCCATAGTTAAGAGTCCTGAGACCTTCCCAAGTACCTATTTACTGTTACAGGTGCTTTTAAAAAGTAACTTTTAACGCTTTTTGGAATGCTTTTTTTTAAGGTATAAGGTTTTATTTTAAAAAGCAACGTATGATTTTTTACTTTCTCAGTAACATGTTTCTTTCAGTTACTTTTAAATTAATTTTTAAAGTATAAATAGCAGAGTATAGAAAGTAGCTGAAAATTCCCCCCAGGTGATCCTTTAATACTGTTGAAGTAATGAGTATATGGCATTTGGTCCACTGAAATGCATCACTGTTTGTTTCATTAAACAGTTTTGTTTCATAAAAGTCTTAACATGTAAGCAGCTGGGCTCTTTACTTGTAACACATCACAAGCAAACTTTTGCTAATGAGCAGGTGGCAATATAAAGCCTAAAAGTTCATTCATCTCTAATTATGACTACAGGATCTCCTGTGATGTTTATTTGAAGAAGATCCGCAAAGCACCCCCCTTAAGAGGTTATAGCTAGTCCCAAACTCTTTAGGGTTTTGATTTTTCCAAGTGAAGGTTGCAGGAGCCCATTATCCATCTGCCTGTCCATTGCCTGTGTTTGGTAAACTTGTAAACTGTTCCTCCTTTGTCTAAGCCTGGCTAAAGTGAATATGGAGCTGACCTCCTAGCAGGCTTGGTGCATAGTACAGACAGTCAAGCAATTAGCAGGAGAACACTGAGATAATGCTCTCCAATCGCAGCAGTTAATTATATGTTGCATCAATGGATTAAATCACTGGAGAGTGAGATCTCTTTATCCTATTAGCCCCTCAGCAGCTCCAGTGTGTGCTCTTGTGCCACTCGATATGTACGTGATGCTCAGTGGAAAGAGGATACTAGGAGATTGAAATTAAGAACATTGTGTTAGTCTGTATACCTCTTCCCCCTCCCTCATTACTATTCTGCTATCATTTTCCAGATGCTCCTAATGATATTAAACAGTGTTCTCAGCTTTGCTGGTGGTTCTGAATAACTATGCTTATTGATGCAAAATCAGGCTGCTTTGCATATACAAATAAGTCTAATCCATCATAAATAAACATAGTTGAATGTGAAGATTAGCAACTCTCTTGTGCATGTATGTTGTTGTACCTAGATGTGTGAGCAGAGAGGTAGAAGTAGTATTGCTAGATCAATGAAAAACAAACTAGTAAGAGTGTGGAGCTGTGGCATTTGTTAGCTGTGTCCAGCTGTATAATATTTATTGCTCTTACCCTTTATTATGTTTGCTGAACCCTTCCCCTAAGGAGCCCAGGATGGATTACAGAATTCTCTCTCCCTCATTTTGTCTTTGCAGTGTGAGTGGGCTAGGCTGAGCAATGGTGACCAGTCATCCTATGAAGTTCATGGCTGAGTGGGAAGACTTGAACTTAGCCTTTTTGTATTCTAGTCTTTGACATGAAAGCGTCACAGCTGCCACCAGCTGCCCCCTCTTTGGAACTGGCTAAGACCTTCTGTCATACAATTAGGAGGTTATGGAGGAGTTTTGAAACATTTTGGACAAGTTTTAAGGGTAGGATATCTCAGGCTTTCATACTCTCATAGCCTAGGCAGAAATGCCAGATTGCTTCTTTTTGACCTGGAAACCTTGCAGTCAGTCTTAATAAAAGGCCTGGCATCCCTTTTAACCCTGTGTCTCTTTGCCTGGGTTGGAGGAGCTGCTTGGGACTGTAAAGGGAAGAGGTTTTTATGGACATTGTAGGCCACCAGTTCATGACAATACTGAGCCAAATAGACAAATAGGATGACTGTCTGAAAGGCAGTTTTCTATTTGTAAGTGCTACCCAGGCTTCATCAGTTTTTTAATCTGGGAAAGTACAGCATCCATACCATTTAGTATTCTTCACAGATAGCATACTCAGTTTTTCTGTACTTGAACACCCTCCTACTTTTTCCAAATCTCATTTGAGCCTGGATTTTTTTTTTTTTAAAATACTTTTTGGACTAAATTCCTAAATGTGCCCCCACTTAACCTGGCCAGTGGCTTCATTGACTGGGGGATTCTGGGTGTTGTAATTCATTTTGCCTCCAATCGCTGCTTGCAACAGCTTGTCCGCTGATAGTAAAAAAAATTACCTTGGCTTTCTGAAGCATATAGGAGATGGCAGGCAAGCTTTAAGCTGAAGGTATCTCTAAGCATTTATAGATGTATGTCTTGCATGATTATTCATGAGAGTCAAAATATCTCCATGTTCAACTCAGGAAGTTAATTGTTAGCTAGCCTGAAAATGTGTAGACTGGGCTGAGGAATCTGTGCTCCTTCAGATTTTTTTTTTGTTAGCAACTCCCATCAGCACCAGCCAGCAAGGTCAGTCATCAGGGATGAGGGGAATTGGAATCCAACAACATGCAGAGAGGCACCTATCCTGTAGAATGATGAACACGAATGAATACGAGTATGCTACAAATGTTTGTAGAACGACATTGATAATCTGATACTATTGAGAGTAACAGTCTGTTTTCGGAGAATTTAACAGTTCTGTGACACGTGCTAGCGAGCACTACATCACCAGACTGACTTGTTTGTTGTGTGACAAATGTGTTATTAAGGTGACACCTTTGAACTTGGTTTTTTAGTTTTAATAGAAAAGACTGTACAGTAACACCTCTCTGCTATTTCACAATCTTTGCTGGCCTCATATAACAGGCTCCTTGTGAGTTTTATGAGGGTGTAACCTATACATGTTGGCTGGAAGTTGTAACTGGAGTTAGCCATATGGCTTTGTTATGGTTGTTGGAGGATTAAAATTTAATACTTCATGTCTGAAGACATCATTCCCTACTGCAGGTTAACGGGACTGCTCAATTATAGATGAGGCATGGAGGGTGTTGCAGTCTTTCTTGCAAACTTTGTAAACAATGCAATAGGAAACTGGAGTTAGCATACAATGAAGGAACTTTACAGTGATACAAAATGGCAGCTGCCTTATGTTTCTGTTTTGTTATTGTTGTGTGCCTTCGGCCATTGCTGACTTACAATGACTCTAAAATGTATCACAGGTTTTTTTTTCTTTTTGCAAGATTTGTTCAGAGAGGGTTTGCCATTGTTTCCCTCTGAGGCTGAGAGAGTTGCTCAGGGTCACTCAGTGACTTTCAGTGGCTGAGTAGAGGTTTGAAACTTGGTCTTCCAGAGTGCTAATCCAACATGGAAATCACTACACCACATTGGCCCTTACATTTTTATTCCTTTCCTTGGGAGCCCGTGCAGGCTGGGAGGCGATATAGAAATACAGTAGGCTCTCCACATTTGCGAGGGATAGGGACACAGAACCTTTGCAAATGTCAAAAAAAAATGCGAATAACTCACACACTCCCTTCATACTCCTGCCTGTGGGCGTGTGGGTGCAGGGGGCGACCAAGGGAGTGCAGGGAATGAGCGATTGCCTACCCTGCATGTGCCTGGGGAATGGGCGATTGCCTACCCTGCATGTGCCTGGGGAATGGGCGATTGCCTACCCTGCATGTGCCTGCCTCCACAGCACCCACACTGGCAGTGGCTGAGGGCATGTAGACAATGCACATTCCTGCAGAGGCCTGCAATTGTGGGCGTCCCTTCTGTGTGGCAGTTACGGGGCAGGTTAGGCCCTTTCCCATGATTGCTGCCTGGAAAGGAGGCTGGTGACCTGAGCAAGGCTGAGTGAAGCTCAGATCTTGGGTGTCGCTTCTGGGTGGCGATAGTGGGAAGAGAGCTAACCTGCCCTGTGATCACCCACTGCAAGGTGTGTGGGGCCAGAGCAGGTCCAGCCCAGGATCACCCTCAAGAGGCCAATGGCCCTCTCCCTGAGCTATCCTGTGGCCCATTTGCTACAGCCAGGGAAGGGGAGGTGGAGAATTGGGCAGGGGGGAGCATGCAGACTTATGAATAATCAAATTCTTGAATGTGAAACCTGCGTATATGGAGGGAGAATTGTATGTTAAATAAATAAACATTCCCTGGAACTTTTTTCCTATATTGTGTACATGAAGAATGCTCTGGGTGCAATGCCAAGGATGCACAATTGGTCAAATAGCAGATAGGAAACACTTCTACCTGAGACACTAGACAGTTGCTGCCAGTTAGAGTGTATGTTACTAGCTATATAATACAGTAAAATAGTTTCTGTGTTTTTATGTAGCCACTCATCAACAGAGTTTGGAAAAAAAATGCTTTTTCAGATTTTAGGATTCTGCCAGTGAGCATGGGGATTTTATTGGCTCATACTTTCAGTTGCTATCCGTAATACATGGTTAACAAGTCAGTTAAGGATAGAGAACAAATGACAGTCAGATTTCCACTTTCACGGGAGTTAGAGGTGCAAGATCCCCGCGAAAGTGGAAACATGTCAAAATAAAAATCACAAATGCTGTTTCTGCAGGAAGTGGACCACAGACTCATTCTGGAGGACCTAGGGACTCCTAGAGAGAAGATTTCTTTTTTTCTGTGACGGGGGAAAAGAAGTAAGAATTTTTTAAATAAACACAATAAATAACCCACGAATAATCAAATCCACAAATGCTGAACTTGCAAAAGTAGAGGTCTGCCTGTAGTTTGGTTAGAGCTGTAGTGTGAATCAGTATACCATAATACTTCACTGTTCACATTGATCTGAATTTTTGATGTTCTCCAATTTAAATAAACATTTTAGAAAGTCCCTGAGCCGGTGGCTGCTGGTCTCTAGTAAGCTTCCAGAAAAGAAAAGAGAAACAACTGTAGCCATGGGAACAAATGTGGTCTCTGGCAGAGTGGAAGAAGAAAATTGCCAGTCCACCACATCAGACAGTTTGAGAAGACTCTTTTAGAGATTCCCGTGCCAAACTACTAATCCCAGGATTTTGTAGGATAAAGCCATGACAGTTAACATGTTATCAAACTGCTAAAATTGTGCAGTCTTGGTTATGGTCTTAGCTGGAACATAAGAAAGAATTTTCGTGGTAAATATTCCTTCAGCTGGCTTACAGAACCATTTTTTTAAATTCAGGTGAGCTTTTTGGCAACTGAATGAATACTAAGAAAGGATCCTTTAGTGCATAGACACTATGTTTTTTGATTGATATTACTTACAATTCAGTTGTGTTTTAATATTATAACTTTTTGTGTTTTTCCCTGTACTTTGATAGTGAAAACTTGATAGTGAGCCACCTGGAGTCCCAGTTTAGAGAAGAAGGCAGTACATAAATGAAATCAGTGAATACTACAGTGGTCCCTCTGCATTCACTAGGGTTTGGAGTGCAGAACCCCCACGAAAGTGGAAAAATGACAAATAACACCCCACTCCCCACACTCCATCTCTGATCCCCGTCTAGAGCTGCCCCCCTCTCATTCCCTTGCCTCTGCTCTGGCGTTTCCTGGGGGAAGGAAAAATTCAAGGTAATAGGCTTACCGGTACTTTCCCTCAGACAGAGAAGAGTGGAGTTCTAGCATTAAACAACTTCTGGTTGCCATCTTGAGAAAGGAGGAGTAGGAGCAAAGAGAGCACTTGACCAATCAGCAGCCATTACATAGCAAAATGTGCAGGCACATGGCAGAGAGGACACGCCTCCAGCAGTGGGGGGGGCTTTGCTTACCAAAAAGGAAAAGAAAGTCCATTTTAAACATAAACCTTGCAAGCCTGGGGTGAGGAACGCAAGAGAATGGGGAGAAAAATGGGAGAGGGAAGACAAGCATATGACTGGTAAATAATCAAATTTGTGAAGGTGAAACTTGTGAATGTGGAGGGTTCCCATTTACGGTTGCAAGGAACAAAGAAGTTGTTTTCTTTTTTCTTGCTTTCTTGCTATGCTTTGTGAAGTTGTACACTGCATGTAATATTTCTGCTCCTATTAGGATCAGAGCATTGACTTGTGCATTCTTTTTATTTTCAGATTCTAGGATGAACGAGGGGTTGCTGGTATTAATTTCAGAGCAATGCATTTAATAATACTTATACTTGCTACAGTTGCAAAGTGCAATCTCCAGAACATTAAATTAATTTTAAAATATGCACCCCATAATTTCAAATAAGTCCGTTGGCCTTTTGCATCTTCCATTCTAGAAAGTATCTAAGTGAGCTTTTTTTCTACCCCTTGAAACATGTTGCAGAAGCAAGCTGCCCTACCTCACATCATGACAGCTGTTGCTGTTTTTAGTTTTGTTTCATTTTTAATGTTGGATACATTGAACTCATTAGAGGATGGATCGTTTTCAATGCTGGCACACTGATTTGGACTTAGCAGCCTTACTCTCAGTAAGTTAGAACATCTCCTTTAGTAAACCCTTTAGTGATGCATAGTCCTCCTAGCACCACCCAGCAGCACTTGGGCTGCTGCGTTCTGCACCAGTTGTGGCCTCTGAGAGCTCTCTCCCTTTCCCTGGCCTGCTTTAGTTTGCCACATGTTGAGCAGTTGGTGGAACCCCATCAAACAGAAGTCCTGTGGCTGCAGCGTGCCTCACAATAGCCACTTTGTGTTGCGGCCTGACCTCATTCATCTACCACACTGCAGCTGCTCTTCTTCCTCAGCACAGCGTATGCCAAGCACAACAATTAAGAGGGAGGGAGTGGACTGGGCAGAAGCAATTTTCTTTTTGTTTCATTGCTGGGTCTCTTTCTAGGGTGTGTTTGGGTTGAGTCTGTGCCTTGTCCCTAACACCTGGCTTTGATGGGAGAAGTCTAGGCTGGGTGCACCTGGAAATACAGGAAAGGGAGTTGTTACAGTATGAGAAGATAGTCTTTTTAGTTGCAGCCTTTCCTGAATGTGGCTGTTATGCTTATTCTTGAGACAGAGAAATCTCAGTGCTGATGAGAAAAATATGACATGGGGACTTACACACAAGTAGAACAGGTGTTCATTAGTGTTTACCAGTGATGCATGTTCTGGGCGCCCATTCACACTAAATAATTATAGTGTGATTATTCCACTTTAACTGCAGGGTTCTGTCCTGTGGAATTCTGGAATTTGCAGTTTAGAGAAGAGTGTTTAGAATTTTCAGCCAGAGAGCTCTAGGGGTTTAATAGACTAGAAACTCCAGGATTCCATAGGATGCAGTCATAGCAGTTAAAGTGGAATCATAGTCAGATAATTAGTAAGTAGTGTGAATGGGCTCCCACACCTGGGGTTTCTGACTCTTTGTTTATGCAGGTGTTTTGAGCATGAGAACTGGAATGTGTGTCAGAAAAATGGCTGTTTTTACTTATTTGTAGGCAGTGTTCTCACTACAAATAATATTGACCTCTCCAGTTGTGTGTATAGTATGTTAATGCTACCTTTCTTTACTTTAAGACTTTATCTTAAATCAAAATCTGACCAAGAGTTATTTTAGACTGGTGGGGTCCAGTGAAGGCTTGTTCAACCGTGGTCTTACAACTATTTCTTTCTCAGTGTTAAAAGAAACATTCACAACTCTCATCAACCAGCTGGCCAGTAAGTCCCATTGAGCTTACTGGGATGCTTTCCAAATAAAAATCAGTAGATCATCCGTACATACATAGATCCTCTGTTACGCATTACATATAGAGAAAAGTGGTGTGTGCGTGTATGTGTATGCATTTAATTCAAATGTCACTTCTAAATGTAAGCTAGAAGCAAACAATAAAATAGCAGTGTTTATATTTAGCACACTTGAAGGTTAAAGGTGGATACAAATGTGTTTGCTTCAGTAAATCCTTATCCACTCTTAATCTTGTTGGCAAAGATCTATTGAGAAACCTTCACTATCTTTCAACCAACTGAAGTCTATCAAGAAGTTCCAGTTTTGTCTAATTATTCCGGATTTGTTTGCTTAATTTTCAGTTATCTTTCAGAATGGCTACCTTGTAAAGTGTTTTCTTTGGTCAAGCAAGCTCTGTTCTTGGAAAACTTCCTTCAGTTCTTCAAGTATATTGCTTTTGTTCTGATTGGTTTAAAGCTGACTTTTTTTTGGCATAGAGTTGCTGTGAATAGGATTTTTAAAAGCCTTTCCTTAAGTGGATTGATATTGTTCTGCTTCCAAGGTAATATAAATCTAGGTGAACAGGTAGGCTATTTTCAGCTTACATGGCAACATTTCTGTTGCTTGACATCCATGTGCTGTGCTACGTGCAGCTGCTAGAGCAGCAGGTGTAGAGATACCAGCCGTCTAATCTCTCATCTGACCATAAAAGCCTGTGGGAACCATTTGAAATTGTGCTATAAAAGTCATCATTCGGTGCTGGGTTTCTGTTTCTGTTTTTTTATTTTGCTTCAATAAGCAGAAAAAGACTGGGCTTACATTTGACATACTGAGTTTACAAGATAGAAATAGGGCCCCCGTTTGGTGAATAACAGAGTTTCTGTGTTTTTAACCAGCAGTATGATGTGCAGAAACTGAAGAGATGTAGTTTCTTTTTCTCTCCTTGCTGAAAAGAGTGTTGTCTGCTGGAGAAAGGGACCCATTGCTAGAAAAATGTTGGCAATGCAACACAGAATCCTGTCTGTTTTACTCCTGTCTGTTTATCTTTCTATGTGGAACATGGAAGTAATTCCACTAGGCATGTGGAATTTAGGCTAGACTAGAAAATAATGGATTGCCTGGAATGAAATTTCATTTGCATCTGAATTTGGTGTACTGCAAGGTTGCCAGGAATGGGTTCAGGACCCAGTGATATTGAATGGAGGAGGGAGTGGATTTCCCAGCTGTTCGCTGGCAGCAGATCCACACGACAGGCAGAGGCCACTGTTGGGTGGCATTTGGGTGTTTGGCCACCTGGCTTGTTAAGCACCTCTTTGCTGGGGTGGTGGTTTTGTGCCGAGTTGGAAGGGAGCTCCAGTCTGTGCAGGAAGGGGTTCTTCTCATGATCCTTTCCTTCCCTGACTTCCTGTGGGTTGGGAAGAGATTCCAGAGACCTGCTGCCTAGGGAGCCTCCTTGGTGGCATAATCCCAGCATTTCTGGCAGCAAGGAATAGGGGCAGTGGGGAAGCAAGGCATCCATTTTGTGCAGGGGGAGGAAAAGGGAAGGGTCTCCAGTGCTTGGAGCAGCCTGGAGATTGGTTTGGCTGGAGGGAAGAAGACCTTCCTCCTTAGCAGTCATGGTCAGGCCACATAATTTGTCAGCTGTGGGAGTAATTCCCAAGGAAACCAATTTCTTCTCCTTGCCTACCCAGTAGAAGTTTTAACACTGTGGTAGTCTTTCTAGAAATGTTTATGTCAGATTTCAAATTTTGCATATTGTTATGTTTTTTTAATCATTTTATTGAAATTCACATATAAAACAAACAATTATAACTGTAGATTTACATGCATTATTTTTGATCTTCCACACTGATCTAGATTTCATTTTCTATATCTCTTAACATGTTTATATTAATGTACCACATTATAATGCTAGTATTACATGTTAGTTCTTGCATTTCAATCTCCACATTCCAGCTCCATGGTATATATCCAGTTTTCCCCTCATTGATTATCTTAACCTTGAATTACTCATTTTCATCTGACAGTACCCAGCAATTACCCATTACAATTTGCCATTCTTTTCGAATCTCATCGTCTGATTTCCCTTTTGGTCTCTGAAAGACCATATCTGCATTTCTATTTTCAATAAATGTCCCCCACCATTGCTCTATGGTGGGTATTTGCTGAGTTTTCCACAGCTTTGCATATTGAATACGAGCTGTTGTTATAATGTACAATATTATTCTCCAGTACTTCTTTATACCAGTACCTTCTAATACATCTATTTAACAAGTACAATTCCGGTATCTTAGCAAACTGAACTTTCATTAATGCACAAATTTTGTTATGTATTTCACTCCAATATTTCTTAGCCTTAGGACGTGTCCACCACATGTGGTATATCGTACCGACCTCTTTCTGACATTTCCAAGAGAGTCCAGTACCTGTATTATAAATCTTTTTTAGTTTGTCTGGTTTCATGTACCATCTATGAAACAGCTTATAATAGTTCTCTTTCACATATTGTTATGTTTTTGAAATCCACTGATTTTACAATGGATGTCAAAAGCAACTGAAAAATAATGATATTACTGAGAAAGACAAAAACACATGCATCATAGTTGGACCCAATGCCCTTCTCTGAACCACCAGCCTCTGATAATTTGTACCATTAGCTTTGGTGTTCTGACTGCTGCATTGTTTTGCTGGTCACGATTTCTTTGGGATGTGGCCATTCTCTCTCTCTCTGTGTATGTAGTCCCATGGCCTCATTCATAAAAGTTTGTGGGAAATTATTCTCTTTTGTTTACAGCTTACCTGTCCTTTCCCTATGGCTCTTCAGTCCCCCCTCACCAATGAAAGAAGATCCATTTAGGGATCCAATTGGATGTAACCTGTCTGAAGGACCATATTCTTCCATAGGAATAAGACTGTGCTTTGATAGAGAAAATTCTTCTCTTGGTTCCACCACCTTCACAGGAAAGCCTGTGGAGATGTGGAGAAGACTTCCTCAGTGGCTGCTCCCAGACTGTGGAACTTACTCACTAGAGAGGCCTGGATGGTTCCCCCTTTGTTGGCCTTCTGCTGGCAGCTGACCTTTTTTAATTCTATCATGATTTGGGGAATTGACTGTTTATACAGAAAAGGCTTTTATTACTGTACTGGACTTTTTTCCTTGCCTTTTAGTGGAGATGTTTTACATCGCTTTTGATTCATTCAATAGTTGTAGTTACATTTTGGTATATCCTTACCTACTTATGCTCTGCTTGTATTTGTTCTAATTTTCGCAAGCTGCTTTAGGTCCCAGGTATGAGTTAAAAAGTGGGGTAGAAATGATGATGATGATGTTGATGGCAATGAAAAATGGAAGAATAGCAGAGGGCCTAAATACCCTAAAGGCATCATACCCTGTCTGAACTTGGATGCTAAACAGGGTCAGCCCTGTTTAGTACTTGGATGGGAGGCAGCCAAGGGGTACCAGGTGCTGTAGGCTATATTTCAGAGGAGGGAATTGACAAACCACCTCTGAGTATTCTTTGCCTAAGAAGACCCTGTGAAATTCATGGTGATGCCACCATAAGTCAACGGCTGACTTGAAGGGACATACAGACACAGCTGCCCAATCCCTTTGAACTGTAAGCAACAGACGCTCACAAGGATAGCCAGGTTAATGTGGCTCCAGCAAGGTAATGCATACACACTGTTCCTCTCTAGAGTGAGATGGAGAAAACATAAAAGTTCTGGAGAGGCAGGAGAGAATAAGCTGCTTCATCCTCTCACTTCAAGAGGTTGCTAGAGGCAGCTACTAGCTTTCCCTTGCTACTGGAAATGACTTGATATGTAGGGTAAAAGTCCCATCAAAACAGTACCTGAATTTAGTTCATAGAGGACCACCCATAACATATCTCATCTGGAGAGGATGTCTGAGGGGTACAATATAGCAATCCATTTTGCAATATAGCAGACCCATTTGCTAGAGTGCAAATTGCCTTCTGTCCCCTGTCTCCCTCACTCCAGATGTTCCAATATGACTTCCTTGATTGTCATAATAAAAATATATGGCTTCAGGACCAGCTGGTTTTGGTTATCTCCAACCTGAGAACAGACAGGAAGTGAATCTAATTTCACTTGGGATGACTGCCCTACTAACAGAGATCTTGCTCTAAGTTTGTCAGTATCAAGGGTGCTCCTACTCTGGTGATGGTGGTCATGGTCATGAATGATGATGGCATTTATTTATTATAATTTTCCCCTAAGAATTGTAACATAAGATGAGGAAAAAAACAAAGCAAAACCTTAAAAACAGTTTAAAACATATCCTTTAGATAGGCAAACAATAAAATTACTACAGCACACTGTTAAAAACGCCTTCCTAATAAACAGATCACAGAAGCCTATTGTATTAAAAAAGAGGCCAGATATGTAGTTCTTGTTGTTATTAATTGCTGTAAAGTTGAATTTATGGTATCTTGCTCTTCGACCTCAGCTTGCCCATCACGGTCTAAGAGATGGTCCTATTCTTTTTGGAATTCAACAATAACAAGAAAATCAAACCCAGCCACCCAGTCTTCCCTTCCAAATTAACAATATAACAGTATAACAATATAATTAAAACAATTATAGCAATATAACAATGTTGAATATATTATCGAATCACCTATAAAAATCTGTCTGTATGTCTGGCTGTTCACCTTCCCACCCACGCATATCTAATGTCTACTGTTACTAGTTCTATTTCTATAATACATTAATATCTGCTATTCCAAAAGTACAATTGATAACCATCTACAACATTCAGTTCTTGCATGTACATTAAAAATGGGTACCAGGTTGTTACAGAGTTGTCCTCTTTTATTTTAACTCTCATCATGCATAAATGGCTGGTTGATTTTTCTAGAAGTGCAACTGACCATATACTATTTTAGTCTTTGAAATGAAAGTGTGTGGGCATTTTTTTCAGGTGCTGTCAGTCTCAGCCCTTTCAAGGAGATCTGTGAGAAAATGACAAACAGGCACATGATTGATTGAAGGAGGCAATGCTGAGAGATCATACTTGGGGCCGTCTGACCCATTTATAACCCATTAAAAAACAACCACATATGCTGAATTTTGTCTAGCTTAAATTGCCAAGTTTCTGTTTGCCCCCTGATGCTATGCCTTTATCAGCAATCAAATCTGTAAATAGTGGGAGGTATTTGTACATGTCTCCAACCACTCCATGAAAAATGTTGCCAGGTGCTTCCCCTACCCACCCACCTTACCACCACCCTGGGTCAATTTGCTGTTAAAGATGAAGAAAATGGAGCTTCTAGCATTTTGCAACATTATGCTTAATGTACCATGTTGACACTGGGACACCCACCTCTTTAACTTCATATGGCAATGCATTGTTTGAGGATCTGCCTTCATACCTTACGGCACAGCACACGTGCTACAAAATTGCAGAAGCAGCTACCCTCTGTTTCCATGTAACACTATATATAGTCTGTCATTAGCTTTTTTTTAAATAAAAAAACTTAGTTACTCATGGTTAGAATGACTCAGATGGCTCTTTTAGTTTTGTCTTTGCTTTGCATCCTTCAGCTTTGGTTACTGGGATATGGATAAAGTTCCTTTATGCAAAAGGTCGTTAAAATTCTCACATAATAACTTATTTTACAGTACTGATTAAAATCTGTGTTGCTACCCATTTATTCTTTTTCATATATGAAAAGAACAGAGGAGTCCTACAGCATTTTTAAGTCTAACAGATCTATTTTAGCATGGGCTTTTGTGGATTGTACTCTGCTTTCCCAGGTGCACTGATGGAGTACAATATTCATGCCTCAGGTATACATTACCATTACATAGTTGAGAAATGACGTATAGAAAATGACAGATATAACATCTTTAATAAACCTTCAAAGGGTGAGTTTAGAATAAATATCCTGGCATCTGTAAGCTAACATGCTGGTCTACTAGGCTGATAATTGCCTTTGAGATGTTAAAGCAATACATTTGGCTTTCAAGAAACTAGTTATGTTGCAGACAGTCTTCTACTGAAGAAGAAATTGTTTTTGGCTATTCACATCTATAATAAAAGAATAGACTTTTAATGTATGTGGTGTCATTAGAAGCTAATGCTTCTGTTTATAGACTGCTAAAAGATTGGAATTTGTAAATGTATCCCACTTCATTTTTCTCTTTCCAATATCTTTTCATTCTATAACAGTCACTTTGAAATCAATTACAGAATGTTGTGAGAAACAGAAATGTTCTGCCCCTGATTTTTGTGTACTATCATTTCTGATGTCAGTTTTGGGTCTGTTTATACTATTGTGTATAGAATTGTTCTGTTTGCCCTGTATAGATTGCAGAGAAACATCGCTGGTATAGAGGTGATGGCATATTTCACATAAGAAGGTCAGCAAGACAGTGAACCTCTGATGTGGTAGGTGACATTATTAGGACCTGTGATGGTTACCTGACTAGACTTAGGGACAGAACTAGTATCTGGGTTTATAGCAGAGTCTTGTCTCTGTCTTTCTGTCCATGTTGTGATGCCTGTTGTTGGTGAATAGTTATTTAAGGTTGTTGTTGAGAGCTGTCCATAAGCAAGCATAGTACGACTATCAAAACCTATGAGAGGGCAGTGTTGTTGTCCAGAATGAACTGTAACACATTAATAATGTGTTTGAATAGTCTCATTTAGGAGCTGTAGAAGACAACTAGTGTTGTTGTTTTTTTTAGTTTTCTGTTTTGGGTTTGTCTTGTAGTAGTAGATTGTTCCTGGATACTAGTCTTGCTTTGTCAATTTATTTTTCACCTCCTTGGGTGAAGTTTGTAGTTTGAGAAGTGCTTGTTGTAAATCCATGAGTTTTGGGTCTCTATCATGTGGATTTGAGCTGATGCGGTTCTGTTGGACAGCTAAGCAATAGACAAGAGACCTTGTGGTCTGTTATGGGTAGAATATAGGGAGTATTCCTTACCTGCATTTGTATGTGCAGAGAGCTTGTTTGCAGATGTTTGTGGGCATTCATCATGGGAGAAGGGAGCACATATGTCATTCTGGCAGGGTGCAAGGTTAGTCTCTCATTGTTAACTCAAGTGCAACAGCAGTGCTAAATTGGTGTCTCAGATCATTGTTGAATATCAATAACCCATAATTCTGTCCTACGTCACGGAGCTGTTGGTGGGCGGCCTATCTGAACAAGAACATGGTACTAGCAGGGTAGAAGGATAGCAGGGTAGGAATTGTGCAGTATTGATGCTGTGCATGTGACTTTTGAGTAACCCTTGGTGGCTCTTCCAGAGCCCTTTGAGCTCCAAATGGAGACTCACACTTCAGTAGGCCTTTAGCGGGGTGATTTCCTCTTTGACAGTCTGCATATACACAAACCCTACACATAATACAGTCTGGAAGTAGTAGTTTTCAAAAGATGGAAATGATCTTCCAATTGCTTTCATATTAAAAAAAAAAGGAGGGGTTGACTTTTGATAGGACAGTGGGTGGGCACTCCCCATGGCAGCTGTGCTGTGAGGAGAGCTTTCATGGTAAAAGTGCTGGCCAGAGGGATCTCTGGCTAAACAAAGTTGCCCTGGATTAAAGGGAAAGTGCAAGATCACTCACAAGGATCCAGACCTCCCATCACTTTCATGTACTCATGAGTAAATGTGTAATGAATGGGAAGGGCTCAGGAAATAACATCTTTCACCTTTGCCATGTTTTGATCAGAAGATTTGATGACCCCAAGCTGGCAACTTGCATTAAAAAAAACTGTTAAACAAAACGTTGGAGTTATTAAAGTGAAGAATTCTTATGATTAAAATGAATGAATAGAAAGCTCATCAGTGATCTTCTTTCTGCAACCATGAGTTAAGTAAGTGTGCTTGCTCCATAAGATTGGGAGTCAAATAAGGAGAATAAGGACTGATGTGTTTAAAAGAGAATAATTAAGCATTTAAGTGCATATATTTTTGTGAATAGACAGAATTTCATCTTATTTACAAGAATCTGACTTTAGTAAGGAGAAACTACAGTGTGAAAAAGTGCAGGTGTTATCTCTTTGATGCTGATAAGACTAATTTGCTGGCTGAAAGCAGCAAGGGGAGAGTTGTGTTACCCTGATTTCTGGGGGTCCCGCGAGGGACACCTAAGTGCGCTCTAAATATTACAAAGTTGGGAATTAGCAAAGAGCACAAGCTAGCACTACGAGAGGGAGGGCAATGTAGCGAGATCTTTTACCCAATGTCTACGGGGTCAGGCCAAGTCAAGGCGCACACAGAAGTAAATAATAATTGTTTTTATTGATGTACAGTCAAACACGTGTATGCAACATACTCACACAGAGATCTAGTGAAATAAAGGTAGTAGTTGGATAGAGGGATTTTAAGAGGAGGTTTTGTGTGGGAAATACTACACCTGTCCTGAAGCCCGGGTAGTCTGAAGAAGAAGTTCATGGAAGTGAGGATTCTCAGCACGTGGGGCTGAGGGGGAGGCTCGCCAAATGAAGCGACAGCAAGGCGAGATGGAAGCCAAGAGTGATCTGAGGAAGCGCTCAAAGTTAGGGGGTCTTATAGGGGAAAATGTGGCCGTAGGCTAGTCCATTCTCGGGGATAACAATGAGTTTTGCGCTGGAGACAAAGCCTCCGAAAGGTCAGTATTTTGCATGGTTGAGTTATGACAGAGTTGTCAATAGAGTAGCCAGTATGCAAACGCGGAGTGCTTGACAGTTGAGTATTGGGCTCGTCAAACTGCCTGCTCAGGGCAGGGAGTTCTTTGTAAGTAGCGTGCATACATAATGTGGTACTTGCCTCGAGGTCTCCTAAAGCGGCAGTCTGGCTATTTCTGGCCTGCTTGGATTTGTTTGGAATGTTTCAGCTGTTGTTGGCCGTGCCTGTATGCGTGCTTGTCCAGGGGCCTCGCAAGAATGTGGAGAGGAATAGGTAAAGAAGGCCAAATTGTTGTTATCAAATGATATCTAATATCCCCCAAGTCCAGGCTAGAAACTACGATAACAGTTGAACTGGTAACTCTGGATTGAATGAAAGATGGAATATTGCCAGGAACTTTTTCAGGACTTTCCACAACAAATGCTGGATGAATTGCTTTTTCTGATAGATGAAGGACTCTAAAACTTGAAGAGAAGACTATGAGAAGATTTGTTAGAGAACCTAAGGAATGAGATCAAGGGAGAAGTGTGGGGACATGTAAGGCAAGAGATAGGGGAGAAATGTGAGACTAATATGAAAATCTCATGGAGAAACAAATTTAAATTGAGCTAATGAAAGGATTACATTGAAGTGGCGGGGGGGATGAGGGGCCAAGAAGTTCTGATATGTGAATGGGAGTTATAACCTGGGGAAAGAGATACACAGAGAGTCGAATGAAACCAAGTTGATATAATGAAAAGATTGTCCTAAAGACTGAAGGGAGTAAGGAAAGATGAAAAATTAAACTACTGTGTTTCAGGACAAATATTTTAAAACAGCAAGTATGAGGACTTGTAAATATTAACAAAAGGTAAGGAAAGGAATCTGAGAAGGTTGTGGGGGTGGAGTTTGTGGACAGAACAGATGAAAAAGAAGGGGAGAGCAAAATTTAAAATGGAATAGCAAAAAAGGAGGAGGTTGGTTGAAACTAGATTATGAAATGGTTACAAATATAAGATAATAAACTGGATTTGGTAACAATTGCAAAAAGGAATTTATAATATGAAATGTGATAGAAATATGTGGATTTAGTGATGTTATATAACATGTAAAATATCTACAGTTTTAAGTAGTGAATAGCATGTAATTTGGTAACTAGCTTTTAATACTCAGGTAAGAAAAATATCATTTACCTCATGAATGTAACATGTGATAGGATGTAATATTAATACAGCGATGCTAAATATGTTAACCTTTGAAAGAAGAAAGTTTATTTTTCTTTTTTTGGTTTTTAGAAGAAACAAAATAGGGAATGGATGTTTTCTTCGATAGGTTTGAAACAATTTGTGTGTCATACATCATTTACAAGAAGAAGTCACCTTTTTCTTTATTCTTTAATTTCTAACTCTTATGTTTTAGCCCTTTTTTGTCTTCTTGTCTTTTCTGTTTTCATATTAGTAGAATTTTAGGATTTTTTTAAAAAAATATTGGTAAAGATACTGTCAAATTTAAAAAATGGGCAGCTGGCAGCCCATGCAGATTGGTGATGAATGGGAAGGCTTCCCAGACTTTCTGCTGATGAATGTTGCTCTCTTAAACTACTTTTATATAAAGCAAGGAGCAGAAATAGGATGATTCCCTTCATTCATATCTAATAGTTTTGGATCGCAGTCTTTCTGAAATTTCCCTTACAGGCAGAATTAAGAAATAGAAATCTTCTGCTATACTGTGTTTGAGCGTGTGCATTTGTGTCTTTGAATCACCTGTTGACTTATGGCAACCCATGAATTTCATACTATTTCCTAAGGCAAAGAATACTCAGAAGTAGTTTTGCCAGTTCTTTCCTCTGAAATATAGCACACAGCACTGTGCATTCATTGGTGGCCTCCCATCTAAGTACTAACCAGGGCTGATCCTCCTTAGCTTCCAAGATCAGACAGAATCTGGTACCTTTAGGGCATAGTGATCACAGCTACTACACTAAAGTATAGTAATTAATGTGAAAGTGGTGAGACTTTTTTTTTGCACTTCTAGCCAAAGTTGTAGAACTCTCAACCAACTTAGGTAAGGGAGGAATGTTTCTCATCTGAAATCACTTTGTAATTTACTTTGATGTCTAATTGAAACAAATATAGTTTACTCCTAACTAGGCAATTGGAGGAGTGAAGCCAAAATAATAACTCTGGTTATTATAAGGTCATTCTCATTTCCTCTCAGCCAAGGGTAAATATTGTATACTTTGCTCTTGTTGTAGACATGTTGATAACAATTTCATTCCCTTCCTTGTACGTGGAATTTCTGCTATCACAGAACTGAAGAACAAGTGGATAGCAATATGAGGTTAGAGCTAAAGAAGTGAGGAGAGTAGGTCACACCAAATAAAAAATTTAGGAAAAGATGGATGAAAACAGTTAAGAAGGAGGACATCCTTTTGCCATAAGCAGAGAGTCAGAGATTTAGAATGAAATCCAAGATGGGTGACACTTAGCTTGATAACGGTACATGTGAAAAGGATCTAGGGGACTTAATAGACTACAAATTAAATATGAGTCAACAATGTGATGCATTGGCCATGCAATTCTAGGCTGAAATATAGTGTTCAGATTGAGGGAAGTCATAGTACTGCTGTATTCTCCTTTGCTCAGATGTCCTGGACTATGATATCCAGTTCTTAGTACCACACTTCAAGAAGGATGCTGACAATCTGGAATGTGTTTAGGGAAGGGTGACAAAAATGGTTAAAGATCTGGAAAGCAAGCCCAGTGAGAAACAGTTTAAAGAACTGGGTATGTTTAAGTTGGAGAAGATAAGATTGAGAGTTGATATGATAGCTTATATTTATATATCTGAAGGGATGTCTTGCAAAACATACAACAAGCCAGTTTTCAGCCATTTCAGAGACTAGAATACAAGCTAGTTGATTTAAAGTGAAAGAAGTGATTCCACTTAAATATTAGGAAGAATTATATATTGTTGTAACAGCTTTTGATAGTGGAATAGAATGCTCGTGTGCGTATGTGTGTGTGTGTGTGTGAGACTCTCCTTCTTTGGAGGCCTTTAAAAGGAGGTTGAATGGACTTCTTTCAAGAGCTTTTTTTTAGCTGTGTATTTCTATATGGCAAGAGGTGGATTGGATGGCCCTTGCGAGCCTCTTCCAGTCCTATGATTCTATGATTCTGTCTTCCCTCAATTCCCTCCCTAATTTTGCAGAAGGATTAAGTGCAAAGCATTGGCTAGAACTGTGTCCCAGTAGAATGTGCTATGTTTGCACAAATAGCAAATAGTTTGCATTATATGCTGATTCACTTGCAGAACCTCCAGATTTGGGAGTTTTTGGAATATGTCATCCAAAGGCAGCACACATTCTGCTTCTTTACAATTTGATGTAATGCTGGGAGTGGATTCACAATTCCAATGACACTGAAGTCCCCAGCCATCACTGACAATGTCTAGGCAAAGTAGCAAGAAGCAGCTTTTACTTCTCAAAGTAGTGGTCTTTTTCCTAACAGAGATTTCAAGACACATCAGTGGTTTTGTGGTGATCATGGAATCTGCATATAAGATCTAATGGCCTTCAATACCATTTCTTTTCCTTCCTTCCTTCTCTCTCTCCTTTCCCCCTTCTGTTCTGGAATATCTGACTCCCTTGAAGTTCTTCCACTTCAAAATCTGTGTGGACTGGGGTGCGGGGACTGGGGAAACTTAAAAAATATTGCTGAGCCTGCCCACTAAATACCAGTCTTATGACACCTTTTGCAACAGCACTGGGAACAATGCCCAAGTTTGTTTTATAGGCATTCCCAGGGAATTATGTTCCAAGTTGGCTTTTGTAAATACAGACTAGGACAGCAGCTTCCCTCCACTGATGTATCCTGCTTGAGAATACTTGTTCACATCAGGACCTGTGGGAATGAACTGATTTCTGAATTTCAAACACAGGTTGAAGGTTCCCAAGTGATCAGAAGGAAAAAAAAACAATGCTCTTGTGCCCATAAAAATGGCTTAATCTGCAAAAAGTGATGGGGAGTTCTCTTTGTGACATGGTGGTAGGAATTATTATTCAGATCAAACTCTTTCGCAAAGGCACAGGAGCAGAGTTGTGGAAATCTGGAAGCATTACAGGTTGGGAGTTGGGATGTGATGGAAGCAATTAAAAGAATAGTGTTTGGATTGCCTCTGGAGAGAGGCTTATTGGGTGAATAGAAGAGGGATTGGTTCTCAGTGTTGGAGCAGATGTTTGGCATGCTGAAGGTTCCAGGTTAGTCTTCAGTATCTCCTCTGTTGGAACGCTGGAGAGCTACTGCCCATCAGGTTAATTCAGCACTGGGCTAGATGAACAAATAGCATGGCCTGGTGGAAGTATTTTACATATATATTCTTCTCAGCTTAACATGTCATACAATGTTATTATAAAAATACGAAAGATAGGGTAAAAAGAATGGTGGGTGTTACTCTGAACTTTCTGGAAGGAAGGTGCCGTATACATGTAATGTGAAATAGAATCATGGAGTTGGAAGAGTCCAACCTCCCTGAGAGATGGTCATCCAGCCCCCAAAGAAGGATAATTTAACCCCTTCCCAGAGAATCTATTCCATTGTTGAATGGCTGTTACTGTTAAGAAGTTCTTCCTAATGTTTAGGTAGAATCTCTTGTAATTTGAATCCACTGGTTCATGTTCTAATTTCTGGAGCAGCAGAAAAAAGTCTTGTTCCATCTTCTACATAACGCCCCTTCAGATCATGTACAATTGAATTGTTTTTTTTGGCTGCTGCCTCACCCAGTTGACTCATATGTAGCTGTGATTTATTAAGACCTCTAGATCTTTTTTCAACTGTACTGGTCACGGCATTCTGAGTGAAGCCTGCCCAAAACAGAATAGAGTGGTACTATTTCTTCCTTTCTTCTGGACACTGTATTCCTGTTGATGCAGCCTGGAAATGCATTGGCAATTGCTACTATATACCCTGAAACCTCCATATAGATGTTCCAGGAATCCTTGTGTAGAACAAAAAACACATATTCTTCTGTCCCATTATAGTCAATGGATGTGACATGTGCAGTGTGTCCACATGCATATTGCATCCATTGACTATAATGGGATGAGATGCTTCATGTGACCACACATTTGCATGTGTGGAGGTTGCGGTAAGGGAAAGTCTACTGTATTTTTATATATATTATTATATAGAAACATATATATATTTAAAAACCAATAATCAGTGCCTTCATGAGATAAGGAAAATGGAATGCCATTCTGGAGGGATTATACAAACTTTGGGCAGATATTGGGGAAGTTACTTTTTTGGGACTACAATACCCAAAATCCCCAGAAAGTGCAGTCATATATTTCTACATATTTCAACAGTAGTCTGAGATGCAGAAATTTAGTATTGATCCATTTTCCTAGCCCAGAGAGGCTTGAGGGGCCTCATGGTAGTCTGCTGGAAAATTTGCTTGTTTTATTTCAAGTATTCCCTTTAAAGGCTTCTTTGCTAGGTGGTTTACAAACATAAAACAATAAAAGCATGATTCTAGCAGTATTCAGTAATTTAACTTGTCAAAAATCCAGAGAACAGTAATAAAAGGTCATGTCAAACACTGCTTTGATACAGCACAAAAACAGCTTGGTCCAATAACCAACAAGGCACAGTACTGACAGATTCAACATTCCTTTTTAATTGTCTTACGTTGTTACAGTTTTGTTAATTTTTGAAAATACTATGCTCATGTTCCACTGTGCTGCTTCTAGTGGTGGTCCATGGACTGGTGCTACATTAAAACATGGGGTACCAGCACATTGGAAAAAAATTACTGGTCTTCCATATCAGATAGCTTATGAAGCAAGAATGATGATTTACCTTCTCTTAAGGAATAATCAGTCTGTTAAGTGAATCCTCAGTAGATAATCTTTCTTAGAAGTATTTTGATAGAGAAGAGCAAGGTCTACCTTGTCCAGTATTCTTTGGTGTTTCTCAGCAACTAACTGACAGTAGATGGTCCACTGGAAAGTAGCTGGTAGATCCT
Source organism: Ctenosaura bakeri (assembly GCA_948474755.1). Lineage (NCBI taxonomy): Eukaryota > Metazoa > Chordata > Lepidosauria > Squamata > Iguanidae > Ctenosaura > Ctenosaura bakeri. The sequence goes on from CAOLHI010001022.1 coordinate 563,285, forward strand.
GGACTACGACAATGCTGAACAACTGCTGGCACTGTCAGTTTTTTTCCCCCCAAACTGGAAATGACTAGGAATATTTTGGACCCCCCAAAGTAGCCTACCTCAGGAAATAGCATTAAATACTATGTTCAACAAATATGTAGCAATTAAGTCAAGATTCTACTAATATCCACTAATTTGAAAATTACATCTCCAGAGTCTTGGAGATGATGAGAAGGAGAGTGAAAAACTTTTGCAGTAATGGACAGGGGCTTCTGAGGCTCCCTGGTGGCCACATAAAAAGCCATGGTGGTCCACATGTGGCCTGTGGGTTGCACAGTTCCCACCCCTGGCCTACTATTTGGCCCCTCGTGTTTTATAGTGCACTTGCAAGGCAGTAACTTCATATGGCAAGGAAAAGCAACAGGCAATGTAACAAATAATTATTAATCTAGTTCATAATGATAAATCCATTTTGCAGCACTGTTTGGGGTTAATACTGTATGATTCATGTTTCTTTCTGCCAGTATATTATTTGTAATGGAACAGTCTTCCTTGATCTAGTTTTTAATTAAAGTGGTTTCTGAATGCTGAGTTGCTTACAGTTTGAAGTAGTAGCCCTTGACAACTTGATAGTTTCTGGCTGTGGAGTTTCACTTGTGAGCCACAGAATTCACTTTGTTCCTAATTGGGCTGAGATGGTTAGAGGGTACTACTTCTAGTGGATCTTCTTTCTTCCAGAGCATTTAGCTGAACAGCGCTAAACAGTGGCTTTCGTGTTGAGACAGTGAGATGTGACTTTGAATATAGTGGTGTCACTCTGGTACTGGGCTGTCAGTAAAATAACTGTGTTTAAACATGGCACATTGACTTTTCTATGTTACATTCAGCAGGAGTGACAGCTGTGGAAAATATTAAGGCATGTCTGCTATATTCAAGATGCTTGGCCCATGATGGCTCTTAAATTGAAGTAATATGTTACTAGCAATATAGTTACCTCTAACTAGTTACTTTTGTGGGTAATAAGGGTATGGTGGACCTATAGTGACACAGTAGGTAAGGGCAAAATTCCTTTATTTGTATAACAAGTAGTGGATTCTAACTGTTTGCAAAAGTTACATTACATAAAAGGGCACTTTAGCAGCCTTATGACAAGAATTTTATGCCATTTTTTCTTGGTCCCAAGGTTTCCCCCCCCTCGACAAAGAAGGGAAAGTAATGAAGTTGTGTAACAAGTAACACGTGTAGGAAGTTGTTCTTTCAGCACTGCAATGAATAATGATAGTGGGTTACTTCTCAGCCACTGTTATGAGTAACAGGATCTGATTATTTCTACAAATAAATGGTCCAAGTTCTGTTTTTAAGGTGTGCTAAAGGCAGAAGTGGGAGTTTGGACCTGAGAAGCAGTAACTTCTTTGAAGGGGGGAATGGTGTCCATCTCTTCAAAGGAAGAGGCCGTTAGGTGCCTCCTAAAGAAGCCAAACTGAGATTCAACAGTCTGTGATAATTGCTGCCCTGTGACAAACCTTTCGCTCTGGATCAAAGTTCTGGTAATGGAGGTTTGGGGATTGCTGTTATTTCGATCTGCTTTATCTGTGTTTGGAGACTGAAACAATTTTGGTCATCTTAGTTGCTCACATATTGAAGACTAAACAGAGGCATTGTATCTTCATTTCTTCATTAGTCTTATACATTTCAGCAGCTTTCAATATTATCTGCTGTATTCTTCTGGACCACCTAGCAGGCCTGGCTAGGAGATGCATTCAGTTAACAAACCATAGCTTTTGGGGGGAATATTGGTCCCATAACATGAGAGGGGAAAGAAGAGTAAAAAACAGGAGTAGCCAAGTGGTTTGTGAATAGAAACAAAATTCAGAATAGGCTAATACCATTCTTAGGACCAGCAAATGAGGGAAAAAACAGAATGAGAAGCAGGAATGAGGGAAGAAACAGAAATCTTCCTGGATGTCATGATCAAATTCTGGTGTGAGGATATCAGTTTATACCTTGTGTTGTTTTCTGGGATGCACAATAAATGGCTGTCCTCCTAGAGAGACAGAAAAGCTGGATGAAACTCAGAGACCTAAACAGAGTTTCCATTAGAATCCCAATAATCATATAGCCCAGTCATGTGATGTGAGGGGAAATAATTGATGCCTCAATTATGTATGACACATGCTTGTTTTTTTGGTGTTTTTTTTTTGTGATTTTTTAATTTCTACAGACCTCTATATGATCCATTTCATGATTTAGTCTTCAGAGTACTTTTACCAACCAAACCCTTAAAATAAAAAGAAATGCCCACACTGCTGAAAGAGCAATTTAAAATTAATAAATCTTAAATAGTGTGACATCAGGATGAAAAGCCAGATAATATTTCTAGAGATATCAATACAGAATTCTTAAAGCATGTCTACACCACAGACTTAAATTCCTTTAGTGGCTCTTTCCTGTCTCTGGCAAACCCAAGGAATTAATCTTGTGTTGAGGTCTAGAGGTATCGACTCTTGCCAAATTAAAACCCCGACATTCTTTGGGCAAAGTCATATCCATAGCCTATGCATGATGGTTTTTAAGGTATTTTGAAAACTTATATCTTGCCACTGAAATTGGACACATAGTTGTGTGCAAGTCCACTGACTGCATTAAGTGTATTTGTGTTTGTGAAAGGTCTGGATTGGATGTAGCATTAATAAGATAACATTTTTAAGAAGCTTTTTTAAAATTATTATTTTATGCAGTGAAATTTTTGATGATCTCAGGTTGAGGGGTTACTAACCAATTGTCCTGATTTTTAAAAGGTAAAACTGCAAGGGGAATTTAGGCAGGTGCATGACTTGTTGCCTCTGATACTGAAGGTAACATATAGCCCTTGTGACTATTAGGGACTGATAACCTCAGCCTCCATGAATTTGTTTGCCCCCTCCCCTCTTAAAGCTGTCTTAAACTGATAGCCAGCATTTTGTCTTGTGCCAACAAAATCCATAGCTGGTTCCTGAATCTCCTACTATTCTGCTTCATTTGATAATTCTAGCTTCCAGCCTTATATAAGAGGAAGAAAATTTTCTGTCTTTCCTGTTTTCCCATATCATTCATAACTTTTATGCACCTCTGTTATATGATCTTTTCTTATCCCCCAATCCAACTAAATAGCTCCAAACGTTGTAATCGCCTTTCCTTTGTGGCTGGTAAAAGAGTAAGAAATCTGTCCTGGATGTAATTTGGCAACCAAACTGGTAGGATGTAATGCAACATGTACAGTGATATTACTTAATACAAATACAGGAAATATATTGCTGTTGTTTCTAAAGATCATTCAAGTCTCCTTTTGCCCACTCCAAATGCAAGAAGGGAAACCTGTAGCTTAAACTGTTGTAAAAATAACAACCACTACTGTTAGCTGCTGCTGAGGAAACTGGTCTCTTATGGCCTGCCATTCTCTTATGGGAACATTTCTGGAAACTTGCAACTAAGGTTGCCAACACTTGCGCCTCTTAAAATTTCATGTCCGGGAGAGGTTCAGCTGATGCAACTTTTTCCGTCTTGTGCAGTAATGACACCAGTACTGGTGAACTGTTCCCTACCATGCTATTATTTTAAATACAACAACATCCTGTCACTTAAAGAGCTTAAGTGATTGCTCTTTTAAATTCTTATTAAACATTTTGACTTCGAGTGCACCTTCTAGGACTCCAGAATTGTTTCACACTAGAGAATATTTGTGTGACTGCACTGCTTACATCTTGCATACCAGAGACCCTTATCCTAGGATTTTGCTTCCTTTTCAGAAGATGCTATTTAAGAAGAATTGTGGCACAAAGACAAGAATCATCAAAATTCGTGTAAGTAGGTTGTTCTCACTTCCCTCTTTGACTGGATCATGAAGTGCTTTGGATTTTATGGCAAAATCACATGCTGTATCTAGAGGGGTGGGGAAATACCTCTTAAGCTTGAGGTGAATGAGATTAGTGGTATCAGCTTGTTCCAGCTTTGAGCAGGCCATATTAGGGGTGGCAGCGGGAGCAGCTGTTGTCATCCATAAAGATTCTATCACTTTTACAAGGAAACCCATCCATTTTAGCACTGACTTTGAGGTTGTGCCTTATGTTGTGCCAAGGAGACAGAACAGAGATGCTGGTCATCTACCACACACACTGCTGCCCAGCAGCCTCCTTGCCTGGACTGTCTTAGGTAATCTCAGAGGTGAACCTGAGGACAGTGGTTCTGGGAGACTTCAATGTCCATGCTGAGGCTGTCCTGACAGGGCCTGTTCAGCACTTCATGTCTGCCGTGACAATCATGGGTCTGCCTCAGTACCTCATTGGTCCAACACATGTGGCAGGGCATACTTTAAACTTGCTTTTTGCTACTGGACAGACGGAGTACGATTCAGTTTTAGGAGGGATGTACAACAATCCCATTTCCATGGTTAGATCAGTTCCTTGTAGCAGTACCAGACCCACCCTGCAGGGGTGAGGGACTGATTAAGACGGTCCTCCCCCAGAAACATATGGAATCTGAAGGATTCCTGAATGCTCTGGATTTTCCAGCTGATGGGGCTGGCAATTCTATCAAGGCCTTGGTCTCACTATGAGATGGTGAGATGGAAAAGGCCATTGATGCAATCACTTCTGAGCACCCAGACTAGTGCTATGGAGCCTGTAATTCACCTTGGTTTAAAGAAAAGCTAAGGACAATGAAACAGGCTGAACGAAAGCTAGAGTACAAGTAGCGAAGGCCATGGAGCAAATATGACTGAAACATTGGCAAAGATCTTTCATTGTGCCCACTATGTGGCCGTGATAGTGACAAAAAGAACTTACACTATTTCCTCTATTTTGTCTTCAGCACACTGTCCAGCAGAGCTTTTCTGAGTGTTGAAGATCCTATTGGGATCAGGCTCAGAAAAAACAGGATTAGAACCCTCAGTTGCCTGCTGTGATAAATTCACTAGCCAATTTTAGCAGAAAGGCCTTTATATTCATTCAGCATTTGATGCCACGGTTATTGCAGCGTCTAGGGAGCTGTTCAGTGCACTGTCTGGTCAGTTTTCTTGGGATCAGATTCAGTTGTTGCAGCCTGATGATGTGGACAAGATGCTTGAATTTGTTACTACCTCCACATGTCTTGATCTTTGCCCAGCTTGGTTCTTGAGATCTAACAGATGTGGATTTATTGGGTGGGTCTGGATGGTGGTAAATGCCTCACTACATTAGGAGGAAATACCTGATGCTTTGAAAGGAGTTTGTAGTGTGCGCTTTCCTGAGAGGACCTCCCTGGACTCAGAAGTATATGAGAACTACCACCCAATTTGGTATCCAGGTGCTTGAATTTGCAGTGACTGGGGAGCTTCAGATGTTTTTGGAGGCAAATGGTTATCTAGGTCCATTTCAGTCTGGTTTTAGGCAAGGGTACAGTGCCAAGACAGCCTTGGTTGCTCTCGACTTCAGGGGAAAGATGGAGGAGTGCTGTTCTGTTGATCCTCCTGAATCTCTCAGTGGCTTTGAATAGCACTGATCATGGTATCTTACTGCACAGACTCTGGCAGACGATAGTAGGAGGTGTTGTTTTACAGTGGTCCTGCTCCTACCTGCATGCTTGGTTCCAGATAGTGACAGTGAGGGTCTCCTGCTCTTGTTGTCATTGTGCTGACAAAAATATTCTGTGTGCCCTATAGAGAGGGCTCAGGTATTCTGAGTTTTAAAAAAATCCCAGTTATTCTTTTTCAAAATCTTTTTGGTAGGACGGACCTCAAAAAACCCTGAGAGGGAGCCACATGCAGCCCATGGGCCATTTTATTCCTACTTGTCTTAGAGTCTAGGGGATGTTCTGGGAAGCAGAAAATACCATCTGTAGGAATTCTTTGGCATTGACTATGATCACTCCTTAAAGTCTTTCATTGTGCCACTCTTCTTCAAGATAGGATAATATCTAGAATGGGAAAGACAGTCAGATGAGGGCCACAGGCAGAAATGAAAGCAAATAAATAAATAAAATAAAAATAAAAGCGGGGGAACTGTTGAGTGATAGGGATGCAAGACAATTCTGAGTGAGATTTGGTTCAAATAACCAGAAAAAAACTAGTGAGCCAAGGCTGTGATAAATCTTCTTGTTAGAAGGTTTGTATATTTCTTCATGGAGTTTGATTGCTTTGTTCAGGCTACATCTCCCCGTACCTTTTTTATTCACCTATAGGGCCTAAATACCTTGAAGTCAACATATCCCATCTGATCTTGGAAGCCAAGCTTGGATGGGAGGCTGCCAACAAATACCTGGTGCTGTAGGCTATATTTCAGCGGAAGGAACTGACAGAACTACCTTTGAGTATTCCTTGCCTAAGAAAACACTATGGAAAACACTATGAAATTCATAGGCTGACCATAAGTTGAAGGGACATAAGCACACACATTCAGCTGTTTCAAAGTCACCAGTTTTATTAATTTCTTTAAGCATTATTTCAGAAATTGTCTCAGTATTAAGCCATTTCATTTAAATTGTACTTATTAGTCACACAGATTTTTCTTGGTTTCCTGGCTGCTTAGGTGAAAGATGCCAAGTTCGAGTAATTTTCTTAGATTACCATCCAATCAGTACTTCTCTTCAGAGGTGGGGTGTCTGTGAAATTCTAGTACCATAGAATGGTACTAGAAAACAACTTCTTATTCTATGAATGGATTAAAACACAGTAATGAGAAAGAACATTGATATGATCTGATTCTGGAAGACATAACAAACAAATTTGTGGCATATTCATGTACATTTCTTCTCTAAATACCTTGTGGACGTAATCTTAAAACATCTACACTTTACAGTGGTTTTGTAGTTGAGCATAACTGAACAAAGTCAAAGACTGTTTCCAGACTAGGCGTTTATTGTGCAAGCCCGTTGACTCATTCTCAGAATTTTATGGGGAGCTGTCAAGGCAATGTCATTTTCCACTTGTAAAGCTTCTGTGTTTTCCCACTCCTTCTTTACCATTTTTTTCCTCTCTCTCTTAAGGGAAGAAAGGTGGAAGAGCTGCAAAATTACTTTTCTTTAATTGTGTTAGATGTTGTTGGTCTAGAAGTCCCACACCACCAAAAGAAGGCCTCACTAGAAACAGGACTATAGTGGGCAAAGCATGGTATAGTAGGTACACATATGATTTAATGGTTATCAGTATGTTTCAAAAAGTCCTTTTCAATGATAGTAGTCAAACATGGAGTCAGAATTAAGTTATTACTTAAGTTATTTGTAAGTTAAGTCAGAGAGTTAGAGAGTCATCAAATTTACATTTCCCAGCTGGTTCTTTACCCAAAACCTAGATGCCTTGCCTTTGTTAGTCTCTCAGGGTTGGATGATTAGATCACAAGATTCAAACCATTGCAAATAGAAATGGCTATAGGAATCTTTTTTCCTGCTTTGTGATCAGGATATGATAGAACAATTTAACTCCAAGATTAAAAGATCTTATACCAATAAAAATTTACACCAAAACATAATAAGGGTGGCTTTTAAGGGGTAATGGACTTTTTTGTATCCAGGTCATCCTTCTGTTTTGTGCATGGGACACTGCATAGAGGTGCTTTTGTCCCAGGAAACTGAGGCCGTTTCTGCACTACACGGTTATAGTGTTATTATTCCACTTCCAACATTCTGTGGAATTCTGGGGTTTGTAGTTTACTGGGGCCAAAGAGCTCTCTGGCTGAGAATTCCAAAGGCCCCTCCCTGAACTGCAAGCCCCAGGATTCCACAGGATGTTGGAAGTGGAATAACAGCACTATAACTGTGTAGTGCGGAAGTGACCTGAATTTTGATGCTGTTTACGCTGGGACTTTTGCTGGAATCCATGTGGGAATCAGTAAGCTAAAGAAGAAGGAAGGGCGTGCAATTACCTGCAGAGAAGGGCAAGGAAGAAAGGGGCAGGAGGGTTGATGGGTAGATGAGAAATGGGGTTTTCAGAATTAATGCAGCCATTTCCTTCTCTCCTGGGGTCAGGATGGGGAAGGGCAGTAAAATCACAGAGGGTGTTTTTCAGCTTTATTATGTAATAGTTTCAGTGTAGACTTTTAAATTAAATAGCAATTTAATAACAACAATTATAGTTAGAACCTCTGGTCTAATTCAAATACAGTTGAATTAGATTATTTGGTTAACTACAGCAACCCTTTTCTGCTAACCTTTCCGTCTCTGATAAAGCTGGGCTGAACAGACCGTTGGTCTGATCCAACAATCCTCTTCTAATATAGAAGGAAATGCAGTGTTACATCCATTTACTGCTATTTCATTTCATCAGAAATGGGAGTTTTCAGTATAATCACTATGTAAATAGAATTATATTAACTTTGAGTTATTTTCACATCTCTTTGTTGTCAACTGTTTAAAGAGTTCTCTACTTGCAGGCTGCTTCTGGTCTTCTTCTCTCTCTTTTTCACACCACACACACAGATGCGCACCAGTCGTAAGAAGACCTTATTGGCATTAACAAATGAAACCTGCTCTACACAAATATCTTAAGAGTATATACTGAGTAATGTTTTTGCTTTGACAATTGAAGCATGAGACAAAAAGCTACAAATAAATTAAAGCCGTGCATGCTGTAGCAGAAAGACAATTTGTCCAAAAACTACTTTGGCAAACTGTGTCCAAAAAACCCTCAGTATTCCAAAGTCTTCGTTATTTATATAATAGTTAATGAGAGAATTCTATTTCTGTAGAAGCAGTAGCTATATGCAGGAATGTTGTAATGTGTGGGAAACCACAGGATAAAAGAAAATTATTTGTGACCATTATAATTCTCAAATTCTGTTCTAAACAACATTTGGACAAAACTTTGGGACTGAGCTCTTGACTGCTGAGATAATTATATTTCTCCCCCTTTTTCCCTTAAGTTCTCAAAGGTCAAAACAGTTTTCAAAAAGACTTGCATCACTCTTAATCAATTCAATATTTTGTAACCGGTTGCTTGGCACACGATTGGAATCTATATTTGGAGGGTGGACACAGTGTATGTTTATACTGTGTGTGTGTGTGTGTATGTGTGTGCCTTCCAGTCTCTTGTCAACTTACAGAAACCCCACGAATTTCATAGGATTTTTGTGGGCAAGGAATACACAGAGGTGCTTTTGCCAGTTCATTCCTCTGAAATATAGCTTACAGCACCCAGTATTCATTGGCAGTCTCTCATGCAAGTACTAACCATCCAAGAACTAATCAAGGCACTGCCCCCAACTTAGCTTCCAAGATTGGATGGGATCTGGAGCCTTTGGAGTATGTAGATCCAATGCTATAGAAAATGGAATACACATCTTTTAAAAAAATACACATCAGTGTATTCTGCTAGACAAGAATTCTGCCTGCCTTCCAGCCAACAGACCAAACATGGGAAATATGTAACTCCTCCCAAATACAACATAGTGCAGTGCCATCTAGTGATAGAGATGTATAATAACACCATCAACAAATTCAATGACTTTGCTGGTTGTGTAGCCACTTTGTGCACAACTTCTCAACATTTGTTTTTGTTTTTTAAAATTCAGTCTTCCAGCAAGAGGAAATTTTGTCTGCTAAAACGAGTAGTTATTTGTACATTACAAAGCATTGTAGAAATAGGAAACATAAACACAAACAGGTCTTAGACACTATGATTGCAGGTGTGCTGTCTGAGATTTTGAATGGAAAGCCCTATTTGCTCCGAAAAAAGTGTTGTTGCAGAACAGGATTCTTCTGTGGGTGGGATGATAACATAGAATTTGTGCCAAGAATATCTGAGAATATCTGGTATTGAGTTCCATTCAGATGGTCAAGTGTGTTTACATGGGATCTATTTTATTTTAGAAATTTCTACTCAGGGGTGATAAAGAGATGCTGTCTTTAAATGTTTGAAGGGTTTTTTTTTATGTAGATGCTGGAGCAAATTTGTAGGTTGTTGCTCCACAGAGTGGGACCTGACAAGCATATTCAAGTGGCAGTAAAGGGGATTTAGGCTAAACATTAGGGGAAAGGTACTGACATTATGAACTGCTCATTAGAGGGACAGTCTGCCTTAGAAGGTAGGGGACATTCTTCTGTATAAACTGAGACTGCATGGTCACTTATCAGGATGCTATACTGGCAATTTTTCTACAGCAAACTTGGGCTGGATGACCACTGAAGTTTGTTCCAACTGCATGATCCCTTACTTTCTTAGGTGAGAGAGTCTACAGGCTTACCCCTGTATTTTCTGAGCAAAAGGTCTTGTTTTGAGTATATATAGTAGAGTATATGTGACCAAGTATATATAGAATCTTTGGTCTTCTAAATAAACTGTCTGTCTAAGTTGCTGGAGATTTCATGCCATATGCAGTATATGTAAGAGGCAGGACAATCTTGCTTGCTATATGTAAATACATCTGGAATACAGGCCATATGGAAGACCCAGATATTTGGGAATCTTATTTGTTATTTTGATGAAGAGAGCAGACTTTTGTGGCTTGTTTCTGCATACACGTAGCAATTATGATTTCTAGAAAAAAATATGACTTTTCAGGACTGTCTACGTTTGCCCTGAAGTCTTTGGACATTGTTAACAGTAAATAAAATTCAAGAACAGAAGGCAAGAAAAAGGGTGTCCTTCTGGAGTGTTTGGCTAAGGAGATGTGGACCTCACATGACTGCTTTTCAGATATGTTTGGACAGGGGGATGATGAATTTCATCCCCCCCCCAAAAAAGTTTGGAAACACTTTTCTTGAATCAGTTAATCAGTAGACAGCCTACATTCTCCTTTTGTTTATGATACTTATGGGACTGTTGTTCCCCTTTTCATTAATTGTGATCTGTGATACGCCCATGATTTTTATCCTTGGCCTTTACTAGCAAAGCAGTTTGTCCAAAGGCAATTTGTCCTGTGTAGGCATGTGTAGTACCAGTGCCAACACAGCCTTGTTTTATACCAAATGCTTTTGTAAACTTTGATTCATTCTAAATGGATAATATTGTCTGTGTTGGATTGCTTAGCTGTTTGGAATTCCAGCACCTGGAGCTGATGCAAATTTCAAGGCATCCTATGCATGCAGAGCCTCACACATTACATATTAATGGCATAAGGCAGGCATTCATTCTCTCTACAGCAAATCTCAAGGCTAGATTCTGATTTGCATTAGATATAAAAGCTACCAAGTCTTATAACCGCAGGTATCAGTGCCACCCCTTCAAAGCCTTGTCATTTCCAGCTTCAGTTCCCAACATTTCTAGCTAAAACAGGAGTAGTGGTGAAGAGGGGTGCTGTCTAAAACTTGGGAGAGCTGGAATATAGGTAGAGATGTAATGCTTCACTAAATTAGTTCTTGAAAGAAGTGATGAGTAATTTTAGTAGTTTTCTTCCTGATGTGAGAAAGTCTTTGAAAACTTCACAATTCAGGATTGTTTACAGTTTGGGATTATTCTGCAGAAAATTAGCACCTAATTTCTTCTGTGCTGAAACAGCATTTTCTGTGCAGAGAATCATATACATTGAATCCAACATATTCAGACTGTTAGTTTTCAGGAATTTTAGAGAGGTGGTTTTATTAGATCTACCTAGAGAAGTCAGTGATTTAATCTGAGACCTTTATTTTCATGTTTTCTAGCACTGAACTACCGCCTTTTTCCTGCTGCTAGACAACTCTGAGATAGACGGTAGTCAACATCTGTATAATGCAGCCGCCTATGGTGACTTTAATGGATCTCTGTGGGATCTGAATGCTGTCATATAGGAGAGTGGGCACCCAGATATTCTGCTTTGTTAGCTGTGAAAGTTTTAGGGATTGAAGGAAACCAAAGATTCTTTGATCTCCTATATCTTCCTTATTGATGCTGAAATGAGATTTCTTGGGTATATCAGTGGCCTTGGGCTTTGCTTGCTCTCCAAAGGACCATGTGCTAATTTTCTGGGCTAAGTCGTCCTTTCGATCCTTAGATGTTCTGACAGAACCCTGCCTGCCTTTTCATCTGATTGGTTTTACTGCTGGCTTGGCCTGCCAGGCCTTACTTGTGCTTTCATCCTGCCTTCAGGGAAGTCTTCATGAACTCTACTTCGGCTGATACGCCAGCTGCGCCCTTTTCTGGAGCTGGAACACCTAAAAACAGTGGTGCATGCGCTGGTAACTTCATGGCTCGACTTCTGCAATGCGCTCTACATAGGGCTACCCATGTGCTTAGTCTGTAAACTTCAATTAGTTCAGAATATGGCAGCCAGGTTGGTTACCGGTAGACCTAAAACAGACCATATAACACCAATTTTAAAGTCTCTTCATTGGCTGCCTATTAGTTCCCGGGCACAGTACAAGCTGTTGGTTCTTACCTTTAAAGCCCTTTATGGCTTGGGGCCAGCCTACCTGCGGGATCGCCTTCTCCCATATAATCCACTCCGCACATTAAAGTCCTCTGGGAAGAACTTACTGCAGCCAGTCAGAACTAGGTTGGCTGCGGTTACCCAGAGGACCTTTTCTTCTATCGCTCCCAAGCTATGGAATGGCCTGCCGAAGGAGACCCGGCATATTACCAGTCTTGACTGCTTTAAAAAAGCAGTCAAGACTGATCTGTTCTGACAGGCCTTCCAAGACTAGCATTTCCATCACCTCCCATCAATTGTCTTGCTATTTTGTTAATAGTTAATTGGTGGACTGTTAATTGTTGTGTGTTTTAAGGAGTTGGTTTAGGTGGGTTGGTGGGTGGGGAGGATTGGGTATGTTTTTAATGTCTTTTAATGTATTTAATGTATTTCATGTTGTTCGCTGCCTCGATCCATTTGGAGAGGCGGGATAGAAACAAATATTATTATTGTTATTATAAAAAGAACGTTAAATAGCCTGCTTACCCAAATCTTTAGATGCCCCTAAATGCACGCAGGCATTTAGTTCAGATGGCCTTGGTTTATTTTTTATTTTTTACACCAGCTATCATGACCAGTGTCTCCTCTGTTGGAAGTAGTATGAACTTTCTATGAAGATGAAGGTAGCCTTGCAGCTTCAATCATACAAGTAAGCCTTTGGAAGGGGAATCCAAGAGAATGGGGTTCTTGTTATGTTTTCTTTCAGTATGGATGTATCATGAGCCTCTAATTCACATCTGACAGAGAGTGGCCAGGTGCAGAGATAGTAACCAAAATCACTTGTGCTGGTAGCCATTTTCCCATAAAACATCTTTTGCTTTGAGATGTTATAGGAAGTATATGCAGACTTAAAGTAGGACCATCTCTATGGCTGTGATAGTTAAAAGTCAGTTCAAGTAAGAAAATAGAGAGGATTTATAGGATCAGTGTCCCGCCTCCCCAAATCTAGAAATGAAAGTGAATGGGTCACAGCCCTGTTGTTTTTCCATGGAAGTTGACAAAAGCATTATTAATAAGCAGGGCCATTCATAACTGCATTACATTTTAAACTGAGATTCTTCAACAGAAACCTTTGTCTGCAATTTCTATAGGTGAAACACTTCAGAATTTTCGTTCCTTCTCTCTCTTGGTGCTTGATGTCTGGTCACAGAGCAATGAAGCATTTATTAATAAAAACACTGCCAGAAACAGGGCAGTAGAAGGAGGAGGAGAATGGACTGTCTTCAGTTGGCATCAGTAAGAACTCTGATCCAGCTAATTTCCTAGTAGGCCTGGTTATGTGTAACTGAGCATAATACTTTTCTTTGGAGAGCTTTTCAGAGAAGATTGGACATTGTCTGGTTATCCCTTTGTGAAAGTGCCAGTGGCCACCTGACAACTTTGTCAATGCATCTGTGCTGTTTTCTCCCCTAATGAGGCCGTTGGTATGTTTACTTGACCTTTTCAAATGGAACCACCCCTAGTAACATTGCAGTAATATAAAGAGGAGGCTGAGCAGTGTTTTCTCCTGTGTTTATGTAACATACGGGGACCTTTCTTCAATTGTTTTAAAGGTAGTAGAAAGAAAAACATTGGGATGCCAAACTTTCTAGGATGGGCAACAAGATTAAGTTAATACCTGAATACCTGCATATTTAGAATATGTGCTGGTAAAGTAAATCTGCTGGAAGATTATTCCAGATAAAACAAAGGACAGGACACCATTTTTTTTTACTTAGAAGAGTTTCAAAAAGTTATATTTTTGGACTACAGCTCCCAGAATCCCTAAGCCAGCACCGGCCATTTTCTGTGCTGACTAGCTGATTCTGGGAGCTCTGCTCCAAAAAAGTAATTTTCCCAAGCTCTAATGAGGAGGGGCAGATATTAACCAAACAGAGAGGCACATAAGCACTTTATGGGAAGTAGAGGAAGTCAAATGTAAGTTCAGTTTCAGGTTTGTGGCATCTACTTTCATTGCATATTAAAATATTTATATGCAGCCTTTTTTCAGAAAGCCCAAGGGAGAGCTTAAAACAATAAAATGTCAATTAAAAATATATATACAACAGTAGTCTACCAAAAGCATCTGTAAAACATAAACAGTGGCAAATAAGGTTGGAAGAAGAAGAAGAGGAAGAACAAGAACAAGAAGACAATGGAGGAGCGGGGGGGTTACTGGATAGCCTCTAGTATGAGGAACTGCATCAACAGGGCAACAGCTATTTATAACCACAATACCTTCCTAAAAAGGAAGGTCTTCCTATTCCCCTTCCTCTTCCTTGTGCTCTTCTTCAACTCCAAGCTAAGAATAAGCAGAGCTAAGAATACAGTAGTCATTTAGTGTTGGGCCAAGGTGAGGTGTAAAATGATGGCCCAGGGAGTATAACTGACTGTAACAAATGAACATTCAGCTCTTCATTTCACCAAACTGCTTTCTGAATATCATTCTTTTGCTCTCATTTATTTACAAACAACTTGCGGAAATCTATGCACAATGGCCAAGATCCTAGAATGGGTTGCATAGGGTATATCTCCACATGTGGAATTGCATGTTGATTGTGCTATGCAACCCATGTACTGAATGGCAATGTGGCAGAATAGAATGCGCATCTGGACGTGTAACCAAATGTTCGTGTGCATCCATGTGAAGTTTGAACACAAAATCTCAACCCATTCTGAGGATGAAAGTATAGTATAGACCTAAATTTTATCTCACTCCCAGAAACTGAATACATTCTAGTAGGCATGCATACAACAGTCTGATGGTAATGTGGAGGAAGCACTTTTCACCAGATGAAGGGAGCTTTTGGATACAACCCATTGTGTTGAGAACAACTCCCTAAGGAACTGGGACCTCTCTTGTTGAAGTGTACAAATATCTGCTTTAGCATCTGTCTGCCTTTTCCCACTTAAATCCCACAGTCTCTTCCATAGAAACAACACTTGGCCTTCCAGTTGTAATTGGAAACAAGGCTAGTCTCTGGGGCTACTAGTAGGCAGAAAAAATAGTCTCTTCAGGCTGTTTTCTCTTGTTAATGTGTAAGGTTGTTTAGGAGTGGCTACCTTTCTGACACACTTTCCTTGGCTTGCAACTGTTGGGCCCTCCATAATTCCCAAAGCACTTGGAAAAAAAGTTCATTTTCTTCTTTCTCCCTCCCTCTTTGGTTTTCTGGGTCTTCATTTCTTCTTCTTATCCTGTTGTTTTTTAAAGGGGGTTTGGAGGCTCAAATATGGCATTCCCCCCTTTCCCATTCCTCCTGTATATGCTTGAGACCTGTTTATGCTGCAAGGTGGGACTACAATACTTTGTTAATTTTCTAGATTACCCAGACTTAAAAAAAATTTCACCAACTGAAAACATTCAAATGATTTGATTGGTGAGCACTCTTTCATTTTTGGAAATATTTTCAGTACATATGAAAACTGCAGGTGGCCACTTCTGAAAAATATCTTTTAAAAATGTCCTTCCTTTGTACAAGAGATAACAATACAGCTGTGGTCCAAAAGAAAAACAAAAAACCCAACTTTCTGAATGGTTGGAACTAATGCCGTCTGTTCTTCGAAGCATTACATAAACTAACCACAACTTTCCTTTCTGTTGCTGTACCAATATTTTGCACTTGTTCATAAAACAGAACTAATATTTGAAAGAAATATTAGAAAATTTCTCTTTTTTTTAGTTCAGTTTAGTTTAAAATTAGAAGGAAGAAAAATAGTAAGCTTTGTCTAACCATAGTGGTTAGTAATAAAAAGATATTGATGGGAATCTTGTTGGTGTCTTAAGCATGTCTAAGTTCTTCTGTGGAAGGGCTGAACATTTTTGTCTAATGCTGAACGTTTACATTCAGTTCAAGTGTGCAGAAACAGAGTTGTATATACATGGCCGTTATGTATGCCCATGTGATGTGCATGCATGCACAGATGATGCACTTGCATGTGGATACACATGATCATTCGGTTACACATTCAGATGTGCATCCAATTGTACAGCTTTGCCATTCAGTATGTGTGTTGCATAGCACAATCAATGTGTGATTCCACATGTGGGGGTGTATTCTACACAACCCAATATAGGATCTTGGCTATAGTGTATAGATGTTAACAAGTTATTGTAAATAAATGGAATCAAAAGAATAACATTCAGAAAGAGGACTGGTTCGATGAGGTGAGATGCTTTGTTCAAACCTAAGAGGAAATGGTGTTGACATGGACACACAAGGGCATCAGATTCTTTGGACCAATAAAGTATTTTTCATTTTAAAACATATACCCTGTGAAGAAAAGAATGCTGATAATTTTAGTTTCATATAGCATGAGTATTAATCGGTTGTGGTGTTCTGCATTGCAAAAATGAAGTCACTTATTTGCCCTCTCTGCCCCCTGTGAATGTAGCACTCCTTAAATAGGTGCCATCTTTACATGGTGCCTGTTCTTTCTCCTTCAAATCCCCTTTCAAAAATGCTCATGATGTCTTGTGCTGCACTACTCAAAGTGGTGGTCCCTGGACTGATGCCACTCTATGAAGCATCAGCTGCCAGTCCCTGGAGAGTTTTGAGGAAAGAAAAAAAATGACTGCCATTGGCTAAAATTATGGTACTGGTCCCTGGCATACTGGGAATAAAATGCCAGTTCCCTCATATCAGATAACTCAAAAGCACTGCTCTGAAGTTCTCAATTAGGAATCTTGAATTTTAAGAATGAGTGGCTTCCATAATAGGTTCTGAGGGGGTAGAAACTTTCAAGAAATCTTTGCAAGAAGTACTAATTCTCATCTGTTATCCCCTGTGGTATTTTTTAAAAAGAGGGGGAAAAATTAATAAAATACGTAACTATTAAATTGCTGCCCTTTCTTTCCACCCAGAATCTGCTTCCCGAGACAACAGCATCATTTTTCTGAGTGTTCGGGCCTGCCCTGCCCTTTTACTAACCTTTCCATGAACCCTTATCTGCTGTTCCCATCATGTAATAACATACTTCTAACTGTCCCAGTTTGGCAAGGCCAGTCCTAGGTAATCCTCTTCTGTTCCACTTTGTCTGCTGCTTTTAAAATGGCTGAGCTTCTCTTTCCTCCTCTTACTTATCTCCTTTGTTTTAGGCTTACTTCAGGAGCTGCCTTGTGTTATTCAAAGTACAAAAGTACAGCCATCCCTCCGGATTCGCTAGGGTTAGGATCACAAGACCCCCGTGAAAGTGGAAAAACCATGAATAACTCTAGGCCCTCCCAAACCATATTTAATACACACAAAAAGTATGATCACCATATTTAATCCACCATGGATTCCTTCGAGGCATCATGGTTCCTTCACAAGGCAGAAGTGGGTGGGTGGGTGGGCTTACTGCCACCTCCACTGCTGCCCAACACTGGTTTTAATAGGGACTTACAAGCCTTATTCACAGTTTCTCAATCTTACGAGGTTTGCAGTCCCTATTAAAAACTGCATAGGGAGGCAGCAAAGGTGACAGTAAATAATCCGTGAATAATCAAATCTGCAAAAGTGAAACCTGCAAATGTGGAGGGCTGACTGTAGCTAGCACTGCGCAAACTTATCAGAAGGGAAAGGAGGGAGTACAGTCTTTCCAGTAGGCTTGAGCAAAAGCAAACTACTGAACCCTCCTAGCTTTGAAACAGGGTATCTTATACGGTATGACTCCAAATGGCTTCTTTAAGTAAGCAGAAGGAATAAACACACTTTGTAAAAAGCAGGGGAAGAGAAAGCCCTTTTCTTAAGGATATTTTCTTAAGGGCTTTTCTTAAGGAGATCTTCTTTGAGTTCTACTCCTACAATTATGCCTATGTTTTCATCTGTGAAATGTTGGAGGATACGTGATATGTGTAGATGCATAAACCAAACATCATTTGATTTCTTCTCTAATCAGGACATCTTTGTTACTGTAGTTCTTAGCCCGGACTTGTGGGATATTGGATATCATTTTGATATCAATAATTTGGTCTACTATACCCCTCTGTCCTCCATGTGCTTGCGAGGCCCCTGGACAAGCTCGCATACAGGCATGACCACTAATCGCTGTAATATTCCACACAAATACAGGCAGGCCAGAAATATCCGACCCGCCGCTTCAGGAGACCTCGAGGCAAGTACCACATTATGTATGCACACTACTTACAAAGAACTCCCTGCCCCAAGCAGGCAGCTTGACTAGCCGAATACTCATCTGTCAAGCACTCCACGTTTGCGTACTGGCTACTCTATTGACAATTAGATCTTAACTCAATCATGTAAAATTCTGACCTTTCGGAGGCTTTGTCTCCTGCCCGAAACTCATTGTTGTCCCCAAGTACGAACTAGCCTACGGCCACAGTTTCCCCTATAAGAACCCCTGACTTTGATCGCTTCCTCGGATCGCTCCTGGCTTCCATCCCACCTTGCTGCTGCTTCGTTTGGCGAGCCTTCACCTCAGCCCCACATGCTGAGAAACGCCACTTCCACGAACTTCTTCTTCAGACTACCCGGGCTTCAGGACAAGTGTAGTATTTCCCATACCAAAACCTCCTTTACGAATCCCTCTATCCAACTCCAACCTTTATTTCTATAGTTCTCTGTGTGAGTGTGTTGCATACACTTGTTTGGCTGTATTTTAATAAAAACAACAATTATTATTTACTTCTGTTTGCTCCTTGACTTGGCCTGACCCCGTAGACATTGGGTAAAAGATCTCGCTACATTGCCCTGCCTCTCGTATTGCTAGCTTGTGCTTTTTTGACTAATTCCCAGCTTTGTAATTTGGAGTGCACTTAGGTGTCCCTCACGGGACCCCCAGAAATCAGGGTAACATCTTCATATGCAAAATTGACTCTAACACACACCTGCAATGATCCTTAAAGGTTCCTAAATAAAGAGGAGCAACATTGCTGGTTGCACATGTTCTGCTCTTACCCATTTTCTTACTGGAGAACCCCAACATCCTGTCCTTTACTTAATATAGTTTGAAAAATTGCTATCTGTGGAATTGTTCACTGTGAAATAAAGGGTCACATCTTAAAAGCCTGGGCACCTGATATCTCTGATGTATAGTTTTGTGTTGAAGTGATAATCAGTATTGAGCAGAAAACAAAGGGCAAACTGCAGGCTGCTGATAGGCAGCTATCATCACAGACCAAACGCCTGTAAAACCCTTCGTCTTTCAGTTTTCCCATACCATGACTTTTTCGCCATCCCCATATTTTTTCACGTTCTGTCAAACCAAGTTTCCTACTGCAGGGTTTTGAGTTCTCCATTATTGGTATGCCATGAGAGACTCTGAGCCTTACTCTGACATTACATAGGAATTTTGATTACTTACGTTGAATTTTCTTCCCCTTCCAAGCCTATTAGCTATGTCACCCACCTGCAGCAAACAAAAAGGTTTCAGCTGCTGCCTTGTTCACCAACCCTGATTGCTTGGCATTTCTAAATGGAGGGCAGTGCCAGGCTCTTTGTCCACTTTCTGTCTCTCTTGGTACTGGCAAGTAGCGTCTTTGCGCAGAAGAGGGACAAATCTGACTGATTAATTCTGCCCCTTTAGCTCTGAATAAAGGTTGCTATGTTACCCTCCCACTCCGAGGCCTGCCAGAACGCGTACCATCTATAATGCCACAGCAGGCGGCTGGTGAATGGAAGCTCTTTAAAATGTGCCCCTCCTGCTGTGTTCTTGGTCTTAGCTGTAGCCCAAGGATATGTGTGTGTGTGTTTCTGTCTGTCAGTGTGCTTGTATGCATGAGCACTGGGCATGATTTTCCTCAGCTGAGCTATGGGTAGGAAAGTTGTAGGCATAACTTAAGCATCTTTCGTCATAAATTGCTGCCTTTGGTGTATGCATGGAGACATCCTTGCAAGAAACATGTTTTATGATAGATTTCTTTTGTAATATGAACATTCTGCTTTAGAATGAAAAAATTTTGCTTGACAAGCACTAAGCTCTCAGCTGAGCCAAACGTCCTCTCTCACTGGTATTGCTCAGTGTTTGAAAGAATAGAAAAGCATTTAACCTATTTCTAGTTGAACAGGATGTTTTAGTGCCCTAGAGACATGTTTTGTGGTAGAGTTCACACAAAATGAAACTCCTAAGGTAGGCATTTTACAATATTGTCACCTGACAGATTGTAAGCCATGTCTCCAAGTTTCAGCTGCCTTCCAGCTCTCTCTCTCTTTCTTTTTTTTACTTTGTTTTGAGTTTTTTGTTCTAGATGCAAAATGGATGGTTAATAATGGTATCCTAGCCATTGTCCCCAGATCTATTGCACTTTGCCACTGGGGTACATTTTTTTTCCTGCCTGTATAAGCGACTGAGACAGGACCATTTTATAGTCAAAACACAGTGAAGAGAAACTGGTGTTGGTGCTCAGACGAGAAATAAAACATCCCTCTTACTTAAACTGAGGGAAACTAGAAGATGACTGTAAGCTGAAACACCCCCTCTCTGTATAAATAACATATTGTTGAATAAGATAGCCAGAGGTAGTGTTTGTAAAAGTAATTCAGGATTTCTTGGAAAAGACAGACTTCATTAAAGACGAAAGGCATGTCTGCCCCTTTAGCAGTAAGTGTGTGTTTGTACAGATTTCCAAATCATTTCCTGGATGGTGGTTAATATAACTGGATGGTTAGTATTTCCTGGATGGTGAGTAATGTAACTCCCCATTCCTGTTCCTTCATAGTGGGATAGATGGGATAAGTGATTTGATGCTGGCAGAAGAAGGAACAGAGAAAAGCAGTAACTCAGTATGCCTGTTTCTTAAGGATAGCACTTCATGTGCATGTTCATCCATAAAAGCCTGCAGTAGAATCATTTCATTCATTTTTAGGGTGTCATAAAACTTTATTTTTACTGTGGCCAAATGATCTGACCTGACTACGTTACTGGAAATTGTCTCCATAGGTATTGGTTCTTCTTTAGGATCTCTGTGACTGTGACAAAGTGGTCTTCCTGCACCCGTGTAGAAAATTTGAAACATTCTAAGTGTGTTCTAGCTGGAGCCTTGCCTTTTCAGCTGCCCATGTCAGTGTGCTCCCTCCAATTTACCGTAGTTCCCTATTGTCTTCCTCTTAGAGAAGAGGATTTTGGGAAAACTTGTGCAAGTGTTAAGTGTAAAGATAACATCATTTAATGATATAAAAAGAGACATCATTTGATATCATAGTTGTTGGCCTAGGATTGTGGAGACTAGGGTTTAAATCCCTGCTGAACAATGGGAAGCCACTGGGTGACCATGTCCAAGTCACATTCTTTCAGCCTCAGAGATGGGCAAAGGCAAAGCCCTTTTGAACAAGTCTTGCCAAGGCAGCCCTGTGATAGGCTGGAAATGACTTGAAGGCACACAGCAACGACAATGGTGTTAGTACACTCTATTGCTTTCTCTATGGATTCTGCTTAGCTACTTTAAATATCCTTTTGTGTAATTTTTACAAATGAAAATATTTTTCTTACCAGATCACAGAGGGGAGGCTTATGTGGCTCTCACTGATCAGCTAGCTGTAAAGTTTGTGGAAGGAACTAGGCTCATAACTGTAATTGAGGAGATTACCTCTGTGTGTGAATGCAAAACTCTGTGGCCATGATCACAGAAAATTATTTATTTATTCATCTGTTTAGACTGACGTATGTACATGTCATACATGACATACATGACAGACAGACAGACAGACAGACATATAATCTTGGTGGTGCACAATGTGGCCGTATGTTCTCAGAATGCTGAGTTTTGTCTCCTTTTTTTTTTTTTTAAACAAAATGCCTCTCTTGTTTCCTATGCTAGGAAGCAAAGTTGCATTTCTTGGGGAATGAACCAGATAATCTAATGGACCCTTTCCCCTCTTGACAAAGGGATTTGACCCTGTTGGCTGGGTCAGCCACCCAGAAGGGTTTTCTGTTCATGACCTTTTAACTATTTGATTGTGAGTCAAAATCCATTAGGGAATATAGATGGATCAAAGGCCAAAATCCTGGATACAGTGACCACCTCATGACAGACATGACTATGAAGTGTCAGAGGTCACTTCAAAGATAAAAGACCTGCTAATTGTTTGCTCAAAGCCCCAATACATTGTGCAAGGAACTTCCATCCAAGATGGTTGAGCAAACACTGGCATTTAGGAACACTGGGGAGAGGCAGGAAGAGGATCAGCAGGGTGTCTAGAGTCTCCGTGGCTGCATCCAATCTGTTATCGCTGCATGTCTTTGTCTGTTCCCTTCCTGTAATAGCAGTTTTTCATTTGGATTCTGCTTTTGTTGCATAATAAGGTAGCTGTGATTCCGTTAGAGCAAGTTATATGAACTGGGCCTTGGTGTTTAATCTAGCTACGTACAGTTTCCCTGATGGGCTTATTTGCTCTAGTGGTACTTACTGATCCAGAGACATCCCTGTCCAACAGAGTATGGTTGCCTTCTTTTGAACTGTAAGTTCTGTTATAACTAGTAGGAGTTGTAACATGTATGAAAATATTATTTGTAAATAGCATCACCCTTTTTGTTTCCTCTTAGGGAGGTTAAAATGGACTGAATGCTACTCTCATCTAAATCATGAAATTTGAAAAGTTACATCTTTGGACTATAACTTGCAGAATACATCATCTAGCATGACCACTGGCCATGCTGTTCAAAGTATCCTGGGATCTGTAGTTCAAAAGAGAAACTTTTCGCAAACTCTGAGGTGTTGCCATGGCAGTTGAAGGAGAATCGTAGCATTGTAATTGTGTTATTGTGAAAGGGCTCTCAGCAATGCAAAGGCAACACAGAGACTGTGGAGGGTGGAGGCTGAAGAGCTTTGACCAGGCCATAAGAGTTTCAGGACTCTTTAGAGGAAGGTGAAATCAGTTTGGAAATGAAGAATTTTTTTAAAAAAAGATCTTAAAGCGAGAATGGAGGTTTGGGGTCAGTTCTTAGACTGGGACCCAGAAAAACTTTCCCTGGAAAACAAGACAAAATTTGAAATCCCACCAAAAACAAAACAAAAAAACAAATAGAAGTGGTAGTGGTGAGAAATCCACTTTATAGTTCTGCAGAATTTCTTGGCAGGGCTCAAAGATGAGCAGGTGCAGGAGATAGTGCACCTTGTTCTGAGACAAAACCACCACTCGTGGAACTTTTATGTAGCAAAAATATCAGAATGTTAGAATTTTGGGGGTGGGAATTTTGGTACTGGGAATTCCTTTGGTAGGGTCTTGGAGGGGGCTGGAGGTAGCCAGCAAAAGGCCTGTGGGCTGCAGGATTCCTAGTCTTGCCATAAAAAGTTGGGCATACAGTTAGTTACAGGGAGGTACGTGTCATAAAAAGTTAGCTTTACCAACCTTTGTGCTTTTCAGAGGTGGTGCTGTTCAGAGTTCCCATGCTGTATGAAGTCTGGTCATTGGGCATGAGGAACAATATCTCTTCAGCAGTGGCATTCCGATTCTGGATGACTTGCAAGAATCCTCCAGTTCCTGGAATCCCCCAGTCCAAATGGCAACTAATCATGCTGGCTGAAGTGTTCTGGGAATTTTAGTCCAACTGTTACATCTCTAAACTCTGTGAGGAGGTCTGCCTCTCCTTATGACCTTTAGACATTTTGTTTAAAACTCTTCTGTTTAAAGGTGCATTTCTTCACAGAATAACTTGAATCATGCTGGTTCTATTATTGATGACTGATGTTTTTCTGTTTCTCAGTTTATATAGTTTTGGTGCTTGCTGTTCTGTTGATTTGATAAACATCACTGTAACTCTTTTCAATTGTTCAATTTTAGTTTTGTTAACTAAATAAGACCTTGACTGTGAGGCCCCTCTGTGCACACTACACTTGGCCCTTCCACTTTCACTAGGGTTAGGGGTACAGGAGCCTTGCAAAGTGGAAAAACTGAAAATAGCAAAATATATGTATGTGTGTATGTATGTGCCTGCCTGCCTGCTTGCCTTCGTGTGGGAAGGGGGCCAAGGCATGGTGGGAAGAATGGTGGGCATTCAAGGTCCAAGCCAGGCCAGGGAAAGGGAGTGGTAGGCACAGTAACTCTATACTTCTTTTCTTGCCTATCTCCTTCCTTCGGTGTGTGTGGGTGTCAGGAGAGGGTTTGTGGTGCTGAAAAATTGGGCTGCAAGCTATCCTTAGCTGGCCAAACAGCAGCTGATGGACGAGGAAGAGGAAGACGGCCAGAGGTGTGTTTTTAAAGGACTGCATGACCCAATCAGAGCAGCCAAGAGGGAAGGTTCCCTTGGAAAAGAAGTGCTTGAGTTGGGGGTGGGCAGGAGTTAGAGAAGCTTTTAAATAATCAGATCTGTGAAAATGTAACCCACAAATGTGGAGGGCTGACTATAGTTTGAATGATGGTTACCATTTTCTTTTTTCTCCACAGCATATCAGTGGGAGCCGACCATCACCTCACTTTGTGTACGACCCCTCCACCTTTGCCTTCCGATCCCTGAGCACCTTGAAGCCTCTGAGCCCAATAGCTCCAGTTGAAGAACCATCATGTGCCTACTGAAGGAGATAACTCAAAACTCTCAGGAATCCATACCAACCAACTGCCCAGCAAGGACTAGTTTAAGGAGGGCATGTGCTTGCAATAACCACCAATATCCTTGGTCACAGGAGTTGGATGACTTTTCTCATGTCTGTTTTTGATCTTCTGAAAAGCAGCAGGAAGGGAATGTATGTGGATTGAGTAAGCTAGGCATATAAGCCGTAGTGCAATCATCAAGATGGTATCTGGTATGCAGAAAGTTGGTGTCATCTTAAAGTTGTCATTTTGGCCAAATGGGCGAACACCTTCTCATGCATAAGAGTATGTGGAGTAGGCAGATTTTTGTCGTTGCCTGCTCTGAATCTAGCTGAATTGCTTCCTCTACCTGGGTGTATTTCAGTGGACTAATTCCTCTTGAAGGATGCTTGAGGTCAAAGTAGATCTGGCCTTAGCTTTAAAGCTAGCATGAGAAGTACAAGGAGGTTGGGAATCTTCAGATTTTCCTCAATGCACATTAGTAGAATAACCACTGAATGATTTTGTTTCCATTAGAAGTAAAAGAAGAACATGGGCGGGGGGTGCTCTCTGCAGTCCAGCATGCTATAACATGGCAAACATTGCTATGTTGGAAGTATGTAGGAGAGAAAATGGGGAAAGCACTTTCCTCTCCTTTTGGCTCCCTTCACACACACTTTATGGAGGTATTTGGGTCTCCCTTCTCTATGTTGCTATCCTATATGGCTGGGCATATTCCTAAAAAACGACAATGACAGGTCTTGATGTAAAACTTCCTGTTTAGCCAAGCATGCTGCAGCTATATACAGAATAGCAATGCAAGGGATAAAAATGTGCATAGGGATTGTTCTTGGTTATGTATGTAACCATAGCAGTTTAAATAGTTATATCATGCAGTGACAATGGAAGAAAAATGTTCCCAGACTGCTACGTATTTAACTGTTGTGGTCATGGGTAATGGGAAGGGTGAGAAAAAAGAGACATTTTAATAAGAACTTCTTTATGAAGGTCGTGTAGCCAGATACACATGGCTGTGGTCTCTTCTTCTCCACATCACTTATCTTTCTTTTATCTTCTACATGATTGTTCCTGCTATTAAATTACTTACATTTTACAGCTGGGATGAGAATTGTGTGGCCTTAAAAATGGTAATTAACTAAAGCTCCCATCATTCCTCACCGTTGGTTAAATTGGTTAAGGCTGCTGAGAGTTGCACTCCAACTGGATATGAGGGCTAAACAATTCCTAATCCTGTTCTGCAGGGTTTTATCCTAACCTGTGGGTATTCATTCGTAGCACATGGATGAATACACACAGAGAGACATTTTTGAGTCCTCTCAACACAGGGGAGCCTACACTTCTGTCATTATTCACAACTGGAAGTGACATCATCTCACTTCTGACCTCTTCCTACTTTGATTTTGGTCTGTTTTGCTTGTGCAGTGGAATGTTCAGAGTCAAAAAAGCCACACCTCCTAGATCAACTTTCAAAGCCAAAAGTACCATAATGATGACATGAAGGGGGTCACTGGGGCCCAAAGAAGCCAAGGGACTCTGCAGGCCACACTGTGCCCACCTCTGCTGTAGTGTACATCGGCCCTTAGAAGACTAACAATACACTGCACTGTTCTCTCTACGTGATACTGAAATGTTGGCCTTACACATGTAGTAATAATGTGGTGAACAATCCCAGAAGCATGGCTGTGTAATCCTTGCTGGAAAAAAAATCTAGGGCAGTATTTGGGAAATGTGCATCACTCATGATTTGGAAAACTTTCTGCTGACTTCTGCTTTTATGAATTTGGGCTTAAATTCGACTGGTTGTCCCAGCTGGAGTAGACCCCATTGCATCAATGGGATTTATAGTTTTGATTTACCATTCAGCAGTTGATTCCGTGGGTCTTCTCTAATAAGACTAACAGTTGGCTTTAGGCTGTAGATGACGATCTCAATACAAGAAAGGCCAACCTCAGTTCTCATTGACACTCGAATCCTAAAGCTAAAAGTTTTTAAGGTATGCTGCCTTTAGTCCTCCCTGTAAACATGTTGTGCTAGTAGTTGATATGTTAGGATCAATTTATCATGGCTTTGGTTTCTTGCTACACCATTCCATCCAAGGAGAATTCAGGGATGTACTCAACTCTCCTTTCCAATAGCCTTTTAGTGAAATGAAAGGCAAGTTTCTCTTCTTTGTCTGCTGGGTTGCTAAGATGAGAACAAAATTCAGTAATGAATTGTACAATGTGGCAACAGCAACAAAAACAATTTCACCCCAGTTGAAAGGGGGGGTATTTTTTCTCTTTTAATACTAAATACAATTTTTTTCTGGCTTGCTAGTCAGCAGTATGTGATGGGATTTGCTTTTCCAGTGGACTTGACCTTTCTGCAATGATGACAAGGGCAGATGGTAACCTGGTTTTGCTGTTTCTGCAAATTAGGTTTTGCCTACAAACAACCCGTGTGTGTGTTAATAGTCAGGAAATGTATGGAGGAACTTCTTTCTGTGTCCAAAGCCACCATCTTGTTCAGCAGACACTGCAGAATGCTTTGTTGCTTTGCTAAACAGGCTGTTTCTGATTGGCCTAGAAGATACCGTCCCGTATGATGCTCCAAGATGAAGGAACGGAGGGCCGACAACCTCTGTTAAAGTGGCCTTTCTTTACTACTTTTGTACGCTTTGTCAGTCTTTGATTTTTCAATCGAAACAATAAAGTTACATTTTAACTGCTGCTATAAGCGTTGCTGTTTGCTTTCTCTTTGCTTTAATTTTTTTATAGCAGAAAAAAATACCCACCACATTGTCTAGTATGAAAGGACCTTTAAAAAAAAAAAAGGTTAACTGTCCTGAGATTTTTCACGTGGATGGGGGAAACATAATTTTTTTTTTGTAAAACTAGTGTATTTTGTTCATAAGAGATGGTTCTGTAAAAAAATGTTTTTTCCACAAATGAAATTTTTGCAATGCAGTGTGGTGCAGTACAATGAAATGAAATAAAATGAAACAATAAATTTGAAAAAAAAAATTGTTCTCTTCTCCAGCAGTGAGAATATTAATGTACATGAAGATTACACACCTGCTCAGATCCTTTTTTAAAAAATAATGCAAGTACAGTTGCTTGGTTAATTGGTACGGCTGCTTCTGCATCAGGATGATAGTTGTTTTAAATGCCTTCTCTCTTTTCCTTTGTTCAGGGGTTGCTTTGTGATTAAACCGAGAACAGCTGACTGGCAGTTGGGCTTGTGGTTAAGCAGCTCTGGCAGTTCCAGTAACTTCTGACTGCCAGCCCTCATCCTCATCCTGTTGCCTTTGAACTGCTTTCAGGCAGGTGTTTCCCCTTCAAGGTGAAAGCAGACTGTTTTGGTTCTGAAACGGGGAAAGAAACTGAATGAAGAAGGTGTGCTTCGGAAAATGCACAGCAGTGGGGACCTCCCCAGGTGCTTAAAGACACAAAAACTCAGAATATCAGAAGCTGTTGCTAAACGATCCACACTCAGGGAAGATCCTTTACGGGAATGATGTCTTTCTCTCATTACTCTGAATCTTTTACGGGAGATGGTAGTGGCTGTGGCACAATTCTATGCCCTTTCTTGGCTGCCTGAGTAAGCTAATGTACAGTAGCCCCTCCACATTTGCAAGAACCCTCTTGAAAATGGAAAAACCACAAATAAATCCTCCCCATGATTCACCCCATTCCCCTCTGGAGCTTCCCCCTCCCATTCCTTTCTCTCTGGTCCTGATGTTGCGGGGGGGGGGGTGGAAATGACAACCTAAAAGGCTTACTGTACTTTCCCCTCAGACAGAGAAGAGGGGAGTTCTGGAGTTCTAATTACTTCCAGTGGCCATCTTGAGAAAGAAGCACCTGACCAGCCAATATACAGCAGAATGTACAACCACATGGCAGAGAGGCCATGCCTTCAGCAGTGGGAGGGGACTTTGCTCACCCAAAAGAAAAAAAAATCCATTTTAAACAAGCCTAAGGTGAGCAATGCAAGGGATGGAAAGAGGAAAGTGTGGGGTGGG
Organism: Ctenosaura bakeri; assembly: GCA_948474755.1. Classification (NCBI taxonomy): domain Eukaryota; kingdom Metazoa; phylum Chordata; class Lepidosauria; order Squamata; family Iguanidae; genus Ctenosaura; species Ctenosaura bakeri. The sequence continues at coordinate 592,033 of CAOLHI010001022.1, forward strand.
AGGCAAGCGCATGCCTTGCAAATAATCAAATTTGCAAAGGTCAAACCGAAGAATGTGGAGGAGTTACTCTATTTTAGCCATAATTTGTTTTTAGTTGTATCTGTGTTATACCCCACCATGAGCTTGGGGAGAGGTGGATAACAATCATCATCATCATCATCATCATCATCATCATCATCAGTGAATGACAAATGCTTCTTCTGATGGCGAACACTGACCAGATCAAGCCCAAAAATGTTTTCCCCACCTTCGCCAACCATCCAATTCAGTTCAATTTAAAAATATGATATCCTTCAGAGTTCTCCAACATGACTGCACTCCAGATGTGGAAGGCTACACCTCCCATCATCGTTAGTCATATTGAACGAGTATGATGGAGTCTGCAGTCCAGACTGTTTTGAAGGCTGCAGATTGGGGGATGCTACTTCAGATGTTGAATGCTCCTAGACTACAACACTAAATTTTAAGGATGCTTTTTAAAAATTGCCTTCTGTTCCTTAAGCACTTATCAGTGACAGTTAATTCCTTTTATGCCAGGCCATGTAGGCTAGTGAAGATGCCTGCTTGCTCAAGGCTTATAAAATTCAGGGGCATATTGCCTTTGAAACCAACGTTCCACTTAAGGTTAATCTATACCTGTGATGAATGCCACACCTCTTCAAAGGGAATCATTAAAATAGAAGAGCGTTGTGAGATACGTTTAATAAGGAAAAGTATGTTGCAAGCTAGATAGGTGATTGTTAACTTTCTGTATAGCCTGCCTCTCGCCCCCCCAAGCCAGGACTTCGGTCAGGATTTGATGAATCTTGACCATATGGTCCCAGCTAAGGGTGAGTTCTGTGGAACTGACAGATTAACTCCTCCACCCCTCCGATTTTGCATTCCTTTTGTGGCTGAATAACATGATTATTCAGTATAATGATAGGACTGCCTGCTGATGGGTTTGGCCACCCAAGGATCAATTGTTAATCTGGCACTTGCTCTGCTAATGTTGAAACCAAACAGGGGGAGGAAATTGCAATGTTATTCATAGCAAGTAGAGAAAATACACACAGAGAGAGACACACAGAGTTTAGGGAGTTTGAGAGTTCCAAGGGAGGCAAAAGTCCTTCCACTTACAAACTGTTCAGCACATATTCAGTAAGGAAGGAATTGATTTCCTGCCACAGCAAAGCAATAGAACTTCCCCTTTGGACACAGTAATCCTACTCATGTTTCAGAGCTTAAAAAAATCATTTTATTTTTGTAGAATTACATGCAATGTAACTGTTTAGTCAACAGTACTAAATCACTCTATATATACAGTGTTCTGTAGTGGTTTGAGCATTGAACTATGACCATGGAGACCTGCTCAGCCATGGAAACCCAATGGGTGACTGTGGATGTATTAGAAACTCTCAGCCTCAGAAGACCCTGTGATAGGTTTGCCTTAGGGTCACCCATAAGTTAGCTTTGACCTGTAACAATCTTATGAATGAAAAACTTCCAACAGTCCCCAGTGCTCAGCTCAGGTCTTGTAAAGGCAGGCCTATGGCTGCCTTGATTGTTGATCAATCCATCTGTTATGCTCTTCTTCTTTTCCCATTGCCTAATTTATTTTATCATATACTCAGCACTGCCCAGGATTTTATTTTCTCATAGGTAATACTTGTTAGAAAGAGTTGAGATCCTGTGTCTCTAATTCCCCAAACTGTCTTGTCCAGTACCTATAACCTTTCCCTATATTCCCCAATCCAATCTGTATTCAGAGTTACTAACATACAAAGAGGGAATAAACTGACCTCCTCCTCCTTGCTGCTAGGCCTCATCTCTATAGCAACCGGTCTGAGGCCGAAGAGCTCTGTGGCTGAGAATTCTATATTTTTTATTATTTTCAAAGTACATAAAAGCATATATTGACAATAATATGTATATCATTGTTATGATTCTTCTATTCCCCCCCCCACTTCTGTATATCAAATATTTCCAGTTGAATCTATCTTCCCTTTATACGTATTTTACCAAATACCAATATAGTCAATCCACAGACATTTACAGATTTAGCCAAAGCATAACCCTTTCCCATTCCCTTTCAAAATTTTGAACCGTTTTGTTCTTAAGGGAGCTAGCTAATTTTTCAATCTCTACCATATCTAACATTTTTATTTTCCATTCATCTAATGGAATGTCTGTTTTATCTTTCCAATGTTGTGCATATGTCAGCCGTGCTGCTGTGATCAAATACAATAATATCTTCTGTCGTTTTCTAATCTCCCGGTTCTGATCTAAAATATTCAGTAAATAAAGTTCTGGTACCATTTCAAAATTGACTTTGGAGATTTTTTGAATTTCACCAAGAATTCCCTTCCAAAATTTCTTAGCCTTAGAACAAGTCCACCACATATGAAAAAAAGTCCCCACCTTTCCCCCACATTTCCAGCACTTCGCATCCCCATTTTTGGCTATTTTTTGAAGTCTTTCTGGAGTCATATACCATCTATGTAACATTTTATAATAATTTTATCTTAAATTTAAATTATCTTAAATTTAAATTGTGGCTGAGAATTCTAAAGGCCCCTCCCTAAACTGCAAACCCCAGGATTCCATAGAATCTTTTTAGGTAACCAATCATATGAGGTCTTCGCGTGACACAGACAAACTCACAAACTTTGACTTTTATATATTAGATTATCGTCTTTTCCAGTGATAGCGTGAATTTAGTCATTTAGGTAGGAGTCAACATGGCATAGTGGTTTGAGTGTTGGAGTATGCCTCTGGAGACCAGGGCTCTGATCTCCAGTCAGCCATGGAAACCCACTGGATCACCTTGAGCAAGTCACACACTTTCTCCCTCAGAGGAGGGCTATGGTAAAACCATCTCTGATTTAATCTTGCCAAGGAAACCCGGTAATAGATTCACCTTAGGATTGCCATAGGTTGGAAACAACTTGAAGGGATGCAGCAACTACAATCATTTAGGCTTCTAGTGGGAATCCAGGCTTGATTTGCTCTCAAACCCGTTTATCCATGATATCCCGAGAACTCCCCTCCAGCACCACATTTCAAATGAGTTGATTATAAAGCTATTTTTCTTAAAATTGTCTAGATGGAGGACAGGCAAATTGTTATATTTCAGATGTTGTTGGATTGCAACTCTAAGCCTTCCTCACCAATAGCAATGCTGGTTAGTGTTGATGGAAGTTTCAATCCAACAACATCTGGAGTGCTGCACTTTCTCAACATAAGTATAGGTTACCTCCCTATTATATTTATGCTGTATACAAATTTCTTGGTTAAGATACATAGAACACTTGATATTAAGACAACAACACATTGTTCTTATATTGAATCATACCCTTATTTGTCATGTGGCACTGCATTGCCACTTCATTTCCGGCTATCTCAGGACAAAACTCTGTTGGTTAGTCCCAACTAGAATAGACATTGAATCAATTGTTGAGTGGTAAGTCAACATATAAGTGAATCCAACTGATTCAATTGCCCCTCTCTAAACTGCAAACCCCAGGATTCCATAGGATGTTGAAAGCAGAATAATAGCGCTGTAACAGGCTAGTGTGGAAATGGCCTTAGTCATCAACAGAATTCTGGCTGGACTCACTGAGTAGAAAAATTCTGTGAACCAATGTCTTAAAAAGTAACTTTTTCAAGCTTTTTTCAGATTGCATAAGAGTTTTCAACACACAGTGGACTGCAATGTATTCCTGTATGGCAAGGGGTTGGGCTGAATGGCCCTTGGAGTCCCTTCCAACCCTATGATTCTATGTCAAAAGTGCTTGAATCAGTAGTAGAAACTTCTCTTTGGTTCTGACTGTCATTCTGTTCAAAGGCCATTGGTGATTCTCGGGAGTAACTACGAATTAATAGTACTTAGGATTCATGCTCAACATACATGCCCTTACATAGGGGTAGGAGTTGTGTGGCCCTCCAGATATTGCTGGACTGCAACTTCCATTACCCTCCAACCAGCAAAGCCAATGGTCGGGAGTGCTGGGAGCTATTCTGGAGGGCCAAGAATTAAAAAAAGCCAAGAATAAAATGGAATTAATTGGCAGATCTTAGAGAAAGATGAGGCCTAGGTCTTCTTGACACAACGTCACGAAGGTCTAGGTCACAACGATATGCTCATGCAAATGCCCTAAACTGGATAACAGATTGGATCACATCAGATAATAAAAGATTACTGCTCTTGAAAGGAGCAGATTTGATCCATGGATGCCATTCATTTGTACGATACCTAAAGAAGCACTCTAACAAAGAATTTTGTGAGCATCCTATAAGAAATGCACTTTTCAAAATTTGGATTAAATATAAATATTGACTCTGTCCACAAATGCCATTATAGGTGTCCCCACAAGAAGCTTTCTTTAATACTGTAAGTAAACCTCAAAAAAACTTGTGGACATCCCAAGATCTACTAAAATTTCAAGATGATGTTCCAATCTTTAAATCTAGAGAAGAATTATTAACTGAAGGGATGTATTGCTCTTGGTTCTTATATATACAGCTGTATACTAGATTCAAATTGAATAATAAGGAAGAACATTTAAACAATTCTTTTTCAGAGTTAGATGCCATTTTGGAGGCTGGTAAAAAGCATATCACACCTAAATTTTATAAACTTCTTTTAAAATTAGAATTAGCACAAGAGACAGTTAGTAGTATGATAAAATGGTCTCAGGACATTGGTTATACTTTTCAATTAGACCATTGGTTACAAACTTGGAAACATTTAAATTTTACAGCCTGTCAATCATTTAAAGAGAATTATTATAAGATTCTATATAGATGGCACCTAACTCCAGGTAAAATTGCAAAAATTTATAAAAGAGGAAATGAAAAATGCTTGAAATGGAAATCTGAAAGAGGTTATTTTTATTACTGCTGGTGGAATTGTAGAAAAGCAACAAAAAAAATCCATTTAGAATTCACAAAGATTATAAAGAGAAATTTTCCTATGAAACCAGAATTGTATCTGTTGAATATGTTTAATTCTATAGAGAGTTATATTGAGAAACTATACCAAAAAACAAAACAAAAACGTAATCTAATAACTAAGGTTTGGACCCTTTATGCAAAAGATTGGGAAAAGGAAAAAATTCCTAGTATTGACTCACGGCTTATGGAAATTTACAAGATATTAGAACTGGATAAATTAACAATGCTACTAAAAGACAAATTGTTAGATAATTTCAGAAAACAGTGGCATAATCTAATGATATATTTTGGTCAAAAATGGAAGGATTCTTCAGTTATAGCTTATTGATCTAGATCAACCAAAATGGAATAATATATTTATTTCTCTACTCCCCTTTATGCATTATGTGTATTGAGTATACCACTGTTGCTTTATTTGTTTTTTGTATTTGTTTGCCATAGGGATGTTTGTTGTAATTAAGTAATAGTTGTTAATTATTAAGAATATAAAAGAAAAAAAGGAAAGAAAAAAAAATCTAGAGGGCCTCCTAATTTCTGCCCTTGCCTTAGACATTGCTAATGTATTATAGAGGCAATTGTGTGAAGAAAAGCACACAGTCCACATGTATTATGGTACTTATTTATTTTACTATAAGCTTTCAAAAGAAGAATTTATTGGAACCTCTTTGGTTTCTTAGGCAGCAGAAGATTTTGGCTGGTATTGCCCCCCTCTCCACTCCCAGCCCAATTGCTGATCTGTAGTTCTGCATGGTGTTCTTATATGTTTATAATGCCTTTCTGAGTATTGAAGATTGTTACAATTGTGAGAAAAGTGGGAGGTGTTTGACAATTGGGGGTGTTTGACAATTTGAATGATCTTCCCCCTGTGAATCTGCAGCACTGCATTTGTGGAAGAAGTCAAAGGTGGCTGTAACGTTTTACAGTACATGCTTATCCACTTTCACAGAGAATAATTGTGAAGGGTATTTTGTGGGTGAATCCACTCTTACAAAGGTTTTATGGACAAATGTGGAGAAACTGCCCTGGAAAAATGCACATGTACACCACACTTCTCTCCCCAATCCTTTTCTTCTCCCTCTTCCAGTCTCTTGGGTTTAGGGAGCATCTTACTGTCTTGGGAGACACCCAGTAAATAATATCTGACTGTCATAAATATGGACAGAACTGGAGCTACTTCCTGCAGAGGGTCCTTTCTCCCCATATAAAGGAAAGAGTCCGCAAAATGCTACACTACGAAAGGCAGAAATTGTGGGAGGACCATGTCTTGTTGTGGCAGGGGGAGCTCATGTGATGTGTGAGTGAGCCAGGTGTTGTGATAACTGGAAGGGACAAAAATGGAGGCAGATGGCTTCTTAAAAGCCATTAAAACACCTTTGTAAAGCAATTTATGATTTGTGCTTTTCTTTTTTAAATGGATTTTAAAAGTTTGATTACCAAAAGAAAAGAAAACAGAAAAAAGAAAAAAGAAAGGAAAAAGTGCAAATCATAAATTGTTTTAAAAAGGTATTTTAATGATCTAAATGACTTGAAGGCACACAACAACAACAAAAGGAATTGTTTGCTAAGTTGTCACCACCTTCTTTGTCCTGATTCTCTTAAACTTTCTGGAACTCTAGAAGTTCTGTTATATTAAGTGTGCATAGAGTGTTGTCAATCTGAAAGACTGAGTCAGTTGACTTAGCCTGGTATATCCTTTGTTAGGTAACCTACAGGTGATATGGTGCCATGGCAACATGTTAGAAAATTTCTTCTTATTTTATTATTTTATTTCAATCTTGCCTTTCTCCCAGTATGGGACCCAAGGCACAAATTAAAAGAAAATATGACTAAAAAAATTAGTAACTATTAAAAAGAGATTAAATAAACTATCCTATTAATAATAGCACTAATATAAAACCATTAAAAAGCATTTAAAACATTACAGTGGGGATGTAAGTACAGCACTCCCATTAAAAGACTCTTTTTCAGCAACCAAATAAAATGCTCTTTGCAGGCCAGTGGAATCAAAACAAAGAGGAGAGGCAGGGTCATTTTCACAATATTCTAGACAGGAAATAAGAAAACATGCTTTTCTCTACAGCTCCCAGCTCAAGTTGTTGTAATTTCATCTTTGTGTGAAAGGAAACCACAGAAGACAGTAGTTTGCATCAGATGGAGAGGATGAGAGTGGGGCAGCTGATGCCTGGGCTCTGTAGGCTAACAGAGATCTGATGGGGGAATGGTTGACTTTGGTCCTGTGTTGGAACATTGAAACTGATCCTCCACTTGTGCTCACCCTGTATATTTATAAATGTATACTGCCACAGCTGTGGCCTTACAGGGAGAGAAGAACAGGCAGGCACTGTTCCATTCTGCCTTGGCCCATCTTTATCCCAGTTGGCACTGCTGTGGCCTTGGAGAGAGAGAGAGTAGGCATTACCTGCTAGACTTAATCCCTGCCCCCACTGCCATTCCCTTTTCTAGGGGCCTTTTGGCTGAAGGGCAGGGTATAAATACACTAAAAAAATAGAAATAATTAAAAGTAAATAATTAAATAAAAACAATGCAAAATGCCAATAAACCTACAGGGGAGTTTTTAGTATTCAAGGGAACAAAACCAGGGTAAGCCCTGCATTCCTGAAATTTCTGTATGCAGTGTCGTGGAAATAGCAATATATGAATGTGAAATGCAAACACTAGTTAATTGGTATGCGTGATCGATGGTTCCAATTATTCAGTGTGTGTACACTCATTTTCTGTTCATTCACTGTCTTGAATCCTGTCGGTGACTTCCTGTAACACCTATATATATATATATATATATATACTGTTTTGGTCACAGCACAAGCAGGTGTTTAGTATCTTCTTACATGACTGGTCTTTTGCATGCTGAATTTGTGACTAGGGCCATTTCCGCATGACATTCTTATAGCACGATGATTCCACTTTCAACCTCCTATGGAATCCTGGGGTTTGCAGTTTCGGGAGGGGCCAGGCACTGCAAACCCCAGGATTCCATAGGAGGTTGAAAGTGAAATCATAGCACTATAACAG